>CM075863.1:11911659-13111659 GCA_038021265.1 Cyprinella venusta
GCTGGAAAAGAGGAGAACTGTGTAAATAACTGTGTGATGCCACTTCTCCTCTGCCATCTGTAGGAGAAAGAGGCTTGTTGTGTTTGTTTGTGTGTTTTTTGTTTGTTTGTGTTTTAAAGTTCTTCAAGTACAATCTATTTATTTATATAGTTCACTTCACAGTTTACAGTTTTACTTAAGAATGTTCTTGTGTTTGTTTTTTATTATTATTTGCACTTTACAGTTTTATTTAAGAATGTTCTTGTGTTTGTTTTTTATTATTATTTATGTTGCTGTTAGAAATGCACTTTACAGTTTTACTTAAGAATGTTCTTATGTTTGTTATTTATTATTATTTATGTTGCTGTTAAAATGCACTTTGTAGTATCTTTTTTTATACAAACACGTTCTGGCCTAGGTTCAATTGCAATGCCAATCTAACGTCAATAATTTTAACCTTAATCAGTTCTAACCTAACACAATCAGTTTACATACCCTTTAGTGGTTGTTCATGTTCAGATAATCTGTGTTTTTGTCATGCGTGTTTTTGTATGTCTTTGTCTGCTTCATGTTAAACAAAAGTTTGTCAAAGAAAATACACAAAAAAATGTAACACACAGGAATGGCTTGAGCCTTTATTTGAAGAACCTGTTCTTTATTGGACTTTGGCCTGTATCAACCGATTGGGTTTTTTTTATCTTTAGTACAATTTGTGTTTTTATTATTATTATTATTATTATTAATGTTATTTATGTGTGCGTGTCCTTGTGATGTTTGTATGTCTGTCAGCTCCATGTTTAACTAAATGTTTGCAAATGGTAATTAATGCTCTCGTCTTGTCTCGTGTTCTCGCTCGTAGATCTGTACCTTGTCATGGTGAGCGAGCTTTAAACCAAACAGATCTTATTTACTTGTGTTTTCATGCATTACCTTTAAATGAAACACATTCTGGGTGAAAGAATTTGTATAAGTATTTCAAGTATTTTGGAGTCTCTGTATGCTTGGTTTTCAGAAGGGGTGGGATAGTGTCAAAAAAATAAAATAAAAAGACACATCAAAGCAATTACAAGTCCTTGTTTCTTTACTGCCACTACCAGAGGTGTGAATACACCCCAGTGTAATGGCTGTAGCCCCTGGGTGGTCACAAAAATGTGAGAGTGCACTAATACATTACAGCCTTTCTTAATTCAGCCAGAAATGTAACAATTTGCTCACTTTTCCACTTGACTATAAGAATCTCATCAGCTACATCAACTCAAACTATGCAAATAATAAACAAAACATTCAGTAATATTTTTATTCTCAGGTAAGTTTGGTGTAATTATTTGATAAGTAATGACTGAAACTCTATGTATTTTTGGATAATTTGCCTGAATTTGCCTGAGGTTTGACATGATAATCTAGTTAGCGCCGTACTGACACTCATTTTCAGACACCAATTGGTTGTGTGGATTCGAAATGTAAAGCTGAAATATGCTTTAGATTTGTTAGAATATCGACTGTGATTAGCATGCTAGCTAAATGCATTGAAATGAATGATTGAGCTAGCTTCTACCAATCGCCAGTGTAATGATCTGACGATTTCTGGAAATACTTTTAAATCGTGATCGGACACTCTAGCTCACTTCTTAAGACCATGGATATGGTGTTACAACAGTTTGGAGTTGAAATTCGACGTGTAAGTATGCTTTAGAAGTGTAAACATGCCAACTGCGATTGGCATGAATGCATTGAAAATGAATAAAGTACCAATCGCCACTGTAATGACCTGACGATCTCTGTAAATACATTAAAAACGTGATCGAACACTCTAGCCCACTTCTTAAGACTATGGAGAAGGTGTTACAACAATGTGGAGTTGCAATTCGATGTGTAAATATGCTTTAGAAGTGTAAACATGTCAACCGCGATTTGCATGCTAACAACAAAGTGATGAGTGAATGGGCTGTTTTTGCTTACTACTTTTACGAGGGTTGCAGGGTCTCTAAAATGTATTTAAGCCCTCATCTGATCATCTGGCTAGCATTTTTAGACTTTGTAGATGTTGTTACTATAGTGTGGAGTCGAAATTCGAGGTCTAATATGCTTTGGATGTGTAAACACAACACCTGATTTTTAAGCTGTGTTAATGAGTACACCACTATCAAACTAATATGTGCAGTGATAGGCTTTTATTACATCTCACGGTATGTGTGTCTGTAAATACTGTCATCCAGTTTAAATAAATAACATGGCTCTCTTGCTTTGACCTTATTTATATGATGACTACTAACTGCAAATGAGCCATGTTTAGAAGTTTTGTTACAGTCACTTGTTGGAAAGTTAAATGAACAGTCATCTCTGATCCCTATTACCTGTGTTTACATTACCAGAAAGAATGGAGAGCCATGATGGCTATGAGTGTGAGGTGTGCAACAAGAGATTTACTCTGAAGTACAACCTTACACGGCACATGAAGCTTCACGACCCTAAACAGCATGCCTGTGACGTGTGTGGGAAGAGCTTCTCGTCCAAGCCCCAGCTTGACCTACATCTGAAGCAGCACCAGTACCCCCGCATCCCCATGTACAGGCAGGGAGAGGCCCGGATGATCTGTACGGTAGCTGCCAAGGCTGAGGCAGGCAACCCTAACAAGGAGGTGGACCCGACCTGGCTGGACCCTGTGAAGGCGGAGGTCGCTGCCAAAAAGGCCGGAGGGGAGATGTGGAGAGGCCAGCTCGTCTTGACCTTTGGCATGTACGCCGGGCAGACATTTAGGTGGCTACTAGAGAATGATCCTGGTTGGGCGGCGTGGATTCTGTCCGAGTTCATTCACCAGGGTGAGCTGAATGAGCTGAAGTGGCAGAAGGAGCGCCTACAGGAGTACGTCAACATGTTCCCCTCTGTAACGTGTCTCGTTGACAGGAGGCTGAAGGTAAGTTATCTAGGTTAAAATTTCCATTTGTACAGGTGAGTGATAATTCACACCATTTCATTGATCATTTCAAAACCATGATGTATGGATCTTACTGTCATGTTTTTCTTTCTTTTTTTCCTCAGGAAAAGACAGGCACAGCGGTGTCATCCTTCTGCCAGCATGGCTCCAATTATGCCAGTGATGCCGAGCTATTGGCTGTGGCAGGTAATTCTCTGTGTGTGTGCTTTGCAGAACAACTCCTGGATGAGTCTCAGGCCCCTATCTCCACCCACATCACCACCGTGGGACAACTCACTCCAGCCGCAGCTGCCAGCCAGGAGCCTGCCGTGCCACCATCGCAGGAGCAGCCCTCCGTCTCCACCGGCATCCACCTGGAGGGTTGGCAGAGGTACTGGGAGGAACCACCAGCATCTGCTCAAGCACTTGGCATCGCCCTACCAATCATTAAGTGGATGAAGTGCAACAAGGCATATGGCCTGTTTGAGAGGGCATCCAAAGGCGACATTGTGGAGAGGAAGTTGCTGAAGGAGAAGATGGAGTTCCACCCAGCCCCACTGTCTGTGTCCGTCAAGGGAGCAGTTCCCAGCATGCTCTCCTTTTTCACCACGCCTGCCTTCTTCTGGCGCCCCGTCGGTGTGATGAAGGCCATGATTCCCTGCCCCAACACCAACTGCCCTGCGCCGCCTGGGGAATACCTGGAGAGGAAGGGCTTCGGCAGCTACGCCAGGCAGGTGTGTGGCATGTCATCCTACTACACCCTCCTGACAGAGAAGCTGAAGTGCTCCTACTGCGAGAAGGTGACGCATGTGTCGGTGGCACGCGACAGTGAGGAGGAGGAGGAAGATCACCATCAGCAGCAGTACATTTGGCTGGCCTACAGTCCAAAAGTTCTGATGAGCCTCGCCCCTGCTGTTACACGGATGTTCCCCGCCATTCTGTGTGGGAAGCGCGCCATCGACAGAGGAGTGGTGACTCTGCTGAGCGACCGCCTCAACGCCATGTCGATGAGCAAGGTGCAGCGGCTTCTGAAACAGGGCCACGACGAGTGGTACATCGAGCAGCGTGACCTGTACCAGACTCTGCTGTACGACGCCCACACAGCTGGCTCTTCGTCAACGGCAGCCTCATCCTCCTCGCAGAAGGGCATCCTCGCCTTCGACAAACCTGCAGGGACGTACACACCTCCTATTCCCCAGTCTCCTCTTCCATCTGCCTGGGTGCTGAGGCGAGCACACCTCATCATGGAGATGGAGAAGATGCCAGTGTACCGCAGCGAGATCCTCAGATGTGTCTTAACTAGTGACATTAATGTAATGTAATAATGTGTATGTTTTGATTTGGTCTGTTTTATGAAAGGTCCTGAAGAAGATGTACGGGGACGGCCAGGGCACGATGCAGTACCTCATCAGCGTCCTGAATGAGTGGGGTCAGTTCTTGACGACGGTGGTGGTGGCAGCTGAGTCCGAGGGCTGCTATGCGCGCATGGCCAGGGGTCTTGTGGCTCGGTTCGAGCGTGCGAACGCTCCAGCCCCGAGAGTGATTTATGCCGACAACAACTGCTGCCGGTACATTTTAATTGAATTAATTCCATCGTAGCATAATGATATTTCATCATAGTGTAATGATATTTCAAATAATAATTCAGATAATTCAAATCACACATGACAAGTTATTTAATGAAACACCATTGCATAGATACTTGTAGATGCATGCTATTTTTTCTGTGTCATTTCAGTGACAGTGGCTCATCGTTCCTTGAGACCCTCTTCAGTGACTGGGTGCAGAGGGGTGCTGTGGTCCGTCTGGACATCCGCCACTGGCTGCACCACTGGGATGCTGTGGTCATCAAACAGAGCCACGCCAAGTACAGGGTATTCATGAGTGCCATGGCAGGGGCGGCTGGCCTACAATAAGGGGGACATGATGCTCTTGGTCCAGGCAGTGCGAAAGGGCAACGAGGAACTGTATGGCAACCAGACTGACCAAAAGATGCTCGCCTTCCTCAAGCCGTCTCAGATCAAGAGCTATGTCAGGCGCATAACGAGGGCTGTTGAGGTAACTATTTGTAATAAGTTTGTAATAGAAACGCATCATGTGTAATAAAGCTGTTATATGAATAACATTTCTAATTATACCTTTCCCACCTGTGTGTTACAGGAGACCGCTGCGACTGTGGACTCCATCCTTGATGAGTTCAAGGGACAAGCAGGCGTTGACATCGATGGGATCCCCTTGTTCAAATCCTCAGACGCTGTTGATGCACATTGGGCAACGGCAAGCAAGCACCTCGGATGCATGCAGGCGAGTTCATTTGTGAATGGGTCAAGACAGATACAAGTATGGCCATGTATAGACACATTTAGACAAAACTGGATGGGCCAGAGTAATCATGAACCTCGTACTGTTTTGTGTTGCAGGACCCCCCTGGTGTTCCGCTGTACGTGGCAGTGAGGACGGTGGTGCTGAACGGTGTGCAGCTGCAGAGGTACAGATGCCGGCGTGGCAGCAATTCTTTGGAAGGGCTGCATTCCCATCTAGTCAACGCCATACCATCTAACAGATGCGGCATCATGCCATTCCAAGTGACTAATGAAAACAAAAGGCTTTGTCAACATCGTCAATTTTTTTTTAAATATATGTTTATTAGATTTTTCTCAAGAATGTTATGTACAAATAGGTTAAAAAACATTATGCTTAAAGAAGGGCAACTTTCATTTTCAACTACAATAACGCCAGAAATGTGTTACATGCAATGTGTTTCAGGTGTACCTGATCGCCTTCGCCGTACAGTGGAACGCCAGGATGGAGTCTTTTCGCGTCGACGGAGGTCGTGGTCGCCAGACGAGCTGCGTGGACGCTGCGAGGATTCAGCAAATGAATCGACAGGCGGAGCTGCTCTTTGGCAAGGAGCACGTCTTTGAACCTAACTTCGCTGCTCCTCTGCCATACCCTGACGACTACAACCATCCAGACGAGGAGGAGCTGCTTGGCATGGAGTATGCCATGTGCCAGTCCACTGCATTCACTGCAAGGCACTACTACGCGCAGAAAGGTACAGCTTTTTTCATCACACAACAATATATACTAAAATCACCTGCCCGCTAACTGTCTGCTGACTTTGTACTCATCACTACTAATCACAATGTAACTTAACACAATGTAATGTTTTTCAGCTGAGGAGGAGCAGTGTAGGAAGGAGGAGGAGGAGGTTAAAGGGGAGTCCGCTGCTGAAGAGAGTGGCGAGGAAGAGGAGGACAAGCAGGCTGACGAGGGTGTCGGAGGCATGTCGGAGGAGGACCCCATAGACCACGTCTGTGATAAGCATGTCGTCCTCACTCAGGCAGAGCAGGTGGAGGAAGAGGATGACCCCGCTTTGCAGGATGTCCTGGCCAGCCAACGCCATCTCCATCTGCCAGGGATAGAGGAAGTGGAGGCCCTTGCATCACTTCTCCTCCAGCTGGCAGACGACAGCGACCACCACCACCTCGTGCCCGCCGTGCTGAGGCTCACCCGTAAGCTCTTCGCTCACTTTATCCATCTATTTTTTTGTGTAGAGTAAAATGTTAATGCACACCCATACTTATAAGGTTCTCACCACTAAAGAGTCTCATTTATTATAAAAGATTTTATCAGATTTGTATTGCTATTAAGTTTTATATATATATATCTTTTCCCAATGAGCACACAGCACACTGGGAGCTGTACTGTATGACACTGTATTATTGTATATGATACTCACAGTATTGTGCTTGTGTGTTTTTTTTTCTTTTATATTTACAGGTTGGACTTTGAAGACCCACAGCCAGACTGTAAACCAGGGCCTTCAAACCGCTGTATCCAGCCCAAGCCTGCCACTGCATCCTACGTGCCATCTGCCGTGGCAAAAGCACCTGTCCTCCTGGTGCTGCCAACCCAGTCTTCCTCCCTGTCCTCCCACCCTGTCCTCCCGCAGTGAAACCTGTTATGCCCAACAAGTCCAATAAGCCATGTGGGGCTTGCAAGGTGCCGCAGTGTGGGGGGCATCGGAAGAAATACACCCCTTCCAAAGACAAGGTGGCTGGAAGCAGCCAGAAAATCTTCACCTTTTGTCCCTCCACCAATATGTCCACCACACCTGGCTTCGAAGGTGTAACATACACCAGCTATGAACACTTTAAAACTGTGGTGGATGGGGAACTGGAGAAGAGGAGAACCACCCTCTAAACCTGTTGTGGGTTGCAATGACTGGCACACACACTGACACACACACACACACACACACACGCACACACACACACACACACACACACACGCACACACACACACACACACACACACACACGCACACACACGCACACACACACACACACACACTCCAGTGAGTATCAAGTTACAAGACTTTGGAATGTTGCAAAACCTCTGAACAAAGAGGTTGGCATTCCTTTTCGTGTTTTGAAGATATTTAACGAAATATATTTGTAACAAGGTTCAGGGAAGAAGGAGGCAGGAACCGGATAACAATCAAAAATAAAACTTTATTTAAACAAAATAAACAAACAAATTACCTGCCAGCAGCCCCTCACGGACAACTGCTGGCTACCGAAAATAAAACATAAATTCCGGCCAGCAGCCCCTCACGGACGACTGCTGGCTTACCAAAATAAAGTACAAAATACAAACAAAACCAGGCCTGTTCCTCTCTCGATCATCCACTCCGTCGCTCCCCCTTTATAGCTCCGCTCCTCCGTGAGAGATGCGAGACCGGTGTGCTTCGCAGGTGCTGCTCATTAGCAATCGCACCACCGGCCTCGTGACTTTCTCTCACGTCCCTCGGCCGTCCTGCTCACCACAATATTCAATGTGTTTCTATGTATGTGTGTTTCCCATATCACAGTGAAATAACTTCGTTTGGTTGCAGCATAAATAGAAATTGGAAATACCTTCAATATGCATTTTAAACATAAATGTATATTCCGTTAAGGTAACATATGTTTCCTGATACCTCTAGAATGCTTATCGAATGAAACACTCGAATATGCAGAGATGTAAAGTAAAGTCTATTTTAATATGTTTTACTGACAATGAAGATCAAACGGTTTTTACTATTAACCTCCTGGAACACACCCCCTCTCATGAGGAACAAAGGACAATAAAAGAAGCCTTCCCGCGTGCAACATCCACTCTCCGATTGGCTCAAGCCAACAAAAATGGGATGGATTTCTCCAAGGTGATAAATGTGAGAGCGCAGATCTGCCCTCTCTCTCTCTTCTGAACTTTCCAGCGCTCGTTCAGCATGTAAACCTCACGGGAATCTGATCCGACCACGGATCTTTCCTTTTGTTCGTCTAAAAGTCTCGTCTCTTCCTCAAGTGGACTACCAAGTTCGTCTCCCAGGAAAGGAAGTGGACTTGGCCGAACTATTTCCTCGGGTAACGTCACCTCAAAGACTTTAAGCCTTTCAAACAACCGCGCTGAATGCCGACGAATGCCACGTGACTCCCCACGGAACAAAGGAGCCACGCGCAAGAGACCAATCATGCATGGGACGGGCTCTGCAAGTATAACGTTACCTGCATGTGTTTCTGTGGTGTTCAGAAAGGTTAACGGACTGTTTTGGTGAATGTAACTCTCCCTTTCTCCCCAACTCACTCACTCTCTCTCTCCAACTCATTTACGCGTACCCATTGTCTAAACGCCCTGCGTCATCTTAGTTTGTGTTTTAATGTTTGTAAATAAATGTATCATTGTAACATAGTAAATGCTTAAGTAGTTGCCTTATTGAATGCTTTATTAAATACAATTATGCTCATTTCTGACTGATTTACTGTCTGCTCATAATACCAGTCAATGAAATGGCGATCAAGCTGCACGCTTTACAGAACTAAACATACCTAAAAGGGGTATTTGTTTATAGAGCAGGAAAGCTAAATTCTTGTGGCCACAGAATTTGTTTTCAGAAGCTCTATAACTTAACTGAGCTAATTGATTTTGCATGTCTTGTAAAACGTGGTCCTTGCAATTAATAACAATTAATTTGTGGTTAATTGCGGGGATGCAAATGTATGCATATGGGTAAAATCAACAAGACTCCCCCTTATAGAGGGATTCATTTACATGTAAGACTGGTCTAATCCAAATCTGTATGAATAATTATTAATTATCAATTATTAATTATGATATGCAAATTCCCCCTCGATCAGACCCCCTTGTGTCGTTACACTGCATATGCTTGGTTTGTTTTTATTATTTGTGGCATCACTTCTTTTAACCTATTTGCAAGAATCTTTGCTAATATCTTTAAATCAGTATTTAACATTGTTATTGGCCTGTAGTTTTTTAAATCTGTCAGATCTCCTCTCTTTTTATATATTAGCTTCATCAGTCCCATTCCCATCCTTTCATTCAACTCTTCCTCTTTAAAAATCTCACTAAAAACCTCCATTAAAATCTCTACTAAAATGTCCTTAAAACATGTATAAAATTCACTTCCCAAACCATCTATCCCTGGGCTTTTCCTTTTATTTAGTTGATCTATCGCTCTTTCAATCTCATCCTTTTTGATTTCACTATCACATTCTTTTTTATTCTCTTCAATTAAATTTGGTTCAATATAACTTAGCAGTTTATTTTTTACCTCTCCATCTATCCCTCTTGTTTTAAAAAGATCTTCATAGAAATGCTTTATCTCTTCTAGCACTTTCTCATTCCCCTATACAATCTCTCCACTTTTCCCTTTAATTTCTTTTATTATTCCAACTTGTGCCCTTTTTTTCTCCAATTCAAAAAAGAACTTTGCGCATTTCTCCCCCTCCACCATATTTGGACTTACTTCTTAATCTTGCTCCCTCATATTCTTTTTCTTCTTTTTCTTTCAAAGCCTCCTCTATTTCTTTTATCTTTTCAATGTCTTTATTCTCATTACTTAATTATCTTTCTAACTTCTCCTTTATTTCTTTTTCTTTGTGTCTTTTACTTCTTTGTAAGGTGCTGCAATACTTTATTGAAAAGCTTTTTACTAAATATTTAACATTCTCCCACCACATTCTTTTATCTTCTTCGTACATTGCATTATCCTTTTCTTTCTCTATAATTCGCTTTATCTTCGCAACATAATCTTCATTCTTTAAAATCTCCGTATTTAAAATCCATGTACCCGGTCCCCTTTATACATTGCTCCAATCTATTTTAAAACGTAAAAACTTATGATCACTAAAACTAGTTTCTTCATAGCTGATTTTTTTTAATAAAATTCTCTACATTTCTTGTACATAACACATAATCAATTCTTGTTTTACAAATAAAACGCCCTACTATTTGTTTTCTTGCATATACCGTTTTCCCACCATTTCTTTCTCTCCATACATCTATTAAATTATTTTCTCTCATCAGTTCTATAAATGCTTTCCTTCCTGAATCTGATTTAAAAACCATCCCCTCTGCCATGTCTTGTTTGCTAAAAACAGTGTTAAAATCCCCCATCATTATTATTTCCTTATCTTTCTTCATTATATCCTTTAAAACATTAAAAAACTCTTTCTTTTCTTTCTCTTCTGTTGGTGCATGTACATTCACTAAAATCAATTCACCTCCTTTGTAGTTCACTTCCACCGCTATGCATTTATCTTTGTATACCACTTTGGTTGTATTAAAAATATCTTTTCTCATTAAAAACGCCACTCCTCTTCCAAGCCTACCATCCTTATTGTTATATAAAATAACCCCTTCCCATTTCTTTTCTTCTATCATCATATTTTCTTTCCAATTTGTTTCTTGTAAAACAATAATATTACTTTTCTTTCACTCTTTTAAATTTCCCCATGTCCATCAGTCCCCTTGCATTAAAAGTAACACAACTTAAAACCATTAAAAGAATAAAGAATAAATACCTAAAAACCATTATTGCCCATTTTCTCCCTCAAGGTCCTTTAGCACATCATATCTGTTTGCACTTTCATCTCGTCTCCTTATCGTAGTCTTCTTTCTTGCATTTTCCAAATTTGGCTCAAACTTTGATGATCTTCTTCTTATTTGTCCCCTCAGTTCTTTGTCTTTCTCCATGTTGTCCATTGCTATTTCTCTCTCCATGTCATCCTGATTCCTTTCACCACTGTCCAATATTTCCATTGCTGACCATTGCGTGTCTTGCTCCATTGTTTGTCCATCTTTATTCTCCTTTTGTTCTCCTTCCTCTCTGTTGCTCATTCCTTCTTCTGTTTCTTTTTGTTGTATACTTTCTTCCTCGTGTACCACATCAGTTTGTCTTTCCTCCTCGTTGCTTCCATCATGCACCTGTCCGTCCACCCTTTGGTCCCCACCTCCTTCCTCTTCCTCCATCATGCACACACATTTATTTAAAATTTCCCGACACTCCGGGCACCTATCTGCGTTACAGTCTCTTGCGAAGTGTCCTCTTCCTTCACATTTGTGGCATTTAAAATATGGGCACTCTTTCATCAGATGGTCTGGGCTCATGCACAGCCTACAGGTCTTCACCTGGTGACTGTGCATCACCCTAAAATACTGCTGCCTTTCTGCCGTTTCAAGCCTTGTGCTGTAGGCAATGATGCCACCTCTTTCGGGAACCTTACTTTAAGGAACCTCGTTCCATCCTCGATTTCCGTGCCCGGGTAGCATCGTCTTTTAATTTTTGATATGGGATTAACTCCCCATCCCTCCAATTTTTCAATAATTTCTCTATCCTCCGTGCATGAAGAAAACAACATAGTCTCTATTTTGCAGTCTTTTAATTTCACAAGTCATTCATTTTATGTTCAGTCCCTCCATCAATTCCTCACATTCTTCTTCATTTTCCATTGTAAGTTCATATTCTTTACCTTGTCTCGGTCTAGAATTTTCCCCCATGTCCACATTTATCCACCACTGCCTTGATAATATCCGCTGCTCTCACCTCATTGACATTCTCCACATTCAAAATGATCGTCGCCTCCTTTAAATATTTCCTTCCTGCAAACTTGTCACTCACATCATGTCCAGCTCGTTGTCGATAACCCATTCCGGTGTCGTTTGCCAAGCGTTTCTCTTCAGCCAGTCCAGTGTCGTTTGCCATACGTTTCTCTCCAGCCCGTTCCAAGTCGTTACCATTTAATCTGTCCATTGGTGAGAAAAAATAAAAAGGATCAACCACCCTCCAGACAGCAAAAAGCCGCTGTTAGGTGGTTTGAACAAACAAAAAACAAATCAAAAAACTAACGTAAAGTAACAAAAACTCACAAAACAAACACAAAGAGAAGAAAACAAAATGGGGGAGAGCCTTCCTCTCCCAACTACTGCCACACTTCCTGGATCGTACCAACTATCGGGCGTTCTCAAGGTGGTATGGCCGTAAGCGAAATCTGCTGCCAAAATTGGGCTCTTTGAAGAAGAAGAAAAAAAGAGACTCTATCAGGCTTTCTGAAGAAATTCAACAGCTATTTCAAACATTTTGAAGACAAAAAGACACATTTTATGGATTTTTGAAAGATTTCATTGACTCTTTTTTTTTCAGAGAAGAACTGAGTGAAGTGGAGGAGGAGAGAGAAGAACTGAGTAAAGTGGAGGAGGAGAGAGAAGAACTGAGTGAAGTGGAGGAGGAGAGAGAGGAACTGAGTGAAGTGACGGAGGAGAGAGAAGAACTGAGTGAAGTTTTTTTTTTTTTTTGTAAAACTATAAAGCTTACAGCACCTGGTATTCCCAGGCGGTCTCCCATTCAAGTACTAACCAGGCCCGACCTTGCTTAGCTCCCGAGATCAGACGAGTTCGGGCGTCCTTAAGGTGGTATGGCCGTAAGCGAAATCTGCTGCCAAAATTGGGCTATTTGAAAGGTTAGAGCATTAGGGTAGTAAACTATATTTTCAAGTATCTTTTCAGATTTCACACATCAGTTCTGCATTAAAGTTGAAAAAATGCTTAGTCAACCACGGACACAGGGATCATCTCAATAATGGCTTTTACTTTCACTCTTCATTAAAGTTGTTACAATCTTGACTTGCAGTATTTCTTTCCATTCATATCATAATACATTGGAACAGATGAGCTTCATTTGCTGTTAGATTGTCCTCAAACAGTAAATTCGTTAGTAGAAAGTTTGAAGCTCAAATTAGGTTGATAACCTTTTCAAAAGAAAACAGGAAGAGAAAAAAGAATACAAGATCTAATTATAATCGGATATTGACGTTACATCACAGCAATACACATTCCATTTGACATTTCAATTCATATATAGCTTGTTTATACTCTTATTCACACTCGTGTAAAATGTCTTATCAGAATATAAATAAATCAAGCGTCAAGCAGTCATCCTACCAGCAGTGTCTCGGGTTGATTAATCACTGAAGCATGCGCATCCGATTTGCGTTGATTTCCTCTCTCCTCATAACTTCCAGTTAAAAAGTTTTCCCCATTGTACAAAAGGAGGGAAGCAGGAGAAGCCTACAAGCGACAAACATTGTTCTCCTCTCTTGTTTTGCCTGTATTTGGTATCTAATGCCCTCTGAGAAATAAATCTTGATCAGGTGCGCTCGCAATTAGGGTTCGGCTTTTTCCGACAGATGCCGGATGATGTCACCCGGAAGACGGCGCTCTTCGTGCATTTCCGTAATACCATCCATGAGCGTCAATTTGGCAAAACCGAAAGAAAATTCTCTTCATTAATTAAAATAATAACAAATACATGTTTGACTTCACACCTCCCACTTGACCTTCTTGATTCTTGAATCCAAGAGGTCATACTTACTACTTTTCCTCCAAGTCCTTGTACTGTTCTTCCACTGGGAGCAATACAACTAATCGCCGGACATCCCTACGAATGATGGTTGATGGAATTTTAGTGACTTCACATTTGGTAATTTTCCTCGTTTCCAATTTCTCTGGTCCTGAACAAAGACTGGGTGACTTGAGGAAACTCTTACTTCCACATCTCTCACAATACCTTTAGGATTAGCATTTGCCTTGGTGACTCTTCCTAATTTGTATTGACTTCTCAGAGCATTCTGGTCTGCAACCCAGACAATGTCCCCTTCGGTAACATTCCTTTCCCTTGTGTGCCATTTACTCCTTACAAACAGGTTTGGTCCTGCCAACTGGCTCCACTTTTCCCAGAACTTGTAAATTTCTCCTTGGATAACCCTTAACCTCCTGTATGGGTATCCTGCAAAATCAAAATCACCTGGATCTCCTCTTGGGCTTGCTCTTCCCAGCAACAGGGAGTTCGGTGTGACATATTCCAAGCAATACTCACGACTTTGAGTTTGTGCGTCTATAGGCCTCTCACTTGCAAGATTTGCCGCCATATACAGAAAAGTCTGGAATTCCCCCCACGTGAAGATGCCATCACCTCCTAGATTGAGAAGAGCTCTTTTCACAACACGAACAGCAGCTTCAGCCGCTCCATTCCTGTGGGGTGAGTTAGCTGGATGAAACTTCCAAACCCACTCAGTTCCATGTTTCCTGGCTTCCTCTTCAATTTCTGGTTTCTTTACTCGCTCCAAGAATTCATACAGATCTTTCAGGGCTGACTGTGCTCCCACAAAGTTCAAGCCTTGGTCTGACCACACTTTTGTGGGATGTCCTCTCAAAGCAGTGAACCTCTTGTATGACAACAAGAAACTTTCAGTGGATTGATCGCTTACAACATCTGTGTGAATAGCCCTTGAAGCCATGCAGCAATACACGATGCCCCAAACCTTCAGCCTCACCCTTTTCTTCACTTCATCCTTCAACTCATAAGGGCCGAATAGATCTACTGTAACAAACTCAAAGGGTGCAGCTGGTCCAGTTCTTTTAGGTGGGAGATCACTCATGATCTGCTTGCATTTCTTTGCTCGTGCTTTCCTGCAGATGACACAACTTTCCACCACTTTTTTGGCCAATCTCAGACCTTTCACCACCCATGCTACTCTCCTCATCCTCAGAAGTGTTCCAGCAATCTCTTCATGGTTGACATTATGTGCCTCATGAGCCAGTAGCAGCGATACTCGTGCTTCCATAGGTAATAGTGGAATAGTGAGTCTATCTCTTCCAAAGGCTTCATATCTTCCTCTGCACACAAGAAGTCCTGTTCCTTCTTCTTTAAACACAACCAGTCTGCACAGTGTAGTCTCAGGGAATTTTGTACTCTTTTGCGCTGCCAAAAAGAGTGCCTTCAAAGCATCCTCTCTTTCCTCAACTGTCAGTACAAATCCACTGTTCCCAACTCTATCTTCTTTCCCAGATGCTGAATTTATACTCCTTTTCCCCAGCCATTTTCTCACGCTGCACCACACCCAGCCAATAACTCTTGCCAACCTTGACAGACTACTGAATCTTTTGACATCCACCAGTCCTCCAGTAATTAGTCTGCTCAGTATCTTACAGTGAAACGATCTCTCAGCTACTGATACTTTCTTCCTTTCAGGTATCTTCTCCATTTTGGGCTCTAGTCACTGCTGCAGTGAAGACTTTCCTCTGGATCTTGTTAACACTTTCTCTAGCATTATCAGCAATTTCAGCTGCTGATCTCTTCGCCCATTTGTCCACTGATTCTTTAAGGAACTCTGGTCCATTTTGCCACATAGAGTCTTCATCAAGATCTTTAGAGCTTGCCCCTCGTGTGATATCAGCGATGTTCAGCTTCCCTAGGATCCACCACCAGTTGTCAGTTGCTCCTGTCTTCTGAATCTCTCCAATCCTGTTTGCAAAGAAAGTTTGAAACCCATAACTGTCATGCTGAATGGCTCCCAGCACCGTCTGACTATCCACAAAATGGAACCATTTCTCCACTTTGATTCGTCCATGTTTTTCAAAGTATTTCCTCAGACGTATTGCAAAGACTGCGCCAAAAACTTCAGCTTTCACTGGATCTCCCTTCAGTTCTAGTGGTGTCAGTTTGGATTTAGACTCAACTAGGCGAACATCCACTCCTTGACTGGTATCCCACCTGAGGTATAGTACTGCACCATAAGTTTTGTCACTCCCATCCGAGAACGTGACTCCCCATGGTTTTCCTTTCCAGTTTGCAGGCGTAAGACTTCTGTGGAACTTTATTTTCTGGAGTCGCGCATACTCTTCAAACAATTCAATAGCCTCTCTTCGGATTCCCTCAGAGAGCGCAGAGTCCCATGTATGTCTTGTTAGATACCCACTTCCGCCTTCCTGGAATGCTCTCCTAACAAGAATTGAACCCTTCTGTTTTACTGGTGTGACTAGACCAAGTGGATCATAGAGTCCCGCTACTTGACTCAAAAGGTGTCTCCTCGTCAATGGATTGGGTGTCTTTGACCTAACTTCCTCTACAAGAAGATCCTGCTCAGTCCTCACTTTCCTTTTCCTTTTGGAGAAATTTACAAAAGTCATTATATACAATCTATCCTCTTCCGGCAGGTATCCAATTCCCAAGGCTTTCTCATCCCCCTCTACCAGTTGATTAGGAAGTGTTACAGTTCTCTCAGGAGTCAGGCTTGAAACTTTGCTTGTTTTTTCAGATCCAAACCTCCCACTACGACCAGACCAGACCCATTCCTTCAATGTGAATCCACCAGCTTCTAGGATTTCCTCAATGCCCTTCACAATCTCAGCCAGCCTCTTCCGATCATTTTGAGATGTGAGGATATCATCCACGTAGCTGTCTTCTTCTAAGACTCGTCGCTCCTCTTTCAAGTGAGCAAAAGCTGCCAAACCAGCAGTCTCCCTCATTGCTAGCTGCGCGATACAACCTGTCGGACGATCTCCAATGTTAACGCTGGTTATGGCGTACTCTCCTATTTCTTCCTCAGGTGTGTCTCGCCAAAGGAATCTGTGAAGATGCATTTCTCGTTCTTCCAGCCATACTGAATTATACATTCTTATGTCTCCCAACACTCCGAACACTCCTTTCCTAAATCTGAGCAGGACGGCTCTGATAGAATTCAGCACATCAGGTCCTTTTAACAGAAGGTCGTTCATACTCAGTCCCTTGAACTTCTGGCTGCTGTTCCACACAAGACGCACAGGCGTGGTGACTGAATGTGGGTTTGGTGCAACTAGATGGCTTACATACCAGACCAGACCTGTCCACTTGTCAAGCACTTCCTTTGTCAGTTTTACTGCAGCTTCTCTTTTAACCATCTCATGAACCTGTGCAGTGTATACTTTCTTCCACTCAGGCACCTTACCAAGCTGTTTTTCGGTTCTCAGGAATGTCGATTCCACTCCGCTCCGATTGTAAGGAAGAGAAACAGGGTCTTGGATCCATGGGTACCTTGCATCCCAATTAGGTCGATCGCTATGAGAATCCGCTTGCACATAAGTAAGTCCACTTTTTATGATTTCTAGCTCCTTCTCCTCAGCCAAAGTCATCTCTTTCCCTCCCGGCTGACAGGTCCCGCAGCGGCAACCTCCACACTTCGGCTCGCATGCAGCTCCTATGCTATCCCAGCTCCACCATTGAAGGAATTCCTTGCCACTTGTAAATGTGCTTCTTCCATCAATACAGTGAATTTTCTTTGAGACTTTGGAGGAAAACAGCGGCTCACTTTCTCCACAGACCTCTGTATACCTGGTCACAGCAGTTCTCATTGATATTGCAAAATGTGTCTTTGACTCATAAGCTGTCATATGGATCTCTTCAAACAAGTCTGGGTGTGCCCCACCTACCATTTTTCCAAGTGGGCTGTCCCAAAGGACAAGATCTCCAACAATCCTTACTCTTTGTGGTGCGAGCTTTCCTTCCCGATGACTGAGAAGTAGCTCTATTTTTTCAGGCCTCTTTAATTCTGCCAACTCAACGTCTGGAAAGAACTTTTTCAGTTGCTGTGGACTCACTCTCTTGTGCATTCTTGCAATCTCTTCTAGACCATAACAGACAAGTTGATGGGATTTCTCTTTTCCTGCTGATGTTCTTACTCAAATTCTGAGGAGATACCTTTTGGTTCTTACACGGATAGCCATCTTACCCACTCCATGAACAACCAGATTGATTTCTTCTCCACTCAATCTGAGTCTGTCGGCAGCCTTGTGAGTTATATAATTTGTATCAGATGCCAGATCAATTAGAGTTCCAATTGTTTGTCCTGCATTAGTTGTCACCTCTTTGAGCATCATGATGACTGGAAGTTCCTGAAGTTCATTTTCCTTCAACAATCCTAGTTTCCCTTCGTTGGAACTTTCCCTCATAGCTCTGTTGGTAAATCCTACACTTTTCCACCATTTCAGGAGAAAGCTCAGAGAGAAATTTCTCTTGTTCCACAGTCAGTCTACCTCCTTTCTTCTCCTCCTTGATGGTGACTTTGCTTTCATGTTCAGATCTGGTTTCTCCTTTGGGACAGAAAAGATAATGATGATCTGCAGAGCCTCCTCCTTTGCATTCCTTTCTCCTGCACAGAAACACATCTCTACACTTGCTGTCATCTTCATGATAACCCAAGCACCTTCTGCATAACCCAAGTTTCCTCAGGATTACCTTCTTTTCTGTAAATTGCAGTTCCTTGAATTTATTGCAAAAGAAGATTTTACTTTTGTGCTTCTCAGATCCACACACAATGCACACACCTTCAACCGGAGTTATCTTTGTTGACTTAGTGAATGCATGACTTCTCTCTGGCTTTCTGCCCAGCCTTTCCACCTTTTCCGTGACTCTTAGCTGCTCAAGTCTCTCAAGGATTCCTTCCTCCTTCTTCAAAAACTCGAGAAGTTTGTCAAAGTAGTTTACTGATGTAACCTCACTATTCGAAGCAGTTGTCACCGGGGGTTAAGGCCAAGGCTAATCTACCACACTCCGGAGGAGCAGACACCAGAGGACACCAAGAGGCAGACGACAAAAGTGGGTTCAAAAGATAAATTTGTTTTATTAAAGTATAAAAAGGGATAAAAGCAGGGACAGGCAGTGACTCTTCTCGTCGTCAGACTCGTTGCATAGGCTTGTGGGACAGACAGTGGCTTCTCTCATCGTCAGGCTCGTTGCATAGGCTCGTGAGACAGACAGTGACTTCTCTCGTCGTCAGACTCATTGCATAGGCTCGTGGGACAGACAGTGACCTCTCTTCATCGTCAGACTCGTTGCATAGGCTTGAGAGACAGACAGTGACCTCTCTTCGTCGTCAGACTCGTTGCATAGGCTTGAGAGACAAACAGTGACCTCTCTTCGTCGTCAGACTCGTTGCATAGGCTCGTGGGACAGGCAGTGACTTCTCTCGTCGTCAGACTCATTGCATAGGCTCGTGGGACAGACAGTGACCTCTCTTCGTCGTCAGACTCGTTGCATCGGCTCGTGGGATAGGCAGTGACTTCTCTTCATCCTGTAAGGAGCAGACATTTTTGACGGTGAGACGGTCGGTAGTAAGGGAAACAGAAACCGGGTACTTTACCAGCCTTCACTCTATGGAGGATAGGATGGCATCGTTGGAAGAAATAGTGGGTGGGACTGGACTTTCTTGGTGTGGAAAACAGCACTCGTGGACTGTGGCGATAAAGGTGCGTGGGGCTGTTCTCCTCCACCCCATGCACACAATCTTGGAAACCTGGATACAGAAGAAGGACTGGATAGCAGCAGTGGGGAATACTCAGTTCAGCAGCTTTGAAATACTTCAACACCAGCAGGAAAACAGTTCAGTTTGGAAGAATCTTAGGGCTAATGGGTCCATCTCATCCATCAGAGTCTCAAGAGACCACAGTTGTTTGATCTCACCACACTTGTGCATAAGTCACTCTTGGAAATCTTCACACGTGTTTACTTCACTCTTTCAGACACTGCAACTCACTCCACCATCACAGCGATTAATCAACTCGTCCCTCTTCTCTTCATAGGATGGACGATCCCAAGACTAATGATCTAGACAAAATGAACCGTGGATCAGCGATCTCCCCAAACGTCACAATTACTGCTCTCCACTCTGTCAACAGGATGACACACACTGCCCACAAACACAGTTTAGGTGTACACTGGTGATGGCAAATCTTTACAAGTAGTTTTCTCCAGAAGTGAATCCTAAAAGGGTTTACTTAACTTTTCTCCATGAGAATCCCACGAATCCCACAGCGGCTTTCACTCTCGTTTCTGCCAGTCTTTCTCACTCTTCCCCTAGGGAATTTTCTCCACTTAGTTCGTTGCATTGCTGTTCGTGATCTTCTTTAAGAGGTTCACTTCATGAGCATCCCAGATCCAGATCCAGTCTCAGACCTCAACTTTCCCCACTACCGCCGCTCACTGTCACTGCCATACTCTGCTCGAGCACTCGTGTGGAGCTTTCCCACTGCAAAACACCACCCCTCCATGCTCCAAGCCTCTCTCTTTATACTACCTTTTTCCCGGCATGTGTTTCAATGAAGCGCTACTCATTGGCTGCAGCTGGCGCTCATTATAGTCAGCAACCATGACGTGTTTACTCAAAGCCGGCCAGGTGTTACACCGGCTTCTCTTCCCACTGGAAACGAGTCAACATTTTTTTTGGTTCTTAGCATATTCACCCGGTGACACAGTCACCAAAGCAAGCCAGTCCCTCTTCATGAACTCAGGAAGATTACTTTCTATGGATTTAATTACAAGAGGATTTTTTATGACCTTCGTGTCTCCAAGGTCAGTAAGATCCACTAAAGCCTTCTCCACCGTTTGGACAAATTCGATCACTTTGCGTGGCTGGTTTCCTCTCATCACAGGAATTCTCTCTAATTCCTCCACAATTTCCATTGTAATTACATAATTGTTCCCGTATCGATTTTGAAGCACCCTGAAAATCTCTACAGCAGTGTTGTAAGAGGACAAACGAAGATCTTTCACAATCCTGGCATCTATGCTGTATAATAATTGAATTTTCTTGACCTCCACAGATACAGAAGGTTCTCCCTGTTGTTGAAGTTTTTCCCAGTCTTTCCGCCAACGATAGAAGTTTCTCTTATTTCCATCGAACACAGGCAAACTTGCTGGTCTGAATCTCACGATGGGGTTGCTTGGAGGCATAAAAGGCGGTGCGTGTGGCATAGTGGGGTTTGTAATCAATGCATCTTCAGCGGCCCTCCGCGCTCTAGCAAACTCACCCTTCCTTGCTTCGAGCTCATTACAATCTTCTCTTAACTTCCTCACACGTCCTTCCCAGACTTTCCTCTCGGCATCAGGGGTCCATTTCTCCCAGCTCAACATGACATCATGACTTTTGCGTAAACATACACGCCACTTTCGAGTCAAGTGGCGTATTATTTCTACGCATTTTGAGCTATCCGCGTGTATCCGCGTGTATGCGTGTATGTCTACGCCATTAACGTCCGCGTCATTCCGCGTGTCAGAACACGCGCGTCAAATGTCCACTCATAAATGCCATTAACCCCAGTGACGGTTAAGTTTAGGGATAGGGTTGAGGTAAGTCATATCTTTTTTTTCCCTAGGATGGTAAGGGAACAGTCATAAATGGCATTAACCCCAGTGACGGTTAAGTTTAGGGACAGGGTTGAGGTAAGTCCTATATTTATATAACGTTAAGTCAACGGCGTTCATAAACACGCTGAAAAGCGATTATGCGTCTTGATAGCACGCCAAAAATGCAAATACGAATTGGCGTGTCATACCCACGCTACTTCATGAGATCAGTCTGCCCAGCTTGACAAAGCTCTTAGTGCCTCTTTAACAAGATTTTCAAGAAAGCTGAGTTGAACTTCATAGTTTTCATACTCACTGCTATCAATCGGTATGTTTGCTACTCGATCACAAGTCTTCTCCGCTGCAGTTATTGCACCAGTCACTTCGTGCAGTCCATATCTTGACCAAAGATTAATTTGAACAATTTTTTCAACTTCATTAAACTTCTCATCACACTCACTTGCGGTTTTCTTAATATCAGCTTCCTGCTGCAATGGCTCCTCATCTTTGCTCTCATCATCCTCCATATTAGCGAGAAGTCCAGGGGGGTATTCCAGAAAGCAGGTTACGTGACTTACCCGGGTAAGTTTAGGAGTAAGTAAGCGGATAACCTCTGCTTTCGGTTCCAAAAACGGAGGTAACTTTCGGGTTATGTAAGTAACCATAGCAACTGACTCTCTGAGGATAACCTGCTCAGGAGCAGGTTATGTTGCAGGGTTAGTTTGTTTCAGAGAGGTGAATGAGCATGGCGTGCCCTTTTGAAGACGATCCAGTGGATGTGGAAGCACAGATAATATGGATAATTAATTAATTAATGAATTAATTAAAAAATTATATATATATATATATATATATATATATATATATATATATATATATATATATATAATAGAGTGGTGGGTTTTTCCATTCTATAACAGACCATTTACTTAATCTATTCATACTGGTTACAGTCACAATCAAAATCATTTTAAATGTTTCTAATTATATACTTTCAATTTCAGGGTTCCCAAATGTGATTGGGTGCATTGATGGAACCCACATTTCCATTAAAGGTCCTTCAGTCAATGAAGGAGACTATGTTAATAGGAAGTCAATCCATAGCATCAATGTGCAGGTGACAATAGATTTTTTGGGTGCTAAATGTAAGGGTATTTAAACCATTAAAGGGTACCTATTTTCGGTTTTTGAAAATTGCCCTTCATGTAGTATTTAACATAGATCTAAGTGAACGAAAACATCCTGCAAAGTTTTAAACATGAAAGTTCATCGTATACAAAGTTATTGTCTCTCAAAAACAAGAGTCGACTCTGAGTCGCTGATATGAATCGTTCGAAAAACGATGCTTTCCCTTTGTCTAGTTGACGTCAACTTGACAAGTTATTTGAATAAGAAACGCCCACTTATTGCGCTCGGAGACGCTAGGGAAAACCGGAGCTCCAGGGGTGGCGGGCAAATCTGAAACTGGCCCAGGACGGGCCACCCTGCCTGGGCTGGCCAGGGAGGTCTGAGAGCATGGAGGTTTGGACCCACCGCACCTTTTTGGACTGTCGTTTTTCGAGATCTGGGCTTCGGAAAACAATCATGTCGACGAGACGCTGTGTTTTGAAGTGCGACGCAAAAGCGAACTTTTTTAACCTGCCAAGTGAGGAGTATTTGAAGACTAAGAGGCTGCAGTTCATATATACAAGTACTGCTATACCACACAAGTATAGCCCAAACCTTGTTCTGTGTTCACGTCATTTTGAAGATGATTGCTTCACAAACCTAAACGCTATAAAGTATGGATTCGCGAACATCCTAACGAGCTGAGGATCAATATGCAGAGCAGTGGGTCGCGAGGACCGGAGTTGAGAACCCATTTAAGGTAATAGAGTTCCGTTTTTATGCACAGAGAATACCAATCACAACTCACTAGGTCATCTGACCAATCAGCGCAGATTAGCGTCACGCAAAGGCGGGTCTTGGACAAAGGACTCGCTAAATCGATTCATATGGGAGTCGGTGGGCAATTCAGGTAAAAATAAATGCATATTATAAGACAACAAAAGTGTTTTTTGTCATTGCATGCTTGTAAAATTGTTGTTGGGGACTCCCAGAACAATATTAGGAACATTTTACATGTCATAATAGGTACACTTTAAATCACCCTCATTTCTGGTCCCCACTAACAAGGTAATATGTGATGCAACCCACCTCATCACTAATGTTGAAGCCAAATGGCCAGGGTTTGTACTTGTTGCCAGAATATTTAAGGAGTCATCATTGTGTCTGGCCTATTTGATGGCACCCTACCCTGAACCGGAGCCTGGACCGCAGGCACAATTCAACCTGGCCACCAGCAGAACATGGGTCAAGGTGGAAATGGCCATAGGCATCCTGAAGGCAAGGTTTCAAGATGGCCAAGAGGAACCCCCAGTGAACCCAGCAGACCAAAGAGATGGCAGGGTAGTACGAGACATGATTTGCCAAAATCACTTTAATTAAGTGTTGTTCATTGTTTCTTTATTTCCTGTAACAAATGACATTTGTATTTATTTCTTTAGATTTCATTCAACAACAAATGACAGATTAATGTTCACATACTGTTTTCCACCTTAAGCTGGTGCTCCAGCAATTCAATTTCAAGTCTGGACTTTTTTAGGTTCAGCCTTTTCTCCTCCATTTGAAGCTGTATAAGGGCCATCTCCATGTCACTTTTCTCTTATTTGCTTTTGAAGGTGGACCTTATACAGCTCTTTGGCAGGCAACAAGAAAGACAGAATAATTAAACATGACTGGAAAAGTGTGCAATACAAACACAGACCAAATATTTAAATGAGGAAAGAGAACTGCAGAACATTTCGTACACTGCTAAGATTCTCTGTGTGGAGGTAGATGGACCCTCAGCTGTATTAAAATCTCCTGCCATTTTCTGTAAAATTACAATTTATTTATTCTCTTTTGTAAAAAAAGGGGGAATGCATTGTATGCATCATACCTCTATGGGCCTCCCCACATTTTGTGTTTCTGTCACAGCAGAAGGTGTCTTCATCGTCATTCTACAGTGAAAATAATATAAGGAAGGATGCTTGGTCTAGCTAGCAAACAGAAACCTACAGACAATAATCACTTACAACTGTGACAGAGTGTGGTATTACAGGAGGATCCAATAATACAATGTGGCCATCAGCAACTTCAAGATAATTAAACCAATAAGATAATCATGCACATGCAATACTCAGTGTATATTCTTTAAAAAGGACATTAGGAACATCTAAGAGTACTTGTAAGATTACAGTATACAGCATTTGCAGTCAAAGCAACATGCACACTCCACAAAATGCATTCAAAATGGCTTTTTAAAATAGTGACAGTGTTGACTTTCTTTATTAAAATACTGTCAAAACAGTGAACACATCAATAAATCATAAGCATTAATATGGTTATTAATATGGTTACCTACATTTTACTAAGCCACTTGTCATCCCATTTATAATTTTTTTTTAATTTATAAAACTCACGCATTTACTCTGTCCGTTATTTTTTGCCAAGCCAACTCACTTTCTTTTGCTGATGCAGCAATATTGTTTTTTTTTTAGTTATAACGGGCTTGTAGTCTTCATTAGCAAGCATTAAAACCTCCAACTCAGTTTCACCGAAGTATGTAGCTCGTTTTTTTTGTTTCTTGGTTTCCATGGTGACTCCTGATTTCTGCGATCCATTGAAAATGTCTTTATGTACTCGCGGTGCGCGCGCATTAACTCTGGGTTACCATTAGGAGGTTGATTAAACTAACGCCTCACAGGTGTTTTGGAACCGACATACCCAGAGTAAGCTAGTTTGGGGTTAATAAACCAAGAGTTCAAGGTTTATCTGACGGTAAGTTAACCTTGCTTTCTGGAATACACCCCTGATCTGTAATCATCATTTGTCTTGAATACCCTCCGCGCGTTGAGTGAGAGCTTTTTGAACTCTTCCTTGAGCTCCTCTTCTAATAGCCTGTGAGCTTCTCTGTTAAGGAAATTGACTTGTCTTGTGAAACTAATTTTGGCAGCAGTCCTTTATTTTTTAAGTTGCTCAATTGGTTTCCCCACTGCTTCTTCAGCCATTTTCAACTTATCCACTCAACACTTTAACAGCATCAACAACCTTCTGTCTTTCACCTTCTTGCTCCAATGACGCACCGTCTGAGCTTGGCTGTTCAGCACTGCCCCAAATATGAAGTCCACCGCTGTTATGCTGATCTTCAGACTGTGTTGATAAGCTGGGCTTTCAGCTGTGGTTATCAACTGTCAAGTTTCTTTTTAGATTTCACACATCAGTTCTGCATTAAACTTGAAAAAATGCTTAGTCAACCACGGACACATCTCAAAAATGGCTTTTACTTTCACTCTTCATTAAAGTTGTTACAATCTTGACTTGCAGTATTTCTTTCCATTCATATCATAATACATTGGAACAGATGAGCTTCATTTGCTGTTAGATTGTTCTCAAACAGTAAATTCGTTAGTCGAAAGTTTGAAGCTCAAATTAGGTTGATAACCTTTTCAAAAGAAAAAAGGAAGAGAAAAAAGAAGACAAGATCTAATTGTAATCGGATATTGACGTTACATCACAGCAATACACATTCCATTAGACATTTCAATTCATATATAGCTTGTACTCTTATTCACACTCGTGTAAAATGTATCAGAATATAAATAAATCAAGCGTCAAGCAGTCATCCTACCAGCAGCGTCTCGGGTTGATTAATCACTGATGCATGCGCATCCGATTTGCGTTGAATTCCTCTCTCCTCATAACTTCCAGTTAAAAAGTTTTCCCCATTGTACAAAAGGAGGAAAGCAGGAGAAGCCTACAAGCGACAAACATTGTTCTCCTCTCTTGTTTTGCCTGTATTTGGTATCTAATGCCCTCTGAGAAATAAATCTTGATCAGGTGCGCTCGCAATCCACTGCACACGACATTCGCATACGATTGTCGTATTTCGCCCCCTAGTGTCAGTCGCACGGAACTTTGAAATTGGTCGTGAAGCAACCGTTACCCTTGGATATTCACGATGGTAAAATTAATGATTTTAATGAATGTAATGCATATCTACACAAAACAAATGACCCTCAATACATCTCAAATAAAAACATAGTAGATTTTATAGAGCTAATCAATATACATATTGATTTAATAATTATAAAATATTTTTTCTGCTATAGTTAATTATAACCAATATTTTACAAGAAGAGCGTTTACAGAAAAACATTAAAGAGTTAAAATATTTGTAATTCTAGCCTCGCGCTCATAGTTTGTATTAGAATACATCACATCCGGTTGCCCGGTCGCATACGGTTTAGCCGCAGAAGTTCAGATATTTCAACGGATCCAAAGCTCAAATCGGATCCGAATTTTCCGCATACGCATATGATCGGAACTCCCCGCAGCTCCCGTACGACTCTCCATTGGAAATGAATGACTTCCGGTACGACGGTGGTCGTTTGTCGTGTGCAGTGGAAAGGCGGCTAGAAGGCAGGTTCGGCTTTTTCCGACAGATGCCGGATGACGTCACCCGGAAGACGGCGCTCTTCGTGCATTTCCGTAATACCATCCATGAGCGTCAATTCGGCAAAACCGAAAGAAAATTATCTTCATTAATTAAAATAATAACAAATACATGTTTGACTTCACATATATAAAGCTTACAGCACCTGGTATTCCCAGGCAGTCTCCCATCCAAGTACTAACCAGGCCCGACCTTGCTTAGCTTCCGAGTTCAGACCAGTTCGGGCATTCTTTTTTTTTATTTCTATTTAAAACATTTTAATACATTTAAAAACAATCTGAATCACAGTCAGGCAACAATACATCAAAACGAAACTATGTCATTTCAATAAATGGGTTACCATCTACAAAATTTTTGACAAATACATCTTTCACTTGATTCATAATACAATAATCAAATAAAACATTTAAAATAAAACACATCTTTTCCTTAAAAAGTTTACACACAGGTATTCTTGTTTTCTTTTGTTTGACCATATTTCTTCTGCTCCAAATTACAAATCTAGCAATGGTTAATATCAGATTTAAAAAACACTCATTCTTAACATTCCCTTTAAAACCAAATAACAACATTGTTTCCCATTCTTCATTAACACATCTTTGTTCTACCCCCAATTTACTTATCATTTCTTTTATTTTTTATAAAACATTTTAAACCTCTGCATATAAAAAAAGATGTAACAATCCCTCATCTTCCCTCTTGCATACCTTACATATTGCATCTCTTGCCATTCCAATTTTACACAGTCTCATTTCACTTAGTAAACAGTTATGCCTTAAAATGTAATCAAAGTTTTCTAAAATTGGACTTTTCCACCAAGCTCTTAAATTTTGCCATGTTTTCTTAATTTCCATTCTTGGATATAATCTTTGCCAACAGGGGCAATTCTAGGATTTTCCTTTTAGGGGGGCTTAGCCCCCAATGTAGGGTATGATAAAAAAAAAAATTAAATTAAAAAAAAACAAGGTAAAAGTTTAATTTAGGGTCTAATGCTCACTTTCATTACCATGCAATTGCAGGGTTTTATAATCACTGTAGTCCTGGATTTGAGTTGTGGCAGTTCGGGTTCAGGGTTTCCCTGAGAAAATTTTGCATTCTCTGATCTATTATGTCCATTTTAAGATGTTTTGAAGGCATTTTTTATTTATTTATTTATTTATTTTTAAAAAATCCATGTCAGTGGGCAGCTGATTATTTTTCTCTCCTCATCAGCCTCCTAAAGTTGAGCTTTGACTGATCATTAGGCTTTTCATTTTTGTAAAAAAAAAAAAAAAAAAAGCACACTAGGGATAAAACGCTTTCTGGTTCTGATTCTGATACCTATACAGGGCTGTGGGCAGGGCTTTATAACCAAAGAGGTCCTACATTTGAGGTGGAGGTTAAATTTTTTTAATCTCTGATATGTGAATTTCAAGACGTTTGAAGACCAAAAAAAAAGAAATAACTTTAAAACTATGTCAGTATGTGTCAATACCTGCTTTCTCCTCATCTCGGTTTTCTCCTCATCGTGCCCTTTCTCTCCCCATCCTAAAGCTGAGCTTTTTTTTATTTACTAGGCTACAATTTGTATTATATTTTCAATATGTACACATTCATTATTAATCATGTACCTTACATGATGAAAACGGATTTGTTAACGTTTCTTGTCTCACAATGACATTAAATGAATTACATTAGGCTGACGTGCCTAATTTCAGTTCAAAAGGGCGAAATTAGATGAAACTAGTTTTCCTGATAATTTTTTTGTTTATCATTTGTTTAACATTTATGACCTTAAAAAACTGTCAAATATATAACGTTATAAGTTTAGCTACTTACATCTCGCACTTGCCCGTGCACTGAAGTCGAGTCGTGCTGCTAAAAATTCGCGCTCAGCTTCTATGAATGTACTGTAAAGCCCGCCTACTTTGATTTGAGTGGTCATCTCAAATATTCTGACATTGACGAGCAGTGACAGACCAATGGGCTCAGATGAACACACGCACAATTTCCTCTCTTTTTGACGTGCTCTCTGCTCGGTGCCACTTTTGATTTAAGATGTAGAACGCCCTGAATCTGATTAAAACAAGACTGAAGCGAACACGAATTTGTGTATCATATTAATCACACATTTTTAGGGGGGCTGGGCATAAATTTAGGGGGGCTGAAGCCCCCCTAAAAAGGGCCTAGTGACGCCCCTGTTTGCCAATATCCTTCGGGTCTTGGTGTGATAAAAACATCTTTACATAAACAAGAATAAAACATCTTTAAAATACCATCTTTAAAAGCATGTTGTTTATCATTACATTTAAAATAAATCATCCTTCCATCATTACACCCCGTTTCTCCAGTAACTTCTAAAACATTTACCCATTCTTTCGGTATTACGTCTTTTATTTGTTTGTATTGTTTTTCTAAGACTGTTGTGGTTTCATTTTCATAATTTTCCACAATTGCATCTTTTATTACCTGCACTGGTACAAAACCAGGTATCACTTCATACAATATGTCTTTTATTTGCTTTATCCCCACATAAAACCATTTTCTATAAAAAATGGTATCCTCTACCTTTTTAATATGATAATTTAAAAACAATGGTTGTCTTAAAATCTCTTCTCTGGTGAAAGACCTACAAACAACATGCTTTCGAAAATCACCCCATGCTTTAACAACCTCTTTATAAAACTCCGGTATTCCATTCATCATATTTTCTTTTACCTTCATCCATAATACATCATCGCCCATGTTTCCACATTTATTTAAAAAATAATTCATTACATCCTTCCAAGCATATTTCCCAGGTTTTATAAACCCATATAGGCAAACTCACAGAACCCAACACATACCACATTTTTGATAAAAACAAATAATTAATAACTAAAACCTTCCCTTTTAAAAATAAACCCCTTAATTTCCAGAAATTTCATCTCTTTTCCATTCATTTTAAAACCTCCTCCCAGACTTCCGCTCCCGGTAGTATGGCGTGAACAGTGCAAGGGACCAGCTCCCTGAAATTTTTATTAAATTTTAATTTCCAGACCACTTAAGTTCAAACAAACTGAGCCACAGCGTCCGTGATATTACAATGTCTCAAAGGAAAGGCAGACAATACATACAGACGACCCTAGAGGTTGAATCTCACACTGGCGCTGCAGAAAAAAGTGAAGGTGCTAAAGCTAGCGGAGCCGCAGGCCTAACAGAAGAAGGCCCAATCTCACTAGGTAGTTTGTGTGCCGAACTGAGATCAGAATTCAACTCGTACGGAGACACCATGCAATCGTTTCTGAAGACAGAAATAGAAGGCCTTGGCAAAGAATACGCTGCGAGATCTCTTCCTTACGGGAGACAACCAAAGCTGACATGAAAATTATCCGTGACGAGCTTACGGAAAAAGTCGAGAGACTGTTTTCAATGCAGCCCGAAGCAGCTAACATACAGACAGGCATGGAACAGTCCCTCAGCGACGCTTCTGACAGACTCACAGCTCTAGAGAATTCCTACCAATCTCTTACTGCTGATCATAAGAAACCTCAGGAAAAGTGCATTGACTTAGAAAATAGGAGCCGTCGCCAAAACATCAGGATACTAAACATCCCAGAGGGGTCTGAAAACAACACGCCGACCGCGTTTGTGGCCAAGTTTCTGTCCAAAGTGCTTGGTGAGGACAACTTCGACGGTCTCATTCTTGTTGATCGTGCCCACAGAAGCCTTGCCCCAAAACCACGTAATGGTGAACGACCCCGACCCATAATTGCCCGCCTTCACTACTACTCGGATAAAGAAAAGATCATCTCGCTGTCTCGGGCCAAAAGCAAGCTGCTCTTCGAAGGAACACATGTTCATATCTTCACCGATATGAGCCCTGAGGTAGGACGACAACGAGCTGCCTTTAATCAAGTAAAAGCCAAACTACGTAACGCTGGAATCCAGTACAGAATGCGTTTCCCTGCCAAGCTGGAGATTACAGCCGACGGCTCTAAAAGATCCTTCACCGACCCACGGGCAGTGGAGCGGTTCATTGACCGCAACAAGGCATCATCACTAGAAGAACACTGAACGTAAAGGGCACTAACGTCAATTTGGTCACTTCCGGTAATGCTGCGACCTACACAATCTGTGTAACGGACTCCACCAGGTACCCGAAATAGATGTGAACCACGTTACCATTTATTAATTTTAATTTTATTTTTACTTATTTGTTTTCTCATATCTTTAATATTGTATAGAAATGTTGGGTTTATAGGCCTATAATTGTTACTATTACTATTTATTCTTTTGTTTTATTACTGTTAATTCTATCTTCGGTTTCTTTTTTTTTAACACATCTGTTTGAAATTTAGGGAATACTTGGGTACATTAGACATAAATAGTGGCCAAAAGTTGGTTAAGATGGTCTGGAAAACGAAATTGGTTTAATCTTTCTTTTTTTTTTTTTTTGAGCTTAGTGTTAAGTCAAATGTTCACACACCTCTCTGAGTGTATAAACAACCTTTCTTTTGGGAATACCCATTTCCTCTGTAGCTCCGATCGAGCTGCTAGTTCAGGGAGGGAACAGGGTTTTTTGGTTTTTGGGATTTTGATTTGTTCTGTGTTTTTACCTGCACTACAATTTATTATAACTTTGATTTTTGTTGGAGGTCATCCAATAAGAACAAAACTGAGTCATTTTCTATTTTCCAACTAAACGATTATGGCTAAAAACAATATTTTTGACTCATCTAGTCATAAAAATTTGGTCAAAATTATTTCCTGGAACTGTAAAGGGCTCAATGGACCTATTAAACGAGGAAATGTATTGACCCACCTTAAAAAATTAGAAATGGACATTGGGTTTTTACAAGAGACGCACTTAAAAGATCAGGATCATAAACGGTTAAGAACTAATTGGATTGGACAGATATTTCACTCCACTTTCCCAGTAAAAAATAGAGACGCAGCTATAATTATTAGAAAGACAATTCCCTTCTTAGCATCAAAAATAATATCTGATTCTCGTGGACGATATGTTATCGTAACAGGAAAACTGTACAATAAACCAGTTACTCTAGCTAGTGTATACGCCCCCAATGTGGATGATGAAACCTTTATTACCTCTTTCTTCACAGCATTACCTAATATGGACTCTCATAAATTGATTATTGGTGGAGATTTTAATCTGGTGTTAGACCCAACAATCGATAGGTCATCACAAAAACCATCCAACATATCAAAATCTGCTAAAGCCATTCATGCACTCATGAATACCTATAAATTATTTGATCCATTTAGAGTTTTATCTCCCAACACAAGGAAATATTCTTATTTCTCTCCGGTTCATCATTTGTTTTCTGGAATAGACTTCTTTTTAATTGACTATGCATATTTAATAAACATCAAACACTGTGATTACGAAACAATCATGTTATCTGACCAAAGTCCAGTATCATTTCACATAGAAATGGGACACGACCCAACATCCAAGAAATGGCGGTTTAACAATGCTCTTTTATCAGATGATAAAGTAATCAAAGAACTGCAAAAACAAATTGATATATTTTTACATACAAATGATGATCCGGAGATTAAAAGATCCACCTTGTGGGAAACATTTAAAGCATACATGAGAGGCCAGATTATTTGCTTGAATAGCCTGAAAAATAAACAACGAAGGGAAAAATTAGTTGAAAATGACGCAAGAGCTAAAGGAAACTGATAGAGTCTATGCTAACTCCCCCACGCCAGACCTTTATAAAAGAAAGCAGTCATTGCAGACTGAGCTCAATTTACTATATACTGCAGAAACGGCAAACTTCTTGACGCAATTAAGACACAAACATTACGAATATGGAGAAAAAACAGGTAAACTATTAGCTCAGCAAATTAAAGAAGAAACAGCGTCAAGGTTAATTACAGAGATACGAACAGATACTGGTCAGACAACTACCAATCCCAAAATAATAAATGACACATTCAAGAATTTTTATTCTAAATTGTACTCTTCAGAATCCAAAAATGATTCAAAATTGATAGATAGTTTTTTAGATAACCTTCAGATACCCACTATAAGTTTGGAAAACAAAAAATCATTAGAACAACCTATTTCAAACTTAGAAATAAAACAAGCTATACAGTGTATGCAAAGCTCTAAGTGCCCTGGCCCTGATGGTTACAGTGTTGAATTTTACAAGGCTTTTATAGATCAAATCTCAGTACTACTTTTAAGTGTCTATAATGAAGCATTGACTACAGGTTCCCTACCTCCAACGTTATACGATGCATGCATCTCTTTAATCCATAAATCTGGCAAGGATCCCCTAGAACCAGGATCATATAGACCTATAAGCCTTTGGAATGTCGATAACAAAATTTTGGCAAAAATCTTAGCCATGTGTTTGGAAAAGGTCCTTCCAACTATTGTATCACCAGACCAAACTGGATTTGTTAAAGACAGACAGTTGTTTTTTAACATCAGGCGACTGCTCAACATTATCTACACGCAACATCCAAATAAAGAAATATCTGAAATATTGGTCTCACTAGATGCCGAGAAGGCTTTCGACAGGGTGGAGTGGGACTTTCTCTTCTCGGCCCTGTCGAGGTTTGGTTTTGGCCCTTACTTTATTTCTTTAATTCAGTTGCTTTACGCTCAACCTAAGGCATATGTTCGCACAAATAATGTGGACTCTTGCTCTTTTCCTCTTAACCGTTCAACGCGACAAGGCTGTCCTTTATCCCCCTTGTTGTTTGCACTGGCAATAGAACCTCTTGCTATTTTGCTGCGCTCTACAGGCAATTATAAGGGAATTGTAAGAGGAGATAAGGAACATAAAGTTTCATTATATGCAGAAGATCTCCTTCTATATGTTTCAGAGCCGTCTTTGTCCCTACCAAAAATTATGACCATGCTTTCGGACTTTAGTAAAGTATCAGGGTATAAAATTAACCTGTCAAAAAGCATATTATTCCCGATTAGCTCTAAGGCAAAGGATCAAGTACATATGCTCACCCCTTTTCCCTTCGCTGTTTCAGACTGTTTTAAATATCTGGGAATAAGTATCACACACGAAATATCTGGCCTATTCAGCAAAAACTTCATGAACCTATTTAAACAAACAGAGCAACAGATTGAGAGGTGGTCTAATCTAATATTATCAGAATGAATGTTTTACCGAAATATTCTTTTTTATTTCAGTGTCTTCCAATTTTGATTAATAAGAAATTTTTTACCAAAATAGATTCTTTAGTAGCATCCTTTATTTGGAATAAAAAGACACCAAGAATTAAAAAATCATTTTTACAAAGACCCAAACCTATAGGAGGAATGGGATTACCCAACTTCCGGCTGTTTATTGGTCCTGTAATATTCGATGTATGTCATTCTGGTGTGGATCTCTCAAACCTGATTGGGAACAGATGGAAAATCAAACTTATTCTCCAAATACACTGAGATCATTGATACATTACACCTCTGATCTTTCTAAATTTAAGGTTCAAAATCCGGTTGTGTCTCACTCATTAAAAATCTGGTCTCAGATCAGAAGATACTTTCAGTGGACACTTTAAATGTTCAGTTCTTACACCAATAACTGGTAATCAAGCACATAAACTGTTTTCAGGTCAAACGTTTCAACAATGGGACCTGAAAGGAGTGCACACAATTAGGGACCTCTTTATTGACAAAATATTCCCAACATTTGAACAATTAATACATAAATTTAATATTGATAATAAAGACTTTTTCAAGTACTTGCAAATACGCAACTTTACTAAAGTAACATTTCCTTCTTTTCTCAATCTGCCTGAAGTAGGTCCTATGAACAATCTATTATTGAACAACCCACTCGAAAAAGGATCTATCTCTAGAATTTATAATTACCTTCGACAGATAGATTGTACAACTAAACTTGACCATATAAAAGATGCTTGGAGCGAGGATTTAGGAATAAACATCACAGATGACCAATGGACCGAAGCTTAAGAGCGAGTCCACTCCTCTTCAGTTTGTATCAGACATGGTCTGCTGCAGTTTAAAATTTTACACCGATTGCACCTTTCCAAGCAAAGACTCTCCAAGATGTTTCCTGGAGTGGACACCTCTTGTGACCGTTGTGGCTATGCCCCTACTTCATTGGCACATACATTCTGGAACTGTCCCCACATCACTTTGTATTGGTCTAAAATAATTGATACTTTGTCAACAATTTTTAACGTTAGACTCCCATCAGATCCAGTAATGTCACTATTTGGTGTTGTACCTACAGATACATTTGAGCAGATCACAAATTAATATAATGTGTTTTGTGACGTTGCTAGCCAGACGTCTAATTTTACTAAACTGGAAAAATAAGGCTCCTCCTACTCATCAAAACCTTCTTAGAGATGTAATGCAATACTTACTGTTGTAAAAAATTAAATATTCTTTGAGGAAAGAAAGAACAAACATTTTACTCAATTTGGCAACCTTTTATTAGTTATTACAATAAGTAAATGGACAGCCCTCCTAATACCTGATTCAATATATTTTTATCTGTTGCTTCAAATGTGTGCACTGTGCAGGTAGTTTTTATTTTTATTATTTTTATTTTTTTTTTTACATTCATACATGTATAAATTGTATTCATGTAACTGATTTGTAAAAACTGTTGGAAAATGTTAAAAATAATTGGGGGGAAAAAAAACCTCCTCCCATATCACTTCCCTTATTTCATTTTCATTTTCTCCAACCCTTATACCTAAAATTTTCATATTCTTCTTCTCTTCCTTAAATTTCACATTATTCAGTAACTCATTCGACAATCCTATTTTCATATATGTGTTTTTTTCTTTATTAACCTTTGCCCCTGTTCCTTTACAATAACTTTCTAAAACTTCCATCGCTTTATCTATACTTTTGATATCTTTTACAAACAAAGTTGTGTCATCTGCGTATTGAAATATTTTTTGTTCTGATTCTCTTCTCCTTTTATGTGTATTCCTTGTATGTTCTTTTCCTGTTCTATTGCCAGTCCCAAAGCTTCAGACACAATTATAGTAATGCTGACATAGGACACCCTTGTCTGATTGATCTTGTTATTTTAAAATCTTTAGTTAAAAAAAAACATTCACTTTCACACAACTACTTATATCTGTATGTAGACATTTTATCCATTTTAAAAAATTCTCCCCAAACCAAAAAACTCTCCACATGCATCAAGTATTTGTGTTCAACTCTATCAAACGCCTTTTCAAAATCCACACTTATTAAATATACTGTTTCTTTCTCCTTCTTCATGTACCATACCATATCTCTTATGTTTTTAATGACATCAGTAATATCTCTTTTTAGAACGGCATATGCTTGATTTGTAGTAATGATATTTGGTACTACTATTTTCAATCGATTGGCTAAAATTTTGGCTAATATTTTGTAGTCTGTATTCAACATACTTAATGGTCTATAGTTTTTAAGATCTCTCTTATCACCTTTCTTCTTATAAATTATTTTCACCATACCTTTCTTCATACTATTTGTTAGATTCCCTTTCCTAAATATATCTATAAATAATTCATTTAAAATTGGGTATAACACATCTTTAAAAACCTTATAAAAATCAACTGGTAATCCATCTATTCCTGGACTTTTGCCATTTTTTAAATGATCAATTGCTTTCCCTTTTTCTAATTCCGTAATCTCACTCTCACACATTTCCTTGTCTCCTTCATTAACCTTAACCTGTATTTTAAAAAATCCTCTTCTTCTACAACTACCTCATTTTTCTTATTTTATCTTCTACAATCCTTCCATCTTGTGTTATACTAATTTTTATTATATCTGCTCTCTGTCTTGTTTTCTGTAATTCATAAAAATATTTTATACTTCTTTCTCCTTCTACAATGTCTTTAGCCCTACTTCTTATTATTGCTCCTTTGCACTTCTCGTCCTCTATTTTCTTTAATTCTTCCTGTAATTCTATTATCTTTTTAATATTCCCATCATTCTCACTTACTTTCCTCATTTCTTCATCGCACTCTTTTTTTTTATCTTATTTTCTTTCACCTTTTTTACTTTTTGCAACTTTTTTGAATAACCCACTGAGAATTTTTTTAATTCTATTTTTTAGAATATTCCACCAATACCCCTTTTCTATTTCATACATGTCATCATTTAAACTATGTATTATTATGCTTTCTATATCCATTCTGTATATTTAATTTTTTAGAAGTTCTGAATTTAGTACCCACACCCCTGGTGTCCTTTATCAACCTCATCAAAATTCATTGATATACATGAAAAATCATGATCACTCTCACTATAATTTTTGTAATCAGCCTATATGACAAAAATGCTTCCCCTTTCTTGCATAAAAATAAGTCTATTCTACTTTGCTTTAGATCTCTGTCCACAATTTGTCTTCTTGAATATTCTCTTTTCATACCATTTCTCTCTCTCCACACATCCACCATATTATATTTCTCCATTATGTTATGCATTTCATTCCTGCCTCTATCCCTTCTAAATCCCATGGAATCATCTACATCAATTTTCTGTAATACAGTATTAAAATCACCTAACACCATAATGTTTACATAGTTTCCTATTAACTCATTCATATCCTTATAAAATTTAAATTTTTCTCTTTCATCATTTGGTGCATGTATGTTACACACTCTCATTTCTTTTCCATTACACAAAAATTTAACAATTATTATTCTTCCATTTGTATCTTTATAATCTATATCTACTTCTTCAAAAATCACCTTTCTTATTAAAATAGCTACCCCTCTTTTCCTTTCTTTATCACAATTACTATATATTTCTCCGTTCCATAATTTTCTTATTTCATCACTTATTTTATCCTCCCATTTAGTTTCTTGTAGACATATCACATCACATATTTTGGTCAGACACATTAATCTTTTAAACTTTTGACTTTTGGATAATCCTCTAGCATTCAGTGATATAATACTTAAGGAGCCCATCCAAGAAAAGATTGAATTGAAAGATTGAAAAAAAAAACATTCAACACGTTTCATTATTTTTCCTCCTCTCCAGCATTTCCTTCAGCTGTTCTCTTCTTATCTTCTGCTTTTTAAGAACCTGATGAATGTCTAGGCTCCCTTTTTGATTTTAAACCTCTATTCAGTCTCTCTCTTCATTTATTTTCCATTCCACGACTCTCCCCACCATTGTCTACTCCTCTTACCTCAGTCAGTATCTTTATTCCCTTCTCCTCCACTTTTTCCATTCCTTGTCCTTTCCCATAGTCTAGTCTATTAGTGTCCACATCATCCTGAGAAAAATCAATCAAGTTTACATCCTCTTTTTCCGCTCCTCCTCCCATCTCCATTCCTTGTTCTCCATCCTCATCTGTTCTAGTGTTCTCCTCTTCCTCTTCCTCTTGTTTATCTTCCTCTCCTTGAATCTGCCTTTGTGAATCATTTAACCTCTCAATTGTTGTAACTCCCATCACCTCTTGTATTTCCATTCCTGTATCTTCATTTTCCTCGTCGTTTCCTTCACATCTGCATCTTAACACCATCTTCTGACTTTACAGTCCCGCGCATAATGCCCCTGCTCAAGACAGCTTCTGCAAAGGAATTGAGGGCAGTCCTTTTTTTCATGTTCCGAACTTGCACAGATCCTGCATGTCTTCTCTTGATTATCATGAATAACTCTGAAGTACTGCACTCCTTCTTCAGTCATGAAACCTGTGTTATATGGTAAAGATGTCACCTCTTGGGTGAACTTTATCCTCAGAAATCTTGTTCCATCCGCCACCGTTGTCCCCGGGTGATATCTCCGTCGTATAGGCAGAATGGGAGTTACACCCCAATTGATCAATTTTTGTCTGATTTGTTAATCTTCTATGTAATTAGGCAGATTCAGAAAAGATACAATTCTTTCCGTTGCACACAGTTTCCTCAATTCACATTCTTGTCCATTAATCATTATTCCCTTTTAACAGCATTAAAGGCCCGACATTATTCCCTTTAACAGCATTAAAGGCCCAACCTTAACTAACCAGGCCCGACCTTGCTTAGCTTCCGAGATCAGACGAGTTCGGGCGTTCTCAAGGTTGTATGGCCGTAAGTGAAATCTGCTGCCAAAATTGGGCTCTTTGAAGAAGAAGAAAAAAAGAGACTCTTTCAGGCTTTCTGAAGAAATTCAGAAGCTATTTCAAACATTTTTAAGACAAAAAGACACATTTTATGGATTTTTGAAAGATTTCATTGACTCTTTTTTTCAGAGAAGAACTGAGTGAAGTGGAGGAGGAGAGAGAGGAACTGAGTGAAGTGGAGGAGGAGAGAGAGGAACTGAGTGAAGTGACGAAGGAGAGAGAAGAACTGAGTGAAGTGGAGGAGGGGAGAGAAGAACTGAGAACTGAGTGAAGTGGAGGAGGAGAGAGAAGAACTGAGTGAAGTGGAGGAGGAGAGAGAATAACTGAGTGAAGTGGAGGAAGAACATCATGTCCAACCTGGAGAAAAACCCTTGAGTCGCTCAAAGACTAAGGCTGAATCCCAATCCTCTGTCTTACGCCTTACCCCTTCGTCTTACCCCTAGCCCTTGTCCCTCGAAACCGAGTGGTAAGCGCTAGCGCAAACATACCCCTATGAAATGAGATACCACTCGGTTACATCATCTTGCATCGTCCTTAACTGGCGTCCGTGTCAACCGGGGCAACAAGTGTTGATCACAAACTTCTCGAAACTTTCAAGATGCCATCAAAATGTCCGGGATTGAGCTTTTTCTTCCCGTCTTCACTATTCATTATGTTTCCATGCACAAGGTGTTGTTTCAATCGGACTGAATTCATTCATTTAAATCGGTGAATCTGAAAGTATTGTTGATCTAATATTCCCGTGTTTTCATCTCAGTCAGGATCCGTTTGAAGCTGAATGCATCATCTGAGAATCTGATCACGTAGATGTCTGTGACCAAATAATGTACACATAATGAATGGCGACTGTAGAAAGCAAAAGCTGAATCCAGGACATTTTGGGTGATCTTGAAATGTGGGACTGATTGTGCAAATCAGCAATGTAACGTTAGCATAGCCTAGCGTAGCAAAGTAGCGATTTTTAAAACTTTAAAAACGTTTCAATGAACAACATAGTTGCAAATATATATGTACATAATTGTGTAGAGCACAAAACAAGACGGTCATATTTTTTTATCAATCATTTAAGCGAAAAAACTTGTGCATTTCTTACCCCTTGGTTTCAAGTAAGCTCGCGAAAATTCTTGGTCTTAAGGGGCATATACCCCTTCACCTTACCCCTACCCCTAGATCAAAATGAGAATTGGGATAGCCCTTCCTCTCATGTGAACACCCAAAGCTAAGGGTAAGGTGTAAGGGGAAGGGGTAAGACAGAGAATTGAAGAGAATCCCGTATTTACTAGGAAAAAAGCCAAAATGTGAAATCATTGCTGCAAAATATATCTCCTCATGCCATGAAATGAGGACAACCAGTGGAACCTCAGTTGGATAAATAATTGTAAAAATTTTCCAACTATATATCACACGAAATACGTTCTGAGGAAACTATTTTGCAAATCGCAATTACGTTACATGCCAACATATAAGCAGTGCTATTACGTTCGTCCTTAACCTAAAACTATTGCTGTGCTATTACGTTTGTCCTGAACATAATACATCCAAAGCAGTTTTCTTTACAATTTATGCATAATCGTGGCATTAAATTTTTGACTTTGATACACTTTTAACCTTAAAAATACCTTGTTTAACCATTTTGTAGTATTTTACACAAAAAGCATTTTCTCCAATAAAACGCAACATACTGATACATTCACAAAAGACATACATTTTATTAACTTGATGTAAACCAAATTCAAGAATCCATACGTTGGTTGCAAGAAACAGATCCAAATTCAGTATTTTATCCAGTGATCTCATCTTCATTTCTTAGCAGCAACCGCAAATAATCCGCGTTGGTGATGAATTCAAATTCAAAAAATGCGCCTTCAAGAAGCGTTACGACATGTTTTACGGCAGTCATACCAAACGCTCATCGGCTCTCGCCTGCTTCGTCACAGATTGCGACATGCCGTGTTTCAGTCGGTGTAGTACATTTGAAACGGAGAGGAGCGCGCGCCTTCAGAGAGCGAACCGAATCAGATTAACATTTCCATGGATTAATATTAATAACTTTAATTCTGCACTGTATCTCATACACAACTACTATAATACTGCCAGAGGACTGCGATGTGAACGACTTTTGGTAATGTTAACGTTAGCGGTTTTGACATTTTCCCAATAAATAAATTATTGTGAAACGTATAACGTTACTTGTTTGTCTGTTATGTTTTTTTTCTGTATAATTGTGTTATCCTACGTAGTTTTAAGGAATGGTTATGTTTAGGGGTAGGATTAGGGTTAGTGGCTCAAAATATATTGTAATGCTAAAACTCATCTATGTCCATTATGTTTTATCCTTTTTATATTCTGTATAAAATGAATATGTTTAGGTTTTGAGAGTAGGATTAAGGGATCTTGTTACATTTATCTTTAAAAGTGAAAGTATACAGATATCGTTATTATATGACATAGACGTAAATAGTTAACGTTTTATAGCTGTAAAAACGTAATAATGTTACGTTTAAATGTTACAAATACGTCCATATTATACGTTTTTAGCATCTATCAAAACGTAAATTATGTACGTTTTACATATTTGAAAATTACGTATTAGTATCTACATATTAACAATGAGACATATTAACGTAATAGCACTGCTTATATGTTGGCATGTAACGTAATTGCGATTTGCAAAATAGTTTCCTCAGAACGTATTTCGTGTGATACAGGGTTGAAATTTTCAAATAATATTTATTTTGATTGTTTGCTTTTTTATTATTTTATTATTATTACTGTTCACTTGTATTTATCTATATGTTTGTATGTGTCTTTTGCATTGGCAATATTGTGCTATTTTACACATTCATTCCAATAAAGCTAATTTGAATTGAATTGAATTGAATTGGGATTCACCCTAAAAATACTTTTTTAAAGAAAAGAAGAGCCAAGAAATCTTTCACCTGCACTCAGTGTGGAAAGAGTTTAACAAGCAAACAAAGTCTTGAGATTCACATGAGGATCCACACTGGAGGGAAGCCGTTCACATGTGATCAATGCGGGAAGAGTTTCAGTCAATCATCATCCCTTAATCTTCACATGATGATCCACACCGGACAGAAGCCGTTCATATTTGATCAATGTCACAAATCATTTCTCTGTGCATCAGACCTGAAGACACACCTGAGAGTTCATACGAATGAGAAGCCACATTCATGTTCTGTGTGTGGAAAGAGTTTTTCACAGCTGCCTAATTTACATGAACATGAGAAAACTCACACTGGTGTGAGAGAGTACATGTGCTTTGAGTGTGAGAAGTCTTTTATTACAGCAACCTGTTTAAAACTGCACCAGAGAATTCACACTGGAGAAAAACCTTACAAGTGTTCACACTTCGACAAGAGATTGAATCAGTCAGCACATCTGAAAAAACATGAGAGGATCCACACAGGAGAAAAACACTCTATAATGTCCCACTATAATCAGTCCGTGAGGCCAACATCTTTGGTTCCAAGGACAGGCTATCGTACAGTCTTTTATGAATTTAATAAAGAACTCAGGCCCTGTTTACACGAGAACGCTCGCGGGTGAAAACGTAAAAATATTTTATCGGATGTGCCTTTCGTTTACACGGTGACGGCGTTTTTGAGGCTTAAAAACGCAAAAAAGTGAAACCACCCTCCAGAGTGGAATTCTTAAAAACGCTCCACCGTCACATGTGTAAACGGTAAAAACGCAAAAGTCTGCTTGACTGTGAAGTTTGTACGCAGGCGCGTGCACTTGGTGTGGCTGTAGTATGCACTCCTAGCCGCCTGAAGTGCATTGAATTTCATACACTTTTGCGTCACCGTTTGCACGCGGAATTCCCACACAAAACACTTGTCTAAACGCAGAATCAAAAAAGCTGCCGCAACGCCACTTTTGCGTTTTCTCTTCAGAATCGTTTCCGTGTAAACATAGCCTCAGTCTCATATTCTGTCCAAACACACCGTGCTCTCTAAGTTAGGTGACTGTAAATGACATTGGGTTGTTACATCTGAACCAGGGTTACATAAAAACTACCCAAACTTTGAGAAAACAACCCCCCAAAAAAATTGACCTAAAAGGCTCAACCCAGGATTTGGGTAGAAAAAATAACCACATTTTTTAGTGTAGTGGTGGGGAAAACAAAGCTTTTCAAAGCAGTTAAGCAAAGTGCTTTGTAAATCATTATCCACTGTTTTGAAGTGTTCGAAAAGCCACACATTGGTAAGAACAATGTAAATGCAACACAAATTCATGCCAAACTAAAACACCTTTTACAAACCATTGCAAATGTCTTCAATCAAAGTAGTAGAGGTAATCATTTAAATGCAATCAACACATCATCTAAAATCATAAAGAAAACAGAAGCCTATAAATCTGTCTCCTGCCCTCAGTGTTAAAAACACTTCACATTTAAATCATGGCTGAAGATTCACATGAGAGTTCACACTGGGAAGAAGCGGCTCAGGGTTTCTCTCTGAAATCACTCCTGCTTCTCATTCTGAAGACCATTTAACTGTGATCAGTGCGATAAACAGTTTCATTGGCCATCAGTCCTGAAGAAACACCTGACCAAAATTGTTATGCGCATCTCATCCTTAACTCTCAGGTGCTCTTCGTTTCGGAGTCACACTTGTTATCTTCCTGGTCAAAAGTGACCGGACACCTAAAAATGAAACTTTCTTCATCCCAGTAAAACCAATGCAATTTATTTTTGTTCTATAATATTTATTCTTTTTAATTTAGTATTTTGAGACAGTTTGATTGAATTTATTAATATTTATGGTTTATTTTTGCCATGGAAAAGTATATATATTTTTCTAAATATATATAATTTAAAAAAAATATGAATGCAGTATTTTAGTATACGATAGAGTCTGGGCCTTCAGAAAAAAAATATTTTTTGAAGAAAATTAGCACCATCTAGTTACAGTATAGAGAAAAAGCGTAGAATCATGGGGTGCTTCTCAATATCCCTCCTCGTGTCCTCGCTCCTCCGTCCTCCCTCCTATGACCCGGAAACCGATCAAGCTCAGCCATCTTGAAGGACATCTCAATTCTCTAATTGCACTGTGAGGAGTCGAGGATCGAGGAGATAGGAGGCTTCCTGAGGAGTCATAAGCGAGGATACACAGGTGCATCCTACGCGGAACTGTTATTGACTAAACGTGACGCACGTGCAAATTCTCCTCCCCCTTCACATCGGTCTCAATCATTTTAATTTATACTTTACCTTTGCAGTTTATATAAACCACACATCTCAGATATGTCAACAGTATAGCCTATCTTTATTATTATTTATTATGAATTTATTAAATAACCAAACTTCAACAACATAAGGGCAGATCCTTTTAGCGCTGCTGATGACACTGTGGAGTGACACTCGAGTGATCAAGTATTCCAATGTATATAAAAAAGGTTTAATTCGATTCCTCTGTCCTCCTTTCCTCGCTTCCTTCCCTCGCGTCCTACAGGGGGTGGAGCTGAGACGCAAGGAAAGGAAGCAAGGAAAGGAAACGAGGATGCACAAATAAGAAATGAGAAGCACCCATGGTGTAATAACTAACCTTCGTTTCGGAGTCACACTTGTTATCTTCCCGGTCAAAAGTGACCGGACACCTAAAAATGAAACTTTCTCCATCCCAGTAAAACCAATGCAATTTATTTTTGTTCAGTTATATTTTTTCTTTTTAATTTTGTATTTTGAGCCAATTTGATGTTACTTATTAATATTTATGCAATATTTATGGTCCATTTTGCCATTGAAAATAATACAAACTTTATATATATATATATATACATTTTTTATTTTAGTTTTTAAGCAGTATTTTAGGTTAAAATAGAGACTAGGCCTTCCAAAAAAAATTTTGAAGGCAGATTAGCGCCATCTGGTAAGAGTATGGAGAGAAAGCGTAGAACCATGTTGTAACCACTAGATGAAATGTACAGTTCTCTATGGAGAGGCATGTGAATTCCCCAGCTGTTCATGGACACGTTTACTTATTTTTTTTTTGTTATAGGTGGATTTCAACATATATTTAAACAATCTCAAAGACTATTTCTTATCAAGTTTTAGATTTTTTTTAATAGTGATATAAAGTGTTAGTTTTTACATTGATTACAAACCTAAACATTGTGTTAGAAAGAGAATGCTAGGAAGCAAATTTTATACACATTTTTTTTATTCTGAATTTGTACAAAAAAAACACAAAAAATGCAATTCATTCAATTATAACACTTTATTTAAAATAATATTTAATGAGCATGTCTATTTGTGTAAGTCACTGAACCGTAACAAAACAGTGAACAGTAAAAAAGGAAACAGCAATAATGAACTAGCTGCAGAAAATGAAAAAAGAGAAACTACTATACTAACTTTAATCATTTTATTTCACATATTCTTGATATTTGCTGTTACAGTTCATTTGTGTGTGTGTGTGTGTGTGTGTGTGTGTGTGTGTGAGAGAGAGAGAGAGAGAGAGAGAGAGAGAGAGAGAGAGAGAGAATCTGAAAAAAATATTCCACCGACTGTGGACTGTCAAGGGTTGAAAAAGAAAAATGCTCAGAACGATGCCTGAACTTCCAAGTGCGCAGTGTGTGTGTGTGTGTGTGTGTGTGTGTGTGTGTGTGTGTGTGTGTGTGTGTGTGTGTGTGTGTGTTAATTTCAGTATTGAAGTTAGTGTCACCCCTTCACTGCTGTGAGCTTTTCCTGCATTATGACTGAATTATTGAATAGATTTCACATATTCTCACAACATTGCTCTATTACAGACACAGTGGTTCATATAGGTGTGTGTTTATTTGTGTGTGTGTGTGTGTCTGTTTGTGAGTGTGGGTGAGTGTCAATATCACAATCTTGATGTTTTAGAGTGTCACCCCTTCATTGTTGAGCACTTTTTTCTGCATCATGGCCAATTTGTAGATTTCAAATTGTAGTTTGAAGTTGTAGATTGTTGTTTTTGTCAATTTCCCATTCATTTCCTATGGTCGGTCATGTTTGACAGAAGAGCAGAAGTGCATCTCATTTTTTTACGGCCACTTAAACTGCTCGAATCATGACCTCAATTTTTTTGTGTGTTCACATACATGTTGCCATAAAAGTCACAAAGTTTCGTAATTTTCTGATGAAGCAGTGATTTTTTAGAAGTTCAAAACAGATTTTTTAATCACAATTTATTGGTGTTTTTGTGTATAAAAGTGTGTGTGTGTGTGTGTGTGTGTGTGTGTGTGCGTGCGTGTGTGTGTGTATATGTATGTGAGCGCGCGAGAGAGAGAGACGGAAAATAACCATAGTTTTATTATAGGCATATTGAACATTTGTATAAACAAATAAATACTAGTTCGATTTTTTAGCGAAACTGTGGTTAAATTGTGGTCATTCCAAACACTATTCTGAAGTCTCGTGAGATTTTCTGAGACTTCCTGTGTTCACAGTCTAAACTCTGGTTGAAAAACTTTTTGTGTGTGGTGTGCTGTCTTTGTCACATCATGGCACACCACACACTATAGGAGCAAAATGGTTAAATCTAGGATTTTTTCTCCTCATGTGTGTGGTCTATCACATTTTGAAAATCTTATAAGATGTAAAAAATCCTTTGGTGTGTACCCAGCATTACAGGCAATTTACTAGATATAGGCCATTTTATATAACAGAGGCTAGAGCAACCGATCGCAATACCTGTGCCTGTTTTCAACATGAAAACATGCGCCTCCTAATTGACAGCATGGCACATAGGGGCTTGATTCAAACGCAAAGCCTATCCTCTCTGCTCAAAAGCATTACATGTAATGTTGATAAGAAAGAGTGTATGTACAGAACATGCACTGAATGTTGCTTTGAAGAAGTTCAGCTGGCAGAGTACAACCCCCTTGACTTTGCCAGATGGGAATGCTGGGAAAAAGAGGATGTGACTGTTGGTGATAGGGTCTTTAAGAATTGGGTAAAGAAGTCAAAGTCTGGCACAGTCGAAAACCTGATGGAGCAATTCAGACTTGAGCTTGAATCCATTGGTTGCATCAGACAGAAAAATTTAGGGAAATGAAGGAAAATGTTGGTCAGAATGAAATTGTCTTGCACATAGACTTTTCAGAGAATTACGGTTGCAAGCTGAATTCAGAAATCCAGTCTTATCACTTTGCGGGAAGCCGAAAGCAAGTCACAATGCATACTGCTGTTGCCTACACATCAAAAGGAACCCAGAGCTATGCAACTCTGTCACCATCATTAAGGCATGACGAGAGAGCTGTTTGGGCACACATCGTGCCAGTTCTGGAGGAGGTGATGCTGAAACATAACCAAGCCATTGACACACTGCATGTCATCAGTGATGGTCCTGTAACACAATACAGAAACAAAACCAACTGCTTTCTCTTGAGTTCCCTTCACAATGGGCTTTAAACATGTAACTTGGAATTTCTTCGAAAGGTCACACGGCAAAGGAGCCCCAGACGGTGTTGGGGGAGCAGTCAAAAGAACAGCAGACAAGTATGTTCTGAGAGGCAGTGATTTACAATCTCCGAGAGATTTCTACGAGTTTATATCCTCCCAAACAGACACGATTGTGAAATTCAAATGGATTGAAGAATCAGATATTGAGGCCTATGAAAAACTGCTACCTCCATCTGTCAAACCAGTTACAGGGATTCTAGGTACACACCAGGTCTTGTCATCATCACCAGGAGTGATCCTATACAGACTTAAGTTGTTTCTGTTCATTTCCTGAAGTGTGTTCTTGCCACAAATCAAAGAAGGTGGACTTTGGAAATGCTTTGGAGACTGAATCAAATGACTCCTTTGAGGAAGAAGATCTAAATTTGTCATTGTGGAGTATGAAGGCAGACCATATGTTGGGCAGATCGTGAAGGTTCATGGAGATGAACTAAAAATAAACTGCATGAAGCAAAAGAGGGAGAATTCATTTGTGTGGCAGAAGAAACTTGACTGCATTTACTATTCACGGCAGGAGATAATTGGTGTCATATATGAACCGGAGTCAATGCACCGTGCTGCTCGACTCGCACCCCTTGACTGGTTGATGTTCAGTTCTTGATTGATGAATGCTGCCACGTATTAAGATGACCTCACTATTGAATATGTTGTTAAGCATCTGATAAAAATATATATATATAGTTCCTGGAATTGTTTTATAATAGAAGCTTCATACATGACAGGTAATATTTAAAAACAAATTGAAGTTGTTTTTTCAGAACTACCTAAATACTGAAAAAGGAAATATTGGCAATTTTAAATGTGACAATGTATTTAAATGTGTGAAGTATGATTATAAAACTGTTCTAAGAATATGTTTTAGATGGAATGAAGTTCAATGTCTATTTTTTTCATGTCACTAGGTGTGACATGTTTTGTACAAATGTCCTCCTATATAAATGTTACTATAAACACTATATATTCTGACTCTTTTTCTGCAATGACTATCTTTGTCCTTTGGTGTGACGTTTTGTCCTATGGTGTGACAAAAATAAAACAACAGAAAAATATGGTAATTTCAAAATATGTTTTTAAAACAAAAAAGTCAAGTTTGGCATTAGAAGAGTTTCAATAATATCTCCTCAAAGATGGATACAATTTCAAACAGTTTTGTAAGGTTGTCGAAACAGTTTTATTGAAATTCGTAGGGAAAAGTTGATCAAGTTCATCTATTCATGGTGAAAATGATTCTAATTTTTATTTTCATGGAAAATAAATATCACTTTCATAAAAAAAATTAATAATGTGAACAAATCTCTCAAGAATTTTTTTAATGTTATTTAATATTATTTCTTAGTACTTTTAAATGTCACACCATAGGACACATTTACAGTACTGTTGAGTGAAAACGTAAAATAAATATGTGAAGTCATTGACAAAATGAGTGACCACTACTATTTTCTGAAACTGCAGTTTTCATACTCCATAAATATATGTATTTTTTCTTACAAAGTTATGTTTTGCAAAAAAAGTACTTTTTCTTGGCCATTTGTCAACTACCCATATATATATATATATATATATATATATATATTTAAATATGCAACACGCGCGTTTGAACAACAAATAGCCTAATAAAATCTGAACCAGCACTTCTGCTCCTGTATGGAGACATAGGCCTAACATGCGGCACGCGTTTTAGTTTCACTTGAATTTATTTTTCTTATCAAAGCTAGAATAAAATCATTTTTTAAAACTGTGAGAGGTCTCTTTTTTCATGTAATGTAGCCCAGGCCTACATTCACAATATGCATAACGACAAAACGTTTTCTCGGTCATTTGAGCCAACACATGGCTGAGTGGTAAAACATGGGCCTCCGGTTCTACCATTACAAAGACATGGGATCGAAGCTTGATCAAACATGGATTACTGTTGTTGTATTTTATATTTAAGCTATTAATCCAGAAAGATTTGTTCTAAAACTCTGTTACACCGTTATTTTTTTATTTTTTTATTTTTTGCTTAGGCTATAATTATAATATAAAATTACCATGCATTTCTATTTTACACTAAGGAACAAATCTCTTTCAACAGACTTAATTTACATCTTCAAAAGCAGTTATGTAAAAAAATATAGAAAATAAAACTTAATGGGGTTCCATGTAGAATAAAAAAAAAATCCCCCCTCCACAGTAGGCTAATCAATGCTATAATTAGCCTAAATAGACCATATCAAATATATATAGAATATATAAATATAGCCTATACATATTTATTTATTTTTTAAATATGCAACAACACGCATGTTTAAACAACAAATAATAAAATCTGAACCAGCGCTTCTGCTCCTGTTTTGTCAGTTTCAGTGGCCTTAATACATTGATTCACGGCTTTTTAAAATGTCACGAATTGTTTTGAGGTGGTTTTGAATGAAGTATTGAAATACTGAAGTTTATAATTGAGTATTTTTTGACACACCACGCCCAGTGTAGGCTTTTTCTAAAATCAGGTTTTATTCTGGCATTAATCGTGTTCGACAAACGCGGCGGTGCATGCTCACTTGAATTTATTCTTCTCATAACAGCAATAATAAAATCTTCTTTTAAAACTGTAAAAGGTGTAGGCCTACTTTTTTCATGTGAAGTAGATTTACACTCACAGTAGGTTAACGACAAAACGTTTTCCTGCTCATTTGAGCGAATACTCACTGCAGAAACGTTTGGGCATTTCTCCATAAGTGAACACATGGCCGAGTGGTAGAACTTACGGTTAGAACATGATAATGACATGGGTTTGAAGCCTGATTCAACATGGATAACTGTAGTTAAATTTTATATTTAGGTATTTATGCAGAAAGATTTGTCTAGATCTACAACTGTTACACCATTTAGGTTTTTTTTTTACTTGTATTTATAAAAATATATATATATATTTACATTTTACACTAAGGAAGGAACAAAATAGTATCCAACAGAATGACTTCCAATCGTAGAAATACCAATAGTAATTTCAAAAGCAGTTCTGTAAAAAAAAAAAAAAAAATGTATATATATATATATATATATATAGGCTATACACGAGAAATTCTTTTCATAAAAACAGTCAGACATGATTTTGACCACTTATTAAGTTTTGTTTTGTAGAAAGCTTGTAAATTTCATTTCGGATAAATTGTATCTTCATTTTAATAAATGTTTCATCAACAAATTGACTGGATTAATACTAGAAGTAGCCTAAATATCAGACAATATAATCAGGACACAGAGGCGCGCGTGTGAATTGGAGCGCATCTCATATATGAACCCAAACACCGCGAACTAAAGAAAGCTTTAAATTTCTACTTTTAAACAAAACAATTAAAAACGAAAATAAATTGGCAACTCTCTACGTATGTAGGCTAATTCGAAGTATGCGTTTAGGCCTATGCGCGTTCACTACGAAGATGGCGAGTCAGCATCATCAACTTTATCTTTGCTGCTGACACCGACAGAAAACACTAGTTTACTAGAGTTTAGAGCAGCATGTTTGCAACAATAACACAGTCAAACAGAATGTAAGCCCTGTGTGTGTGCATGTGCAGTTGTGTGTGTGTGCGTCACACGTTAAATGTTTTAGAATGTAACACAACATTCAAATGTAAATATGCCCCCCCACACACACACTTAAAAGGCAGTGTGTCCACCAAAACGTTTTTTCCACACGCCTAGTGTATGTTTTCAATTGTTTTCAATGGGAGCGCTGCGTTTTTTTAAACGCCATGAGCGTATCAAAGCAGCTCCTGAGATTAGGCTGGCGTTTTTAGTATGTCGTTTTTTATTCGAACAATTCAAGAACAATATAGGCTATAGGCTACAAATTGAACATGGTTTATTTTTTGTAAAACTTTAAAACTGGCCTTTACTTTTCTTGACGATTCCTCGGTAGCTTTTGTTTGAAGGCATTCAATTGCTCCAAAAAACACTAACGTTACAAACATTAGCTACTGCACTTAATCACAACTGGTTACCGGATGTGCTTGGGAAGAAATAGGCTATCTGTAAAAATACTCCAGACATTCATTTGCCTAACATGCCAGACGGTAACTAAATAACGTTAACGTTATGTTAACAGCTTATTTGACATTTAGCAAAACATAATTTTCGGGGTTTACCACATTATGTCAGAATATCCACACGCCCGAAATCCAACTTAAAAAAACGCAACCTTCGACAACAAACAAAGACAAATACCCTATGGAAAAATCCTTCAAATTTGTATGGTACATTGTACCGTAGGCCTATTTTTACATAATCTACAATGCATTTAAATAAATAAATAAATAAATAATGTTGCCGACAGGTAAAATAAAATAAAATAAGGTGTGCTTTCATGATCTCCGAAGCGCATCTCATTTCTCTAAAGGTGGAGGTTTAGCCCGACACTAGAAAACTGTTTACTTAAGCAATAAAAATCCATCGTTATTTTTCAGGCACATTTATTATGATTAGCCTATAAATCACCTATAAATCATCTCTCTCTATGTTTCCCGAGACATGCTCTTCTTATTTAGCACTGCGGGCAAAATATAGTTTTTAGAAAATAAAATCTATTTTTTTCATATTAATTATGCGAATAATTTAAATGTTTAATAAAGGCAAAAGGTCATTGTGATTTATTTTTTGAGCACAAACACTTCAATAGCCTAAGCGTCAAAATCTTGTGTTTATTTGTGATAATCTCAGCCCTGTATTATTATTGTCTAACCTGTATTATGACTGACATTTGACGAATTGCTTTGTTTCTTTTTTTTTTTATAAATGCCTCTTTTATCTAAATATGTAGCCTAATAATAATAATAGCATATTATTATAGGCCTATTATTTGTGTTTATAACTTTAAATGAGATCACTTAAAACATGAATATGTTAATCATAAAACAATTTATGAATGTTTTATTATTATGGGCCTATAACTTTGTGTTTGTGTTAGGCTATTTTTTTGTATGTGAAGTCCTTTTAAAAACAATGCATCCCGCATCTAAACAGGAGGCCTGGTTAAATCATGCGGCACATTCTCGGGGACGAGCCACAAATCCGTGAGTCCAGACTACAAACCCGTGAGTATGGATTGCGAAAGCGTGGGCACGGTTTATGAATTTGTGGGTACAGATTGCAAAAACAGAGGGCAAGGATTAGGAACTCGTGGGTACGGTTTATTAAAGAGGCGATATGCAGCTTTTTCCCCAAAATAAACATAATAATAGCCTTTTTATTTTACCATTTATGACTCAAACATCTCCTGGTGAGCTTACTGACACCTTGTCCGCTCACAGTGGGTGCACCTATAAGCCTGTATCCTGTTTTTCCTATTTTCTGTCAGGTCAGGTCAGGACTTTTGCCGCGATGTGACATCAAGCGCGTTCATGTTACGTATATTCCACAAACTAAGCATCCAGGCGGCGCTACATTTGAAAAAATGCAGCGCATCAAAATGCTGGCCGATGCCCATCTTTATCCAAATGAATAAGGTCCTTCTCTATATGAGTTCCCATCTACCACGGATTTTTTTAGTGTAACAATGTGTTCAGTTGTACATTAACAGTACAGTCGATGCTGTTGTTTACATCCGAGTGCCTCCATAATGGCCGCTCATCCGGGTTACCGCCCAGAACGTGACGTCGGTGAAAACCCTCAGTCAGATCACTCTGCCAGCCCACAACTGCTAGTCAGCAAGTAGCCTACACTCGCAAACAGAACTCTCATCTCAAACAATATATGTATTTAACTGTTCTTACCGCTGTAAACATAATGTTGATTTCCTTGCAGCAGATGACTTGTGAAGTGTGCACGTACGAGCGCGCGCTGCGAGAGCAAGCAGAAAGGAAGAGCAGTTCTGTTTTTTTGACCACAGGGGTCAGTCGCGAGTTTAAATTTCAGGAAAACGCATATAGCCTCTTTAATCCATGGGCACGGATTGTTAAACCGATGGAACAGTTTAAGAATCCGTTTTTTTACAGTTTATAAACTGAGGGGACGGATTGCAAAACCGTCGCCTCGGATTGTTTTTTTTTTCCCCCCACAGGTGACTTTCGGGCTCCGTCAACCCGATCCTCACTCGTATACTAGTTTTTTTCCCCCTCATCAAAACCGTATGTGTATTGATATACTAACACTGGAAAACATTCTCGGTTTTGATGAGGGTAACAAAACTGTACGAGTGCAGATTAGAACCCAGAGGTCCAAGTGAAGACAACAGATTTCAGCACTAGATCGCCTCTAATTTAACAAACGAATGAAACAAATGCTGTTAGCTAAGATTTCAAAAGTGGTGGGGACAATATCGATCGACCCTGGCAAAAAGTGGTGGGGACATGTCCCACCCCTCCCCAAGTACATGCTACAGTGTTAACCTTGAATTTATCTGCGACCTCAGCTCTCAATGAGAAGTGGCGAATTATGTCAGACACTTTAAGTAAATAAGCAGTTAATTAACTCACTAATAAACACTACCTATTTAAGCTTCAAGAACGGTAGCCTAAAACATAAAAGCTGTCTGCCAACAGCATATAACGAGGTTCGATCTCGCGTAGTTTGGAGGTCTATGAAGTTGAGGATGACGCGTTAACCACACAGCTATCGTTAGACTGTTAATGTATAATATTTTAAGGTTTCATTATTTTTTTCAATTTAATTTCAGTGTTGTGATTAATTAATTAATTTAACTACGTTTCACTTGAATTAATCTGCTACCAACTTTCAATCACTCTGAAAGAGTCACGGCGCAGCTGAAGATTACACAAAAAACGGACACTTTTCAAAGTTTGTGATTGTAGCGCTTCTTAGCGGCCAAAGGCAGCAAATACACCTCAACTTTTACCGCCGCGACAAAACTGCGGCGGTAAAAACTACATTCTGGTTGTCTACCTACTGTACCTTGTCTTGGGGAAAAGACGTGGACTTATCACTAGCAATGGGTGCAATATAAAATATGCTTCCATAATTTGTCGTTTGATCGAGATGGTCGCAAATTACTCTCAATACCCAACAACCATGGTTATACATTTCTTCAAAACACAACCTTATAACCAATGAACAGCCGCTTACTGATTTTCAACCCTTAGGGATAGGAACCTTTAATATCAACATTTATTTTTTGTTTACTTAAAGGGACTATGTGTAACTTTTTACGTAATTTATTATTTAAAATCAATATTTGTATTCAAAAATATTTCCTCAATGGTTTACAAATACCTCTGTCAATTATCTGACTCATGCTCGTAAATGAAGGATTTATTATCTTTATGTACATAGGACAGGTAAGTCCACGGAGGCTTCCATGTAGATCCGCCATCTTGAAAAACTATAACAGCAGAGAGGGACATAAAGTACAAGGCCAACGCGTTTCCACAGTGTGTTTTCGTTCAGAGCCGGCATGACGTGACTGAAAGCAAGCGGCAAGTTTAAAAGCTGCATTACAAATCCTCGTCCCCAGAAAAGTTCAAAATAGATCGTAAAAGGAAACGTGACCGGAGATTACAAACACGAGTTAATGTCAGGATAGCTTTAGGTGGATAGAGATAATGCAGGAGAAAGATTTCAAAGGAGACGCTGAAGTCCTGCTTTCTTCTCGACAGGTAAGTCAATGTTACAGACTTAATTACAAGCTTTTTTTCATTGTTTGGTTGTGTATTTTATAGGGGTGTAACGAGACGCCTATCTCACGAGACGAGACCGGAAACGAGATCGGGTTCACGAGAATGAGACGAGACGAGATTTTTGCACAATTTTTCAGAAATCCTCTGACAAAATTCATGACTGGAAAAATAGTATGCAGGTGCATTTTGCAATCTTTTAACTAATAATGCACTAATGCATGTTATTTCAGGTCTACTTTGAGTAAAAATTATCAAATGCATTGAAAGAAAACAATATACAAGCACTGTAAAATGTTTTTATTTACTGTCTTTTTGTGCTGTTTGATTTGAGTCTCTTCAGACCTTCCTGTACATTTAAGAGCTTCCAGAACTTCTGATTAAGGCTGTGTGTTACCTCCTAACTGAACTCATTGAAGTCTGAAGTGCAATCAATAAGTGCAAGTGCAACCATAATCAAAGTTACACAGACTCTTAATAATTGTTTTGAAATTGCTGTTTTATTTTGCACTGGCAGTTACAGGGTTAATGCTGTGAGTTCGGAAATGGTAGAGAGAATCAAGGCTGGTGCGCTTTGTCTCTATTTGTTCTTGTGTTCCTATCTGATTGGTTAAAGCAACGGTTTCCTTGCCATTCATTTTAAGTTACAGACGCCCGGACTGTCGATTCTGAGGGCCTCCAGGCACATTTATTTACCCGGCAACGCATGATGGCTGAAATATGATTGTATACAAACTCATACATAAAAACACACTACTGGAGGCAGCGCAACCAAAAGAAAAGCTATGAAATTAAAAGAACGAACTATTGGGAATAATTTAATACTCATTCATGGAGAAAAAATATATTAAAGTGCAAGTCAGTGATTCTGATAGTGTTTAGGCCAGCAGAGAAGGCCTTGCTGGCCTTGACGGCCCACCACTGTATGAAATTATATGGAAATATATAAATAAAATTTATGTAAAGATATGTGTTCCATATGTTGTGGAATATATTTTAAATATATGTATAATTATATGGAAATATATAAATAAAATATATTATAGTTATATGTTCCATATGTTGTGGAATGTATTTTAAATATATTTACAATAGTATGGAACTATATAAATAAAATATATGTATAATTATATGGAAATATATAAATAAAATATGTATAGATATATGTTCCATATGTTGTGGAATGTATTTTAAATATATTTACAATAGTATGGAACTATATAAATAAAATATATGTATAGATATGTGTTCAATATATTGTGGAATATATTTTAAATATATGTATAATTATATGGAAATATATAAATAAAATATAGCAGACAATATATTGCAGACAATCTCAGAGATTTGTATATATACACTACCGGTCAAAATTTTTAGATCATTAAGATTCTTTATGTTTTTAAATGAAGTCTCTTCTGCTTACCAAGGCTGCTTTATTTGATGAAAAAAAAAATGACAAACAGTAATATTGTGAAATATTATTACAATTTAAAATGACTATTTTAAAAGAAGAAAGACTATTAAAAAGTCTATTTAAAAGTTTAATATATTTTAAATTTGAAAGCTGAATTTTCAACATCATTACTGTTGCTGATTACACATCAGTTTTCAGTGTCACTTGATCCTTCAGAAATCATTCTAATGCTCAAAAAAACATAAATTATTATTTTCAATGTTGAAAACAGTCGTGTACCAATTTTTCCCCAAAAAATTCTATGATGAATAGAAAGTTCAAAAGAACAGCATTTATTTACAATATAATCTTTTTTAACATTATAAATGTCTTTACTGTGACTTTTGATCAATTTAACTCATCCTTGATAAATAAAAGTATTTTCTAATTTCTTTCCCCCAAAAATAAAAAATAAATTCTTACTGACCCCAAACTTTTGAATGGTAGTGATTAATGTTACAAAAGCTTTCCATTTCAGATCAATTCTGTTCTTTTGAACTTTCTATTCATCAAAGAATCCTGAAATAAAAATGTTAAAAGCTGTTTTTAACATGGATAATAATCATAAATGTTTCTATCATATTATAATAATTTCTGTAGGAGAGTGGAGTAATGATGCATTAAATTCAGCTTTGATCACAGGAATAAATTACACTTCACTATATATTCACATAGAAAAACCACTGTTTTAAATTGTAATAATATTTCACAATATTACTGTTTTTTGCTGTATTTTTCTATCAAAAAATTGCAGCCTTTGTGAGCAGAAGAGACTTCTTTTAAAAACATAGAAAATCTTACCGGTCTAAAACTTTTGACCGGTAGTATATATATATATATATATATATATACACACACATGGGCTATATGACATGGATGGCATAGCTATTTAGCTCAGTTGAAATATAATATACAAATAATTAGTGCAACTGCATTACAAAAATTTGTTTTATTGAAACATATATGCTTTTCCACAGTTCCCTAAGGTCCTTGAAAGTTTGTATATTATTTATTTATTCCTTATTATTAGTGCATTTTTTTTACAGATATTTTATTTATTATTTTATAACAGCACTACTGAAAAGTTTGAAATGAAGAGTTAAGATGCAAAAGCCTCTAAATGCCATTTGAAATTTTCTTCTAAAATGACCATTTTTATCAAGCTTGTATATTTAAGTTCAGTAATTTCACTTAAATGACAATTAATAGGTAATCTTCATTGCCATTTAAGTGAAATTACTGAACTTAAATATACAAGCTTGATTAAAATTATCATTTTAGAAGAAAATTTCAAATGGCACTTAGAGGCTTGTGCATCTGAACTCTTCAAATAGACATTGTTCATTGAAATTCCTTAAATTTATATTGTATAATTTGTATATTTTCTGTTCAAATGCACTCTTTAAAAATGTTGCACTGTTAATAAATGTAGTCAATCACATTTCCTTTGTCTGACCATATGCAAACCGTTTTGTGGTTTTAGCTCAAATTGGGTTTAGTGTCTGCGTCTGATTTAAAAAAAATAAAGGTGGCTTTTGATAGATTATCCATTAGTCTGTGATAATATGTGGTATTGCAGGTTAAATATTTATTAATTATTCATATAGTTTAGATGTTACATGAACTTATACGGAATACTATATCACTGTATACATTGTATGTGTCACGGTGTGGGTTTTGTCTTCCTTGTTCTTGTCTGTCATGTGATTCCCTGTTTGTCATGTGATCCTGCCGTGTGTCTTGCCCCATGTTCAGCTGTTCCCCATTATGTTGATTAGCCTTCCCAAGTGTTTCGGTTTAACCACGCCCCCTTGTTATCTTATAAATCAACAGGAACATCCAAGGCACGCTCTATAGAAAAGTTAAAAAGCCTTTATTTTTATGGCTTGGTCATAATCAACACTAAAAACACTCGGACGGGTTTCTGCATTCAAGCCTTTGTCCGGGAGCCCTTGTTATCTTATTTAGTTTGTGTTCCCTTGTGTTTAAGCCAGGGTTGCCAACTTGAGAGTTTTGCTTGGAGTGAGATTTTTCTTGTGTGTGTGTGTGTTGTCACAATGTCTTGTAGGGCACAATTTCACCTACGCACAATGTCCTGTAGGCCAAATGTATGGTTTGTCCAATTTTAATTTGGCATAGGCCAACAGTTTTACTGATTTAAACAGAATTTGTTTTGGGAGTAAAGTTCATAAATTATTGTTCTTTCCCATATGATTTTGTAAAACTATGTTGAGACATCTGTCCCTCTAGGGGGGTTCGGGGACATGCTCCCCCGCAAGAAAATTTTGTACATTTTAAGCTTAAATGTATCAATCTGGTGCACTTTGAGAGCTCAAAATTAAGAGCTTTAACCAGCTTCAACCCCATGAACTGTGACAGTGAACAAAGGAAAATCCACAACTTGTCTCTGGACATTAAAGAGGGATCAAGCATCTTTTTAGTTATGATACTCCTCTGTTTTAGGATGCCAGACGATTATTACAATAATGTAATAATGATTTATATAATTATTCCTATTACGTAAAATCCATATAGGCCTAGCCAATAAATGTACTGTGTAAATGAAAATAATATTTCAAAAGCATATTTTACTTATACTATTGCATAGGAAAATTACAATAGTAATTTTAAAACGCGTCAAAAGCTGCTTTCAAGCACCTCACGCCCTCGCCCTACGCCACTATAAATATTCAGTGTAGGGTATCTTTTTGCTAAAAAAGACAGGCACGTAGTGCAAATGTACGCTCTCAACTCACGTTCAAAGTCATAGGCAGCGCAGCGTCTCTCTGTGCATCGCAAAAGCCCGTGTTGACAGTTTGTTTAATATAAAACGGGAGATTACCAGATACAGTATTTTGCTCGTGCCCTGTGGGTGTTGTAGCCTAGGCAACTGTATCACGTGCTGTTTGAACTGACACGCTACTGCGATCTAGCGCCAAAGCGTTCAATATCAAGAGTAAACTTCTCTGTCTGTCTGTGTCATAATTTTCCGCGATTTTTCTCTACGTGATAAAATGCAGTGGTCAAATCAGTAGTTAAGAGCCTAAACTTGCTTATAGTAATACAAAAAATACAGCACAGAAGAATTTCTAATTTAGCGTGAGATTTCTTTGTTGAGCGAGAGACTGTGAAATTGAGGCTGAATGCGTGAGTGTCACGCCAGATGCGTGAGAGTTGGCAACCCTGTTAAGCTCTGTGTTCTTGTTCAGTCCTTGTGAGTTCTTGCTGTTGTAATGTTTGTTGTGTCATTGTTCCTGCCCTGAGTTCCCTGTTCCTGTTCTGAGTGTTCTGTCATTTACCTGTTTGTTTATTAAAGTGCTTGCAATAGAGCATCACAGTCCCGCCCACAGCCGGTGCCGGAAGTAAAAATTCAATACAATTTCTCCATTGACATTTGAGATATAAGCCATAAAAAGGTAACCATATATGGTAGACTTAAAACCAGCTACGGCTGTACTAAGCGATTGTATATGCTCATATATAAACGCCAAAAGTTCATGGGGCACTAAGCTTGTTTTAAGATAAAAGCCTTTTATTCGCGATGTATTGGATAAGTACTTCATTACCCACAATCCTGAACAATCCCACAATCCAACAGTGATGCATCTGATTGGTGGAAGTCGTGTCACGTGTCTGAAACCCCGCGAAGGAACGTGAAGACTGAAGATCACGTAATGACGTAGGGTTAAGTTCATTGGTCGCACTTCTGAGATGCCCGCACGCCATTGGATGTGCGGTTGCCACAGCTTAGCTAATGAGCGAGCCAGATACTCAATGTTTTTGCATGTTGAGCTGCAACTGCGTTTGCTTCAGTAAATCGAGGAAAAGGAGTTTCCCTGCACATTCACTATATAAAATTCACTGGAGGAAAAAGTTCATGTGCCCGTTGTCAGATTTGGAAGTCGCTCAAAAGGCTTTTTCACGGTAGCTTTCAGACGACTTCAGTGAGGTGCGGTGGTTTATGGGAGGAGTAGTTCCTTTGCTTGGAAATGAAAATATGTACACTGTACCCTCGACTTTTTTGGATTTTCTCTTCGTTTATTCACTCGAAATGATGTATTGTATGCTTATGAGTTCAGCCGTAGCTGATTATCCTCAGACATGCTAATACTCTTTAGATATGAATTTTACAAAATGTCAATGGGAGAAATGAATGGGAAATTTACTTCCGGCACCAGCGCTCTCTCGGGCTGTGGGCGGGACTGTAATGCTCTATTGGATTCAATCTCTGCTTCATTCCTGCTTGCATCGTTACAGAATGTGCATGTTCTCAATATATATTGATATATTTACAATATTATGTACATATATTTTTTATAAACAATATGTACATATATCACAATACAATTTTAAATATATTTAAAATATATTCCACAATATATTGAACACATATCATATATGTATGCATATATTTCCATACAATTTTAAATATATTTAAAATATATTCAACAATATATGGAACACATATCTATACATATATTTTATTTATATATTTCCATATAATTTCATATATATATTGAAATGTATTCTACCATATATTGAACATACATGGAACATTATATCTTTACATATATGTATCTTTACATATATATATGTTATATATATATAACCAATACATTATCCCATACAAATTGTAATACATTATGGTGGATATTAATAAATATAAATGTGCATATATTTTCGGATATATAATTACATGTGTTATATTAATTTACCATATATTTCAATATATTGAAAGCGGCAATCATTTGTATATTTTGCAATATATTACAATGTATTAAATATAGTGTATAATATATGTATCATCAATATATTATTCCATGTATTTCCAATATATAATATATTGGAAAATGGAAAGCAAAATAAGGGACGGAGACTCCAGGAGTAGATGAGAACAAGATTTAGAAAAGCACTGACTAAAACTTTCACTGAACTGAGCAGAGTAGACCCTAGACATAGAAGTCGTTTTAGTAGAGACATGAGAAAGACTAGGGAGGGACATGGTAAATAAAATCGGCTTATGATCAGAGAGCAGGTAATCAGAAACACTAATATCAGAGAGATCGACCCCATGAAGAGAACAAGGTCCAAAGTATGACCGAGGATAGGAGTGGGGTCGTTAACCCACTGTATCAAGTTAAAAGCATCAATTATATTAATAAATTCCCTGGCCAGAGGGTTTGACTTACAGCAGACATGAATGTTAAAATCACCCACCAATAAAAAATGATCAAATTTAGTCGCGATCTTACCAAGCGTGCCGTACAAGCCCTCAAAAGTGAAGCCAAAACGTCTCGATCGCCCCCCTGTGACCGGACCTAGTATAGCTCATAACCCCCGCCTCCCCATGTTATTCAATGGGACACGAGACCAACTAAACAATTAAATTACACTTCACATATCCTTTTTTCAAAGATAGTTTCTGTTGTTTACTGTTATCACGTTGATGTAATTTCAAGTGTTTGCTTTTAAAATAAGTTTGTTTTTAGTTAGTTATGTGATGATAAAATAACGATGCTCTGACATCAATGATTGACAGCTGTGATTGACAGGTTCTCTGTGCGAGGTAGTCACTGAAGCACCAGCGAACTTTTTTTAATAATGTTGATTATGTGGTTAGTAGTTGTATTTACTTTATTTTAACGAGGTTCTGCAATCAGCAGACAACATTGGAGAAGAACGAAGCAGACAGAGGACACTTAATGAAAGTGCAGGGCATGTGCTTGCGTTTGATTCAGCGAGAATGAGGGCGCGGCCTTGATTTCGCGGCTTTACTTCCTGCTCACGACTGCGCATGACTGGTCCCGAAACACGCAAGTGTGCAGACTCAAGTTCCAAGATGTCAGTGTTATATCGAGACACTGGCGGCTTAAGTTCTCTCTGATGGAAAAGAGTGAAAGGGAGTCGTCCATCTTTTTTACAGTCTATGGATCTTACCAATAAAGTCAGTAAATTGCTGTAAAAAGTCCTTAACTGCGTGTGGAGGATGGTAGATCACCACTAAGCAAACAGGACCATTCCAGTCGAGGTATAGATGTTGGGCTTAAAAGCTGGAGTAGAGATCCACAGGGAGGATGCGACATTGCGCGCCGTGAGAGTTTTTCAGCACAGTCACAAGCCCACAGTGGTGGAAAGAGTACTGACAAATTGTACCTAAGTAAAAGTATTGCTACTTAAGTAAAAATTTACTTAAGCACAAGTAGAAGTACTGAAAAATAATATGACTCAAGTAAGAGTAAATAGGTAGTTTGCTTAAAAACTTCTCAAGTAACTGCGTTACAAAGTACTTAAGTATTTTTCTATTTTTACCCAAAATGGGGAGATGATAGCAAAATTGGAGCGCTAAAAACTCTCATGTCATCTGTTTCATTCATACTGAAGGCCCAGTACTGATGCGTAGAAGTATTAAACTTACACATTTCAGGAAATGCCTTATAAGGATATAAAAACTTGCAAAAAGTGATGTTTTGACTGATGAAACTGAGGCTGCGTCCGAAACCGCATACTTCCATACTATATAGTATGGAAAAAGCAGTACGCGAGCGAATAAGTATGTCCGAATCCTTAGTATCCTTAAGAGTAGGCGAGAATTACCAGAGTGACGTATTAATTATCGCGAGATTCGGGCATACGTATACTCATAGTACGTCCGAATATTCCTACTTTCGTACTATCCACAACTTTCCCGAACTTTGACCTTTCCATGAATCGCTATGGTAACGTAGAATGCTTAGAACAAGCCGGTAACAAACTTCCTGTTTACATTAGCCTGTAGCTGCTGCTATCAGCTAAACGCTATTAGTATTTAGGAGTAGAAGTGCTATACTCTTACAACAACGCCGCTGGCAAAATGAGCACATCTCACAGATGGTCCCATGGACCTGACTATCTTACGAGAACTGGCGATAGAACAGTTAAAGTGCCCCATCTGTCTACCTTAACGGAATGGGTAGACGATATGAAATTGTGGCCAGACGTTAGCTATGTGGATATCGTTAACTATTTCGTGCTTAGTGAGGGTGTTGATGGTGAGACACTACGAAATTATAAGAGCACAGAGGCTTACAACTATCTACACAGCAACAAAATTGGAAAAATACTGTGTACAAAATACAACGAGTTCATCTTCCTTAAGGCTGAGGTCGAGCCGAGTCAGAGCATCAACAAGCCCAAACACCTTGCTTGGATAATGACGAGGCCGATTGGTATAATCGAAACAGTCGGCTGTTCATGCATTGCAGGGCTAGGAAAATCTTGTAGCCATGCAGCAGCTGTCATTTGGAAGGTAGGTATAGGCTGTTAGAGCGATCTTGCTACACATTAAATCTGTAAATTATTGAAAACAATAAAGAATACCCCTTACAAAAACAGCTTAACTGCAGTTTTTATTCTGAGTAAAGTGCAGGACAAATTCTATCAGGAATTCAATCCGAAATATTGAATTTCTGCAGTAGCCTACTGTAGTGTGCAATGCCGTTAATGTACAAAAATGTCATCAACATTATGTTATGGCTGATTCAGGTCCATTATGTTGGAAACAGATCCCGTTCATAAAGTCCTTCAGTTTTCGCGTGTTGTTTGTGCACCCGACAACGGCACACGTTGAGCCACAAGGAGCCATTGCGTAGTCTGTCACAATTAATATTTATAAGTAATCAGTTTTCCTCCTTTTGTTTGTGCGAGTAGTGTCCCTTGTTTGCTAGCTTCATTGCTGTCGTCTGTCTCCCTGCTAAGGCTAAACCGGAACTTAGAGACCGGCAACAGGAAGTATCGTGTGTCATGGCGACGCCCAGTAAGACTCGCAGGAAAGTTGTGGATATAGTAGGGGAAAATGGTATTTGAAAGGAGTAGAATGTCCGAAACCTCAGCACTCATAAAACAGTAGGCGAGAAGTTCCCGGATGGCTTACTGCTTCTGCCCAGATTTTGAAGAGCACGAAGATGAACACTTTTCTATCCCAGCAGGCCATGGGAGAAGATACGTAATAAAAGAACGAAGAAGAAGATAGGTACGTCTATGAAACATCGATATCAAGCATGACGGAGAACAGCGACGCGGGTGTTTTCAAATGTGAGTATTACAAACCAAAAAGAAGGTTCCTTGTTTGAATTCACATTTGCTCAAATACTGAATTGTTTAATTTTTGAAGGTGTAACGCGAAATAGTTGGCATAGTTTTATTATGGATAGCTAACTGGGGAGATTGAGTGAACACACGATCGTCTTCAACATAAGTTAGATTTAACGTTACACTCATTTTATACCATATAGCTATCTGTTAAATACGATTACTAAATTATGTCTATTTAAAATCTGCCTGAAAAATCTTCGATAAGATAAGTACATCAAATAGAAATTAAGTAATGTATATCTCAGTATGTGTATGTGTGCTATTTTGTATTTTGCAATTCATGAACGTAATGTAAATACATGTAACTTACATAATAATGTGCATAAAGTAACTAAATATAAATACTATATTTTATTTGTCCATTAGAACTTTAGAAAAATTGAGGAACATTTTAGTTGGTTAAAAAGCTTAATAATTTGTGTTAATAAAGTAAATAAAGTTAAATATTTAACAAAGATTTTCTGAAAATCCATCAACATGTAAGGTAGTATTGAGCACAAACGATGGAGGTAATATGAATCTTGTCTGGATGTTACAGGGACAGATGAGCATACTCATCAGCTTATCCAGTGGAGAGTGGCTCATGAAGCTGTCACCAGGTGACGAAGGGGCGGAACTATTAGTTTGGTGTTGTTTCCAGGGGGAACTAATTTAACGCAACACCCCGCCGGTTGCCCGATGAAAAAACAGTTCGGCTGGATGCCGCAAAGGAGCAACGAGCGGCAGCTGGAAGATGGGCGGAGAATGAATTATCCCGTTCACAAGGTGGATGATAAAAGCAGAGGTTTCAGTGAAGAGCTGGGAGGGGAGAGGCTGGGGTTCAATCCAGTCAGTCAAGACAGACATTGGGGAGGAGGGAGCCAAGAGAAAGAGAGAGAAGGACTGAGCTGGAAGAAGGCATGCAGAGCTGGAAGGATAGAGCGTTCCACGGCATAGAAGGAGTCTAAGAACAGCGATTCAACTGGGATGGGGCAGGAGAGACAACATGAATATGGTGTGTGCAGAGTATACTCCCCTTACAGAGTGGATGTGCTGTTCCATCAACTCAGGAGGAGGGAGTTGGCTGGGATAACGAGTGGGGACCTTATTCACTGCGAGTGGTGTGAGTTGCGGTGCCTAGTGTGAGGTGAACACATGTTACTATTTGAAGTGATTGATGCATGCACCGGTGTGAGGATTGCCTGTGTCTGTTCGTGTTCCCAGCTGTTACACTCATTGTCCTGGAGTGTTGGATAAGAACCAGCATCTGTCCATTGAGTTTCTCATACTGAAGTAAGTCACCTGCCGTGAGTATCTGCATACTATTGACTGGAAGAGGATTTGTGAAATGCACTGCTGTTTGACTCTCCTGCTCTCAAGAAGAACCAGTGTTTGCTCATTGAGTTTCTCACACTGAAGCAAGCCTCTGCTGTGAGTATTTGAATACTGTTGACTTGAAGAGGAGTCGTGAAATGTTCATGCACTGCTGTTTGACTTCCCTGTTCTAAAGAACAACCAGCATCTGTCCATTGAGTTTCTCATACTGAAAGCCCGAATCGGCCCACCGAGCCTCTCATACTGAAGTCACCTGCCGTGAGTATCTGCATACTATTGACTTGAAGAGGATTCGTGAAATGTTCATGCACTGCTGTTCGACTCCCTTGTCCAAAATAAGAACCCACATCTGTTCATTGAGTTTCTCATACTGAAGTCAGCCCCCAGAACAGCATCCACTCTATACTTACCCCTGGCTGTCTGAAGAGGAACTGCTGTGTGAATTCCAGAACAAGTATCCGTTCCATACTTACCCCTGGCTGTCTGAAGAGGAACTGCCGTGTGAATTCCAGAACAAGTATCCGCTCCATACTTACCCCTGGCTGTCCGAAGAGGAACTGCCGTGTGAATTCCAGATCCGCATCTGCTCTATACTTACCCCTAGCAGCCAAGAAGAAGAAACATCCAGTTTTAGTCTACAATATTTTAATTCAATAAAATCCTTTTATATTTGTTACCTTGTCTGTGGTCGTGGTGTTTCTGGGTAACTCCTCGAGGTGGTACGCTCGCAGGGGTGGTCTGCAACAGGGGGAGGCCACCCCGACCTGTGACAGAATTGGCGTAGTCGGCAGGATAACCACCTCGAGTTGAGCGACCAGAGACACCCGATGGCAGACGAAGATTTGCCAGCGGCCTGCCTCAAGTTATGCCCATCATTATGGGAGTCCCGTGGGCACAAAGATATGGAGGAACCATTTGAGCCGGTGACCGGAAAAGTGTTGAGCGAGTGCTGGCCCATGTTTTACAACACTGTGAGGTATGGGGACTGGGTGTCGGAGCCCAGTTCTAGGGACTAGAACAGACTGGTGGGGGAGGATGTCACCAGGTGACGAAGGGGCGGAACTATTAGTTTGGTGTTGTTTCCAGGGGGAACTAATTTAACGCAACACCCCGCCGGTTGCCCGATGAAAAAACAGTTCGGCTGGATGCCGCAAAGGAGCAACGAGCGGCAGCTGGAAGATGGGCGGAGAATGAATTATCCCGTTCACAAGGTGGATGATAAAAGCAGAGGTTTCAGTGAAGAGCTGGGAGGGGAGAGGCTGGGGTTCAATCCAGTCAGTCAAGACAGACATTGGGGAGGAGGGAGCCAAGAGAAAGAGAGAGAAGGACTGAGCTGGAAGAAGGCATGCAGGGCTGGAAGGATAGAGCGTTCCACGGCATAGAAGGAGTCTAAGAACAGCGATTCAACTGGGATGGGGCAGGAGAGACAACATGAATATGGTGTGTGCAGAGTATACTCCCCTTACAGAGTGGATGTGCTGTTCCATCAACTCAGGAGGAGGGAGTTGGCTGGGATAACGAGTGGGGACCTTATTCACTGCGAGTGGTGTGAGTTGCGGTGCCTAGTGTGAGGTGAACACATGTTACTATTTGAAGTGATTGATGCATGCACCGGTGTGAGGATTGCCTGTGTCTGTTCGTGTTCCCAGCTGTTACACTCATTGTCCTGGAGTGTTGGATAAGAACCAGCATCTGTCCATTGAGTTTCTCATACTGAAGTAAGTCACCTGCCGTGAGTATCTGCATACTATTGACTGGAAGAGGATTTGTGAAATGCACTGCTGTTTGACTCTCCTGCTCTCAAGAAGAACCAGTGTTTGCTCATTGAGTTTCTCACACTGAAGCAAGCCTCTGCTGTGAGTATTTGAATACTGTTGACTTGAAGAGGAGTCGTGAAATGTTCATGCACTGCTGTTTGACTCTCCTGTTCTCAAGAACAACCAGCATCTGTCCATTGAGTTTCTCATATTGAAAGCCTGAATTTGCCCACCGAGCCTCTCATACTGAAGTAAGTCACCTGCTGTGAGTATCTGCATACTATTGACTTGAAGAGGATTCGTGAAATGTTCATGTACTTCTGTTTGACCCTCCTGCTCTCAAGAAGAACCAGTATTTGCTCACTGAGTTTCTCACACTGAAGCAAGCCTCTGCTGTGAGTATTTGAATACTGTTGACTTGAAGAGGAGTCGTGAAATGTTCATGCACTGCTGTTTGACTTCCCTGTTCTAAAGAACAACCAGCATCTGTCCATTGAGTTTCTCATACTGAAAGCCCGAATCTGCCCACCGAGCCTCTCATACTGAAGTCACCTGCCGTGAGTATCTGCATACTATTGACTGGAAGAGGATTTGTGAAATGCACTGCTGTTTGACTCTCCTGCTCTCAAGAAGAACCAGTGTTTGCTCATTGAGTTTCTCACACTGAAGCAAGCCTCTGCTGTGAGTATTTGAATACTGTTGACTTGAAGAGGAGTCGTGAAATGTTCATGCACTGCTGTTTGACTCTCCTGTTCTCAAGAACAACCAGCATCTGTCCATTGAGTTTCTCATATTGAAAGCCTGAATTTGCCCACCGAGCCTCTCATACTGAAGTAAGTCACCTGCTGTGAGTATCTGCATACTATTGACTTGAAGAGGATTCGTGAAATGTTCATGTACTTCTGTTTGACCCTCCTGCTCTCAAGAAGAACCAGTATTTGCTCACTGAGTTTCTCACACTGAAGCAAGCCTCTGCTGTGAGTATTTGAATACTGTTGACTTGAAGAGGAGTCGTGAAATGTTCATGCACTGCTGTTTGACTTCCCTGTTCTAAAGAACAACCAGCATCTGTCCATTGAGTTTCTCATACTGAAAGCCCGAATCTGCCCACCGAGCCTCTCATACTGAAGTCACCTGCCGTGAGTATCTGCATACTATTGACTTGAAGAGGATTCGTGAAATGTTCATGCACTTCTGTTTGACTCTCCTGCTCTCAAGAAGAACCAGTATTTGCTCACTGAGTTTCTCACACTGAAGCAAGCCTCTGCTGTGAGTATTTGAATACTGTTGACTTGAAGAGGAGTCGTGAAATGTTCATGCACTGCTGTTTGACTTCCCTGTTCTAAAGAACAACCAGCATCTGTCCATTGAGTTTCTCATACTGAAAGCCCGAATCGGCCCACCGAGCCTCTCATACTGAAGTCACCTGCCGTGAGTATCTGCATACTATTGACTTGAAGAGGATTCGTGAAATGTTCATGCACTGCTGTTCGACTCCCTTGTCCAAAATAAGAACCCACATCTGTTCATTGAGTTTCTCATACTGAAGTCAGCCCCCAGAACAGCATCCACTCTATACTTACCCCTGGCTGTCTGAAGAGGAACTGCTGTGTGAATTCCAGAACAAGTATCCGTTCCATACTTACCCCTGGCTGTCTGAAGAGGAACTGCCGTGTGAATTCCAGAACAAGTATCCGCTCCATACTTACCCCTGGCTGTCCGAAGAGGAACTGCCGTGTGAATTCCAGATCCGCATCTGCTCTATACTTACCCCTAGCAGCCAAGAAGAAGAAACATCCAGTTTTAGTCTACAATATTTTAATTCAATAAAATCCTTTTATATTTGTTACCTTGTCTGTGGTCGTGGTGTTTCTGGGTAACTCCTCGAGGTGGTACGCTCGCAGGGGTGGTCTGCAACAGGGGGAGGCCACCCCGACCTGTGACAAAGCCCTCTTCACTGGAAAGCGAAATGCTGCCATCAAAGGCTTTGAGTGAGTATACAAGGGGAGTGAATAAAAATTATTTTAATGTTGATGTCGTTTATTTAATTCTTGTAATTTCTAAACACTTTTTGATAATTAATTTCTGTGAATTTACTGCAGAGCTTTTGTGGTGGAGCAGGACCTGGAAGGCAGGGTATCGGCAGCATTCATAAAAAAGAGATGGGAAAACCTAAAACAAAAATAATTTTGATAAAATCAAATTACATTGTGATATATTAAAATGAATTCTTTTGTATTATGCTTGTGTATTTGTGCTTTTTGCAGAACCTGAAATCTCCACAGACAGGGGTGAGCACTGAGGATGGAGAGCCTACTGCAGCATCTTGGAAATGTTATTCCGCCATGGATGAGGCAATAGGGGGCAGACCCTCAGTCACTCCTCCTGCCCTCGTTGCCTCATGTGGGCCAGATGCTGCTGTGGCCTCTTCATCCTCAGTGAGGCCAGAGGCAGCGAGAGCCCGGAAAAGGCCTTTGGATATAGAGGACCTGATCCGGGAGATGGAGCAAAGAGAAGAGGAGAGAGAGCGGAAAGCTGCTGAGAGGGAGGAGAGGCTGTGGAGAGAAATGGTGGAGAAGGAGGACAGAAGAGAACGAGAGAGACAAGCGAGGGAGGAGAGCCAAGCAAGAGAAGCAAGGGAAAGTGAAGAGCGATGTCGCCGGGAGGCAAGTGAAAAAGAAGACAAAGGAAAGAGATGAGAGATTTCTTTCTGTACTTGAGCTTCTTGCTAAAAAATAAAGTCAAACTGTGTTCCGATCATTTACACATCTGGTTTTATGTAAAGAGCAATCATTCTTAAACGCATTTAAATTGAATATACATACATTCATATATATATATATATATATATATATATATATATATATATATATATACACACACAGACAAATCTAAATTGATAGATCTATCTATCTATCTATATATATATATCAATTTAGATTTGTCTGTGTGTGTGTGTGTATATATATATACACACATATATATATATATATATATATATATATATATATATATATACATACACACACGCGCGCGCAGAGTTCTGTGCCAAAATAGTAGGCCACCAACAGCTATATGACCATCCATAATTTTTTTTATCATTATTAAGATAAAAGCAGAAAAAAGGAGATATGAACTTAAAACAAATCTGTGCAAAATGTCTTTTTTCAGGCAAACATCAGTGAGAATAAAGTGTCAGTAAGAAAAAAAGTTTCAAGTTTCAAGTTTATTGTAAAGCACATTTAAAACAACTTAGGTTGACCAAAGTGCTGTACAAAATATATCTATTTGATTCCATTTAAAATAAGAAAACATAAAAAAAGCATAAAACAAAAACATAGAAACAACTTTCACAAGACATTGAACGCACAGGAGTACAAGTAGGTTTTTAAAAGACTTCTGAACACAGACACTGTGGGCGCTGTTTTAATATGTAATATGCAATTTGTTCCATAGCCTGGGGCCAGCTACCGCAAAGGCTCTGTCACCCCTACATTTCAGCTTCGACCTGGGTACTCGTAGCATTTGATTAGACTATGATCTGAGCAGTCTAGTTGGTCTGTGTTCAGTCACCAGCTCCGTGAGGTATTGAGGAGCCAGATTATTTAGTGCTTTATAAACAAACAGCAGAACCTTAAAATCAATACGATATTGAACTGGTAACCAGTGCAGTAAACGTAGTGTGGGCGTGATGTGGTCCAGTTTGCGAGTGCCTGTGAGCAAGCGGGCCGCTGCGTTTTGGACCAGTTGTAGTCGATGGATAGATGACGCAGGTAGTCCTAGATAAAGCGAGTTACAGTAGTCGAGTCGAGATGAGATAAAGGCATGAATTATAATCTCAAAACTATTTCTACTTAGGAAAGGTTTAACTTTCGCTAATCTCCGCAGGTGGTAAAAACTGCCACGTACAACTGTATTTATTTGTTTATTTAAATTTAGGCCACTATCCAATATAAAACCCAAGTTCTTTGTCGAGGATGTGCGATATGAGCTGAGCGAACCCAAGTCAACATTGCTCAGGTCACTTTTCTCTGATGGCCTAAACAGAACTATTTGAGTTTTATCCTCATTTAGATGGAGAAAGTTTCTATTGAGCCATAGTTTCAAATCTTTAAGGCAATCCGTCAGTTGATTTAACGCCGATTTGTCGCGTTTAAATGGTATATATAACTGCGTGTCATCGGCATAACAATGATAGGAAACTCCGAAACGCCTAAATATGGAGCCTATAGGTAGTATATATAGAGAAAACAGCAGCGGTGCAAGCGTTGAACCCTGAGGGACACCACATGTAACCTGTGCTACAGTGGAAGAATGATTCCCTATATTTACGTAGAATTTTCTGTTGGACAAGAATGACCGGAACCAGTCAAGTACAGTGCCTCTTAAACCAATGCATTGCTCCAGACGGGACAGAAGAACACCATGATCAACAAAGTCAAACGCAGAACTAAGATCTAGCATTATTAGAGCTACGATGTTACCAGCGTCAGTGGACATTAAAATATCATTATAAACTTTCAGAAGAGCCGTCTCTGTACTATGTAAAGTTTTAAAACCAGACTGAAAAATATCTGATATACCATTCTTAGTCAAATAATCTTGAAGCTGTATAAATACAATTTTTTCAAGAATCTTTGATATGAACGGCAAGTTAGAAATTGGTCGAAAGTTTGAGTAGATTGGATCAGGCGAGGGCTTTTTTGGGATTGGTTGCACTGAGGCTAATTTTAGAGTCTCTGGAATTGTCCCTGTCAAGAGACAATTATTTATTATTATTACAAGGTCAGGTCCAATAGTGTCGAAGATTTGTTTTAGAAACCGTGAAGGCAGGACAGCCTGAGGTGAAAATGTAGATTTTAATTTAAAAGTGACTTCCCTACATGTCTGTAAGGAGATCAGTTCAAAATCACTCCACTGCGTAGTGAATAATATGCAGTCTGGAATAGAATCTAAATTTATAAATGGTTGTGCCCGTGCCTTTTTCACTTTATTTGAGAAGTAATTAAGAAAGTTTTCACATAGTGAAGATGAAACGTCTGGGAATATCTGAGTTGGAGGATTTAAAACAGAGTCTATTGTTGAAAATAAAACTCTAGAACAGTAAGCGTTTTGTGCTATGATGCCCGATAGATATTTTTCCTTTGCATTCTTTGCAGCTTTTTGGAAAGTGTGTAAGGAGGTCTTCAGCATTTCATATGATACCTGTAGACCGTCTTTCTTCCACTTTCGTTCACATTTACGGCTTTGCTGTCTGAGTTCCCGAATCTCTTTGTTTAACCATGGTTGGGGTTTACACTTCCGATTAACGAGTTTTCGTGGTGCAATAGCATCTACAATGTTACCACATCTATTATAAAACAGTTGCAACTGATCATCAACACTCAATTGGGGAAATAGCAAATCCGAAGTGAGAGGTTGATGTTCATTCAGATACATATTAGAAAATGCATTTCAAGATTGTGCAGTCACAGTACGATACCAGCATACTTGAGCTGGTTTGGTAGGTAAAGAAGGGAGAATAGTGTGAAATAGTACCGGTTTATGGTCAGAAAAAGAAATATCACTCGTAACAACGTCAGCAACCGATAAACCATATGTCAGTATCAGATCTAATGTATGACCATGACAGTGAGTCGGGCCATTTACCCATTGTACAAAGTTTAGTGAAGATATAAGGTTTAAAAATTCATTTGCTAATACATTGGCTGCACAGCAGACATGGATTTTGAAATCACCCAAAATTAAAATACTATCATACTTAGTAAGAGTTTCCCCCAGAAATTCAGTTTACTCTTCAATAAAATTATTGTTTGGTGCTGGTGGTCTTTAGATTAAAATGATCAGAACAGGATTCAATGAGTTCAAGTTGATCAACTGGGCCTCAAAGCTAGTAGGACTGGTAGTGGTCAATAGTCTGCATTGCAAGTTATTTTTAAAAACCGTCACAAGCCCAACTCCTCGCCCCGTAAGACGAGGAGGATTAAAAAAGTCAATGATACCATTGCTACAACAACGTCAAATGGTGGCCTGAGACTTTTGCACAATACTTTGTTTATAAAACAAACCATTTCTAGCCATCAACCATACATTATACCAACAAGAAAAACAATGATTTTATTGTACTGTATTATGGGACTTATAAATGCATACAGAGCTCATGCTGGATATTCAAGGCAGGTCATGCAGGGTTCAATTCCAACACACCTGTCTGTAATTATCTAGAAGTCAGATATTAATTGGTTTAAATAGATTCAGGTGTGTATAATAAGGGTTTGAAAAACTGTCCAGGACAATGGCCCTCCATGACCTAAGTTGGACTCTTCACACAAATTACCTTAAGTTTTGCATTACCTAAACCCAGTGAAATAGTGACTGAAGGGTTAGTGCACCCAAAGACATAAATATATCAGTATTTAATTTCATGTTGTTTGATTCCTCTGTGTTTATTTTCTGTCCTCTAAACAGAAAAGGTGTTTTTGGTCAAGTTTGGTCTGATGGTTTAATACAATATCAGTCAATGGACTTTCAGAAGCTTGAAAAGCAATAAATCATGCCAGGAAGCTTCTGAAAGTTGGGCTCAATTGATCGATTTTTGTTTGTTTGTTTGTTTTAAAAAAATTCACATTTTGTGGTTTAAAAAAAATAGTAATTGAGGGATCTGATAGCATGAAAGCAAGTAAAATTGTAAATAATGGAAAGAATATAAAGAAAGTAAATAATGGCTAAATAAAAATGTTTTAGGTGAATTAACCCTTCAACCCAGTAGAAATGGTAATATATATATATATATATATATATATATATATATGCATTTTGTATTATAGTAGTAAATTTCATAAAACATTTTAAATTTGGTAGATGTTTTTTATCCAAGTGACTCTGTGCATTTATTACAGGGACAATGACCCTAGATCAACCTGGAGTAAAGGACCTTGCTCATGGACACACTCGTGGCATCGGCTGTGGAGATCGACCAGCAATCTTCTGCTAACCAGTTCAGTGGTTTAGGCCATTACACAATAAAAGTTATAAAAAACAAAATGCATGTAATTGTAAACCTATAAAATGACATTTGGAAAGAAAAAGGAATGCTGACAACATGAATTGTAAAACATTTTAAGCTTTTTTAATGTTTTAAAGGTAGTCGTGCTCATGGAGAGCTGGCACAAGGATGTTTGGAGCAGACACCGCAGTAGCCAGATTGTCCCGCACTTGTTCTCCCACTCTTGCTGCAAGGTTGTGGGGATCAGGGCGACCGTCATCATAGTCTTCCTCATTCTCTGGCTCAAAGATGTCCCCAATGGCTAGAGCGAGATTGTGAAGCACAGCGCAGCACGCAACAACCTCAGGCACGAAGGCAGGGTTCACCTCCAAGGCCTTGAAGAAAATGCAGCGCCAGCGTGTCTTCAGCATCCCAAACGCTCTCCCCACGATGTTGCGGGCACGGGAGTGCTTGCTGTTGAAACGAGCCTGCACAGGGTTCTGTACTGCTCTCTGTAAGGGGTGATGAGGCAGATGGGTGCACTCAGGCAAGGATAGCCTCCTTCCCCAAGGATACACTTGCCTGCAGGTGGATAAAGGCTGCCCGCATACACAGGGCTGTTCCTCAGCACCCTGGCATCGTGCACAGACCCAGGATATCCCACAAAGACATTAAGGAATTTCCCCCGGTGATCAGAGATGGCCTGGAGTTGGATGGAGTGAAACTGCTTCCTGTTGAAATAACAGTGGGAGTTATTTGATGGAGGTTTAATACGGATATGACAGCCGTCTATAGCACCAACTGCTTTGTTGAAAGCTGGTGACCCAGACAGCTGTGCAAATCCTGCTCCCACTGCCTCCAGGTCATCTCCGGTCGGAAAGCCTCCCTCCTCAAAATTCCCATGATGGCCTTGCTCACTCTGCGCACAATAACATGCACAGAGGACTTGGGGATATCAAAGGTCCGTGACACTACCCTGTAAGATTCTGCATGGGCCAGCCAGTAGAGGAACACAAGCACCTCGATGTCCCTTTCCCATCCATGGTCCGATTCCAGTCTGACTGCAGCAATCAGGGACCGGATGGATGGCAGAGACAGGCGTAGGTGGGCACGGAGGTCAGCAGCTTCATCAAAATAAAGCCGCAGAAAAGGAACAGCTCGGTTGAGGTGGCAGTAGGATGTGAGGTTCACGTTCACCACCAGTAAATATGTGATTATTAAAACAAGAAATTTGAATAAATCTCTGTTTCATGTGTTGTTGACTTGCATTTGTTTACTGTGATGGTTTCAGTTTTATCCATTTGTTTACTCGTTGTTCATGTTTCCTAGTGTAGGCAATTACATATTATTTCTTGACTGAAAATGGATGTATTCACATTCATTGGCTGCATTTGTACACTTTTCATACATAGTATGTTATAACGATAACTATTAAGCATGTTTTACTACAACTATCATTCTCAGTAGGAAAATATGTCATATAATTGAGTATTGGTCAGCATTTATCATTATAAGTGTTGGGGTGAGCTAGCATGACAAGTCATTCTGGGTTAATGTTTTCTTTTTTTCTTTCTTTCTTTCTTTTTTTTTTTTTTTTTTTTTTTTACAAATTTACTAATGTACTTACATATTTACAGTATGAAATCAATAGTCCTCTCCTAAGGCGAGATCTTCAAGCAGCTGCCCGACGTCTCCTTTGTACAAACATAGGAAACATTTTGCTGGTGTTGAAGAAAACAGTAGGCGTAATGGGTATGGTTGTTGAGGTACTGATGAATCAGGTGTTGGTACACCTGTTGCTCTTGATTTTCAAGCTTGCGCTTGTGATAACCTCTTAGATCACATGATAACGTCAACATGGCAGATGTCCGGTTCTCATTCATACTCAACGAGATTTGGCTTTAAAGTACCTACTCTTTTAGCGCTCGTTAAGTAAGTACTTATTGAAATTAAGTACCTACTCATTGAGTATGCGGTTTCGGACGTAGCCTCAGTTTTTAAACTGTCAGGTATTTTCAAAAGAATGATGTATGACTTTAAAGGGATAGTTCACCCAAAAATTCAAATTAACCCACGATTTACTCTCCCTCAAGTCATCTTAGAAGATATGACTTTCTGCTTTCAGTCGAATACAATCATAGTTATATTAAAAAATGGCCTGGCTCTTCCAAACTTTATAATGGCAGTGAATGACTGAAGAAAATTTGAAGCCCAAAAAAGTGCATCATCAATGATAAAAGTGCTCCACATATAGACTACTAGCTTTCTCTGTTGTCAAGAGCAATTTTTTATTACTAATTTTGAAAAGTAAGTGTAGGTAAGGTCATTTGAATGTTTTGATTTGAATCATTCATAATTGAAAGCAAAGAAGGTTAATTGAGAGGTCCGATAAAAAAAGGTATGATAAACAATAAAACAGTATGAAAAAAAATCCCAGTAAAAAAAAACAAAAAAACATAAGTGGGGTATCAACATGTTTAAAGTAATGTTTAGAGTAAAAGTACCACAACATAATTATACTCAAGAAAGTAGAAAAAATGAAAAAATCTGCTCAAGTACTGTAACGAAAGTATTTGTAATTAGTTACTTTCCACCACTGCAAGCCCACCCCCTTGTTTGGTTTGGCGAGGGGAGTTAAAAAATGTACAAATGACCAGTTCAGAAAGGGGGGTGAGATCACCATCCTTGATCCATGATTCAGTGATGAACTTTCAGCTTGATCGAACGACCTCCTCGAGACCCGTTTCCTCCTTCGCTTAAGTCTGTTGTAACACCTTCAAATGGTTTATTAAAGAACACACTCCACATCCAATTTGTAAAGTGATGATCTGATATCCAGAAGAGATTGACGATCATATACTATAAGGCCGTGTGTCCTGGCGTGCGTTTTCAATTGTTTTCAATGGGAGCGCCGCGTTTTTTAAACGCCGTGAGCGTGACAAGGCGCTGAGCGTTTTTTTCACGCTGAAGCGCCAAGCACCCGGCATTTTTTACTGGTCGCCGAGAGTTGAAAAATGTTCAACTTTGGAAAAAACGCAGCACTCATCACCATAGATATCATATAGAGACTAGATACCCTATTGGCCCCTGGAAAACGAGAAATCCGGCCGCCATCTTGAACCGGTCGTATTCCTAGTCTCGTTGCGTGGCAGCAGATAAGATGCCAGCACTGTGGAGCATTTTCCTCTTCTAATCGCCGGACCACCGAAAATTATGCTTTTCACAAGTAAGTCTTAACATTACCGTACTATTGGTTGTATTTTGTGAATAGAATATTACCAGATAATCGAGAAGGAGCAAGGATATTTTCTATTACTGTACTGAAATCGTTGTGAAATGCTGTTTACTGCATCAGCCGGTGTTCACCCGGCATGGAGAGGCGGGGTAGCTGTTAAATTAATAGTTACAAGAGCTTCTAGGTTATCAGATAAGCATTCAGCTGCCCTGTTATTTGTGTTTCCGCACATCAGGAAGCAACGTAGGCTAATATCTCTATCTCTCTGTGTGTGTAGGCTAAGTGTGTGTGAAAGAGAGAGAGAGTGTGTATGTGTCTGTTCGTGTGTATGTATGTGCGTGTGCATGACAGCGATGTGCAAATTGAGTTACCCCTCCAACTTCTAGTTTTATTGATAACCTATCTTATCACATGCGATTTGGCTAATGATATTACAGAAGTCCTGTGGTAAAATTACATTATTTACTTACTCCACCTACCCTTGTAAAGTTAATCTGAATAGACGAATCCGACGAGCGTCCTTGTGTAGGCTGCCATCTTGTGGCGACGCCATTACTGAGCTGTCACACCGGCATAGACATATGCACTGGTATGTAAACAAACCTCGGAGATAAGATGATAACGCACCCTCGATGACAGCTACAGCCAGGCAGACTTGTTGGGTTGATGATGTTGGACATTAGCCTCCAGTCACAGATGAAGGTACAAACGATCTTACAGATTATTTATGAAAATAGCTTGGCAAGCTAGCTAGGCTAACGTTTGCTACCGAATAAACTTAAAAAAGATCTGTCCATTTGGCAACAATAAATAAATAAATTAATTAAATCAAATAAACAAATTCATGTTTTTCATTTGTGTTCATTATTTATCTCATTTTTACATTGCAACGGGCATGAGTAAGGTAACGTTACAGCTAGAAAGTATACACAATATCGACCAACTAGTGTTTTTAAACCATGGAAAGAGGTCAATATAACAGCAGGAGAACAATTATTTCACATAACGTTACATTTAGCTCAGGAAAGCCATTTATGACCATAGCATGTTAATTAAATAGAAAAAATAGCAAGAGAGGAGATGTTGCTGATCACTATATCACACATTTATTATATTTCTTTTACTTATGTCATTAAATAATTATTATACGCGAATGTCCGCGTCTTGTACTCGCCCAGGAAATCTTTGTAAACCGTACGGCACCTGACAGGGGCAGTCGACCCGGGGTATTCACAATGTTTTCTCTTCAAAATTGAAATTTTACTGCCACCATTGAAACAATTTATAACGGAAACTGTTTACCCACTCGACACTATACAAGGGGTAACGTTGTAACGTTAGTGACAGTCGTAAATCGCGGGCTGTTTATTCCTGTGGACGCAAGTTGCAAATAAAACAATAGAAGGCAATGGAGCAACGCTACCCAGTAACATCTCAGTAATGGCGCCCGCTTACTTCCGGTTTTTTCGCCGGATTCGTCTATAGGGCTTTAGTCTCGACATTTTACTCTCCCACATCCACATAGCCTACAATAAAAAAGGTATAGGTTTAAAGCCACAATCTGTACTTTTTCGGCTTTAAAAATAGCAAAAATAACTGTATCTATGTTATATATTTCTATTAGATCTGTACTTACATTATCCCGACAGTTTCCACCAACTTTCAAATACGGAGAAATTTATAGTTTAATTCGAAGACACGGGACGTTTCTTTATTTCCGTTTCGTCGTCCGTCTATGGCGTCATATAACCTTTGACTCCTCTATTTTCTCTAACTTCCTTGCGGAACCCGGCGAAACCACCAAACACAAAGGGGAACACTGGACGCCAATAAAGCATAGAAAATGACGAAGAAAAAAAAGTAAGACGTATTTTTATGCGTGTAAATCACGTGCCCGCTCACGAGCGCTCACTCAGACGAGATGCACTGTCCCCCGGTGTGCTGCTCAGTAACCGGTCGTCTCATTCAAATCAGCCAACTGTTGCTGTTAGCGAGCCGCGCACATTGAATACTCATATGAGTCAGGTTGCGAATGTACGTGCCTGCTTTAGCGCGCTCATGCTTACTAAATAAACGCCTCACCTCCGGCGCAAGCTCTCACTACATTCCCTTTAGCCTTTAGCACATAGTGGATGCATAACGCAAACCCAGTCAAACGTTTGACTGCAGTATCTTACGTGCTTATAAAATCCGGTGTGCCCGAAAAATGTTCTAAAATAGGTCATTCATTGAAGAGAGATGCCGTATATCCGTATATTTTGTAAAAACGATCATGTCATGTCATGAGCGGAGCTGGTTGTCATTGACAGCGACAACAACTCCCGTGAGCCCACGCTCTTTCCTGACGTCATCAAAGTACGTCTTTGTTATTATGTGAAATGAGTGACCCCTGGTGGCCAAAAAAAATTACATATTGTACGTTTAATGTTGTCCGAATTTATTTTTTTAAAAAATTACTGATGCAAACACGTTGAAAAGCTTCTTCTCAATTTTTATTACAGGTGGCTGCATTCGGTGGATTCGGTGGCTGCGTTCTCTCTCTCTCTCTCTCTCTCTCTCTGTGTGTGTGTGTGTGTAGGCTAAGTGTGTGAGAGAGAGCGAGAGAGTGTGTGTGTGTCTGTTCGTTCGTGCGTATGTATGTGCGTGTGTATGTGCGTGTGTCAATCATAAATTGTTTCTTCAACTTATTAAAATATCTTACTTTACTGCTACTATCGGTTTCTGCTTCTTTATTATATTTATAGTGTGTGATTTATAAAATATATTATATCCTCCTTCATCACATTTATTGTGTCTGGTCACTTTATATCTTATATCAGAATATTATATTACTGTTAAACCTACAATGTATATTAAAATACGCCGAACCATGTGTCCTGTATCATAGCTACATGAATGGCCTTTGCAGCAAAAAAACCCGCGTGAAAATCAGTTCAGTATTCAGTGGGATATGATTAATTTAATGCGCTGACAGCTCATTTCACCTGCCATTCAGATTAAACTGAGCGGAGCGGATGACCGGTTTAAGATGGCGGCTCCAATTCTCGTCCGTGCCAATTGGCAGTAGCGGTCGATAGGGCGTCTACGTATAGAGAGCCTAAGTCCCTCCCCTTCCGGTCGACCACCATGGGACCTAACTTCGAAAAAATATTGAATGGGAGTCAATGGCAAGAGACAACAAATATTTTGATCTGGTTTGAATTGTGCCCTGAATTACACATATGATGTTTGTCAATTTAAAATATACATTTTAAAGTAAAGAAACTCGCAGTTTGATGTAAAACCGTTGAGGTATAAGACTGTGAAAATACGTAATTACAAAGACTACAAACCCCAAAGGCGCACATTTTCTCTCAATGAATAAAGCTAACTTTACTGAGGCTGTCTGTCATTATTTCTACGGTCTTACGTTATAATCGTAACGTTACGCCGTCCTACCTGAGTGTTTTGTACCAGACTGCACACACACGAGCAGCGGATCTCGTTTCTCTTCCCGGGAGATGTAGTTCACAGAGCGATTTTCACATAAAACTAAATGTTACTCTTCTGCTGTATGACAAACTGCGACATTTTTGACTTTGAGAATCATCTTTTAAATTGACAAACATCATATGTGTAATTCAGGGCACAGTTCAGACGGAATAAAAAGATAAGTTGTCTCTCCCCATTGACTGCCATTCATATTTTTTCCGAAATAAGGTCCCATGAGCCGGAAGCGAAGGGGCGGGACTTAGGCTCTCTATATGATGTCTATGCTCATCATCACTGTCACATTTTACCCAGCCGTCCAATCACAATGGAGGAGGGGCGGGACTAAACCACACTGACCAACTGTCACAACATTCAAACTGTGCTGCAGATATTCTGTATCATAGCAACGAAACGTCTCAACAGAAAAACGCTGCGGTGTCAAAACGCTCTCAAACGCCCAAAGCACGGGGTCTTCAGCAGAGTGTCTAGCGTTTTCAGCTGGCTAAAAACACTTTGGTGGACACACAGCCTAAGAGCGTCACAGTTTAAAAACCAAACAAATAGCAGCCACACTAGCACTGAGAGGAGCAACCGACGGCATGCCGACACAGGCGCGATCTTGGTCCATGTTGTTTTACATGTTTGTAAAAATAAACACAAAATTGCGTTCTGCAATTATGCGTTCTGCACAAAATTCTGGTAAAATTGTTACAAATTGTAAACCATATATCAAATAGATGTAAAATTATGTAAAATGTAAAATCGGTTAAAATATTTAGATTTAGTTTGAACTGATGTTGACTATTAGCCTGGCTAACGCCAGACCCAATGGGCTATATGCACGCATAAATTCCGCATTTGACGCAAGGATGCTCATCCATTTCCGGTTGTGGTGATTAAAGCGGAGGAAAACCGAGAAAAAACTGGATTATGGCAGAGTCTTCAAAATTTACTGTCCTCCCGTCTTTGAAACGAAATGTACAAATGTTTAGATGTAATTTTATATATAGTTATGTTTATTTAATATAATTTTAAAAATAAGCATAAACACAACGAGGGGTGTCTGTTTTATCTGTTTTTGTGACTAACGTTTCTTTAGTATAACCATGGAGTATAAAATTCAATATAAATTCTCGGTATTGCATTGGACTCTACGATCGGTGGAAGTTATCGAGCATCCTTACATCTTCACCGGAAATACCGCCTTGCATAGAGTCCATTCTCATTGAGACTTGGATCTGGGAACCACATGCACAATTTCTCGTATTTGAGGCGTGGTTTACCAATGCCCAGAGCCGTATTTTTGGGTGCTAAGAATGTCTATCAAATGCGCCTGAACTTAGCTTATAGCCAATTGTTTCAATTAGAAAAACACAAGTATTAAGTACAGTTTAACATAGATGTTGAAGTTGTTATTTGCATTGGAAATTGTTTGCGCTTGTACTTCACAAGTTTAAAAAAATATAAAATTTAATTTTATGACTAAAGTGTCAACAACTTTAATCGGGTACGTGTTCACAGCTGAAAGTTATCTCACTAAAGCGGTAAAGTTAGCTGTATTGATATTGAAAAGCAACACAACTTAGTGGCACTGTGACAACCACAGTAGGTAGTATACAGGCATAATGACAATATGATATTAATAAATACCACTTACCACTTATAAGTCAAATGGACTTTGTCGACGACGATGCCTAGCAGGTTGGTACTATACAACTCCATGGCTAACATGTCTTGCCCCTTTGCGCTCATCCAGGCCTCAGGACTGCTGAAAAGAAGTTGGTATAGACAATTCTTTATCGCATATTCTTTCTCGGGACACAGCTGAGCGGCAGATATTCCAAGGTTGACCGCCTCCTGTACCTGGTCCTCCATTCGGGAATTAAATCGCGCTGCGGTAAGGCAGTATGGGGAAACCCAGACTAATTGACACTATGAAACCTCCCTTTACGTACCATTTGTTTAAAAACCTAACATGAATGTTCTTCATCATCGTGAATGAATGAAGAATAAATACCAACCTCTTTGTTCTTCAGGATTTTCAGTGTGTTTCATTCTGCAGGGTTCTGGATCACACATGTTCTAACGTCCTCTTTAATCAACTCAGTCTTCGCAGATTTCAGCTCTTCCTGATGCTTTCATGCTCGTCTTCACTTGCAGCTGATGGGAATTTTACAGCATTTATTGTGGAATTACTGTGGAAGGAGCTTCACTGATGATGTGATTACAGTGGAAGGAGCTTCACTGATGATGTAATTGCAGTGGGAGGAGCTTCACTGATGATGTAATTGCAGTGGGAGGAGCTTCACTGATGATGGATTACAGGGAGATGACTTTAGGCTTGTTTGAGATGCGCCTCGCCTCACCTGCAATGTAGTCGAGAGTAGGCGGCTACAGTGAGAGGAGGAGTGAAAAAAGCACAGTCAAACCGGACAAATCTCGGTTCTCGCAGTGGATCAGACACCTGTGAGATCAAAGACTGATATCGCGGGATTCACAGGATTCACGCTTGTGCACGTGTTGCTAATAAACTGGATGTGATTAAAGTTATGTTGCTGTTATATGAAAATAAATATAAAGAACAAGACACCCAAAGTACTTCTTATTTAATTACATTCCAAATATGTGTTTATCATTTTTTCTTTAATACATACGTGTTTTTATATATTGTTTTAATAAAAATGACATCACATAATAACCCATATGGCACTGCAAAGAGTTTATTCACCCATATGTATGCACATAAAACATGATATCAGTTTTAAAATCAAAATTTTTCAAAGAGAACACTACATCACGGTTGTTTAAACCAATGAGCATTAAGCTGTGTCGTCAGCAAGTCATTTCCCATCATGCTTTTGATCAGCGCAGTCGGTGGAGAGCAACTCCGCGCAACTGCAGAATCCGACAGGTGCGTCTTGCGCTCGCAAGAGTGTTGACATATGTCGGCTTGACATAAGAGCCAGGCGGACCGTTCTCAGACACATTTCTAACCGGCATGCATCTCGCGCTTATCACCGGTGATCGGTTCTGCCCAGATTTTGCTCATCCCAAACAAGCCTATACACTGATGTGATTGCAGTGGAGTAGCTTCACTGATGATGAAATTGCAGTGGGAGGAGGTTCAATGATGATGTGATTGCAGTGGAAGGAGCTTCACTGGAGATGAATTTGGAGCTGCTGATCTGCCAAAAAAATAAAATACTGAGTTGCTTTTTATAATAAATTACACTTCTAAGCATTTGTCATTTACCGTACAGTAACTGATACCAATTCATTAATTATTTTTATTGCTAATCCTAACATTATTCTGCTTCTTCATTAAATACATGTATCTAGAAATATAAAAGAATATAATTTAAATTCTTCAAAATATAAATAATGGTAAGAAAAACAGTTAAAATCATAAACAGAAATAAACTTATAGTAGCCAACAAATTCCTTCAGTCTGCTAACACCGATGAAATGAGCTTCAAGTGTCAATTTACAGGAGATCTGAAGACATCAGCATAATAAATGAGGTGAAAACAAGAACTATTGTCATGAAATAAAGAGTGTTTTCAGCAGATCTGTTAATATTGATGATCATCAGACTATCAACACTCATTCAAAAAGCCATTCAGGATCATCAGCAGATCATCTCACTTTATTCTCTGTGTTTTAAGTGTTAGAAACACATTTTTTTGAGTCAGGATATAAAAGCCAAAAAAAACTGCTACACTGAAAGGCAATACAGTCATTTCTCACTATGACATGGATAAAACATCAATAACACAAAAATAATCACTAAACACACTCATCTTAATAAACCGATAAATAATTACAGCAGCACAATATGACTAAATTAATTTAAATATAGCTAGCTTGATCTTATGATAACTACATTAATCACTATAAAAAGTAGTTGGGTCATTTAAAATAATAACATAAACTGTAATTATCATAAAACTTTTAAAAATAAAGAGCACCACAAAGCACTATAGTTCCAAGTGTAAAACGCTATTGATATTTTAGTATTGCTTTAATGTCTCACGTGTGTCTCATTAGGCTCAATGTAAAGCATTTAGCAGTGTAGCGTAGTGATATCCAACAACACAACAAGCAGTCTCTGTTCCAGTACAACACATTACGATCGATTCCCTAATTCCCCTTACAGATCTTTACTTTACTTTTGGCTTGAAACATTCACACAAACGAACACAAAAGCACACAAAATCGCTCAGGTCTGAATGAACTCCACATAATCTCCACAGTCTCGCTGCTGCTGCACTAAATGTGTATTTCAGGAGGAAGACGCCAGAAAAGACGCACAAGTATCGCTGTGATCGATGAAAACAAAACAAAAGCATTTATAGCACAACCTGCTGAAGCACGAGTGTATGGTGGCCAGTGTGAGAGTGACTGAGTATGAATGGAGTGAGAGATGGTGTTTGAAGACACGCTGAGGCAAATCAATTATTTAGTTCCTAAGTAGTACAATTCCTAAATGTTCCATGACAATTTGACAATTCCATTTTTTGTGATTTAACTATTTACATAATGTTTTTATATTCACCACATGAAAAATCTTGTGAGTATCCACTCTGATTGCTAGTTCAGGTTTGGCTGAAGGCTACAGTTTGTCCGGTGAGAACAATGATGTCTCACTCAGGATATATTCCAAATCGTTGGTTTATTACAGTTTTCTTACAATCACTTTGTTATTTTCAGAACCTTGATGTCATTTTTCACAACTCTATACACAAAACTCACAACCAATGATCAAAATGCACATTTTTCAAAACCCTTTTCTCAATCGCTTGGATACAATACACATAAAATTTAGATCATTTGTTCATTCAACAAAAATCACCTGTTCAATGACACAACTTAAAATCAAAGTCTGACTATTTCAAAAGGCAATTCACATATTACATTTCAAATGAGTTTCTGTTCATTTCCTTACAATGATTTGACTATCAATTGATACAAAATGATAAGTAACTGTTGCAGTACTCTTAATGTATAGTTGTATGGAAACAGACACAATCATCCATGTTTACAGTAAATCATGAAAGTTTCAAGATGACGAGATTCATTTTCACCAATCAGCATGGAGCATAAACAAATTAGACTACAATAGGATGTAGCCTACACTACAGTTTTTTTACAATCACTTTGCTACTATTTTCAGAACCTTGGCATCATTTTTCAAAACTCTAGACACAAAACTGAAAAAGGTTATCACTTGTAACACAGGCTGTCTACTGTTCAAAACATTGCATTGTGCATTCACATCTTTAAATAAATCTTGCACTTGCACAATCATTGGTTCAAAAAACAAATTTACCGTGAAATACCATTAAAACATAACTATAGATCACACACACACACAAGCTACCGATAGTTTCACTGTGCATTGTTCGTACAATCATTAAATATTGTAGAACAAAATAGGTTGATACAGGTTTCATAATGGTACTACATGTACAGTAAATACCGCTGTTACTGTAAAGTACTGCAGTAGTAGAGATAATACTACAGGTGGAATCATTGAACAAAGTTTTTAATATATTGATTGAAAACACTACAGTACAATCACAACATAGGTTTATTTTGCTGTTTTTTTATTCGCTTTGGTACTATTTTCACAAGTAAGGTGTACATTTTCGAAACTCTTAGTGCTAATATCACAACAGATCATCAAAAGTGCACTTTTTTCAAACATTTCATCATGTTTTCAACTGTGTTAGTACAATTCACACAATCAGAAAGTATCCTTTTCACAACACAAAATAAGTGTTTCATCTACATTATTGTTTCATTCACAGTAACTGCCTTTCATAAAGCTCTTACTATCAAACTTTTGATTTGCATCTTTTTTTGTTCAGTTTAATACTTTTGTCTATTATTTAATCCAACATATCTTAATGGTTAATCAATTAATCATTTGGTAAACCTATAGATTTTCATTTCAGAAATATAAAGTATATGGATTTTGAGAACTACAGAAATAAAATGTGTGTTTGTATGATTATTTAAATTACCACACATGATGAATACTCGTTATAGCTAATTGATTTCACATAGTGGTAACCACAATTGGCCACTATATACTGTAACATTCATTGTGATGTGGATGAGAATCGTCTCGGTTACAGATGTAACCCTCGTTCCCTGAGTAGGGAACGGAGACGTTACGTCAAGGAGTGACGGAGAATGGGGGTTTCGCATAGAAAGCCAATCCTCTTCGAGTATTTAACAACGAGCCAATGGCGTGAAAATGCCATGGGTCTGCGGAATTTGCATAGCGTACTCCGCCCACCCATGTGGGTATAAAGGGAGGAAGCAAACGCAACCGCAGTATGTCTTCGCTGAGGAGCCAAGACTGATCTCAGGCGTCACCCAGCGGTACAGCAGAAGTGGCAAGGAGACGTAACGTCTCCGTTCCCTACTCAGGGAACGAGGGTTACATCTGTAACCGAGACGTTCCCTTTCGTAGTCACTCCGAGTTACGTCAAGGAGTGACGGAGAATGGGGGTCTATGCCATCACGCCATCTTCCAGCTGTCTTCCAGTGCTCTGCGAAAGTCTAGACCTCTAACACAATATTACAAAAAGGTCCCACTTTGACACAGAATTACCAAGGTACACTGGGAAACATATCCCGGGAGGGACATGCTACCAGATGCCTACCGAAGGGAGGACTTACAAAACACATATGGCCACTGGGGCTGCATATGGAGAATACTGGAGCGCCAACCGCAGGTGGCAACTAGCTCCAGGGGTGGCAGATGGCTTGCCAAGGGAAGACACATGCTCAGAGAGGCTTACAGTGGATAATACACGTGAGGCAGTAACCAAAGGGGAACAGTGCACACGGAGGCACCTAGCCGGCACCAGAGCAAGCGCAGTGGTGCCCGCATCATAAGTGCTGGAGGACTCAGGGCTTCAAAGAAGGACAACTGAGGAAATATCGCACTTATCCAATCTGAGGAGTGGAGTGGCGAGCAAGCGAAGACACTTAAGCGGTTCCAGCACTAGCGGAGGCGAGTACGTGAGAGGAAACCGGCTCAATTCGCAAATTATAAAATCTTGCGAAGGTGTTAGGTGTCGCCCAGCCTGCAGCTCTGCAGATGTCTGTTAGCGAGGCGCCACGCGCTAAAGCCCAAGAGGAAGCCACACTCCGAGTGGAGTGGGCTGTCACACCAAGGGGGCACGGTCGACCTTGCTGCTGGTAAGACAAAACAATGGCGTCCACTAACCAGTGAGACAGCCGCTGTTTTGAGAGAGCTCTTCCCTTCTGGCTCCCCCCATGACAGACAAAGAGCTGATCTGAGGTCCTGAAACACCGCGTTCTGTCAACGTAGGTGCGGAGTGCACGCACCGGACAGAGCAGTGCCAAGGCTGGGTCTGCCTCCTCCAGGGGCAGCGCTTGCAAGGTCACCACCTGATCCCGGAAGGGAGTAGTGGGGACCTTGGGCACGTAACCGAGCCGGGGTCTCAGAACAACGTGAGAGTAAGCCGGCCCGAACTCTAGGCACGCTTCGTCAACGGAGAATGCGTGCAGGTCCCCTACCCTCTTGATGGAGGCCAATGCAACCAGGAGAGCTGTCTTCATAGACAGGAACTTAAACTCAACCGATTGCAAAGGCTCAAAGGGAGGCCTCTGCAGAGCACTTAACACTACCGAGAGGTCCCAAGAGGGCACGAGGGGAGGACGAGACGGATTTAGCCTCCTCGCTCCCCTCAGGAACCTGATGACCAGGTCGTGCTTTCCAACGGACTTACCTTCAACTGCATCATGAGAGGCGGAAATAGCCGCGACGTAAACTTTGAGGGTGGAGGGCGACAGCCTACGCTCCAACCCATCCTGCAGGAAGGAAAGCACAACACTGATCGAGCATCTCCTGGGGTCCTCTCTGCGAGAAGAGCACCAGTTGACGAAGAGGTTCCACTTCAACGCATACAGGTGTCTCGTAGACGACGCTCTAGCGGAAGTGATGGTTGCTGCCACCGCAGGTGGTAGTGAACTCAAACCTGCCTCGTGCCGTCCAGGAGCCACACATGTAGCCTCCATAGATCGGGACGAGGGTGCCACAGAGTGCCCCGTCTCTGAGTGAGCAGATCTTGTCTCAGAGGAATAGGCCAAGGAGGTGCTGTCGCGAGGAGCATGAGTTCGGAGAACCAAGTCTTGGTGGGCCAATAAGGGGCTACCAGCAGGACCTGCTCCTCGTCCTCCTTGATCTTGCACAACACCCGTGCAAGGAGGCTCACTGGGGGAAACGCATACTTGCGTGGGCCCCGCGGCCAGCTGTGCGCCAGCGCATCTGTACCGAGCGTGCCCTCGGACAGGGAATAAAACTGGACGCAGTGGGAAGAGTCCCGGGAGGCAAACAGATCTATCTGAGCTTCCCCGAACTGGTCCCAGATCAGCTGGACCGTCTGGGGATGGAGTCGCCATTCGCCGGAGACAGGGCGGATCCGCGACAGCTCGTCGGCTGCCAGGTTCCGGGCTCCAGGAATGTACACAGCACGAAGGGACCTCAGGTGCTTCTGACTCCATAGTAGGAGGTGGCGAGCGAGCTGCGACATCCGACGTGAGCGTAGACCCCCCTGGTGGTTGATGTACGCTACTGTAGCGGTATTGTCTGAGCGGACAAGTACGTGTTGACCCCTGAGCAGTGCTCGAAAGCGGTGCAGGGCCAGGCGTACTGCCAGCAGCTCGAGGCAATTGATGTGCATGAGGCGCTGGGGTCCTGTCCAGGAACCCGCGGCTGCATGCCCATTGCACATGGCACCCCAACCCGTGGTAGATGCATCCGTGGAGACAACGAGATGCCTGGAAACTCGCTGGAGAGGGACACCTGCCCGAAGAAAGCTGAGGTTCAACCACGGGAAGAAGGTTCGGCGGCACGCTGGAGTTACTGGAACCCGGAGCGAGCCACGATGCCATGCCCACCTCGGGACTCGATCGCGAAGCCAGAGCTGAAGCGGTCTCATATGAAGCAATCCGAGTGGCGTAGCCGCGGCTGCGGATGCCATATGCCCCAGGAGCCTCTGAAAGAGTTTCAGTGGAACCGCACTCTTGCCGTCGAACTGTCGAAGACAAGTCAGCAGTGAGTGTGCGCGCTCGCTCGTAAGCTGCGCGGACATGGCGACCGAGTCTATCTCCATGCCGAGAAAAGAGATCCTCTGCACGGGGCAAAGTTTGCTCTTCTCCCGGTTGACCCGAAGGCCCAGACGGGCTAAGTGCTGAAGCACTAGATCTCTGTGTTCGCAAACCTGTTCTCGAGAGTGAGCCAAAATTAGCCAATCGTCGAGATAGTTCAGGATGCGAACCCCGTGTTCGCGAAGGGGAACAAGGGCTGCCTCGGCGATCTTCGTGAAGACGCGAGGGGACAGAGCTAACCCGAATGGGAGAACCGTGTACTGATATGCCTGGCCCTCGAAAGCGAACCGAAGAAACGGTCTGTGTCGAGGCAATATGGAGACATGAAAGTATGCGTCCTTCAGGTCGATCGCTGCAAACCAATCCTGATGTCGAACACATTCGAAAATGCGTTTGGCCGTGAGCATTTTGAACGGCATTCGATGCAGAGTGCGGTTCAAAACGCGCAGGTCCAGGATCGGTCGTAACCCACCGGTCTTCTTGGGGACAATGAAGTAGGGGCTGTAAAAGCCGGACTTCACCTCGGCTGGAGGGACCGTCTCGATTGCACCCTTCGCCAGCAGGGTCGCAATCTCCGCTCTCAAAACCGGGGCATTGCCACCGATTATAGTGGAGCGAACTCCCCTGAAACGGGGAGGAGATCGTGCGAACTGAATCGCGTAGCCGAATCTGATCGTTCTGATGACCCAGCGGGACAGACCGGGGAGCTCGAGCCAAGCTCCGAGGAACCGAACCAGCGGGGTCATACGAGCCACAGACGTCCCCCCGGAGGGGCAGTGGGGCGGAGAGACTGGCATGCGCACGGGAGATACCACATGCGGGTGCGTAGTCGAGCACCGCTCCCCGACAGAAGAGACCAGGGAAGGACCAGCGTTCCACGGGGGTCTGTTCTGCCGGGGGTCTGGCGACAGAGGGGGAGAGGAGCGGTGCGGTCCGGGGACGACGCACGCTCCTCTCCGCGCCCTCAGAGACAGAGAGGAATGAGCGGGGCGACACTCTGGAGCATCGTGCGCGCTCATTCCGGTCTGTGTGCTCAGTGATAGTGTCAAGTCTTTCTTTAACCAACTCAGGGTGCTGCCCACCCGTGGGTGAGCAGCGGGGAGCGGAGAACAAAAGATTCTCCCCCGGCCCTCCACCGGGGGAAGGAGGGGGCCTGCTACCTCCTCCTGGGAAAAACTCGATGCCATCACTGAGCAGCCCGTCTCAGGAACGCCGCTTAGCCCGGCCTCGTTTAGCGGGGGGCGGGGCCTGAGGGGGCTGTGACGCTCCTCTGCGACCGCCTCTACGGCGCGACCTAGGTGGAGGCTGCTGCTGGGGTCGCTCCGGAGGGAGGGGGGCCGCAGTGGAACGTCCTCGGCGGCGAGCAGACTGAGGCGGCTGCGGCGACGGCTGGGTGGAGGCAGCAGCTGGCCGTCGGGGCAGGATATGTTTAATCGCCTCTGTCTGCTTCTGGGCGGTCGAGAACTGCTGGGCAAAGTCCTCAACCGCACCGCCGAAAAGGCCAGCCTGGGAAAGGGGGGCGTCGAGCAGACGGGTCCGCTCAGCGTCCCGCACTTCCGCCAGGTTGAGCCAAAGATGACGCTCCTGGACCACACTAGTGGCCATCACCTGACCAAGGGAACGAGCCGCCACTTTAGTCGCCCGGAGAGCGAGGTCGGTGGCCGCTCGCAGTTCATTGAACGACCCTTGATCAGTCCCGCCCTCGTGCATATCTCTGAGCAGTTTGGCTTGGAAAACCTGCAAAGTGCTCATCGCATGCAGAGCGGCGGCCGCCCGTCCCGCCGCGCTATAGGATCGCGCCGCCATAGACGACGAGAACCTACAGGCTTTGGAGGGATGCTTGGGTGGCCCCCGGGAGGAGGCGCTCTGTGGACACAGTTGCATCGCAACAGAGCGCTCCACCGAAGGAACCCCAGCATACCCACGGGCAGCTGCGCCGTCGAGGGGAGGAAAGGCGGGGGAAGCTGACGGGCGAACGCGGGAAGACAAAGGAGCCTGCCACGTCTTCGTCAGTTCCGCATGCAGCTCGGGAAAGAATGGTATTGGGGTCGGCTGTGGCTTTGCAGCGGCGGCTTTGCCCAAAAACCATTCATCCATCCGTGAGTGATCGGGGTGGGCCGGAGGATTCCAATCCAGCCCGATACTCACGGCGGCCCGAGAGAGCATAGCCGTCATCTCGGGATCCGATACGGGCGGCGCTGGCACTCCCGAGGGAGGCAGCGCAGCCGCACCTTCACTTCCCGAGGAATCCAGCTCGCCTTGTGATACCGCGATCGACATCGCATCCTCCTCTGGAGCGCCGAACGAAACAGACGGTACCTGCGAACAGGCAGACGTCTGAACCGTTTCGGCGCTCGCTGGCTGCAACACTGTTGCGGTGGGTGGGACCCGAGGCGCTAGCGTCGGGGGTTTGTTCCTCACCGTCACCGTCAGATCACCCTGGCCGCGAGCCGAAGAGCTTCCCCGGGTAGAGGAAGCTGAACGGGTAGCGGAGGCGGGGACTCTCACAGTAAGATCATTGAGTCTCGATCTAAGTGTTGAGATGGTCATATTACCACAAAAGGCACATGACTCATCCACGAACACTGCTTTAGCATGACGAAGACCCAGACATACAAAGCAGCGATCGTGCCCATCAGAGGAGGACAGATATCGACCGCACCCAGAAGAACACGGGCGAACCATCTTTAAAAAGACGTGCCGCGTGCAGCTCTTTCAAAGGAGAGGAGGAAATTCACTCTTTCAGCGCCGAGGCGACCAGGGAGAAGCGCAAAGTCTGGCAGACCACTGCACAGATCGCAGGCAATGCAGAATCTCGCTGGGTACCGCCGTCACACCAACACTGAAGAGGACGCTCGTCTCGAAGAGGCTTAGTGATATGGCTTGTGGAGAGAAGAATGCTCTTGGCTCCGAAGCGAAAACATACTGCGGTTGCGTTTGCTTCCTCCCTTTATACCCACATGGGTGGGCGGAGTACGCTATGCAAATTCCGCAGACCCATGGCATTTTCACGCCATTGGCTCGTTGTTAAATACTCGAAGAGGATTGGCTTTCTATGCGAAACCCCCATTCTCCGTCACTCCTTGACGTAACTCGGAGTGACTACGAAAGGGAACTATGGTCAAATGCTCAGGACAGGCTTGATCCAAATTACAGTAATTTACTGTAATGTGTGCACTAAATGTTATGTTTTGTCCTCATTCAGTTACATTTCATTATAGAAAGTATATGTTACAATTATATCTGAAAAATACAGTTTTTTTATTTGCTTTGGTACTATTTTCACAAGTAAGATGTATATTTTCAAAACTCTTAGTACAAAAATCCAAACTGATCACACTTGTAATGCAGCTAGTCATTCTTTCAAAACCTGACGTAATGCTTTCAGTCAGTTGCACATGTTTTCAGTCCACATAATCATTATTTCAAACACAAGATCATTGTAATATGTAATGAGAACATTTGGTTTAATCACTGAAACACAACAATATGAACTTCTTCATCCAACAGCAAACAATGCAAGATACGTACATGTTTCAAATCAGCCTTAGAAGTGCTGAAATGAATATGCTACAGTACTATAAAAGACAGATTACACAGTTTTACTGTAACATTAGGCAATACTATTACAGTACCCAACATTTACATGATCTATAATTTCCAATCAAGTGAAGGACCAATTACAGTTTTTTACAATCACTTTGCTACTATTTTCAGAACCTTGATGTCATTTTTCACAACTCTAGACACAAAACTCAAAACGGTTACCACTTGTGACACAGGCTTGTCTAATGTTCAAAACATTGCATCGTGCATTCACATCTTTAAATAAATCTTGCACTTGCACAATCATTGGTTCAAAAAACAAATTTACTGTGAAATACCATTGAAACATAACTATAGATCACCCACACACAAGTAACTCATAGTTTCACTGAGTCATTGTTCGTACAATCATTAAATATTGTAGAACAAAATAGGTGATACAAGTTTCATTATGGTACTACATGAACAGTAAATATACATCTCTGTACAAGTACTGCAGTAGTAGAGAGAATACACACATAGTGGAATCATTGATCAAAGTGTGTGATATATTGATTGAAAAAACTACAGTACAATCACAACATAGGTTTATTTTACAGTAATCAGCAAAAATAATTAGCTATACAGAAAAATAGAAAAGACAGTACTGTAAAACATCAAATGCAGTGTTCCTCAACTTGCTGGAGCAATTACTGTTCTTCTTCATTGTCATCAACTCTGTGTTGTGGATTTGGCCACAGGTTCTCATCTACATCACAATGGATGTTTTCATTAGCCAAGCATCTTGGAAAAAATCTTCGGGCATGGCGAATCCAGGCCTGACACTGGTCTGCTGTGATGTCATTGCAGGCGTCATCCATGGCCTGGAGAAGAGTGACTTGTTCATGAGGGTGCCTATCATGAACCTTCCATCTCCATGCGGAGAAAAATTCCTCAATCGGATTAAGGAAGGGAGAGTATGGGGGTAAATACAGGGTGGTAAATTGTGCATGGGCCTGAAACCATGCTTGCACCACATGAGCATGATGGAACCTGACATTGTCCCAGACAATGACATAGGTCACACCTTCAGCTCTACAAACCAGATCGAGCTCATCAAGAAAGGTGACAAGGAGAGCTGCATTATATGGTCCAATATGAGGTCTGCGTCCCACCACACCATCTTCTGATATAGCCGCACACATAGTAATGTTGGCCCCACGTTGTCCTGGTACTTGGATGGTTGCCCGCTGACCAATGAAATTCCGACCTCTCCTCCTTGTCTTGGCCAGATTAAAACCTGCCTCATCCAAATATATGAATTTGTGATGGTTGTCATCAGCATCCAGCTCCATCACCCTCTAAAAATACAGTTTGGAAAGAGATTACTGTACAATGTAGAATTTTTGGGAATGTTTTTACAACAGCCGTCTTGAAACTCAACTTACCTGAACATACTCAGTCCTCATTTGCTTCACTCTGTCTGCATTTCTTTCGAAAGGCACACGGTATAGTTGTTTTATGGATACTTGGTGCCTTTTCAGTATGCGTGCAATAGTCGGCAAACTTATGGATCCCACATTGTTGAACATGTCTTCATCGTCCAAGATATGCTGGCGAATTTCTGTAAGGCGAATATCATTTCTGGCCCGAACCAGATCGACCACAGCCTGCTCTTGTTGGTCAGTTAGAATTTTGCCTCTGCCTCCACTATTTGGCCTACTCACAATTCTACAGGGAGGAAGCATTACAGTAAGAAGACACTTGGTCACATCACCTATTCTGTGATATACATTGGTCTGCAGTCATTTGACAATTGAGAGTAGTATAATGTTTAGTGCATGCTGACAACTTACCGGTTCTCATTGCGGAAAGTTCTGATTATTGAGGCCACGGTTGACCTTCTGAGGTTAGGTTGTATCATTGTAGCCGCCTCAGACATTGTCATGCCATGATTTATGACATGGTCTACAACTATTGCCCGAATTTCATTGGACACTCTATGCTGTCGCTGCCGCTGTCTTGGTCCGTGGCCCTGTCGTCTACCACGTTCCCCCACTCCTCTCAAACGAGGCCCACGACCACCTCTCAGAAGGGGTGCCTGTCCTCTACCACGTTCCCCCACTCCTCTCAAACGAGGCCCACGACCACCTCTCAGAAGGGGTGCCTGTCCTCTACCACGTTCCCCCACTCCTCTCAAACGAGGCCCACGACCACCTCTCAGAAGGGGTGCCTGTCCTCTACCATTCCTTTGCCCAACACGTCTTCCTCGTCTTCCTCCCACCACAGCTTGACCTCCATTGTGACCTGGATCACCTGCTGGCTCCATGTTACCTATCACTATGCTCTTGCAATTGGATCCCAATCAACTCTTTATATACTCATTCCACAATGTGCACTCAATCATCAGTAATGAGTAGGCAGAATTGGACAATTACAAGCAATTACAAGGGCCTGCATCTATACAATGCAGTACTGTCAACACTTTACAGTAAATAGTCTGAAAAGGTGGTACAGTATTGGGACCATAGACACAGTGTCTGATGAAGCATTACAGTAAAATATTACTATAGGCTACATCCATGGATATTGTAGTCTAATTGGTTCATGCTCCACACTGATTGGTGATAATGAATCTCTTATCTGGAAACTTTCATGATTTACTGTAAACATGGACAATTGTGTGTCTGTTTCCATTCAACTACATTACATTAAGAGTAATGCAACAGTTACTTATCATTTTGAGCAGTTGTATCAATTGATAGTTACATCATTGAAAGAAAATGAATAGACACTCATTTGAAATGTAATGTGTGAATTGCCTTTTGAAATAGTAGTACTTTGATGTTAAGTTGTGTCATATTGAACAGGTGATTTATGTTGAATGAACAAATGATCTAAGTTGTATGTGTATTGTATCCAAGCAATTGAGAAATGGGTTAAAGTTTTGAAAAATGTTAATTTTGATCATTGGTTGTGAGTTTTGTGTCTAGAGTTGTGAAAAATGACATCAAGGTTCTGAAAATAGGAACAAAGTGATTGTAAAAAACTGTAAGACATTCTCTACAATCATTTACTGTAGGCAAATTATAGTTTTTATTTTTCAGATATAATACATAGTAACATAGGTATACTTTCTATAAAGAAAAGTAACTAAATGAGAAGAAAACATAACATTTAGTGCACACATTACTGTAAATTAATTTGGATCAAGCCTGTCCTGAGCATTTGGCCATAGATTCTCGTCCACATCACAATGAATGTTATCATTGTTCATGCACCTTGGAAAAAACCTTTTGGCGTGAAGAATCCATGCGTGACATTGGTCTACACTGATGTCATCACATGCATCATCCATGGCCTGAAGGAGGGTGGCACGCTCCAGGGGTTGGCGATCATAGACCTTCCACCTCCATGCTGAAAAAAAATCTTCAATAGGGTTGAGGAAAGGAGAGTATGGAGGCAGGTAGAGGGTCATGAATCGGGGATGGGCCTGAAACCATGCTTGAACTACCTCTGCGTGGTGGAACCTCACATTGTTCCAAACAATTACATAGGTGACCCCTTCACCTTGACAGGCTGGCTCAATTTCATTGAGAAACTCAATAAGATGTGCAGCATTATAGGAGCCAAGTAATGGCCTGCGTCCTACGACACCATCTTCAGAGATAGCTGCGCACATGGAGATGTTTCCTCCACGTTGTCCAGGCACTTGGACAGTGGCCCGTTGGCCGATGATGTTCCATCCACGGCGTAGAGTTTTGGCCAGGTTAAAGCCCGCTTCATCAACAAAAATATACTTGTGATGGTTTACATCAGCGTCAAGCACCATAACTCTCTAAAAGATATATTTTGGTTAGTTCTTTTTACAGTGTTGTTCCAATATACATATGACGTAAGTGATGGATCAAATAGTAACAGTTATACAATATATGCTGTACCTGAACATACTCAGCCCTTAGTTGTTTCACCCGGTCATTGTTTCTCTCAAAAGGCACCAGGTAAATTTGTTTCATTGATACCTTGTGCTTCTTTAAAAGGCGGCCTATTGTTGGTAGGCTGATGGATGCCACATTGGCAAAGGTGTCATTGTTCTCCTCAATTGCCTGCTTTGTTTCTGACAGCCGTATGTCATTCCTGGCCCTCACCATTTCCACCACTGCCCTCTCTTGCTGGTCGGTCAGCACAATATCTCAATATCTCAGCTCTGGAAGGGTCTACAGCCTCAATTTTTGCACCCAGGTCCATGTCTCGTGGCCCTCTATCAGAATCCAGAGTTTTGAGAAGATTGGAGAAACTTTATTTTTCACCCCCCGAAAAAAAATGTAAGGGGTAACACTGTCATTTTTTTTTTCTGGTCAAAATTTTGAGTTTCAATATCTCAGCTCTGGAAGGGTCTACAGCCTCATTTTTTGCACCCAGGTCCATGTCTCGTGGCCCTCTATCAGAATCCAGAGTTTTGAGAAGATTGGAGAAACTTTATTTTTCACCCCCCGAAAAAAAATGTAAGGGGTAACACTGTCATTTTTTTTTCTGGTCAAAATTTTGAGTTTCAATATCTCAGCTCAGGAAGGGCTGAGAAAATTAGGAAGAGTATTGATCTCCCAGCGGACCCAGCGAGAGCCTTCCCTGTCAAGCCTCTGTCTTCTCTCCGTCCAGCGAGTATTGATCTCCCAGCGGACCCAGAGACAGCCTTACCGGTTGAGTATGTATATCTTCTCTTTCTCCGTCCAGCGAGTATTGATCTCCCAGCGGCCCCAGAGTCAGCCTTCCCAGCCGAGTAATTATATCTCCTCTTTCTCCGTCCAGCGAGTATTGATCTCCTAGCGGACACAGCGAGAGCTTTCCTGGTCGAATATTTATGTCTATTATTTCTCTGTCCAGCGAGTATTGATCTCCCAGCGGACCCAGCGAGAGCCTTCCCAGTCAAGCCTTTGTCTTCTCTCCGTCCAGCGAGTAATGATCTCCCAGCGGACCCAGAGACAGCCTTACCGGTCGAGTATGTATATCTCCTCTTTCTCCGTCCAGCGAGTATTGATCTCCCAGCGGACCCAGAGATAGCCTTCCTGGTGGAGTATGCATATCTCCTCTTTATCCGTCCAGAGAGTATTGATCTCCCAGCAGACTCAGCGAGAGCTCCCTAGGTCGAGCATCTTCATCTCCTCCTCCATCCAGCGAGTATTGATCTCCCAGTGGACATAGCCAAACCCTCCCAGTAAAGCATCTATGTTTTTCTTTCAGGACTGTTGAGGATTACCGATGCTGGGACCCTTGCCACAAGAACCCTCCCGTTCGGACACCGCAAGCTCTCCCAGCCAAAACTACCAGGCTCTCCTTGAAATGCCAGCCCGCCAATCTCTGCGCTCTTTTCGGGGGGTCTTTAAGCAGGCGACTGTCCTTTACACACTTTGCTTTTTGGGGAGTACTCTGGGTTCGGGCCCAATTTCCGAGCTCGGAGCCCTCCCCCCGGACAGCACGCCAAATACGCATAACCATTTTTATTCTCTGATCATTAGTGAGTGTGAACTCGTGAACGGGTTAATAATACCAGTCATAGCGCGAAATAAACATGAATGAGCTTCTGAAAGTGTGTTAAAGATAGAGTACAACTTATCTAAATCCATATCATGTCACATTGATTCGCTCAATCAGCGTTTCAACCGTGGAAAGACGTCAGTTAAACAGCTTGTAATCAATGTCATGTATCGTCATATTTACCTCAAAACCCATAAACTCGTTAGTCAGCTAGAAAAAAATAACTCCAGAGAGGAGCATTTTGCTAAATATATACCATATTACATATGCATTATAATCTTAATGTTCTTCAATATTTAATGAAGAACATTAAATATTGTTCTTCATTAAATAACCCCCCCCCCCCCCCCCGTTTACAATGGTAGCATAGGTGCACTGAGACAATCATTCATAAAAACGCATAAAACTTTAGTTTACAAAGACGTGAAACTCACCAAGTGGTCTGGGGTGTTCACTGATATGCTCACACAAAAAATACCTCAAAAGATGCTTTCCAATAGGTTTTATCGTAGTTTTTGTCCAACTCCATTGACTTGTATTGTATGTTCTGTGATGTCCGTTATTCAGGCATGTACTGGCCATCGGGACTACCGGGAGATTCCCAGTGGGCCGCGGTCTGGTTGGGCCGGCGGCCCGGCGCGTTATGCATTTTGTTTTTAAATCATTATTAATTGTAAATATATTCTATCGTAAGTATATTGTTATATTGTCCAATTCCTGGCTTATATGTGTCTCTCTCATGAAGCCGCATGAAGCTGACGCGAGCTGCGAGACTGACACGTCTGACTATCTGACTTTGGCCAATCGGAATCAAGTTCAAATCTAGACTTGAAAAGCGGCCGCTTTACAACAACTGCAGTGATGCGATGTGATGATGTGCAACGAAATTCATGTTAGTATAACATCTCTAAACGTAAAGGGGGACCGAGAAGTTGAGAGAGAAAAAACGACAAGACAACGGCAATAACTTGAGGCAGATGCCACCAAATGTGTTAAAATAAATGAATTATTTGCTGGACTTAAGTGAAGATGTCAGCAGGGCGCGCCTGACTGCTGAGGTGAGACATTTAGAATGATAGGCTACGTAGCCTTCTGCATTGTTTTGTTTAAAAATGTTACGATATTCCAGCTGTAATAGGCCTCCACTCACTGATCTATATAAATGACATTTAAAATTCTCAGCTCTCAGGTTTTGTCCATTTTATTACGAAATTCAGACAATACCGTTTTGCCGCTAGAAAATATGATGTGACAGATCGCTTTAGCGCCTCGGTTGAAGTAAACCGATCATCTGTTACTTTTTATTTAAAGATAAGATACAGTAGCCTACAACATATCAAACGGTATATGCCTCATAAATAATATCAATCAGTGCTTTTTAACCACGGAAAGAGATTAATGAAACAGCAGGAGAACAATTATGTCACAGAACGTTACATTTACTTCAGGAAAGCCATTTAATAACAATAGCACATAGTTGACTTGAAAAATAGCTATAGAAAGGAGTATTTTGCATATAAATATGCACATAATATATATATTTTTTCAATTTGTATCCCTGAAACTGCCTGGCAAAAGCCTTAAACCTACTGTCTGTGTCATAAATGTGAACAAAAGACAAAGAAATAACTCACTGCTCTTGACTAATAGCTTTAACAAGGATTGATATATATATATATATATATATATATATATATATATATATATATATATATATATATATATGATAAAGTATATATGAAATATAGGTATACTATATAAACTATATTTCATGAGGTGAAACATCACTGCCAAGACCTACAGAATGTATATATATATATATATATATATATAGAATATAAATAAATATATATGGAATAATAAGTGGCACATAAATTAAGACCAGTTCTTTACAATAAAGCCTTATAAAATCATTTCCATTTTCTTTGTTTATTATTTTAATGTTTTTTTCTTGGTTTTGATAGTAAATAAAATCTAATCAGTAATTTTACATGCAGATTAATGCACGTATAGATGTGTGTGTGTGGGTGTGTGTGTGTGTGTGTGGGTGTGCGTGTGCATAGTGGGCCGGTCTGGATGAAGTGTCCAGGGCTGATTTTTTGTCCCAGTCCAGCCCTGGCGTTATTACTCCCCCGCCGGAAACGGAAATGGGGCTATTTGTTTTCTTTCTGTAGTCTTATGCAGTCGCGTGCATAGGTCGCGTGTATACAAGTGGTTTGCTTGCAATTGGCAAAGCTGCATTATCGCCACCAACTGGGCTGGATTGTCTATTATTCAAGCTCTTAACGGAAGAATGTCCGGCTGTGAGGCGTTAAGAAAAATAGGTCTACAGTTTTACAACAAATGGTAAAACAACTGTTGGAAAGTATCTTTTGCTTAGGAGTTAGGTAAATCGGTATAAGCTAGGCCTATTTGTTTATCATATATTTTTCTTTTCTTTTTTTTTTTTTTTTGCTAGAGCTACCAAATAAATGATGTGAAAATGGCCCTGAAGTCTCAGTGTACCTCAATGTCGTCGTCATCAGTCAGCTCTGACTTTGAAGGTGGACAATGTTTGCCACAGAGTAATACAGAGCCCTCCCCACCAAAAGCAGTGTCCAAAGAACAGGTAGTGTACCAGGTTATTCTGGTCAATAAAGAATGCACTTTTCAATAAACCATTTGGTAATCAGTATCTATATAAAACTATTGCAGCCCTTGGCAACACTGCATAATACATTTTTTGTACTCTTCATAAAAACAGGTGGAAATTTCTCCTGGATCCAATGTATTTGTTGACAGACTGGCTTGGGCTGTGGCCCAGAATGCCAACTCTGCCTCCTGTTTTGTGAGAACACTCCTGTCAGCAGTGTTCCCAATTGATGTGCTACTTGTGAGCAATCTTCAAGGAACATCCAGGGAATCTGGGCCACAACGCCAGGCTCTTGACAAATTGAAAGTTGAAGCTATCTACAGTAAGTTTCAAATCAGTTCAGAGTATTGTAATTATTGAGAGTGAGTAAGTATCTTTAATCAATATTGTATTGCTGCACTACAGGGTTTAATTAGGGGTTCAACCACTAAGTGGTGAAAACCTATTGTTATTATTGTTGATGTTGTTTTTATTATTATTATTACATACAAAGTGATCCACCAGGAGTCAGGGTTGTGGACTCGAGTCACATGACTCGGACTTGACTTGGACTCGAGTCCCAAATTTGATGACTTGCGACTCGACTTAACATATTCAAAGATGACTTGCGACTTGACTTAGACTTTGACAACAATGACTCGCAACTTGATTCCGACTTGAGCCCTGTGACTTGGAAAGACTTGACCAACCTTCTAAAACCACAGATCAGAGTTTTAATAATCACTGACTGTAGTATAGCACTGTATCATTGACGCACAGCGCTGATTTGCGCACATGTACTAGTGCACAAGTACTAGCGAACCATTTATAATTTGAGGAAAAAAACACTGATGTCTAAATAAGTAAGCAGAAATAATAAACCTTTCAAATGTACTGTAATTTTGAGACAAGTAATTTTTCCCCCACAACAAACGCATATTTTAGCCTATAGGTAACTATAAAGTCTTCTCCCTGTTCACCAGCCACTCACTTTCATGTCTTTCGTGAGAAATGTTGGATGGATTTACGTTACGTTTTGTAAATGACAGGCACGTAGCCCCAAAAAGTGTCACATGATGCTTGATTCATCGCTATGGAAATAGAAATGTTCTAGCCCAATTACTGTCGCGTTAACAAAATAATTTAACCAGGGACTTAATATTTTAAACTTAATGTGTAGCAAATCACGATTAATTTTCCCAAGGAACCGTTACTTTTATTTTAAATTTTTAAATATACATTGCCACTCTTCACATTCAATAGACAACCAACCAATCAACATCCACTAAGTTTGAATAAATATGATAATATTATATATTATTATATTATATCAGATTTTAAAAGCCTTCCTGATATAAATTAGTATACATTTCATTTACTATATTAATTAACATTGAGACAGTAAATTGTGCAAAAAGCGCTAATGACTTGTTTAAGACCTGAAGCTTAAACTGGAGGACTTGCAACTTGACTTGGACTTGTCTGTCTTGACTCGGGACTTGACTTGAATGCAAAGACTCGAGACTTACTTGTGACTTGCAAAACAATAACTTGGTCTCACCTCTGCCAGGAGTACATTAAGTGGCTTGCTCAGGGCCACAATAGTGGCAATCCCTATCAAACTCAAAACTTTCTGTGGTGCAATTAGGATTTTATTTGGAACACTAGACTAGACCACCCCCATGCTGCTGCTGATGTGCTGATAACTTGATATGTTGTCCAGAACTGTGGGCCAGCTTGCTTCCTAACAAGAACAATGTTTTGCTTTTTATTTATTTGTCTCACAGGAGCAACGTTGCAAAAGTGGCCTCATGTGGTGCCCTCCAGCATTGGTGGAGCCATCAATGCCAAACTTACTGAAATTAGAGTGAAGAAGAAAGCAGAAAAACACCCAGAAACCTTAATGCTTTTTAATGATTGATGGCCATGATGGTGTGTTGAAGGTTCAGTTTGCTGTCAAAATGTAATTCTTAATTACTCATGAGGAGTATAATTTGATTTGAAGAAGAAAACAGAAAAACATCCAGAAACCTTAATGCTCTTAGATGATTGATGGCCATGATAGTGTGTTGAAGGTATTTTGTTGATGTTTTTTTTTTTCCTTTATTTTTCTGAGCAAAGTTCAGTTTGCTGTCAAGTTGTAATTCTTAATTACTCATGTGGAGTATAATTTGATTTGTGTTACTTTTTCATGAATTATAATATATTATAAATATAGTAATATTATAGCTGTAATACAACTTAGTTAGTTGTACATACAACTTCACATATACTATAAAAAACATGAAATCTGTATGAAATACATATAAACAAATTATACAAAATATATATAAATCCTATTTAACATTAATCTGATTAGCATATGATTCAAAATAAGAACTTTTTGAAAATTATATGATTTGTTTATAAATTTCAGTTGTTTTATACTAATACCATACACCGTTGCATACTTTTGTCATATAAAACTCATAAGATTCAATATAAGAACTTTATATGATTTGTATATGAATTTCAGTTGTTTTATACTAATACCATACACCATTGTATACTTTTGTCATGTAGAACTCATATAAGACTTTTTACAGTATTCATATATACTGCAAAAATCCCCTACAAGTTGTATGTGTGCTATTTATTATGAAGGGGGCCATAATCGGTCTGATTTTTTTATAGGACATTTGTTGAGCTAACATGAAACATAGAAGGTAATTCTGTCCAATTTAATTAAGGAAGATATACTGTATGGTTGCTCTATATGAACCATGCAGATTTTTTTCATATGGGACATAAGTGTCTGTCTTTGCGAGGTTACTCACCAAGACCACAGTTTTGACATAATATTTGCGTGTTTTTAACTGTTAAAGCGATATAATCCACGAAAAAGAACTTCTGTTACTGGCGAGGTGGTTGAGGCGGATTTAGGCTTTACTGTATGTGCACGCAGTGAAAAACATCTCAAGCCCCTTTTCCACCAAAGCATTTTGAGAGCCGGTTCGGAGCCGGTGCCTGCGCGCGAACCACTTCTTTGTGTTTCGACAGCCAAAGAACCGGTTCGCGGCCGCGAGAACTGGTTCCAAAGCGGCACCAACTCTTTGCTGGACTAGAACCGTTCTTTTAACACGTCATGTTTACGGGGCGGGTTTAGATGCGTTCTTCTCGGTTCTTTTAAACATATTTTCTGACCATCGCAAAGCCCGGAGAAACTGCAGAAACACGCAAGCGTTTTATTTATTTATTTATTTATTTTTTGAAACATAAGGAAAGAAGAAAACAGTCACGATATAGAACAAATAAATGGAAAGAAAAAAAGACACAAGACAGGGGTACATAACTTATCAGAAAAGATTACATATCAAACGAAAAGATTAAAAGACTTACACATTTCAATTGTTTTTAAAGTTTTCTCGGTACACGAGTTAGAGATAATCCCAAAGCAATGTACTTGCAAGCGACGTAGACAGTGACGTAACGACGTACGTTCCCTGGGCGCTCTAGTCAATGGAAAAGCAAACAGGTTCTGAACGGGTTCGCAAGTTGAACCAGCTCCGAACCAACTTTGAACCAGCACCAGTTCCGAACCAGTTCTTTTTTCGGTGGAAAAGGGGTATCAGAGAGTTCACGAGCACGGGAGACTTTGAAATGAATGTTTAAACTGGTAAAACTTAAAAAGACGACGTTAGTTACGATGCAATGCTGGCCTGATTGTGCAAGTGAATATTCCGTCATGTCCCGACTCCTGAACACGAGTGAGTATCAACGCCTGCAGCGCTTGACGCTTGCCTTGTGCAGAGAGAGAAGACGCAGCACTGCGAGCCCTGGATATGGAAAAACGTCGATTCGTGGCCGTTGAGTTTTGATTTTGAAATCAGCACAAGAGGAATAATTAATATAGCCTTCCCTCACCTCTGTCCCATGACAGTTTCACAGCATTTGGCCCCACCATTGCTGTCATGTCTGAGATAGAGCTCTTCCCTTCGGACGATAATTCTTTCTTCACAGCTGAACCTCTGCCACAATCCTCTGCTCAAAGTAACATCATTGAGCCTCCATCGAACGAGCAAGGCCGGGGCCCAGATCTCGCATCCAGTAGCTTCTCCTCCTTCCTCCCATGCTGTGCCGGGTCCCGCCCCTGCGTCACACCGCCCCAGACCTTCAGTGAGCCTGGGCCGTTCCCCAGAACCCGTTGCGGAAGGGCTTCAAACTCTTCTGACTCTACTTTTCTCTGCAGCTCCCACCACCACACCGTACGCTTCAGCCACCTACAACACAAACTACACATCTACTCCTTTCCTTTTCTGCCAACCTCCTACCCTTTCCCCTATCAGTATTTTCAAGCTCCAGGCACTCTCTGCTAACTGGACAAGTGCCGACTTCATTTCTAACCCCTTCCCATTCCTTACTCCTCTCCTTTTCTTGCTCCTCCACCTGTCCCAGAGTATGCCTCCACAAACGGTCACAGCCCCGGCCCTCCCTCTTAACCCACTCCATGCTCAATCTCCCTTCTCTCTCTTCTCAGCAACACCTCAACCAGCTCCTCTGAACGCTGTTGCCTCAGAACCTCCTCCAGTGGCAAACAATATCGGAAAACAAATGCAGGTGCAGATGTCGATTTTGGGGTTGTATTGTCCCTGTTTCCCCCATCAAATTGCCAGGTGGGCTGCGGCGATATATCCGTTACTTTAACCCTCTGGGGTCTAAGGTGTTTTTGGGGTCTTTCAGATGTTCTGACATGTCCTGACATTTTTGCTTTTTTTCTGTTGCTTCTAAACGTATTAATGGCACAGGTGAAATTACACTCTATTTAGCACAAACAGGGCTACCATAATATGTGAGCAACATGTATGTACATGTTTGTATTTTTGAGAGAATATTGTTCATGCATGGTTATTGAAAAAACTAAAACTTTCTAATACATACTAAACATATGTTCAGAGTTAGAGTTGGAATCATCTTAAAATCGTATTTCAAACTTAAAGATTCATTAAAAAACACTATAATAACATCTTAGTTGATAATTCAATGTACATTATTTTTGACAAAACATCCCATACTATGAAATTAACATATAAACAGAAATTGGTGAACAAAAGCTTATTTGATGAGGCATTAGTCTCTATTACTGTAAAAACTTTATAATCTATCCAAACCTGGTCAACGAAATCTTGTCGAAACATTCATATTTCATCTGTAACATATAATTTCTATAAAATATTAATATAGGGCATTTAAATATTACATTGCCGTTTAATACGTTGCTTATACAAAGAGATTTTATTTCAACATGTCAGTCTATTTTTACTCATCTCAGCAATATATGTTGGGAACGCCAAGGCTTCTCTTCAGGAGGACTTCTCTCCCACCGACTTTATTGCTCTGATGTAATAGAAAAAGCATAGTTTGCCATGCTAGCAAAACACGGTCAAGTTAAGTCAAGTCACATTTGTTTATACAGCGTTTTTTACAATACAGAATTTATCAAAGCAGCTTCACAGTGATGACATGAAAATAATACAACACAGATAATATTGTTGAATATTAAATGTCCCCAACTAAGCAAGCCAAAAAGCAAGGCAACAGTCAGGAATTTCGGTGCCATCTCTTCAATTACATTTGTTTCATTATTTTATTTCATGACAATTTTACCCAACTTAGTTTTTCTCCTTCTGCTGCTTTGAAACAATTTATGTTGTATAAAGTGCAATATAAATAAAGTTGGCTTGACTTGACTTACTCTTTTATAATTCCTGGATCACTGGATCTGCTTTGGAAACTTAATCTAAACCAATTTTCTTTGATTTCTAGCTAAAGCAAAAGAGATTATGTTGAATGAACAGTGCAGTCATATTTACATATTTACACCACAAGAGGGCAGCATACACCAAAATATTGCAGTCTTCTCAATAGCTGTCGATGTAAACATGCAGTTAGGCTAATGGACTAGAAGAGGTTAGAGTGTTAACAGTTCTAGACAATATTTCTTTACTTCAGGATAACTAAATACTTCAGTTTGCACCAGATTCAATGAAATGCAAATTAATATTGTATACAGAGTTTATATGCCCCCAAATAAAAACATCTCCCCAGTGTCCCAAATGCCATAACAGTAGCGGTCTTTGGGAATGCCCATTCATCTCAGATGTGTTTGTGAGAAGCTGTATATAAGTGGAAGGTTACAACTGCACCAGTCATGTGTTTACTGTGCACATTACTCTCGTCATTTCTGGAGAATTCAGATGTTTTTAAAACTTTACTTACGAGTTAGAAACTACTTATGAATAAATTGTGGGTAAATCGCTTAAAGTGTCCTGGCAAGTTTACAATGTATCCTCAAATGCTTTTGATTATTACGCGCTTGTACTCTTAATGCTGATTATTCTGGAAAATGCAGTACGCATCATTGTAATTATTATAGAAATAAAAAAAATAAAAAATAAAAACCTCTGAAATCAAAATCACTTGCTCTCCCCTAACACATAGAAGTTTAACACACACACATTTGTGTATAAACATTGGTGTTGATGCAGAAGAATTCATTTTTGGGGATTTAAAAAATATTACACATGACTTTCTGGGTGTGACGTTGTGCGGAGAAATAGAGCTGAGGCTGGGTCCAGACGCAGTGTAGCTTTATTCATAAAACTCAGGAACAAGGTACAAAGACTAAAGCAGAACTTGAGAATCAAAAGCACCAACGTAACACACATAAATTCAACAACCAACAAAGACAGGGCAGAAACACAGGGCTTAAATAATCAAAGACAAACAAGCTAGACAAGATAACAAGGGGGCGTGAGAAATAAGGAACACCTGGGACTAATAATAAACGGCGCAGAACTAATAATGAAAACACACAAAACCAAATCATGACATAGCCTCCCCCCTATGGGCGGCTCCCGACGCCCATAAAAACAACAAAAAAGTTCAGGAGGGCGGTAATGCGGAGACAGTCCTGGGGGAGGGACGGAGGGCCAGGCCCATGCAGGGGAACGGGACCAGGAGGCAGCCAAGACGGGCCTGGTCCGCAGAGCGTGGGCAGAGCAGGGCGAGGCAAAGGCCAGGGCGGAACAAGACGAGGCCAGGGCGGAGCAGGACAAGGCAGAGGCCAGGGCGGAGCAGGACAAGGCAGAGGCCAGGGCGGAGCAGGACAAGGCAGAGGCCAGGGCGGAGCAGGACAAGGCAGAGGCCAGGGTGGAGCAAGACGAGGCCAGGGCGGAGCAGGACAAGGCAGAGGCCAGGGCGGAGCAGGACAAGGCAGAGGCCAGGGCGGAGCAAGACGAGGCCAGGGCGGAGCAGGACAAGGCAGAGGCCAGGGCAAAGCAAGACGAGGCCAGGGCGGAGCAGGACGAGGCGAAGGCCATGTCAACGTCGCCTCCATGGCCCCCACAGAGTGCCTACTAGTGCCCCCCCCCAAAAAATACTTGGGGAAATCTACGGGAGGAACCTCCGGGCAGTAAACAGACTCAGGAAACGCCTCCAAGAGCAAGAAGGCCGGCAGGGCGAGGCGCAGAGGCGGGGCCGGCAGGGCGAGTCGCAGAGGCGGGGCCGGCAGGGCGAGGCGCAGAGGCGGGGCCGGCAGGGCGAGGCGCAGAGGCGGGGCCGGCAGGGCGAGGCGCAGAGGCGGGGCCGGCAGGGCGAGTCGCAGAGGCGGGGCCGGCAGGGCGAGGCGCAGAGGCGGGGCCGGCAGGGCAAGGAGTCCGAGTACGGTCACCGGAGCCTGGCGAACCGAACGAGTCCTCCCTCTCCTCCTCCTGCGGCGGCGAGTCACAGACCTAGACACACTCGCTGGGCTGGGCGACTCACTCACTTGACCTGAAGATTCATCACACACTTGTACTGAAGATTCCTCACTCACTTGAACTGTAGATTCATTCACTTGAACTGAAGATTCGCCCACTTGAACTGGAGATTCAGCGCTCACTTGAACAGGAGATTCACCACTCACTTGAACTGGAGACTCAGGACTCACTTGAACTGGAGATTCAGCGCTCATTTGAACAGGAGATTCACTCACTTGGACTGGGGACTCATCACTCACTTGAACAGGAGATTCACTCACTTGGACTGGCGACTCATCACTCACTTGAACAGGAGATTCAGCACTCACTTGAACAGGAGATTCACTCACTTGAACTGGAGAGTCGCTCGCGGGGCCTGAGTGAAGTGAATGCACGTTGGGGCTCAAGTGAAGCGTTGACTCGGCTGGGCTGACGCGAGTCGCGGGCTCGTCAATGCTCACGTGAAGCGCGGGCTCGTCAATGCTCACGTGAAGCGCGGGCTCGTTGATGCTCACGTGAAGCGCGGACTCGTCGTGGCTGACGTGAACCAGCGGTGAAGACGACGAGGGCTTCGCGGGTAAAGTAAAACCGGCAGGTGTAGAGTAGTGCCGGCGTGTAATGGAATTGAGATCTTCCAAGTAGCAAGCCTGAGCAATATACGGATCAAGAGTCCAGTTTGAAAAGTCCCTCGACATCCAACGAGCGATCCTGTAATCCAGCCCATTCAGAAACAGGACCATGAGCTGGATATCATCTAGCGCTCCCAGCTGGCAAATGGTCAGAAAATCCTTCGCGTACCTCTGGACGGACTGGCCCTCTTCTTGCCGTAACGTCGACAGGTACTCTTCCAGAGCCCGGTTGCTGACAACTGCTGGACCCATCTTGTGGTTGGTTGTTCTGTGACGTTGTGCGGAGAAATAGAGCTGAGGCTGGGTCCAGACGCAGTGTAGCTTTATTCATAAAACTCAGGAACAAGGTACAAAGACTAAAGCAGAACTAGAGAATCAAAAGCACCAACGTAACACACATAAATTCAACAACCAACAAAGACAGGGCAGAAACACAGGGCTAAAATAATCAAGGACAAACAAGCCAGACAAGATAACAAGGGGGCGTGAGAAACAAGGAACACCTGGGACTAATAATAAACGGCGCAGAACTAATAATGAAAACACACAAAACCAAATCATGACACTGGGACAGCAACTTGCCGTGAATTATTGGACGCAGAAAGCATTAAAGCATTAAAGCAATACAACAATAGAGACTTTAAGTCACACTTCTGGCGTTGTTTAGGGATTTTTTCCTCTTCAGCCTTTGTCCTGTTTTTAATTGTGCTCATTAGTGAACTGTAGTGTTTGGTGTAATAGAGCTGCTGTTCAGCTGTGAGCTGCTGGTTATCTGTTGGCTTCTGGAAGGTCCGGGTGTTTGGTGTGTTATCAGAGGCCCAGGGCCGTTTTAACCGGAGGGAGTGTGTGTGCTGGAGGGAGTGTGTGTGCTTGAAGCAAGACACTTCGATAAGCTACTCTGATATACTCTGAACTGAAAACAGTAAACACAACTAATGAGCCCCAGAGAGAAACATTCAACTGTCTATACTTGGTTTAAATACAGAAATGCATTTAAAAATGTAGTTGTTGAAATGTAAATAAGGTAGAGATTTACAGTATGGACACTTTAATGATTTTAGATTTGTAAGTAAAAAATCTAAGTTTTTATTTTGAGGTTAAAAGAATAAATAAAATGAGGAGACACTGTTTAAATTAGGCAACTAAATTACAAAACACAAATTAGTTGGGTGGCCTCTTTGAATAATTATGTGTGCTATGACAACTAAATCATCAAATGTTTCTATTTCCCTTAATAACACATTGGCTGATGCATCATCATCCCGACCAAGGGCCTCATTCATTAAACTTTGCGTAGGATTTGCGTCAGAATTGACGTACGGATGAAACATAGGACGTGCGTACGCACAGAAATATTTGGATTTATAAAACCATGCGCACGCACATCCTACGCATTTTTCCCTTCACAAATCACAATCAATTCTAAATGCGGCTTCATGTCACGCCCATAGTTGCCCATAAACAGTCCGTGAACCGCCCACAAGTTAATATTCATCGATTGTGAAATCATGGCAGAGAGGAAATTAAAAAAAAAAAAAAAAACTTCACTCAATGTGAAGTAGAAGTTATTGTTGGCGAGGTGGAAAAGAGGAGAAAAAATGTTGATTGGAGGGCACAGCGTGGGCATTACTAATGCCAAAAAGGCACTTGAGTGGCAAAAGGTTGCAGACGCCATAAATACTGTAGCCTCACAACCTCGGACTGTGGCCGAAATAAAAAAGAAATGGTCAGACATCAAAGTCGAGGCAAAAAAGCGTCTAGTCAGTAATTCAATAGAGAGGTGGCCAAGGAGTTGGGCGAAATCAAGACTGTCCTAACTGAAATAAACTGCACAATGAGGGAATTCTTAAATAAATAATGTATGTTTTCCACACCTTTTGTTGTGAAGATGATGCGTTCACTTCGAATCCTTCCATTTAATCGCCACATCTTCTAAAGCGCGATATCAGCTATTGTGCGTCCTTACGCATTGTGATGGGGCATATTTTATTTCCATGCATTTAGTTGCATCTGACAACAGATGCCGGTTATAATCTACTTGGAAATGGTTAATAGTTCAGCGCAAATGTAATTTCTTGCAGCTTTCTCAATGGTTGAGACATACGTCATACGTTATTTTATCAAAAATAAAACAAACTAAAGGCATATGCATGAATACCATGATTCCGTAGCTGATGAAGACATTTTTACTATGAAAACAACTTTCCCCAGTGGACAAATAATACATCTATCTATATATCTATCTATCTAATTATCGATCCATCTGACTGACTAGGCCTACTATCTAATTGCATCTTTATCTGCTCCGCCAGACGGACACATTGGCGAGAATATCAGTTTTGTACATTATTTTGTTTACCATCTTATTTATTAGAATGAATTTTATCTATAACATGAAAATATTATTGCAGAACATATTTCACTTTTCTTTTTGGAAATATGTGTTAATTTGCATTCTGTTACAGATCGATCAAACGGGTGTTCGTGTAGGCTGGTAATTGTACTTGCTTTGTGAAGTTTTTGTGTTATTTATGAGAGGCAGTCTTTATTTTACACAACCGTCAACAGTTTAACACACTTTCACGTGTTTTTGCCATCTGCCGACGGTGTCGCCATTTCTCATTTCACCCGTTTTTGTGCGTACGCCTGGGTCAGAGGTTGTGTGAAGGACCGCACATTTTACCATCAAGTTTGCTTTTTATAAATACCAACTATTGCGTAGAGAGCGGCGTACGCCTTCTTTTGTGCATACGCATGAGGCCCCTGGTCTCTTTGCACACTTTTTGCAGTGCCACAAGTATGTACAACCCGTTGTGTATTTCTACAGTTTTGAATCACAAACATCCACTGGGGTTGCTAAAGAGAGACATTGTTTATTCTCACGGCAGTTCGTGATATAGTTGCGAAATATAATCTATTGATTCCTGTTTGTGAACACGAATTCCCCATTTTTTTGTGTGTGTCACTCAGCACGACTTTCAATGTTGGCAACTATTTTCAATGTTAAGTAGCTAAAGCCTGCCCGAAAAGTAGCTTATTGTCGCCAGATGATGTCATGCTTCATTAGCATATTAATGACGTCATTGTGTCATATTTGCATTCTGCCTAATTTGTTGGTACTGTAGCCTACTTCAGTTTATAATAACAGCTATCTCCCCTAAACTGTGCTCATACGGTTTTTATATAAGTATATAGCCGAATATCCAGTAAAACGTTCTCAATTACATATTTTCAGTTAGACAACGGAACGGAACTTAAAGGGGTCATGAACTGGCTTTTTAAATTGTATTATATTGTTGTCTGAGGTCAGCTTATGACGTTAGCTTGGTTTTTGCATTCAAAAACATCAAAATGAATAAGTAATGGGCTATTTTGTACCCTAGTTTTGAGCCTAGCTGAAAAACGCACGGTTTTTATGGGCGTCTCACACTGAAGACTTGGACGTAAACGCCCACTGCTGTGAGTGGATAACAGTTTTGCATATTATAATGAGTTTAGCTCACCCGTCGATGCACTTGGGGGAAATTGTTTTGAAAACATCCAATGTTGTAAAATGGCAACCGAAATGATTCGCCCATGCATGTTCGACCCAAAGTCGTGTGTTGCACCATTTCTGTCAGATCCAATTTAGACGGCACAGAATCATTCTTTACTCTTAATCGGTCTGCAAATCCAGCCTTGTTTACCAAACAATCCTCAGTGAAATGAAGAGAACAGATGGACGATGTTTTACCTCATTAGCTGGAAAAAGGGGAGGAGGAAGAGGAAGCTTATGCAGCGACTGTCTTCTTCCACAACCAGGCGCTACACAATATTCTGTGGTAGCTTGATCCAGTTTGTCATCACGAGGTAGGAATCTATGTTATTTAGCTATGTGTGTCGGTGGGCGGGGCTAAACCAGCCGTTGAAATAGGCATTGATCTTCTTCTGCGGGGGTGGTGTTTTATCCTCTTTGACGTCATAGTTCCCCACTTTGAAAAACGAGTCGTTTGCTGAGCCTGGTGTCAATAAAAGCTTTTATTGGACAAACAAGGACGTTTTCAGTTCTGAAACTCACAGGATATTCTTATTATATGATGACCTCTTAGATGTCAAAAGCTCAAGGAAAATTTGATTTCTCAGTTCATCACCCCTTTAACGTTAGCTGACTAATTTCCATATTTGTAACCTCGACGTCGTTGGACAAAATCACTACATGTAAGTTGAAGACAGCATATCTGCTGTGATATTGTCAGTTATATTTATATGTACATTGATAACTCATAGAGACAATTAGATTCAACAGAATGTGTTTCTTATTCTCACAGCATAGGCCTATAGGTTACAATGACAACAATAATATTCAGTTCCAGTCAGAGACGTTAAGGATAATCTGCGGGTTGAATTAATTACATATATTTACAAACAAACTATGTGTATATTTACAAAAAAAGAAAAAAAAGAAACTGCACATTTACAAATTTTGTGCAGATGTACAAAAGCAAACCTTGGCACATTTACAAGCAAACTGTGTTTATATTTACTAAAACAAACCTGTGCTCATTTACAAATCAACTGTGTATTTTTGCAAAAAAATCTGGGCACATTTAAAAATTATGTGCATAAATACAAACAAACTGTTTATATTTGCAACAACAACAAAAAACTGCAGTTACAAACTAACTATGTGCATATTTACACAACAGTTCAGTCAATCTAATCTTATAATCTGATAATTTAACCAAACCACTCATGTGATAATTTGGCAGACAGGCGCAGGGCCGGATTAATGTAAGGGCTAGGTGGGGCTGAAGCCCCAGGGCCCGCGGGATAAGGGGGCCCGTGATTGGCTGGAGAAAATGAGATTGTCAAGTCATAGGAGGTTGATTTGTGCATAATACAGTAAAAAGAAGTTATTGGAAAATGTGCCTGACTGATATAATTTACCGCCCAATCAAATTAACTATACAATTTGCGCCATAATGTTGGGAAACGCCTCTTTTGCTCATTGCTTTCATGTAGATAGAACGTGGGTAAACCACTCGAGTGCAAAAAAGGAAAAACAGACTCGAAAAACAGAAAAGGGATGCAAAACTGCCAAAATTAACAAAATACTTTGGTTCGCGATCACTTTCATCCGTGTCCGTGGAAGACCCCGAGTGCAGCGGCAGCAGCCCGGCTTCACCCTCCTGCGTCGTCACCGACCGACCGCGTGTTTTACACGTCGAAGACGGTAAGCAAGCAGCTGAAGTAAGTTAATGAGTTAAGCACTATTTGGATGGTAATTGTTTCTCGTGGAGTCGTAAGGTATTTTCAGTATTTAAAGGGGCTAGTCGCCGGTGATTTATTGCAGCCTGAATCCAGAATGTCAGTGTTTTTTCTCCCACCACTCACCCGTGTAAAAATACCCGGCCGAATTATTATTATTATTTTTTTTTGACGAACATCAGTCCAATATCCAAGGTCTACATGGGCATTTTTGCCCCGATGAGTTTTTGTCTTACTCTTATTGTAATATTACATAATATAAAATAATTAAAAATAAAAGCGTAGTTTTCCCCCAATTTCAGCACAATTGCTAATGTGATATATGCAACAATAAATTAGTTTACAAATAAGTTGAGAGCTATGTTTTGGTTTATCGTAACTTCGCCAAAGAAAATACCAAAATGAAACCACAACAGAAACAATTTCTGATATTGTTAGTGGCGATTCATTTCTGAATCCGCATTTTGAACGAATGGTTTCATTTAATGATTAAATGGCTCCTCGTTTGCTTCGTCGTTGAATCAAAAAGCCGTTTGAACTGGTTTGAACAAATCGGTTGAATGAATGACTCGCTTATTAAGACAGTGACTTGCCGCCACCTACTGTTAGTTTTAGTTTCATAATTAGAGTAGCCTACCCTTCAATTAAAAATTAGAAAATATGTTATATTTAATTATTAAATAAAATAACAATCATAGCATTTATGTCATTGCAAATGCAGTGTAAATGTTTTTTTTTTTTTACATATCCACATGAGAAACAACTACCATCGGAACAGGGCTTTAGAAAGCAAACGTTTTATTAATGCTTACTTTATCCCTTTAGATAAAAATGAGAGTAATAGTCTGGTGCACGATGAAATATAGGGGCCATCATCACCACCACCAGACATCATATCGGCTCAGAATGCAGGGGGAAATGACATCTACAGTACTGATCCTGGATGTTGGCCTGCTGACATTAGCATACAAGGCCAAAATTATTGGATCGAAAAAGGACCAGTAGCATGTCAAAATCGCAGCTGTGATTTTTCTGCTTCTGAAAAAACAATACAAACACCAAAAACGGGCGTTTTCAAAGACCCTTCTGAGCCGAAAACTTGCGAATGGTGAGTCTGTTCCTCGTGACTGGCTTCTCTACTCTCCGATCAAAGGATCAGTGTTTTGTTTTGTTTGCAAATTGTTTGGAGGCGTTTCATCATTTTCTGGACCATTTCCTGGATACAGTGACTGGAAACACGCACACAGTCGCATTCCTGATCATGAGAACTCTGAACATCACCGAGAGTGCATGGTCAAGGACATCTGAAAAGGGGCAGATTGATGCGGGCCTTAGGGATCAGTTCAAATTGGAGCGTCAGTACTGGGAGGATGTGCTTAAAAGGGTTGTAGCTACAGTCAAATTTTTGTCTGAGCGTGGTCTATCGTTCAGGGGTGACACTGAGACTTTTAATTCCACCAATAATGGTAATTATATGGGAATACTTGAACTCATTGCTCAATTCGATCCATTTCTGTGGGAACACATAGCTTGTTTTGGAAATGCTGGGAGAGGAAAGCCTTCCTATCTGTCTATTACAATTTGTGAAGAAATTGTCAAACTGATGGGAGAAAAAGTTTTATCAGAGATCGTCAACAAAATAAAATTAGCCAAGTACTTTTCTATAAGTGTCAATTCCACACCAGACATTGCCCATATCGATCAACTCACTTTCATCGCACGATACCTTTCTCCTGAGGGAAAAATAGAGGAACGCTTTCTTGAATTTCTTCCCATCACAAGCCACACTGGGGAATCACTTTTTAACTCTGTGATGACTGTACTAAATGAGCTGGGAATTGACATAACCAATTGTCGAGGACAGTGTTACGACAATACAAGCAATATGTCAGGGGCTTATAAGGGTGTGCAGTCACGCATTCGGGAGGTCAATCCACTGGCAGAATGGGTGCCTTGCGCAGCACACACTCTTAATTTAGTGGGAATAAACACAGTAAATTGCTGCTTTGAAACAAATGAGTTTTTTTACATTTGTGCAAACACTGTTTCATTTCTGCTCCCGATCATCCTCGCGATGGCAGGTTATTACCAGTGGTCTCGAAGCAAATGAGAACAAGCGGATTGAGAGTTTAAAGTCCCTGTAAGACACCCGCTGGTCTGCGAATGCCTCAGCAACTAAAGTACTGTGCTACAATAATTCAAATATTCAGCAGTCTCTCATTGACTTGTCTGAGGACGACAATCAGAATTTATCCACACGTAACGAAGCTAGAGTGCTGTCAAAGCAAATGGACAAATTGGAAACCGCTCTTCTTTGCAAGTACTGGAAGTGCGTACTTCAACGGTTTGATGCAACTATAGTCCTACAAAACATTGACCTTGATCTCTCCAAAGCTGTGGATTTAGTTGCATCTTTAAGGGACTTTGTTGCAGAATTGAGAGGCCAGTTTGATAGTTTTGAAACCGCTGCGAAAGAAATGTCACCTACTATTTCAGAAGACTACAAAAGTGACTCCCAAAGGAAGCGAACACGTAAAAAACATGCAGATGAACCAGACAAACCTCATTAGGACTTTCAGATGTCTGGTAGACAGAAGTTTATTGCAGATGTTTTTTTATGTGATAAATGACCGTCTTATAGCTGAGCTTGACAGAAGAAGTGAATCATACAAAGAGATCACTAACTTTTTCAGTTTCCTGAATAATATTCATACTCTCTCTGATCAAGAACTTTGTTCTTCTTGTGTTACCATACAGACTTACAAGAAGATTTTGCTGATGAGTTTGTACATTTTAAAGCATTTTGGAAAAAAGAAAAGATGGTTTCAGCTAGGGAATTGCTGCGAGAAATAAGAGCAAGGGACCTTCAAAATGTTTTTCCAAATGTGGACATAGCCTTGAGAATATATCTCACCTTACCAGTCACGAATGCGTCAGGAGAGCGCTCCCTCTCAAAATTATCTTTCATTAAATCGCGATTGCGGTCAACAATGGCACAAGAAAGACTGAACCATCTAACACGGATGTCCCTGGAATGTGACATTGTTAGAACCATGGATTTTAATGATATCATAAAGGATTTTTGCTCTGCTAAAGCTCGAAAAAAGACTTTTTAACTGTAAGACCGAAAAGGAAATGTAAAAGGAAAGTTCACCCAAAAATAAAAATTCTGTCATCATTCACTCACCCTCATGTTGTTCAAACCGAAAGAATTGATTTCTTATGCTGAACACAAAAGAAGATATTTTATATAGTGTTAGTAATCAGACAGTTTACGATAGTCATTGACTTAATATATATTTTTCCTATACTATGCAAGTCAATGGGTGCCGTAACATTCTTTAAAATATCTTTTGTGTTCAGCAGAAGAAATAAATTCATACAGGTTTTGAACAACATGAGGGTGATGTTGTTGAACTATCCCTTTAAAATTATTCATGGTTAAGTATTTATTGAGGAACTATGAGTAATGTTTGAGTAATGGGTAATGTGAGACTGAAGAATGAGTAATGTTTTTGCTGATTTTGGCAACCCTTATATTTTTGAGTTCATATTTGGAGTAAATGCACTCATGGAAGGGGAGGGGATAAAAATGTTTGATCAATAAATGTTCCCAAAATGAACCAAGAAAATATGTGGAGTAATTTTTATCATGATATTCCATATCAAAATGTTCCTGTCGTAAGATGTTTATATTATGTTTTATAACAAGTTTATGCATAACAGGGATTCTCTTCATGCGCCGTTTATTTCATAGCACTATGATTATTTGTTAATACAAAAAAAGGTTTATTGCAATGCTTTTTTTGCCTTAGTTGATCTGAACAAAAGTGGATGTTACTTGTTCAGACGTAATTTTCCGTTGAAAATTCGAATATTGGTCATACTTCCAAAAAGTTTAATGTGTGACTCTGAATACCCGTATCCACACCAGCGTGATAACAGCTGCACACTCACCTTAAAACATTGGATTCATTTGCACTTTCATGCCGATGTACAACCCACGTAAAGTTGATAATTCTGCAAATAACTGCAATCACAGTTTTCTAACAGAGATGGAGACAAAGAGGAAATGCTACGAACTGCAGCTTTAATAACAATAAAAAATTATTCATTGTGGTAAAAGACTGTGGCGTGGCAATAAGATGAAAGGGGGCCCTTGGTGTTTCAATAGCCCCAGGGCCCAAAGTCCTCTTAATCCGGCCTGGACAGTGCCACAATTATGTACATAGACAATGGAAAATATTTTCAAAATGTTTTGAACTTTTCTTGAATTGATTCTAGATCACATCATTAGAATGGTGAGACCGTGTTGATCTTCATCCACAGGATCCATACCCCCAGTGCTCTCCTCGTGTGGTGTGATTGGATGCAGAGGATGAGCTAGAACTAAGAGAAAAAGCACCTGACGTTCCAAAGAGCTGCAGCACTTTATCAGGCAGTTTGTGCTCAAAGCATGCTCATGTGCATTCAACATGTGCTGCAATTGCTCCAAATTATATATTTGTAATTGTAATATATATATATTATATATATTACTTACCAGCCACCAGTCTTTGAATGAAATGGGGCCGACACATCACATCATTTCTCACACCACAGGTGTTCATCATCTGCACTTGACCTACTTACTCACCGCGTGGCTCCGTCCTTTCTCTCCCCCCAAATCACGCCCCCCTCGTCACAGTCAGGTTTGCCGAAGTGCGTTTAATTTATTTATTTTTGTTCCTGCGTGCCGATCAGAGACGGAGTTCACTGCTGATATTCTGAAAGCTTTCTAGTCTCGCGGCTGTCATCAGAAAGTGGACTCTGTGACCGGTTTTAATGGTGTTTCTCTAATTTCTTTTTCTTCAGGGTTTAACTGCAGTTGGCAAACCTCTTTCCTGCATATACCTAACTAACTACCTAACTTAAATAACTAAATAAATAAATGTCCTAATCAAATAATTCTCTCACTCTGTCATTCATACAATTATCCACACAGCTCACTGACTCACTTTCTCAGTAACCTGGGGAGACGTCTCCCTCTTATGACGTCAAGCGATTCATTTGGGGGGAGGAGCAGTTTTAAGTGAGTACTGAAAATAACAAACTTTTTCATCGTATATTCTGCCTTTAGGTATCGAAAGACATACAAAACAATACATCAACTTGACAAACGTGTTTTTCCCCTAACTATTTTGTGTTAATCATACTTACAAATTTAACCTGACATACACACTTTCAGTTCACGAAGACCATGAAAGCGCACCTGATTGTTTTATTTTATCAAAAGCGCAAAGTTTTCTTGTTATTTTGAGATTACACAAGTAAAAGTAGTTGCGAATAGTTTATTATTATGTATGACCAGTAGGGTTGGGTATCGGTTGGGTTTTATCCGATACCAGTAACCTACTCGGTATTTTTTAAACGGTTCCGGTGCCTAAACGGTTCTTGAAACGGTACTTAAGAAAACGAAATCACACACACTTTGTCAAAAAAAAAAAATAATAATACCCCTTTATTTACAGGGCCAAACTGGACATAATATTAACTTACAATATAAATGCAAGTAACATATGGTAATAATAAATAAACCAATATAAAATAAAAGTTCATATTTACATAATATCAAATAAACCAATATTATATCAAACAATGTACTTATACTGGAGATTAATAGAGATTACTACCAGGGTGATATACAGTAATATCGACATGGCTACAGGTTCCCATGTTTTGTCAGCTTTAAGTTATCTTGTCATTTACTAGTTAAGCTCTAAGCCAGTTTGATATTTTGTTCCCACTGCATCTTATGCAAACATTTTTATTACGTAAACATAAAAAAGAGAACCTCTCTGTAGCCCATGTTCTCTGAATAGGGAACGAGACGATGCGTTCACTGCCAAATATCTCACTGCCGACAAGCTTCCTTTTTTGGCAGAGAAATCTGAGGAGCATATGCGCTCGCTAATATAATATGACGACGTGAGCGTCAAGGGGGCGCGAATGGTGATTTTATATCCATAGATAATCGTTATTCTGACGCATTATTTTACACGTGAAATGCAGCCAAACATTTCACGTGTGTTTAATCTCCTCACTATCAGCAGACGTTCCGAGAGTCTATGGCTATGGCAAATGTTGGCGCTACATAAAGACAAACCTGCTGTTCCTTGATAGGCTAAAAAAACATCAGTCTTCTTCCTCTTTGATGTGACAAATTGTCAAATTGTTTGGTGATGTAAGGCATTTGGCTACATGGAAATGTAGGCCATGTCCACACGGACACGGGTATTTTTATAACTGTGACTTTTTTTACGCGGTTCGGCCGTTCGTCCACACGGAAACGCAGTATCAGGATACTGAAACCTAACATTTTTGAAATCCCTGCCAGGGTGAGTATTTTCTGAAACGCCGGTTGCTGTGTTGTCGTGTAGACAGCGAAACCGGAGTTTTTGCAGCGCTGATGGCTTCTGATTGGCTAACGTGGCTTTACGGTTAGGTTTATATCGCCGCCTGCTGGTGTTGCATGCTCTTGACAGCGATTGATAGCGCATTTTTGCGTTTTCATGTGGACGGAGGGTTTTTTTTAAACGCAGGAGGGAAAAACTCCGGTTATAAAAATACCCGTGTCCGTGTGGACAAGGCCGTAGTTTCTTAATGTACAAACAACAAAAAATAACACCGTGTTTTGCATAAAAAATACATGTTACACGCCGTATTATGGTAACATGTAGGGCTGCAAGATTATGACCAAAATGAGAGTTGAAATGAATTTTCACAATTATTTGTTGATTTTAACCAAAACAAATTTTATTGTCAAATAACCTAATTATAACTGCTTTCCCATCCATTGTGCTACATTCCTGCTAATGTACAAAAATAATGTGCATCAAAATAAAATAGGTCTTCTTATTCACCAAAATTCAGGCATCTTCTTAAAGTATAAATAAAAATAAAGAAAATGTCGCAAAATTTCAAAAATTTTAGCAAAATATAAACTTGCATTCATTGTACCTGCATACTAGATGTGAATATTACACAAATATTCCATTATACTATTATAATATTCCAGAATACTAAATGAGTAACTAAATAACTAAATGAGAATATTTCACGGCAGAACTATGCAGAAAAGACTAGTTTACAGGTTTTGGAAAGAAACACTAGCCTGTCAACATTTTCTGGCTTGAGGGATGAGCGAAGGCAGTTCACCACATCCCCCCCTGTGCTGAACACCCTCTAAAGTACATGAAGAAAAAAGAATGAGTTTTATCGAGTTTATGTGGGCGTTGATCGGTTTGCATGGATCGCCTCAGATCATTTGTGTTTAAATTGCGCGCTCTCCATGGGCATAATCACATTAGTAGAACGACTAACATCTCTCTCTCTTCATACAGATTCCATAAACAGAGAATATTTGTTTTGGTTTTAGATCATTTAAAAGAAGACACATACATGTTTATAAAGATATATTGCTCGTGCATGTGTGATGAGTATTCACTGAGTTTAGTTTAAGCTAGAGACGTGCTTAATGTCCTAACGTGTATTTTCTTTATTTTCTCAAAAGCACAATGTTTTGTTTTGATTGTAAAGACACATAAAAAGTAGACATCTTACAGATAATTTTTTAATATACAATTTTTCATTTGTGATTATAAATGACAGAGTAAGTCTAAGCAAACGCGCCGGCACGTTTGTTTGTCGACCCCTAAGGGTTAACATAACTTTTATTCACCTATTGCTAGATGGAGTCCAGAACCCTGTAGCCTAGTCCAGTTATTTAGAGAAGCTGCCTTTACCACATTAGCTCCGTTGTCTCTTGTAATGCAGACAAGCCTCTCCTCCTGCAAGCTCCAAGAAGCCATCTCCTCCCTCAGACCCTCGTCACTTGCCTAGACCCAAAATGCTCACAGACAATGGATGACGATCCGATTCTTGAGACAAGCCACTCGGCCTCGCCCTCTTTTTTTGTTAAGTCAGTTTATAGCTGTATGACTAACTGCTATCTGCATTTTCCTCACATTACTCTGTCTTCTGTGACTGCCTACATCTAGAAACTGTGCTGCACTCTGCAGGGAACAACTCTGATTGGCTCTTAGTGGCACATGATCAGACAGTGGTTTACAGAGAGTGCTAGATTGGCTTTGCAAAAAAAAAAAAAAATATGGAGCGTTCTGTGAACAGAATGGCACATTTTAAATATAGCTTGATCACGTGAATTTGATCGTGGGAAGCCAAAATCGTGATTAAAATTCGATTAATTGTGCAGCCCTAGCAACACAATACGTGTTGTCACAATACAATTGGTCGATAGTTTCATGGGACCTGTAGTTAAGTTATAGACGCAGATTAAGCTTATCTACATTAAAAGTAGAGCAATTTATCTCACATTCGTTTGCACATATGCATATTTACTCATAACTGGTGATTGGCTGAATGTGTTTGTGCAAATATATATATCGTTCAGACAGTTCAAGCCAGGGTTAGCTCAGTAACACTATCCACCTAACGTTAACTACAAAACATACTATGGATACGCAATGCTTTCATCGGGAGTGCTCACACATGATTCTAATGTCACATTTACCATTACAGCAAACGTATCACTAACAAATAACTTAGCAAGCACTAGCTCATTAGCCACCTGGCTACAAACATACTACTTTGCCGGGGTTCTTAAGATGTATGCTGATGTAACTTCATGAACTTGTGTGTACGTGCGCCCGAAAGCCAAAAATGGCTTACGCAAACAACAATTGAGACTTATAAAACTACGTTTATAACAAAGGCCATCTAGTAGTTGCTATGCGAGTAAACCTCACTCCCCGATCTCAATAGGCGCTCTAGCGACAGACGTTAAGGGCTGCAGTCTTTAGCCTCCTTGAGACCCAGGTTCGCGGCCCGCTCGGGGCGGGTCGAGTTGGACCCGGGTGGAGGGGTTACACGTTTAAACACACCTGCACGCAATTTTCCATCTATAACTCACAGTCTACCTGACAATTTGCGCACGTGAAAAAAAAAAAACGACATCCCGCCAACATTCAACCATATATAGCCCATGCAAATCACCTCATGAATGGCCGTGCATATTAGTATGAGCAGGCAAAAGGTACTTGGCTAAAAAAATTGGCAGCAAGGGAGAACAAGGGAAAAAAAAAAAAAAAAAAAATCTCAGATAATGAAATATAGGCTAGTGACAATGCCCCCGAATTTTCGAGATATTCCTACCGGAGGTAGAACTAAACGAAACAATGTTTTTCCTCATCTCTAAGGCCTCCCATATATGAAATGGATTCTTGGCTAAAAATATTTTACTGCTAAGATTGTTAAATTAACAGATATTGTATACACCCCAAAACCAAAAAAAGGGCTAAAATATAGCCTGTCCGTGTGGGAGTTAAGGTATAAAAACTAGTGCAGATCAATCAATTAAAGCTCTGAGAGCTTTAAAACTTGACATGTTTGTAGTCAGCAAGTTGATTTAACTACTAGAAAAGACTGGATGTGAATATCTTGATGTATGGAATAAATACAGACATATAAACACCTACCTAAAATAGGCGGACATTAACAAATTGTATATTTATGCAGAATGTTTTCATTTACTTTGTGGTTGCTTTGCCAGAGATTATCACAGAAACATATATGATGGCTTGTTGGAAAGCTGGGGTTGTTCTGAATCCATCAATACCTAGTTTGTTAATATTGCATGACAAATCAGGGTGTTCTGTCACTCAATGCACGAGGTGTCTAAAATGAATGAAAACGGAACACTGACATAATTTAGTCCAAATCCCATTATCAGTGGTGAGAAAAATGTTGAGAAATTCAAATGTAAGATACATTTAAATTAATAATGAAACATTTCACATGGCACCTTGTACTATATGGAAACAAATACTTAAATCAAAATTAACACCTTACCATAGAACAAACAGTAGACTAGGAGTCAGGATTGCAGTTTGACCTTAATGAGCCTTTTAATAAAACTATAACTTAACTTCACGAAATACAAATTAAATTACTGCCTAAAATTAAACAAATGTCAATTTATCAAAACAAAAACTCTGAGGGGGAATGAGCCCTCTCTTCTAAGGTTGTTTATTTATTTATTTATTTATTTTTCTAGCAGCAACCATTTGGAACATGAACTGATTTTTGGAAGCCATTCTGAGGTCAGCCCCCCATGATGTTACAACTGCAACACACTACTGTCACTCATCCACATTGTCATCAGTGACAAAGTGGGTCATATTTGGACAGTCTGGGAAAGGGCAAGAGCAAAACTCTGTGCAGGTCAAGCCCACTGAAAGACACTGGCATTTGGTGGCATCGTTGCAGTTTCCGTCTTTACAGTAGAGGTGGGTGATGTCTCTAACTTCTTTTGGTGCTGGTGCCTTCTGGAACATCACAGGTTCAATGCATCCATCTTCTCTGAGCCTCCATCCTCTACCAACCGGGTTCCAGAGAAGAGGTTTGGCCTGGTGGCTGTGACGCCACACTGCTGTTTGGTACAAGGCTCTCAGCACATGTTGCTGGAAGGCATCTTCTGTTGGGGGTAGATTTGCTGCTGACAAATCTGTGGTAGATGCTAGTGTGTATCTAAGCTCATCCAGGTTGGTGCAAGGATGCCCATCCACCTTTTTTTGGGGGCCATACAGGAAGAGGACATACCTTCTTTCAACAGGCAAAGCCTCTTCCAGGCTACCAGAGAGACCAAATTTGGTCAGTTCCTGTAACTCACAAAGATGAGTCTTCAGTCTTGTGAGGGCAGTGGCCTTCCCAATTCTGTACAAACTGCTTGTGGTGTCACAACCTGTGAGGGCGTGGCATGCAGGTAAACACTCACAAAGCACTGCTCCAAGCTTCTGAGCGATCAAACAGATAGGGACGTATCTTTCCTTAAGGCCATGTCCAGAGAGCATAAACACTGCTGAGGATCCAAACATTCCTTTGCTTGAATAGTACAGAAGCAAAACAAGTACATCTGTATCATCACATTTGACAATTAGACGAGAATGTGACTGTGCAAGGTGTATTGCATGTAACACCATCCTCGTGTCAGCCTCCTCCTGGTCACTGTAAAGATCTTTCAAGCAGTCAATGCCTGACTTGCTAACCCTCTTAACCTCTTGACCATTTTCAAAGCCACCTGCCAAGATGACAGTGTTCCCTGAAGAAATTCTCATTGGCCCAGTACTGGCGATGTAGGTGCTGACAAAGCTACATAGAGCAGCCTTGTTTCCGCTGATTCTGAGGTATTTTCTGTAGTTTGGAACATTTGTTTGTCCTGTAATGACATGTGTTCTTCTGCTGGTGTGAATGGTGCCTCTTCTTTGTCTTTCAAGATCTTCGACTGAGTGTTGGTGGTCATATCTATCAAACACTATTACGACACAGTTGTTACCTTCCTTTTCCATTAAAGTTGTGATCTTTTTCCATACACACTCACCCAGGTCATTGAATGTTTGAAACGCTGAATCATTGAGACTCTGTAGAAGAGCCATGCCATCAATGATATATGCTGATGGTTCTTTAACATTTGGCAGCTGCTGTGACTCTTCAACAACAGCCTCAAGTTTCTTGGCCAGATCAGCTTTTGTTGTCTTCCTCATGCTTCCATCATCATAAAACAAAAAAGGGTGGGACAGCTGCGAGTTCATGAGACATCACAGTCTCCATGGACACCTCTCTTTGCTTGGAGACAGCCAGTAATCTTCGAAAGAGCACATCTGAGTCCATGTGAACCTTTCTAGATATGCTGACTCCAACTGATGTTTTCATGTCCTTGAAGGTTGCACACTGGTTTCTTTTCTCTGCCTCCCAGAAGCTCTTTGTTCGTTTTGATTTTGCCAGACGTTGTTCAATAAAGATGGCATTCTGTTTTGCACCATCTTGGAGGAAGCTTGAGAGCTCTTTTGCAACTTTCTCAGATGCAACCTGGCCACTTGCAATGTTGATTAGTTCCTCAGGAATGCTATCAAGATCAAAGGGATTCTGCTTCTGCTCCACAGCTTCCATTATCTTCTGTATGTCTCTTTCGTCTCTGTCCATTCTGGATGCTCCATGCTCCTTGTGTGCTTTCGGGCTCTTATCATCAGTGTCACAAAGTTCTTTCATGGCATCCACATATGCTGTGGTCACATGTCTTGTCATCAACCATCTTGTGAGAGCTCCTTTTCGTAATGTGAAGTCAACAACTCCACCCTGACTCTTGCCTTCTCGATTAATGGTTTGCTCCAGTGCCTGATCAGTAGCAACACAGTTGAAGCTTCGATGTGCAGACCGGCGAACAACAAACCCACCTTGCTGCATGAATGTGTATGCTTCTGGTTGTTCATGTTCAAGTGCTTTCATTTCTGCAACATAGATTGGCATGTACTTTCCATAATTGGTCCTGCCAGCAGCTCTGAACCAAGGCATCACTTCACACATGCAATTCAGGTGAAGTTGAAAGTCAGCTTCACGCTCTGAACGAAGAATCCTTAGCAATAGATCAGCACCATTGAGGAACATTAACCAGTATCCAAAGGTTGCTGATTGCTTAACTCCCTCATTTATGAACATCTGGATTTTCTTCTGGATCTCAGGAAGTTAAGTCTCCACCTCACTGATGAGCTGTTGAGCAGTGGCCTTGTCATTACCATGAAATGCATGCTGTACATCTCGTAGGATTTGCTTTTGTGCTGCAGTCATTGCACATTGGCCTTGTTTTTCAAGCCATGATTCCATGCCTTGCCAGAAGAGCCTGAAAAGAGCCTCAGAGGCTAGCTTTATGCTTCTTACTCCTCTTGTCAGATGTTTCCCTTGAAGCAACTGTTGAGCTGTTCCCTCTGCATACACATCTGACTCAGTTAGTATGTCAAAGAGTCCACCATCGCCATAGAGCTTTCCGATGCTTGCTAGGTAAGCCATTGTGATATGCATACCTCCTAGTCTCATTGTGATCTTTCCTTGTAAGGTGGATGGTTTGCTCCACAAGATCTGTTGTGCTTTACTATAAATAGCAAGGTCTGCTGTCACAAGAATATGGTGCTGTCCCAGTTTTGCAGCAAGCTGTACAAGTCGTATCATAGATGTGTAGATGGTGGACAATTCTGAGGGTGATTCTCTTATGAAGGGCAGGTAGAGTACACTGGCTACTGAACAAGCATTGTCTGACGTGAAGGCATTAAATGCAGACCAAGCAGGTACATGCTGCTGATTTTCAATTACATTTCGGGACAGCTTCCATACCAGATCTCTGTCTTCAGCTGCTTTAGAGATTGTTGTGTTTGTGTGCAGTAACTCAGGTTGGGCAAGTTCAGGTGGTTCGGGTCGCTTTGTAGATTTGATGTATCTGTAATCACAATTGAAATGAGAGGATAAGCTTATGATCATATGCATTAAATATCAAATCAATTTAAAACCTCACAACATACATTCATATTGAACATTACTTTGTATTCATCTTTAGCAGTTCACGTGACTAAGTGAAAACCATAAAACAAAAACAACACAAAAATAGATTTCAGACAAAATATTGTACCTGTGAAGTTTATCTTCATTCATATCAAACGTGCTTAAGGTGGTGAGTGACCTCTGTGGAACCCGTGCTAGGCATTTATCTGCTGTGGAGACTTGGCCTCTTCGGAACACAACAGACGCCAGGGCATGAGTTGTACGCTTCCCATCCAGGGTGTCTTCATTTTGGTCAAAGTTGTCAATGGCTGCATCAACAATTCCATGTTCAGCGACTCCAGTGAGGCCAGTTGGGATATAGACACCACTCTCTGTCCTTGATATTTGGTCTGCTGCCACAGATGTAAGGAAGTGCCTAACCTCAGTATAGGAAACACAGTGCCCCATTGCACTGAGCTCATTGATGAGTGTCTTACTACCAAACTCATGATGAATCAAAATGGCAAGTCCCAGTGTGATTGGCGTATGGATGTGACAGCTCTGTCCAATGAGATCATGACAGATTGCGATAACACACAGGTTGTCCTTTGAAGCTGGGTCATCATCACATGTTTTGTAATCTCTGTGGGCATGTGAATCAACACACCAGTTGACAAAGTCATACAGGATGTTGGGTACATACTTGCAGCATTGGAGACGTGATAGATGGTCACTGCTGACATATGACTGACTGTCATGTTCTACCTGCTCCATGCTTTTCCTCAATATCTCTGCAGCCCTGTGTAAAATTTGGAATTCGGTAAGACTCTGACTTGTCTGTGGAAGTGTTGTCTCACAGTCTACTGTTATTTCTGTGAGTTTAGCAGCTTCTCTCAGTGCACAACTTATGGTCATACTATCTGAGCAGATCAGATCTGACTGTCCTGGACGTGGAACAAACACAAGCCTGTCTTTGTAATGCTGTATCAGCTTTTCCTTCAGTTTCCAGGATCTATATTTCTTGTGTTGAACTATAGACTCATTTTCTTCCTCAGCAATGGTCTTTAGTATGTTGTCATAGCTATAAGTCAAAGAGTTGAGAGTTCTCACTTTCATATATTTGGACAACACAGTTTTATCAATGTCTTCAGTGAGCTTAATAAAGGCCTTGCCATAGACATTGGTCTGCTTTTCTGATTCTTTTCTTCGTCTGGCAGCTGCTATTTTTCGTTCAGAGATGTAGTGTGCAAGGCACATTTTATGGTATTTTGCATCATATGCAAAGAGATCTGGGCATCAAAGAATTCGAAGATGTACATCTTCATCAAGCCTTTCAGAAGCTGCCCGAAGGACCTTGTCTCTGGTACTTGCGCCTGTACCAGTCGAAATGGCTGTCAGAGGTTCTGGTCTAGTGCTGGCCTTCCCACAAATGAAGCAATCTCTCCGTATTTTAAATGATGTTGTATCAGCCCTACTCAGCCTTCTTGGTGCAGATGTGCTCTCACTCTCAACATTTTCAACTTGCTGCTGCTCACTGATTTTTGTCTTGCTGCAGTAATTTGCTCTACATGATACATGATATGAAACTTTGATTTTGGAGGAAAGTATGTCATCTGTATATGGAGCTAGAGTTTTATGGACATCATCATCTCTCTGCTGAGCAAGGGTTAGTATGCGTTGGAGACCTTCTACAGTGGGGTTTTGGACATAGGGATCTTTTTTCTTGCCCTCATCAAAATGTTTCCCACAAATTATACAAAGCTTTGGATCCAATGTCTGTAAGACATTCTCCATAATTCAAGAGACTAGTGAAAAGGAAAAATGATATACATTTCTGAATTTTCATTGAAATGCAAATCAAGTTGAATTACACATGCAACATTAGTAAGAGGGCTAAGTAATTTCTTAGCTAGGCTAAGTAGTTTCTACAACTAGCTATTTAGCTACTTGTAGGGCTGGGCGATAAAATGATAACGATAATTATCGTTATCAAAAGTTTGATAAATGTTCGATAATGTTTATGTGCAAAAAAAACATAACGAAACTAATTTGTACCGCGCGCACCACACGGATGATTTATCCGCTCGGCTCAAAGTCACTCACTAAAACAGACGTGTTTTCTCTGATCGTCTCCGTCACGATATCCAGTGAGAAGTGCTTGAATTCAGTGAAGAACACTAATGTCTCAGTGATTTAAACCAGTTTAAAAGGCAGAGGGAACAGTGCTGACAAACAGGAGAAACACTGTGTGCAACTATACAGTCAGAAGGCTTTTCCGTCCACAAATTCCCCTCATTTACTGTACGGAACTGTAACGTTATCCTATTAATATCAACTGCACCATGAAATGTGGGATATACATATTGAATTGTACTATATGATTAATGTAGACAGTGTATTAAAGGACTGATGGAATATAATTACAGTATTTAATAATGTATTTAGGCTACTATTTTTCATACAAATACCAAAAACCATAAAGTTACATTTTGCCATGATAGTGAGGTGATATAGGCTATGCTGGCCCGGTTTTATCTTTGGTTCTCAAGATCTAAATGCATGTTACTGGATGATGAATGATTAATGATCAATCAGATTTTGACTTCCGGTTGAGTGGACGCTGGCGCGTCTAGCAGCCGCTGCTCTCCGGTAACTAACTATTTTAAGTTATTTTAACGTTGTGACGGATCACTTGGCCGTGTATCTACACTTAAGCGAGAGCAAAAGCCTTCGCCTTCGCTTGGAACGTTTTCTTGCAAGTTGCCATCCAGAGGTTTCGGTGTGTGAGTGTGGTAAACTAACCTCATTCTCCACTCGTTCTCTCGACTCTACGCCGCTGCTGCTGTTGGCTAGCTGCCCGCTCCCGTTCAACAATGCTGACTTGCAAGTTTTACGCGTGGTTTATCCTCCTCTGGACTGTTCTTACAACTCTACATCGACCCGGGGCAGGCCTGACCCTGTATACAGTGGCTGATCTCCTCCTGCTCCGCGGGTTTCTGTCTGTGCCTCCCCCGCCAGCTCTACAACTACACCCGGAGATCGCGCTCCTTCCCCGCCGGAGATACATCCACCGCGGATCTCGCCGGAATTTCCACTTCGATGACTCCAATCCTATTACATCACTATGGTCCACTTCTCGCCGTTCCCACCGTTGTTCAAACCGGGCTGCTGACTGCGGTTCGCTTGCTTACCTTGCTAGGGCAGCAAGCCCCGCCCCCGGCTACAACAACTCTGCTGTCAACTTTGGACTCCTGAATGTTCGCTCTCTCACTAACAAGAGTCAGCTTATCCAGGATCTTCTCGTTGACCGTAAGCTTGACTTCCTCTGTCTCACGGAGACCTGGCAACAACCCGGTGACTTCTCTCAGCTTAATGCCTCCACTCCACCTGGGTTTGTTTACCATTCTCTTCCGCGTGGCTCTGGCCGCGGGGGTGGTCTCGCGCTGTTCTATCGCGAGAAGTGGACGATGTTGCCAGTCCCCATTCCGGTTTTCCGCTCCATGGAATGTTTCGTATTTCAACTGCCTGGTCCCACTCCCACAGTTATTGCCACAGTCTACCGCCCCCCCAAACCACACAGCGACTTTTTAAACGAAATCTACTACTCACCCTCCTCTCTACTCTCTCTCCTAATGTCATTCTCTTGGGTGATTTTAATATACATATGGACAATACAAACCATCCACTCTCCAGAGACTTTACCTCCTGTCTTGACAGTTTTGGATTCCATCAGTTTGTTGATTTTCCCACTCATATAAAAGGACATTCACTTGATTTGATTTGCTGCTCTGGTTTAATTCCCTTCAATTGTTCTGCTGATGATGTTAACATTTCTGATCATTTTCTTCTGTCATTTAATATCTCCCTGTCTCTCTCTGTAATTAAGCCAGTCCGTCAGATTTCGTTTCGAAATATTAAAAACATTGATCCAGATATAATTTCCTCCTAAATTGATAATTTGCCTATCCCTGATCTTTTGTCTCCGGACCACCTTGCCTCCCATTATAACTCTGGACTTTCCAATATTCTCAACTCCCTCGCCCCTCTCAAAACCCGATCTGTGTCCTTTTCCCGCTCTGCCCCTTGGTTCTCACCAGAGCTCCGCCTCATGAAAGCCAAGGGTCGCCAACTGGAACGCCTATATAAAAAAACTGGTCTCCTCATTCACAAAGAACTGCACAAATCTCACCTTCTGCTCTATTCAAACTCAATAGCCTTAACTAAATCAAACTTCTATTCTGATCTCATCTGCTCTAACGAAGGAAATTCCAGGTCTCTCTTCTCAATAATGCACAAAATTTTTAACCCCCCTGATTCCCTACCCTCCCATATGTACTCTAGCGAGACCTGTAACTCATTGAATATCTTTTTCAATAACAAAATCAGATCCATTCATGAGCAATTACAGTCGACCCCCTTGCCTCCCCCTCCCCCTTTGCCCCTTCCTAATAGCCAGTCATTTTGTTGCTTTATATTACCCTCCTCCTCTGAAATTTCTGAGCTCATCCGTAAATCCAAGTCCTCAACCTGTTCTCTCGACCCCCTCCCCACAGCTCTGGTTAAATCCTGTCTCACTTCCCTCCTCCCCCTTATAACCTCCATTATTCACTCCTCTCTTTCCTCTGGTATTGTCCCCTCACTTTTTAAAACTGCATCTGTTTCACCGATTTTGAAAAAACCTGGCTTAGATCCAACTAACTATGATAATCTTCGTCCCATCTCAAATCTTCCCTTTCTCTCTAAAATTCTTGAAAAAATAGTGTCTGCTCAACTCCACGCCCATCTTACTCTCAACAGTCTCTATGAACCTTTCCAGTCTGGTTTTCGCCCCTTCCATAGTACCGAAACTGCCTTAATAAAAATCACCAACGATCTCCTCATAGCTGCTGATTCTGGACTTATCTCCATCCTCATCCTTCTTGATCTCAGTGCAGCCTTTGATACCATTTCTCACAACACTCTCCTCAATAGACTCTCTTCTCTTGGCATTTCCCACACCCCCCTTGATTGGTTCCGCTCTTATCTCTCAGACCGCTCTCAGTTTATTCAGCTCAAATCTTTCACATCCCACTCTTGCCCAGTCACTACTAGTGTACCTCAAGGTTCAGTTCTTGGCCCCCTCCTATTCATCACCTACCTACTTCCCCTTGGCAACATTTTCCGCAAATTCAACATTAATTTCCATTGTTACGCAGACGACACCCAGCTCTATTTATCCAGCAAACCCACCTCCTCGCTCCCCCCCCTGTCCCTTACTAACTGCTTACTTGAAATTAAAGACTGGTTCACCTCAAACTTCCTAAAACTTAATAGTGATAAAACTGAGTTTCTCCTTGTAGGCACCAAATCCACACTTGCCAAAATTAATAGTTTCACACTACCCATTGACAATTCTTTGGTCTCCCCCTCCCCTCAGGTAAAGAGTCTGGGCGTAATCCTGGACTCCTCCCTATCTTTTCAGTCACACATTAATAACATCTGCCGGTCTGCATATTTTCATCTTCGCAACATTAACCGCCTCCGTCCCTCCCTTAACTCTCACACTGCTTCCGTCCTTGTCCACAGCCTTATCACTTCTCGCATTGATTACTGTAATTCCCTTCTTTTTGGCCTCCCTCAAAAATCTCTCCATAAACTCCAACTTCTACAGAATTCAGCTGCTCGTGACATCACTAGAACACCCTCCTTTCATCATATAACCCCTGTCCTTCAGCAGCTCCATTGGCTCCCGGTTCAATTCAGAATACAATTTAAAATCCTTCTGCATACTTTCAAAGCTATTCATAACCTTGCTCCTTCATACTTATCTGACCTCCTTCACATCGCCACCTCCTCCCGCTCCCTTAGATCTTCCTCTACCATCCACCTCACTGTACCCCCTGCTCGACTTGTCACGATGGGGAGCAGAGCCTTTAGTCGCTCTGCTCCCCAGCTCTGGAACTCACTACCGCCTGACCTTCGCAGTATTGACTCTCTTCCCCTGTTTAAAACCAGACTCAAAACCCACCTGTTCCAGCTAGCTTATTTGTAAATACACTGTTTTGTGTCCTTTTTCACCTGTTTTTATACTCTTTTGTTCCTTGTTTTTATTCTGTAAAGCGACCTTGAGTGCTCAGAAAGGCGCTGTTAAATAAAATGTATTATTATTATTATTATTAATTTTAATAAAACTCAAAGTCAAAATATTACATTTTACCAAATAGAATTGAGGTTGTTAATTTTTTTTTTAACAGATGTTAATGTTTTTGTTAATGAACATAAATTTAACTTGGTAAATCTGCATCCTAAACCTTAGGAGGTTTTAGGAGCTACACTTCTCTCACTTAGGAGCAAAAATCTGCCTTTAAACTTGAAAGAAATAAAAATTTGACATTTTATCGTGATAATTATCTATATCGACTGATATAAAAAAATATATTGTGATAATTTTTTTGGCCATATCGCCCAGCCCTAGCTACTTGTATTAGGTTAGGTCAGCCTTTGGATATGACATAATATTAGTAATGATTTACCTGTCTTTTTAGGAAGATATCAATAAAGACAATCAAGTAGCTAGCTACAGCTGGATCCAACCATTAGCCTAACAGTAGCCAACTCACTAGACAACAATATGCTTATCAAATGAAAAATATCTAGTATCTTATTCTTATCTTATCAAAGATAACACCAATGGGGTGAAGTAAGCCGTGTAGGCTCTACTGCCCCCTACTGGTCTGGACAAGCAAAAGCTAACAATATTATTTTCCATTATTCAGTAATGACTTGACCATTACAAAATTCAAAGTGATATACATATTTTAATAAAAACTGTTCCATTCCAATGTTTACTTGATTCAATTGGATCTGTGTTTCATTTGAATTGTAAAGTATACTGTGCTTTATGAAACGTATCATTATTTAATGTATAAAATGCTGATCTATATAAATATAGATCAGCACTTACCTTTTGTAACTTACTTTGCAGTAACAATGAATTTGTCAACATTCTTCTCACCACTGATAATGTGATTTGGACTTGAGACTACTTTGTCAATGATCCGTTTTCTTTCATTTTAGACACCTCGTGCATTGAGTGACAGAACACCCTGGTTTGTCATGCAATATTAACAAACTAGGTATTGATGGATTCAGAACAACCCCAGCTTTCCAACAAGCCATCATATATGTTTCTATGATAATCTCTGGCAAAGCAACCACAAAGTAAATGAAAACATTCTGCATAAATATACAATTTGTTAATGTCCGCCTATTTTAGGTAGGTGTTTATATGTCTGTATTTATTCCATACATCAAGATATTCACATCCAGTCTTTTCTAGTAGTTGAATCAACTTGCTGACTACAAACATGTCAAGTTTTAAAGCTCTCAGAGCTTGTGTGATTGATCTGCACTAGTTTTTATACCTTAACTCCCACACGGACAGGCTATATTTTAGCCCTTTTTTTGGTTTTGGGGTGTATACAATATCTGTTAATTTAACAATCTTAGCAGTAAAATATTTTTAGCCAAGAATCCATTTCATATATGGGAGGCCTTAGAGATGAGGAAAAACATTGTTTCGTTTAGTTCTACCTCCGGTAGGGGTATCTCGAAAACTAAAGCACTTTTTGACCATTTGTCACTAGCCTAATAGAGGTTATTGTGACGGAAAGAAAAATTATTTTGTTTGGTAGCCATAGCATTGGCATCACCAACAAAAAAAAAGTGTGGAATGGCAACATGTGACTGCAGCAGTGAATGCAGTTGGTTCGGCTAACAGGATTGTTCCTGAAATAAAAAAGTAGTGGTCTGACATAAAGGTGGGGGCAAAAAAAGGCTCGCCAGTCACTGACCAAAGTGTGTCTGGGACTGGAGGAGGTCCTGGGACATCCGGTCTGTCCCCCCTCGAGAGGCGGCTGGCTTCTATCATAGGAGAAACCAGTGCGTGCGGCATTCTGTCTGACAGGGAGGGAGACACAGACATGGTGGAGACAGTGGAAACAGGTAAATCATTTTATTTCTTGAGCACAATTAAATAATATAGAAATAGCACAATAGGTTATTGTGGCTTTGTTTTTCCAGAGGGTGTGGAGACCCCCAGTGCTGAGTCTGCCACAGCTGTGGAGTGTCCAGAGGTCCCCAGCACGAGCACATCCAGACCCCATGGCACAGTTGGAAGTGGCCGGTGTTGACCGAGGCTGTCCTTCAGACACAAAGTGACACAACTGAGGCAATTAAAGTTATAGCAGATGAGCTTGGGTCGACATTGCTTTTACATTAAAAGATCTTGTTAAAAAATGAAACTTTGTGTTGTTGTCCCTTCACTAATGCTGCATTACTTCCGCATAACTTCCTCGTGTCCACGCATCACATGTTACAGCTATCCTACCCGCTTTCTTCGGTGATTCCATGACTTCAGTTTTGGTCTTGTTGTCTACAAGAGTCTGGGGATTGCTGTGTCTGTAAAACATCTCCGAGATGGGATGTTGCATCTCGGCTCCAAAGTGTGCAACATAGCGCAAAAGCCCTGGTTCTCAACGACTGAATATGGACGCAAATCCTTGGCAATAAAAGTTGCGATTGATTGTGTAATGCGCTTTGCCCTTTCCGAGCCGGGTGGAAGCTTTGACAATATTGTTTGCTCGATGGTCCTCTGTTTGTCAGCAACGACCGGTGCAGCCGAGTGCTTCTCCTCTTCTGGGTGAAAACGCGTCATGTGGTTTCTCATGTTTGTAGTGTTTCCGAAATATTCCAGTTTAGTTCTGCACAGCTTACATATAGTGTGGCTCTTGTCCAGCTCCTTTCCCCCTTGAACTTCATAGAAGCCAAAATATTTCCAAACATCAGCTTTTAGCGAGGAGGGTGTTTGAATTTTCCGCTCAGCCATTGCGTCTCTCTCTGTTATGAGCACGCCACAGACGGTCCAGGAGTTCCGCCTTTCGCGTTCCGTCAATATTACGTTATTATAAATATATATCTTATTTATTTATTTGAAAATTGTTTTTTGATATTTGTGAATCGATTCAGAATCATCCACTTCCGCATTGCGATGCATCTAAGAATCGATTTTTTCCCCCACCCCTAGTTGTCACCATATATGGAAACTGAAAAGAAACTTGTTAGCCTTCCTTGCTGATGGTGAATCTGGTGTAACTTTCTGAAGTAGCTCTGTAAGTCATATTATACAGATGTAAAATTTTAAAAACACTATTCATAAATCTGGCAACATGAGTTAAAGGCTGCAGGTGTTTAAAACGAACTGAAAATCAAGAAAAGTATTTAATTTCGTTTGAACTGCACAGATAACAGATACAGATACACAGATACACGCCATTACATCAACACATGATTGCTTTAGCACATGTGTCACAGTGATGGGTCGTTCATCTTGGCTCTTTGGGTTCAGATAAATGGACAATGAGGAACCCGACGCCTGTTACAGAGGTGTTTTTAACACACACATAGGTTTATGACCTGTCATTGTGACTGTGTGGGCTGCTGTCTTTGGACGCCTGGCAATACACTGATGACTGACTCTGAGAAAATAATCATCAGAATCACTCATCCTGCACACACACACATGCGACAGTCATAAGTCTGTCAACACACAATCATGTGAATAATGGCCTGAACTACATAAATAAATAAAGTACAGTAGAAACTCTACTGAAAAAACAGAGAGATCTGAATGCGATTTCTGGGTGAACATTACCTTTGTTCGGTCAAGAGGAATTAAATGGATTTCCTTTCAGCTTCTGCTCAATGAAAACATGTCTTTGCCAACAAAAGAAAACTTTATAATTGGTCCATGATTCAAAGAGTCGAAAAGGCAGTAAAACAGAAAATGACACAATTGAATGACCTGTGGCCTGTTGCGCGAAGTCGGTGCCTTTTACCCAGGTAAGTTCACGTTTAGTTTGAAGGAACTCTGAGTTTTTGGACTCATGAAGGTGGGTTGGTTTTAAGTTTGGCTATACGGCTTACTGATCGCAAACCCAAATTGGACCAATCACCTTTGAGAAAAGTCACACAAATGTAAAACTGTAACCATGGCTTCACCATTTTTGAAGAACCATATTGAGATCAGAGCCCAAATAATAAGAAGGGCTCTTCGGAGGAAAAGACAGACAAAACCCCCTGACTTGTCTCAACAAGCGTCTGTACGAAAGATAGCGATTTTCAGCCGATGGACCGGCTTCTTGAGCCGCACATTAAAACCTGACCCACCGAAGGCACTAACTTACTGCACTGGCTGTTATGTCATGATCCTGGCTCTTTCTCTTTCTCTGTCTCCCTCTGCTGGGTATTCTTATCCACTGTCTCTCGTGCCGCTATTTCCCTTATTACCGTCAGCTGTTATCACTCCTCTTATTTTCCCCTCATTATCTTGGCTATTTCTTACCCGCTTTCTCACTGTCTTGTTGTCAGTTTGTTCGATGTTTCTGATACGTGTATCGACTCTGTCCAGTCCTGTCCGGCCGCAAGGTCTCACTGTGTTACTCCAAAGTTACTTTTGTGACTATTCAATATACTTCCAGAGACTTTACCTGCTGAGTGTTGAGGCTGTGATCCCGCCAGGCTTACCTGCTGATTGTTAGAGATTGTGAATCCGCTGTGTGCGCACTGTTCCAGTCCTGAGGTTCTCTGGGTCTTCCCGACTCCAGCCGTCAGCTCTGACTGATCTGTACCACAGAGGAGGATTTCTGTTCATGTTAACTCCCAGTGTTTCTGGAGTCTTCTGTTGCTGATTAACTATAACCTCTGTTACTAAGTACCTGTGGTCACCTACCTGAGTCATTAAAGAGCTGTGATTGTCATCCCCGCATTTGAGTCCTCTCTAATCATCACATGTTAAACAGGGATTTTATATAATAGCTGGGATGATACATTAATAGATGGCGTATCTTAGGGTGACCATATTTTGATTACCAAAAACCAGGACACTCGGCCCAGCAAACGGATGGGCTTACTCAAATGATCCTCGAAGTTTACTTAAAGATACCTTATTAATTTAATTTAACAAGTAGGTTATGCCTCCTCTGTATGGATAGAAAATTGTTATATTGTTATATGAAAACAGGACATGTCCTGGGAAACAGGACAGTTGGTCACCCTAGCGTATCTGTTAAGAATGATATTATGTTAAAAATCGTCTCGGTTACAGATGTAACCCTCGTTCCCTGAGTAGGGAACGGAGACGTTACGTCAAAGGAGTGACGGAGAATGGGGGTTTCGCACAGAAAGCCAATCCTCTTCGAGTATTTAACAACGAGCCAATGGCGTGAAAATGCCATGGGTCTGCGGAATTTGCATAGCGTACTCCGCCCACCATGTGGGTATAAAAGGAGGAAGCAGACGCAACCGCAGTATGTCTTCGCTGAGGAGCCAAGACTGATCTCAGGCGTCACCCAGCGGTACAGCAGAAGTGGCAAGGAGACGTAACGTCTCCGTTCCCTACTCAGGGAACGAGGGTTACATCTGTAACCGAGACGTTCCCTTTCGTAGTCACTCCGAGTTACGTCAAAGGAGTGACGGAGAATGGGGGTCTATGCCATCACGCCATCTTCCAGCTGTCTTCCAGTGCTCTGCGAAAGTCTAGACCTCTAACAGAAAATTACACAAAGGTCCCACTTTGACACAGAATTACCAAGGTACACTGGGAAACATATCCCGGGAGGGACATGCTACCAGATGCCTACCGAAGGGAGGACTTACAAAACACATATGGCCACTGGGGCTGCATATGGAGAATACTGGAGCGCCAACCGCAGGTGGCAACTAGCTCCAGGGGTGGCAGATGGCTTGCCAAGGGAAGACACATGCTCAGAGAGGCTTACAGTGGATAATACACATGAGACAGTTACCAAAGGGGAACCGTGCACATGGAGGCACTTAGCCGGCACCAGAGCAAGCGCAGTGGTGCCCGCATCATAAGTGCTGGAGGACTCAGGGCTTCAAAGAAGGACAACTGAGGAAATATCGCACTTATCCAATCTGAGGAGTGGAGTGGCGAGCAAGCGAAGACACTCAAGCGGTTCCAGCACTAGCGGAGGCGAGTACGCGAGAGGAAACTGGCTCGATTCGCAAATTATAAAATCTTGCGAAGGTGTTAGGTGTCGCCCAGCCTGCAGCTCTGCAGATGTCTGTTAGCGAGGCGCCATGCGCTAAAGCCCAGGAGGAAGCCACGCTCCGAGTGGAGTGGGCAGTCACACCAAGGGGGCACGGTCGACCTTGCTGCTGGTAAGACAAAACAATGGCGTCCACTAACCAGTGAGACAGCCGCTGTTTTGAGAGAGCCCTTCCCTTCTGGCTCCCCCCATAACAAACAAAGAGCTGATCTGAGGTCCTGAAACACCGCGTTCTGTCAACGTAGGTGCGGAGTGCACGCACCGGACAGAGCAGTGCCAAGGCTGGGTCTGCCTCCTCCAGGGGCAGCGCTTGCAAGGTCACCACCTGATCCCGGAAGGGAGTTGTGGGAACCTTGGGCACGTAACCGGGCCGGGGTCTCAGAACAACGTGAGAGTAAGCCGGCCCGAACTCTAGGCACGCTTCGTCAACGGAGAATGCGTGCAGGTCCCCTACCCTCTTGATGGAGGCCAATGCAACCAGGAGAGCTGTCTTCAAAGACAGGAACTTAAACTCAACCGATTGCAAAGGCTCAAAGGGAGGCCTCTGCAGAGCATTTAACACTACCGAGAGGTCCCAAGAGGGCACGAGGGGAGGACGAGACGGATTTAGCCTCCTCGCTCCCCTCAGGAACCTGATGACCAGGTCGTGCTTCCCAACGGACTTACCTTCAACTGCATCATGAGAGGCGGAAATAGCCGCAACATAAACTTTGAGGGTGGAGGGCGACAGCCTACGCTCCAACCCATCCTGCAGGAAGGAAAGCACAACACCGATCGAGCATCTCCTGGGGTCTTCTCGACGAGAAGAGCACCAGTTGACGAAGAGGTTCCACTTCAACGCATACAGGTGTCTAGTAGACGACGCTCTGGCGGAAGTGATGGTTGCTGCCACCGCAGGTGGTAGCGAACTCAAACCTGCCTCGTGCCGTCCAGGAGCCACACATGTAGCCTCCATAGATCGGGACGAGGGTGCCACAGAGTGCCCCGTCTCTGAGTGAGCAGATCTTGTCTCAGAGGAATAGTCCAAGGAGGTGCTGTCACGAGGAGCATGAGTTCGGAGAACCACGTCTTGGTGGGCCAATAAGGGGCTACCAGCAGGACCTGCTCCTCGTCCTCCTTGATCTTGCACAACACCCGTGCAAGGAGGCTCACTGGGGGAAACGCATACTTGCGTGGGCCCCGCGGCCAGCTGTGCGCCAGCGCATCTGTCCCGAGCGTGCCCTCGGACAGGGAATAAAACTGGACGCAGTGGGAAGAGTCCCGGGAGGCAAACAGATCTATCTGAGCTTCCCCGAACTGGTCCCAGATCAGCTGGACCGTCTGGGGATGGAGTCGCCATTCGCCGGAGACAGGGCGGATCCGTGACAGCTCGTCGGCTGCCAGGTTCCGGGCTCCAGGAATGTACACAGCACGAAGGGACCTCAGGTGCTTCTGACTCCATAATAGGAGGTGGCGAGCGAGCTGCGACATCCGACGTGAGCGTAGACCCCCCTGGTGGTTGATGTACGCTACTGTAGCGGTATTGTCTGAGCGGACAAGTACGTGTTGACCCCTGAGCAGTGCTCGAAAGCGGTGCAGGGCCAGGCGTACTGCCAGCAGCTCGAGGCAATTGATGTGCATGAGGCGCTGGGGTCCTGTCCAGGAACCCGCGGCTGCATGCCCATTGCACATGGCACCCCAACCCGTGGTAGATGCATCCGTGGAGACAACGAGATGCCTGGAAACTCGCTGGAGAGGGACACCTGCCCGAAGAAAGCTGAGGTTCAACCACGGGAAGAAGGTTCGGCGGCACGCTGGAGTTACTGGAACCCGGAGCGAGCCACGATGCCATGCCCACCTCGGGACTCGATCGCGAAGCCAGAGCTGAAGCGGTCTCATATGAAGCAATCCGAGTGGCGTAGCCGCGGCTGCGGATGCCATATGCCCCAGGAGCCTCTGAAAGAGTTTCAGTGGAACCGCACTCTTGCCGTCGAACTGTCGAAGACAAGTCAGCAGTGAGTGTGCGCGCTCGCTCGTAAGCTGCGCGGACATGGCGACCGAGTCTATCTCCATGCCAAGAAAAGAGATCCTCTGCACGGGGCAAAGTTTGCTCTTCTCCCGGTTGACCCGAAGGCCCAGACGGGCTAAGTGCTGAAGCACTAGATCTCTGTGTTCGTAAACCTGTTCTCGAGAGTGAGCCAAAATTAGCCAATCGTCGAGATAGTTCAGGATGCGAACCCCGTGCTCGCGAAGGGGAACAAGGGCTGCCTCGGCGATCTTCGTGAAGACGCGAGGGGACAGAGCTAACCCGAACGGGAGAACCGTGTACTGATATGCCTGGCCTTCGAAAGCGAACCGAAGAAACGGTCTGTGTCGAGGCAATATGGAGACATGAAAGTACGCATCCTTCAGGTCGATCGCTGCAAACCAATCCTGATGTCGAACACATTCGAAAATGCGTTTGGCCGTGAGCATTTTGAACGGCATTCGATGCAGAGTGCGGTTCAAAACGCGCAGGTCGAGGATCGGTCGTAACCCACCGGTCTTCTTGGGGACAATGAAGTAGGGGCTGTAAAAACCGGACTTCACCTCGGCTGGAGGGACCGTCTCGATTGCACCCTTCGCCACCAGGGTCGCAATCTCCGCTCTCAAAACCGGGGCATTGCCATCGATTATAGTGGAGCGAACTCCCCTGAAACGGGGAGGAGATCGTGCGAACTGAATCGCGTAGCCGAATCTGATCGTTCTGATGACCCAGCGGGACAGACCGGGGAGCTCGAGCCAAGCTCCGAGGAACCGAACCAGCGGGGTCATACGAGCCACAGACGTCCCCCCGGAGGGGCAGCGGGGCGGAGTGACTGGCATGCGCACGGGAGATACCACATGCGGGTGCGTAGTCGAGCTCCGCTCCCCGACAGAAGAGACCAGGGAAGGACCAGCGTTCCACGGGGGTCTGTTCTGCCGGGGGTCTGGCGACAGAGGGGGAGAGGAGCGGTGCGGTCCGGGGACGACGCACGCTCCCCTCCGCGCCCTCAGAGACAGAGGGGAATGAGCGGGGCGACACTGTGGAGCGTCGTGCGCGCTCATTCCGGTCCGTGTGCTCAGTGATAGTATAAAGTCTTTCTTTAACGCACTCAACCCGTCTTATTATTATATATTTTTTTTTTTTTTTTTTTTGAGCAGCGGGGAGCGGAGAACAAAAGATTCTCCCCCGGCCCTCTACGGGGGGAAGGAGGGGCCCTGCTACCTCCTCCTGGGAAAGACTCGATGCCATCACTGAGCAGCCCATAGGGGGCTGTGACGCTCCTCTGCAACCGCCTCTACGGCGCGACCTGGGTGAAGGCTGCTGCTGGGGTCGCTCCGGAGGGAAGGGCGCAGAGGCTCGTCCTCGGCGGCGAACAGACTGAGGCGGCTACACCGGCGGCTGGGTGAAGGCAGCAGCTGGCCGTCGGGGCAGCCTCAGCCTGTTTCTGGGCGGTAGAGAACTGCTGGGCAAAGTCCTCAACCGCACCGCCGAAAAGCTTTTTTTTTTTTTTTTTTAGCAATGTTTTTACTTTTAGATGACGCTCCTGGACCACACTAGTGGCCATCACCTGATCCAAGGGAATCAGTCCCGCCCTCGTGCATACCTCTGAGCAGTCTGGCTTGGCAGACCTAAAAAACGCCCATCATATGCATAGCGGCGGCCGCCCGCCGCGCTATAGGATCGCGCCGTCATAGACGACTAAAACCTACAGGCTCTGGGGGGATGCTCGGGGGGCCCCCGAGAGGAGGCGCTCCGCGGACACAGTTGCATCGCGACAGAGCGCTCCACCAGAGGCACCCCAGCATACCCACGGGCAGCTGCGCCGTCGAGGGGAGGAAAGGCGGGGGAAGCTGACGAGCGCGTCCTCGTCAGTTCCGCATGCAGCTCGGGGACGAATGGCATTGGGGACGGCTGCGGCCTCGCGGCGGCGGCTTTGCCCAAAAACAATTCATCCTTCCGTGAGTGATCGGGGTGGGCCGGAAGATTCCAGTGCAACCCGATACTCACGGCGACCCGAGAGAGCATAGCCGTCATCTCGGGATCCGACACGGGCAACAGGCGCTCCCGAAGGAGGTCGTGCATCCGCATCTTCACTTCCCGAGGAATCAAGCCCGCCTTTATGTGATGCCGCGATCGATAACGCGTCTTCCTCTGGAGCGCCAAACGATCCAGACGGTACCCGCGAACAGGCAGACGTCTGAACCGTTTCGGCGCTCGCTGGCTACAACACTGTTGCGGTGGGTGGGACCCGAGGAGCTAGCGTCGGGGGTTTGTTCCACACCGTCACCGACAGATCACCCTGGCCGCGAGCCGAAGAGCTTCCCCGGGTAGAGGAAGCTGAACGGGTAGCGGAGGCGGGGACTCTCACAGTAAGATCATTGAGTCTCGATCTAAGTGTTGAGATGGTCATATTACCACAAAAGGCACATGACTCAACCACGAAAGCTGCTTTAGCATGACGAAGCCCAGACATACAAAGCAGCGATCGTGCCCATCAGAGAAAGACGGATATCGACCGCACCCAGAAGAACACGGGCGAACCGTCTTTAAAAAGACGTGCCGCGTGTAGCTCTTTCAGAGGAGAGGAGGAAATTCACTCTTTCAGCGCCGAGGCGACCAGGGAGAAGCGCAAAGTCTGGCAGACCACTGCACAGATCGCAGGCAATGCAGAATCTCGCTGGGTACCGCCGTCACACCAACACTGAAGAGGACGCTCGTCTCGAAGAGGCTTTTAGTGATATGGCTTGTGGAGAGAAGAATACTCTTAGCTCCGAAGCGAAAACATACTGCGGTTGCGTCTGCTTCCTCCTTTTATACCCACATGGTGGGCGGAGTACGCTATGCAAATTCCGCAGACCCATGGCATTTTCACGCCATTGGCTCGTTGTTAAATACTCGAAGAGGATTGGCTTTCTGTGCGAAACCCCCATTCTCCGTCACTCCTTTGACGTAACTCGGAGTGACTACGAAAGGGAACTTAAAGTTTCATAACCTATATTTTTGAAAAAGAATCTTCTAGGGCCATTGGTGTCATTTGCAAGTTGTAATTTCTGCAGCCCTAGGTGAGCATGAGGCAGTCTGTTTAAAATATCTTTTCATTTGTCTTTGATCAGATTCAGTCCTACATAATGACGCCTCTTACATGACATACCTGTTATTCCAGGTGACTTATGACCATCGGTACATGATCACAAGCTTTGGGTGTGAGATTCCAAAATAATCAGGGAGTCTGTGTGAAGTCAGCGCTTGAGGAAGGTAATGGGAATAGAAAAGAAAAAACCCAATTAAAGGTACAATATGTAGGATTTTTGCAGTAAAATATCCCAAAACCACTAGGAAAATGTTATATATTTGTTTAGTTGATTACTTAAAATATTCCAAATGTTTTCAACTATTTGTAAATCGCGAGAAAATTGCGATTGTAACCAAGGAAACGGGGCATGTGAGCAGGGGTGAGGATGACCTTGTAAGGCAAAAGTAGCCATAGCGACAGACGTTGAAAACTGGGTTGGTTATGCCGGTTATGCCTAGAAAGACGCACGCGCTGTTGTTGTTTTGTTCAAACATTGTGGACCATGGCAAGCAGGTTTGAGACAAAAAGAGGACTAAAATGAAGATCAACATCTTTCGCGATGCCGAGAGCTCCACGTCCGCCACTAACTTCAACTTAGAGACCTGAGTGTTGCAGGTTACTTTATTAAAGAAGTGAGCAAATGTTGAGCATGGTGAGTAAACTAATCAATGTTATATAGTTCAACATGATGAAAAGTTAGAATATGATCTGTATGTCATTCTCTATACAATTAACCTAACTAACAACATTGAACACACACTTATGCCATTTAGTGTGATAGTGAAACTATTAGAGCAATTGAAAAACGTACGCAATTACACAAATGGCAATATTTTGCCAGCAATTCTCCCGAGCTTTGGCCGCCGCAACGGTATTGCTACTTACAGTTATTACTGCTTTAACCTTTTTTTTCACATGATTATTTCTTTGGATCGGTCGTACATGCCGATCCAGTGCATCCCAAACATGCTCAATGGGGACATGTCCGGTGAGTATGCTGGGCATGCATACCATCCCCAGAACTGGGATGTTTTCAGCTTCCAGGAATTTTGTACAGCTTCTTGCAACATGGGACCATGCATTATCATGCTGCAACATGAGATGATGGTTTTGGATGAATGGCACAACAAATGGGCCTCAGGATCTCATCACGGTATCTCTGTGCATTCAAAATGCCATCAATAAAATGCACCTGTGTTCGTTGTCTACAACATATGCCTGCCCGAACCATAACCCCACTGCCATCATGGGGCACTCGATCCACAATGCTGACATCAGCAAACTGCTCACTCACACAATGCTATACACGCTGTTTTCCATCTGCCCTGTACAGTGAAAACCAGGATTCATCTGTGAAGTGAACACCTCTCCAAAGTGGCAGACGCCATCGATTTTGAGCATTTGCCCAGCCGATTCCGACGCCAAACTGCAGTCAGTGTCGAGCCCTGAAGAGGACAATGAGCATGCAGATGAGCTTCCCTGAGATGGTTTCTGACAGTTTGTGCATGTGGAGGTCCTTTGCTGCCAAAGTCTCTGAAACGCCTTTGGAGACGGCATTCAATTCATAGGCAACAGCTCTGGTGGACATTCCTGCAGACGGAACATTCAATTCATAGGCAACAGCTCTGGTGGACATTCCTGCAGTCAGCATGCTAATTGCACACTCCCTTTAAAACTTGTGACATCTGTGGCATTGTGCTGTGTTATAAAACTGCACATTTTAGGCCACATCCACACAAAGCCAGAGCTTTCCCTATCCAATCTCGCTTTAAACATGGGCTTCGGCTCAAAAAAATATATGCATACACTCCAAACCACTGAAACTGACTGAAAACGATGTTGTATACGTACGAGACCAGTATGGGGCACTGTAATTCTGCCACAGAGATACACTAAACAAGGAAAAGAAGATTTGGAGCTTGTGCATAACCTTGTGTGCTCTATACGAACCTAACACGACAGCAAGGTGAAGACGAAGATTGCTCACTGTAGTAGCATAGGAGCAGAAGATTCAGCTTTAGTAAAGCTAATAGGCTCAGTAGCTTATGCAGCACGACCACAAGTCCATCATTGTTGTTGCTGTTACATGTGACGTAGCAGTGTGTGATTAATGCTGACACATGATGTGATGACATCATCATTGCACAAAATGTAAGGATTGGCCGTGGACATGAAAACGCATGGGTGTCGGTTTCAGATTTATGCACTCTGAGACCCGGTTTAAAAAAAATAGTGGTTTCAGTGTCCCAAAACGTCGGATCCGTCTGGACGAAACGCCAATACAATACCAAATTAGCTATACAGCTAAATTTGTCTCCATGTGGACAGGGCCTTAGAAGCCCCTTTTCCACCAACGCATTTTGAGAGCCGGTTCGGAGCCGGTGCCTGCGCGTGAACCAGTTCCTTGTGTTTCGACAGCCAAAGAACCGGTTCGCGGCCGCGAGAACTGGTTCCAAAGCGGCACCAACTCTTTGCTGGACTAGAACCGTTCTTTTAGCACGTCATGTTTACGTCGGGGGCTGGGGCGGGTTTAGATGTGTTCTAAACATATTTTCTGACCATCGCAAAGCCATGAGAAACTGCAGAAACACGCAAGCGTTTTTATTTATTTATTTATTTAAACATAAGCAAAGAAGAAAACAGTCGCGATTGAACAAATAAATGGAAAGAAAAAAGACACAAGACATGGGTACATAACTTATCAGAAAAGATTACATATCAAACGAAAAGATTAAAAGACTTACATATTTCAATTGTTTTTAAAGTTTTCTTGGTACACGAGTTAGAGATAATCCCAAAGCAATGTAGCCTACTTGCAAGCGACGTAAACAGTGACGTAACGACGTCGTTCCCTGGGCGCTCTAGTCTGTGGAAAAGCAAACAGGTTCTGAACGGGTTCGCAAGTTGAACCAGCTCCGAACTAACTTTGAACCAGCACCAGTTCCGAACCAGTTCTTTTTTCGGTGGAAAAGGGGTAAGAGTGACCTTTTATTGTGGCCAGCCTAAGGCCCTGTTTACACGAGAACGCTCGCGGGTGAAAATGTAAAAATATTTTATCGGATGTGCCTTTCGTTTACACGGCAACGGCATTTTTGAGGCTTAAAAACGCAAAAAAGTGAAACCACCCTCCAGAGTGGAAATCTTAAAAATGCTCCACCGCCGCGTTCTCGTGTAAATGGTAAAAACGCAAAAGTCTGCTTGACTGTGAAGTTTGTACGCAGGCGCGTGGACTTGGTGTTGTTGTAGTATGCACTCCTAGCCGCCTGAAGTTCATACTACATTGAATTTCACACACTTTTTCGTCACCATTTGAATGCGGATTTCCCACACAAAACGCTCGTCTACACACAGAATAAAAAGTGATGACGCAACGCCACTTTTGCATTTTCTCTTCAGAATCGTTTCCGTGTAAACATAGCCTCAGGCACACCTGTGCAATAATCCTGCTGTCTAATCAGCATCTTGATATGCCACACCTGTGAGGTGGATGGATTCTCTCGGCAAAGGAGAAGTGCTCACTAACACAGATTTAAACAGACTTGTGAACAATATTTGAGAGAAATAGACGTTTTGTGTACATAGAAAAAGTTTTAGATCTTTGAGTTTAGCTCATGAAAAATGGTTTGCAAAAACAAGTGTTGAATTTATAATTTTGTTCAGTGTAGTACTGAGAATATGCTTCAAATTTAACTTTTATACACTTCAAATCATACTGAAAGTAAAAGTACAAAATAATATTTTAATAGTAAACAATAAGTATGATTTCAAGTTCACTTAAAGTATGCGCAAAAATTGGAGTATGTGTTATTTTACATTGAATAAAAAATATTTGATTTAATTTTTTTAATGTCTGAATTGTAAATTCATTTTCAGTTAGTACAAGTACATTGGCATCAGAATACTTGGAAAACAGACTTGTAATTTAACTAATGAAATTGAATCATACGTTTTGTAACGGCTGTCATTCATAAACGTCAGGCTTTTTCCTGATTGATGCTGAGTTTCATCTAAATGTAGCCTTGGGAACATGAAGACATGGAAGCCCTTTGCTGGCGTTGTGTGTAATACAGCTGGAGGCCTGGCAGGAGTGCTCTAGCTCCACTGCAGCGACATATATACTCAATGAGGGCCAGACTTCAGGTTTTGGGTTTATGTCAAGTTATTGAGCTACTGTTTATGAGCTAGACAGTTCTGGTCATGGATAATGAATGGTTAATGCAGTGTTCTTATAAAAACAGCCGTGATATGAAACACCTGTTCATCTAGTTACTTGTGTATATCACAGCATCCATATAGAGAGAATGATACCTACAGGTCAGGGACTAGGTCTTCATAGCATTTTGTGGGTGTAATGTTTTTAATTAATTAATTGTTCTTAATTTTAATCAGGGCTGTCAATCGATTAAAAATTTTAATCTAATTAATTACATACTCTGTGATTAATTAATCGAAATTAATCGCATACATCATTTTTGAGCAGTGAAAGTATTTTAAATATTTCGAATCAAATAAATAATCAGCATTAGTGACATTTCACATCATCAACTCTTTTATTCCTATTTTCACTGTTCAAATAATGTCCATAGCACTCAACAATATAACCTAATAATAATAATAATATGAGGAAATAAATTCAAAAAATATTTTTCACTGTACCAAGGGGACACAATGAATAAATGAACACTCCCCTCAAATGTCAACACTATTTCTCTTGTCTTGTTACGTTCCATGAGAAAACTCAGGCAAGAGACCAAAAGTTTAACATAGTGCAATATCAATTCCAGGGCTATTTTGTGCAGTTGAACATAAACCTTCAATACAAAAAATCAGCCCCTTTTACCACATTTCACACAAAAAACAAAACAACAATTTTTAATTTGTAGCCAGCCAGACAGATGAGGCGGCTATTTATCCTTCAGCCAGTCACTGTTAACACACACACACACTCGCGCACTAGTCTCCCACACGCTTTCTCTCAGACACACACACTCACTTACTCACTCACTCGCGCACACGCACGCAGATTTGCTAAGTTTGCGCGTCAGAGTTTGCTCCAGTGGTTTAAGTTTGAAGATGACATTGACCGCTAGAGTTTGTTTCACGGGACGTGCTCATAGACAGAGACGTGCTAGGTCATGTCGTACCTCAATACGACAATTCACCACGACGTCACAACAATAGCAGACGTTCTTCCGGGTGGCAAAAGCTGAAGCGTCCCTATGGCAACACTATTAAATTGCTTGCAGGGAGACACACTGTCGGTAGTAGCCTAATCTACATTTCAACAGTTGATTCAAAAACAGACGTGGTGGAAATTCAGACATAGTTAACATGATCATTAGAGCTTAGATTTTTTGATCTAGAGACTAGTGCACTCTCAACGCACTAGACCGCGGCGCGTGCGAGCGGTAATGCGAGATCTGATGGCCGAGTGCGAGCGGTAATGCATTCACTCTGTGTGTGCGGATTGCGGGAGAATAAAACGATTCGCAGGACTCCCGCAAACTAGAAATATCTATGAATAAAACAAATAAAAACTAATACATTTGTATTCATCTGTTGCAGAAAAGCAACAAGAACAACTAAAACAAAATAGAAATGATTTACATGGCAGAGTTTCTTTTTACAGCATGACTGCAGCGATGAGCGATAGCCAATCACAGACCTATGTGTTGATTTATTGAACGCAATGGCCAATCAGAAGCATTTACTCACCGCTCATAGAAAGTAAAAGTTATTTGAGAACGTCAGTTATATAACGACCCACGTATTAAAAATGGTTGGGTTTAAATCGGGCTCAGGCTCATAATTAGAAGACGACATGCACTTTTGACGACGTCCACTCGCTTTAACCTCGTCACCCACAGGTTCCGCTGGATAGATTTACTTTTTTCTGAAGGAAATCGATAAAAAAACCTACACCTTTTGCTGTATATCTGGTGGCGCAACCCCAAACACAACATATTTTCACCATCATTTCAACTTTGATCAACAAAAATGATTTTAATTATGTAAATGTTCAGTTGCCGGCTGGATCTCTTCAGTTAGTCAATAGAAGCCGCTCGCGTTCTGCCACCCGGAAGTATCGCGGTGCCTATTGTTTACAAACATTCTGAAATGCCCTATACATTAACCGCTGGATGCTCAACTCGCGATGTCGTAGAGTTGACAAACTCCGGTGATATGCAAATTCCTGGCGGCAGATATTGCAGATGACTTTATTTTTATCAATACTTCCATCATCAGGCATCAAGTTCTTTTATAAGTAAATGTTCCAATCAATGATCCAGGCAGCGCGTTCTCGTCTCCCTCCTCTATTTTACTGTCGAATGGTGGTTAGAACGGCTTCTGGTCAAAGGTCAATACGGAATGGATTAATCTGCATTATTTTTTTAATGCGTTATTTTTTCTCAGATTAATTAATCGAAATTAACGCGTTATTTTGACAGCCCTAATTTTAATACAATGTAGTATTCATTTCATAAAAGCAATTAGATCCTTCAAGCATGATATATTGTGAATCATGTCTAAGATTGCCATGAGCCTTGCTCCTGAAGTGCTCCAGATCTAATCACACATGCACGGTAACTCTCGAAACACACACACACACACACACACACACACACACACACACACACACACACACACACACACACAAATGAACAACTGCAGCAGTGTCCTTCATCTGGATGAGATATGATCACTCTCTCTACTTGAATGGTGGTTCAATGCTTCATTAGATTTCCCAACCATCCTCATTAGGCTTTTGCTTTCTCTAAGTCTTCCATAAAGCTTCCAGTACGACTTTTTTTGAGTTCTCAACAGTAGTTGAATAAAAGTGTTCAGTTTATAGTGAGTGAAGCTTGGCTGCTTCTGAAACAGCAGAGAGGACCCGAGGTGCCATTAGTGGCTTACACACAGCTGGAAGCCATTGCAGAAACATGGTGTGCTGGACGCCTCCTCAAACCACATGTTTTCACTGGGTTTTCACACTGTTCCCCACAATCGACTCGCAACGAGGAAAATGCTGCTCTCATATTGTTATCTGGGTAACAAGGAGAATCATAAATACGAGAAGAGCAATGCTATTTTGGATGAACATGCTTTTGTATACTGTACTAAATTGTGGATTGAGGTTTTGTTAGTGGTACACCGTCAGTTCTCAGAGGCATTTGGTCAGAAAGCCAAGAGTAGTGCATTATCAGTGACGCCATAGTCTTAAACTGCTGAGATGCATTTAAAGTAATTGTAAAACCACATCAGTGCATTTTTACTACGTGGACTGTGGTTTTTAATAACAGCCATTAGATATTTAATTTGCTGCATCTAATCAGTCAGGGTGAAATTGCTATGTTAGATTGAAGTCGTATGTACTGCAAAACCCAAGCAGGGCCAATTCAGATGGACCGATACCAAACACACCAAGTTACTTCAAATTTAGCTGGTGCGATGTTTTCCATTAGCCATTATAAAATGGGGGCTTTTTTGTTTGTGCTTTCTTTTATAAAATCGTCCGTGAAGCACATTAATGATGTGTGGCCGACCACATAAATCACGTAGAGAAGTGTACGGTGTACTAACAGTGCCAATTAATGTATTTCAGCAAGCGACTTTAAATCATCTTTGATAAGTGAATGGTTGCAGTAGGATTTTAATCTAAAATGCCTGTGTTCAGTTTAGCTGTGATTACAGTGGTTAAAGTGCAAGATTACAGAAACTCATTACTGTTTGGTAACTTTAACTGTAGCTGTTGTGTTATTCGTCATTTTTATCAAGGAGTCTTGTGTACTGTCGAAGGCTGTGACCAATGGGAAAATAATGAATGGAATGGAAGTACTGATATATTAATTAAGCATTATTCATGAGTGTTATTTCGGTATATTTGATATACTATTTTAGGTTTTAAAATATTTTGATTCAGGCTTTATGTAATTTCCATTTAGTATACTTGTAGTCATTTTTTCATTCTATCTAGTTTTTATTCATTTTTTTTGTTTTAAAGATGTCATTTTAATTTTAGCTGTTTTTAGTACATCAGGTTGCCTTGAAAACTTGCAGATATACATTACATTATACTTGAGCATTAAAGCAACCTACTTAATTTCCCTAACTTTAGAAACCAATATCCTTGTGCATAAGTTGTAAAATTTAAACTAGAATAGTTTAAATTTTAATATTAATATTAAAATTTTAATAGTTAGAAAATTTAACAAAGAACAGAATCAGAACAGTCAGGAACAAGCAGTCACTCCATGAGGAACAGAGCGCGTAAGATGATTCTTCCTAATATTTAGAACTCCGTTGCTCTGGTTACTATTTGTCAATTAAGTAGGGCTATTTTTCGATTCTTTGCTTTTAAATCCTTTTCTTTTAAATCCCTGCTTATCTGGCTTATGCTACCCCGTGCAAACTTTGTATTTTGAGCACTTGCGTTGTTTTTGCCTCTTCACGATGACTCGCTGGTAATGTTTTTTTGTTACTTACAAGCAGGCATATCCAGAGAAAAAACAAAACAAATGTAATCTAAGCTCTGAAACAGAAGTGTACTTTTTATAGATACAGAGGGATTGTATCGAGCTGCTGTGGTCTATAAATGTAAAGCAGTGTGCTCTATGAAGGGAGGTTATGTCTTCAGTTTTGGCAATGCAATAGATCTCATATACATAGTTTGAGTCTCTACAAACCGCAGTGATGACGTACGGCCAGGTCAGAGCTCAGCTGAGAGTGTGGCGGTTTAAAACCTGTAAAATAACATGTGCTAATTAACAACAGCTGCTCGAAACAAATATCTGATCTAGATAGCTTAAGATAAACAGCTGGAATCACTGTGAGTAATTAGTGAGTTTACACTTCAAATAAATGTATTAAGGCTATTGCTCAAATTTTGGGATAGTGACTTGGACAAACCACTAACTTTAGTACACTTCAGTGTGTAAATTGTCCTGTACTGTTTGTGCTACAGACATGAATGTGTGAATGAAATGATGAAGAGATTCAAAAGGCTCTATGCACAACTGCACTACTTCCTGAACTTCAGCCAGCTCCTTGTTTCCTGTATACCATTATTGGACAATTTGATTAATTCAGGTGTGTTTGACCTCAGTAGTCACGGCAACAATAATCAAACACACCTGAATTAATCAATGTGTCCAATAATGCCAGACAGGAAACAAGGAGCTGGCTGACGTTCAGGAAGTAGTGGAGCTGTGCATAGAGCCTATTGCAAAGAAAATGGTCTTTTATTGAAGACTGAGCAGGTACGAAACTGTGAGAATGGTGATGGGAAATGTCCAGAGATGAAGTGCACTTGGGAAGCACAGGACGCTGAGGACAGCCCAGGCCTCCGGTGAAGAATGAAGATGATGATGGAGGATGAAGACAATCCGGGATGGTGGTGACAAACTGAATCCAGAGGGATGGAATAGGAGCGCGGGTGACCGAGGTGCTGAACAAAGACGAACACACAGGAAATGGCGACTGGCGGAAACACGATGAAGACGAACACACATGAACAACGGGAAACATCCACAATGCTCTGACAAAGACAAGATGACAACAGAGACTGAATCAGCAGCGATCAGAGCTCTCACACACACACACACAACAAGATGAGAGAGGAGACAGCGAATGTATTATCCGTGACAGTTTGTCCACATCATAAGTGTCATTGTACTGAAGTGTGTGATGATGGACCTGAGACAGAATATCAGAGAGATTTGGGGATGAGCTCCTTTGACTTGGACCAATAAACAACTGACAACACACTACAAACTAGTGCATTGGAAAGCCACTCCATCACATTTTCCTTTACTCCTATCTACAGTATATGGTGAATTACTGCATGATACCTGGATGTTCAGTCAGGCGAAACTAGGATGGTTCACATGACAACACAAACGTCTGTGTGTTCGTCTGATTCAGAGATTTCGTCCAGGAGAAATTGCCATTGTTGAAATTCTCTGCAGCAGCCGGACTCTATGTGTCCGTAGACCGTAGCACGCAGCGAGAGCACATACACTGCAGTCCGCCTCAGCTCGAGCCAGTCCGGCTCCTCGACCGAGAGCAAATGCACAGAAGTCCGCCTCAGCTCGAGCCAGTCCGGGCTTTTCGACCAAGAGCACATGCACAGCAGTCCGCCTCAGCTCGAGCCAGTCCAGCTCCACGACCGACAGCACAGGCACAGCAGTCCGTCTCAGCTCAAGCCCCAGTCCGGCTCCTCGACCGAGAGCACATGCACAGCAGTCCGCCTCAGCTCGAGCCAGTCCGGGCTCCTCGACCGCAACAGGCAGCCACCTTCGGTTCCTCCATCAGCCTCAGCTGCTCTTCACTATACTGCGGCTCGTAAAGATAGCCACGAACATCGGATTTGAGCAGCAGACTCCTCAGCAAAATCCTCTTCTTCCATATCATGTTTAGTTTCTTCTGTCATTGTCATAATTCCCATCTCCACAGCGCTTGTTAGCTTAGCTTCCAAAAACAAGATGGCGGATACTGAATTCAGTTTCTGAAAGTGAAGTGATCACTGTAATAGGCCTGTAGGGTGATTGGGTCCCACACCCTTGAATAATAATGAGCTATTGTTTGTAGTCTCTACAGATTTCAATGAAATGTGACTTCCTGCTTATTATGACGCAAAATGACGATTTTTACGCCATAATAAGCAGGAAGTAAAACACTTAAATCCTTATTTCTCCCATCTCAGGGGAAAATAAGGGAATAAACCATGACCATTCAAAAATATGACTGGGTTTCAAAAGATACAAAGCTTAGTGCAAATGGGTGAAGTGTCCCTTTAACAATCAGCCAATGCCTACAGTCCTGGTACTTGGGACCTGAAGTGGGAATATATTGAAAATGAAATTAAAAAGTACATGTTTTTCAGGCTCAGATCTGTTAGTCTTAACTGATCAGGTTGCATTTAATAGTTCATGTAGAACCTGATCTAAGTCATGAGGCTCAGGCACAAATAGTTTATTATTATTATTTATTTAATGATAAGCAATACAAATGATTAGTTTTCAGCATTGCAGCTAACAGGTAGCAGATTGAACAGAGGCCTCATTGAAAGCGAGAAATTAACGGAAGCCATGAATGACAAATGCCAAACAAACACTCATAACATTTGTTCCTAAGCTTCCGTGTTTATGGCTCTTTTTTTTACAACAAGCCATCGAGTTACAGACAATTAGCGTGAGCAGAACACGGAGCAGTTAGCAGGCAGTGGTGCAGTGCTGTCAGTGTTATGAGGTGAGTGACAGAAAACAGCATGCAGCGCTCAGGGCTCACATTGTTACAAACACATATCATGACCAACCCTCACGCTTATTCTGGCCGTCCTCTGGAAATATTAACACATGATTAGTATCATAGTAGTGATACTGTCATTATGATAGGGAAGGAGAGAACCTAAACGCAAAGGCAGATCAAAAGTCACTTTAGTAACTTGTTTGCCGCTTGGCAAAAATACTCAATCAGGAGCCGACAGGCAAATACAGATCAAACAGATAATTAGGTAGAAAAGGTGAACAGAAGATCGTCTGCTCTCTTATTGAAGATGAGTCCAGGAGCACACAGCGAGGCGTCCTGCTAAACAGAACGTCCAAAGTAGCCCAAACCGTGTTCAACATCTTTGATCATTCCGAAACAAGTATTATTGATTTGAAGGAGGGCATAGACAGCTCAATGATTCAGCTGGTAGAACTACAAAAAAATTAATTTTAATAAACCAACAGCCAAGTAACACAATATAAAGACACATTTTATATAATAAAATAATAATAATTGGCCTAAATTTATTAACAATAACAGATTATATGTTTTCTTCTCTCAGTAGCACGGAGCCTTCAGCAGAGGAATGGGGACTGTGGACATTGCAGATGTGCGACCCTCAGCCCGAAGCGCCTCATTCCCTGCCTTCTGCTGCACTCGCAGCGGCTCCAACACCATCCCTAATAGAGGAAAAGAGTAGAGATGGAGATGGATGTCCTAAAATAGTACTCCATCTGCAGGAGGAGTACTACAAACTAAAAATTGAGCTACTCAAAAATAAAACTTATAACAAATATTTTTTGTGTCTTCATAATATTTTTCTAATGAAAATGTTGGCTATAAGGTGCTATTTAGTCACGACTGTTAGATTACATTCACTGTTACTTACATGAAATCCAAATTAGTAAACTGGGCTCTGTAAGGATTTCCACTTTGGGACAGATCTCTCCCTTGTTGAGGGTGTTCTTCAGCATCCTCTTCATCAGCCCAGTTGTCCGTGGGAACGTATGCAATTTGTCTAGCTTTACAGATGTTATGAAGCACTGCACAGGCCGTTATCACTTTGTAGACCTTTCCTGGTGCCAGTCGCACCTCTCCATGTAAAATGTGAAAGCGCCTCTTTACCTGACCAATACCCCGCTCAACTACGACTCGTGGTTTCTCTGAGTTGAAAATTAACAGACTTCAGTGGATATTTTCAAAACATAATGGAAGGTTATTTATGAGAAGTAGTGTAGCCAACAAATACTAAGCTACTGCAAGACATTTGTTGTTTAAATTTGAAGACCACACACATTAACTGTATGTTGTCACTGTTACGTGTTGTAATTTAGCTGTGACCCCTGCTCAGGATGGAGGTAATGTGTGAGGAGCCATGGTTTTCAAGGATAACCACTGTCCCCTAACAAGTGGCAATTTGCTGGAATACGACGTCCTTCAAACAGATGTCTCAGGCCACTTTCCGCCAGTATCCTGGCATCATGTGTTGCGCTGGGCCATTTCAATACAATGTCTAAAATCTTATAATCTGCACTGAAAACAACTTGAACGTTTATGCTGTGGTACCTTTTTCTGTTAACATAAACGTCCTCGTCTTCCAGACGGTGCAATAATTTGGATGTGAGTTCCATCTTTTACTCCGACAAATCTAGTTTTTGAGCCTGCAAGGTGAGAATGTCCAGTGGAAACGAAATGAACTGCGACACAATACGAGTTTCTGAAAGTGCTGTTATTGTTTGTGTGATCACTCAGAAGGTTGTGACAGACCCAAATCATCACTGCTGCATTGTTGCATTTTCCCAGTTACCAAATATCGTAATGTGATTACTTTCATTTCTGGGGTTATGGCATTCCTGTGCTGCGTCAGAGATGTTAGCGCATTTCTAATAAGATCAGTCGCAAACATGATCCCTGCACGATTTAATCTATAGCATCTTAACAACTCTCTGTCATCTATTATCTGCAACACATTTCTTCTCTCTCTTCGTCGTTCTGCCATTTTCTCCTCTGCAAAAGAAACTCTTAAGCCTCTTAAAAGCCTTGTTCGTACTCCTAACAATTTTGACCTTAAGACCTCTTTTAGGATTAAGATACTTTCTGAATTACTTTTTTTAATAAGGATTTTATCTTTAATTTTAGGAGTAAACGGCCACATTTCTAAGAATTTTCTTAGAATTTTGTCACTAGGAGCTACTCTTTGCATTAAAGAGGGGGTTGACTGCGATTTTACTTCTTTCATTTTAAATAGTGTGTAATGTTGCTGATGGTGCATGAACAGTATCTGCAAAGTTGCAGCGCTGAAAGTTCAATGTAAGCAGAGATATCGTCTTTTAAAAACCAGGAAGTGTAAACGCCTACAAAAACGACTCGATTGGGACTACAGCTGGGATATGGTACGTCACTAACCCGCACATTTGCATCAACCACTCCCTTCGGAATATGCAGGAAAGGGTATGCGCATATTTCTGCAGCACGTCGAGTGAGTTGTGTTCACCCAGCTGACAGGTCTTCTGTGTTCGATCTTCCCACGGATGTTACTTCGTCAACAATGGATACAATTTATGTTTGATTATATTCTTGAAAGTGACGATCGTAATCTAGCTCTCTGTGCTGCGCATTTTACGGAAGACAGCTTCCGTAAGGTAAGGTGCAAGGTAAGGTGCGCACTCACTGCTTTCCTGGTGCTCGTCTTCTTGATGTCGCTGCACAGGTTCCTGAGATCCTGAACGGGGACGAGCACGTCTGAGCTGTTGTGCTGCACGCGGGAGTGAACGACATTAGGCTGCGGCAGACGGAGGTTCTGAAGAAGGACTACATGAGCCTGATCAAGACGGTACGCAGCACAGCGCCTGAAGCAACGATCATCGTGTCTGGATCGCTCCCCACGTATCGACAAGGACAGGAAAGGTTCAGTAGACTATTTGCATTAAATGATTGGTTCATGACACTGTGTAATGAACAGAAACTGCTCTTTATAAATAATTGGAGTCTGTTTTGGGAGAGACCCAGGCTGTACCGTGCAGATGGACTCCACCCCAGCAGAATCGGAGCGGCTGCTCTGTCGGACAACATCTCCAAAACGTTACGCACAGGATGACTAGTAAGTCAAAGTCCAAATCACACCCTTTGTTGCCCAACTTAACTAATATAGTGTGGAACATTATATAGAAACTGTGTCTATTCCTTGTTTAGTGAAGCCAAACAATAAATGTAGTGTAAGATCTAGCAAAAATCTTATTGTAATTAAACCAGAAAATCTAAATATCAGTGAATAAAAACAATTTCTAAAGCTAGGTCTTCTAAACATTAGATCACTCACACCTAAGGCGGTTATTGTAAATGAAATGGTCACAGATAATAATTTCGATGTTCTGTGCCTTACTGAAACCTGGCTTAAACCAAATGAATATTTCGGTCTAAATGAATCTACTCCGCCAGGATACTGTTATAAACATGAGCCCCGTCTGATCGGTCGTGGTGGTAGTGTTGCAACAATCTATAAAGATATTTTTAATGTTACTCAGAAAACAGGTCACAGGTTTAATTCATTTGAAGCACTTGTGCTAAATGCTACGGTCTTTGATGTAAGAAGGAAATCCATATTATCTCTAGCCTTGGCTACTGTATTTAGACCTCCAGGGCCATATGCTGAATTCCTAAAAGAGTTTGCAGACTTTCTCTCGGATCTATTGGTGAATGTCGATAAAGCAATAATTGTTGGAGATTTTAACATTCACGTAGATAATACAAATGATGCTTTAGGTGCTGCGTTTACAGACTTAATAAACTCCTTTGGGGTCAAACAAAAGGTCAGTGGTCCCACTCATCGTCTAACTCATACACTAGATTTAATTATATCATATGGAACCAATCCAACTGATATAGATATTATACCGCAAAGCGATGACGTCACTGATCATTACATGGTGACTTGCATAATACGTACTGCTGAAATATGTCATGTTGCGCCACGTTATAGACCAGGCAGAACAATCCTTCCAACCAATATAGATAGATTCTCAAATACCTTACCTGATCTATCTAAATTGCTAAGTGAACCAAAACAAACAGTTGAATTAGAGGAAATGACTAGCAGTTTGAGCACCATTTTCACTAGTACATTAGATATTGTTGCACCAATTAGATTAAAAAAGGTTAGAGAGAAAACTAAACCACCCTGGTACAACAGTGATACACATGCTATCAAGAGAGAAACCCGTAAGTTAGAGTGTAAATTGAAACAAACTAACTTAGAGGTTTTTAGAATCGCGTGGAAAGACAGTATGTCACGTTATAAAAAGGCTCTAAAAACAGCCAGGGCTTAGCATCTCCGCAAACTAATAGAAAATAACCAAAATAACCCAAGGTTTTTATTTAACACCGTGGCTAGACTAATAAATAAACAGACATCACCAGAGCAAAATATATCGTTACAGTTTAGCAGTAATGATTTTATGAATTACTTCAACAAGAAAATAGAAAGCATCCGAAACACAATTATAAATTGTACAATCCTCTATGGTGTCTTATGATTCAGCCGCAATTATGGCCCCTCTAGAACAACAACACCGCTTTACAATGATAGGACAGGAGGAGCTAAATAAACTTATCATTGCATCTAAACCAACAACATGTTTATTAGATCCTATACCCACTACTAAAAGAACTATTACTTGTAGTAGAAGAGCCTCTCCTCAATATTGTTAACTCGTCTTTATCTTTAGGTCATGTTCCAAAAATATTCAAGCTGGCAGTAATAAAACCTCTCATTAAGAAACCGCAATTAGATCCAAATAAGTTAGCGAATTACAGACCCATTTCAAATCTTCCATTTATGTCCAAAATACTAGAAAAAGTTGTGTCCGCTCAATTATGCTCTTTTTTGCAAGAAAATGATATCTATGAAAAATTCCAGTCAGGATTCAGACCACATCATAGCACAGAAACTGTGCTAGTTAAAACTACAAATGATTTACTTTTAGCTTCTGACCAAGGCTGTATCTCAATACTAGTCCTACTTGATCTCAGCGCTGCGTTCGACACTATAGATCATAAAATACTCTTGGATTGACTACAAAACTACACTGGTGTTCAAGGACAGGCATTAAGCTGGTTCAGATCGTAATTATCGGACCGTTATCATTTTGTCTGTTTAAACGGGGAAAAATCAAAGATAACGTCAGTAGACTATTGAGTACCGCAAGGATCGGTTTTAGGCCCTCTGCTATTCTCAATATATATGCTGCCACTTGGTAATATTATAAGAAAACATGGAATTAATTTCCACTGTTACGCTGACGACACTCAATTATACAGTATATTTCATCACGACCAGACGAAAACACTAACTCATCTAAATTGACAGAGTGTCTCAAAGATATAAAATGCTGGATGACGCGTAATTTCCTGCTATCAGGGCTGCCAACTCTCACGCATTGAGCGTGAGACTCACGCAATTGAGCCAATTCTCACGCTCTCACGCCACACCCCCAATTCCTCACGCTAAAGTGTCAAGCCAGTCGGCAAAATACCTGAAAGATAAGTTTATCTATAAATCCACCAGTGATCAACTCGTGATCGACTAGTTTTACCACAAATTAGTTAAAATATCCTCTAATCTAGTCTAGAGCAATCATGCATGCGAGACAGATGTTGAGCTCCTAACGGCGCGGACGCAAAACCAGGACTGGAGTCAAAGCCAATTCCTCTCTGCACTCTAAGCGTTCTGTTATCATTCAGATTACATCCACTATGGGTTTTCCAGTCTCACTCACAGGAAAAACTGCTCCGTGTTCGCGTGAGCAAAGTGCACACGTTTCTCTAAAAACACCCACCACAAACTTGCCTATTCTTAAAGTCTTGTGCTGTTTTAAGGCAAAAAGCCATATCGTATGGAATGCCAAAGCTGACTAAATTAGAAATAAATAAATAAATGTACAACGAAATGTAAAAAAGCAAAAATACATAAATAAATACATAAATAAATATACAAAGAAATGTAAAAAAGTGAAAATAAATGAGTATTTATACTTTTATTTCCATATTTATGTATAATTGTATTTTTTCACACATTTATTTATTTATTTATACATTTATTCATTTATTTATTTCAACTTTTATTTATTTCCACATTTATTTCAGTATTTACGTTTTTATGTCTACATTTCTTTATTTTCACATTTATTTATTTCTATATTTATTTATTTCCACATTTCATTATTTCCACATTTATTTATTCCAACATTTCTTTCTCCGTATGTTAATGAGGGGGGCGTGTTTTAACTCAGACCTCAGCAATCGAGCTCAGAGTGGCAGTTCTGAAGCTTTGAGGCCACAGTGACACCTGGTGGTGTGTGACCAAACAAACCGCAAGAGCTGTGCAGGCAGTATAACATGTATTTCACCCTAACTGTATGTAGGGTAGGCTATATAGGGTTAACACACATAGCACACCAACAGGTCTGATAGCAGATACTTGGACATGAAAGCGCATGAAAGTATCCACTATTCCACTAATATCTACCTTTTTCTGCGCCCGTTCTATTTCTCATGACTCATAGCGGATTCAACTGACTTTACGGTTTTCTACTTCCTGCTGTCCTTTTTTCACTAATTGTATCTTAATTTCAATCAATGTTTCATTAACCAATCGCCTGGTTTTAATAAATAAGAAGTATATAAACAATAGATGATCATGACGGAGGCGACAGCGCGCAAACTGGACTGAATGAAACTCGGTGTAACGTTATGCCTAACCTCACAGGCCTGAGAAATATATAGACCATTCATCTTAGAAAGCAGATGTAGACAGGAGTCAAAGGACTAACCAGCCTAATCTTATAGTACTGTTATTCTGAAGCAGTCAGGGTGATAGAAACTGTCGGATGTTTTAGGGAGATGCATGCATCAGCTATCCTTTGGAAGTTATGAAGCAAAGAAAAACGTTAATCTTGTTTTTATCTGTGATTTAATAAAAAATAACGTGATCAGATCACATTTAATGAATGTTTTTTTCGATTTAGTTTGGTGTGGGAATGACACAATCTAAAACACATGGCAAAAAAACATAGACCAGACTCGAACCGGAAGTTGACAACCGGCATCGTCGTCATGGCAGCGCACATTGTTTAGAGCAGAAAAAGGTGGATAACAATGTAGGCCTAGGCCTAAACGTGGTGGATAGGGCTGATAGCTTGCGTTTATTGTCGATGAGACTCGCACACCAGCGCACAGTTCACTGACTCCGACGCAAGCATATTGATCAATGAGTTTGAAACACGATTCAATACGCGATTTACATCCGCGTTTCCTAATTTAGTATGCATAACAGATGACAATTCAAATGTTTAAAACGCAACCCATATTTAAATGCTGCTCTTAGATACTGATTAATCACAAGACATATTTTGAATTATTCTAAAATCAAACGCAGCCAACCACGCTTCTCACGCCATGCATTCTGTATTAAGATTTTGACTTTTAATGACTTGTTAATTTGATTTTACTGATAACAGCCATAGTGCCTTATTATTATTATAACTGAGTAGTTTATCGATTAATATTAGAACTTGACATATATGATGATGTGCAGCCTAGCCTACCTATTTAATAAGGTTTGGGTAGATATAAAATCAATTTACAGGGGGAAATATCACCACGACCACGGGCAAGACTGGTGCTGTTTGAATGAGCAGGATGCTTCTGTGTTCCAATGCATGGCGTGAGATGCGTGGCTCACTGCGTTTAAATGAGCCACTTTTGTTTAATTTAAGAATAATTCAAAACTGATGACTTGTGATCAATCAATATCTATCTAAGAGCAGTATCTAAATATGGGTTGCGTTTTAAGCATTGAATTGTCACCTGTTATGCATAAATAGGAAACGCGAATGTAACCGCGGACGTGTCAAACTCATTGATCAATATGCTTGCGTGGGAGTCAGTGAAATGTGCGCTGGTTTCTCTCCGTGTTCTGCGCTAGTGTGCGAGTCTCATCGTAAATAATCACAAGCCAAAAACAAGCTATCAGCTATCATATTCATGTTAACCCTATATAGCCTACCCTACATATAGTTAGGGTGATATCCACGACTTAAAATATGATATTGCCCACACAGCACTTGCGTTTCGTTTGGTCACATTCCACAAGGTGTCACTGTGGCCTCAAAGCTTCAGCACTGCCACTCTGAGATCAATTGCTCATGTCTGAGTTAAAACACGCCCCCCTCATTAGTATATGGACAAAGAAATGTTGGAATAAATAAATGTGGAAATAAATAAAAGTGGAAATAAATAAATGTGGAAATAAATAAATGTGAAAATAAATAAATGTAGACATAAAAACATAAATACTGAAATAAATGTGGAAATAAATAAAAGTTGAAATAAATAAATGAATAAATGTATAAATAAATAAATAAATAAATGTGTGAAAAAATACAATTATACATAAATATGGAAATAAAAGTATAAATACCTATTTATTTGCACTTTTTTACATTTCTTTGTATATTTATTTATGTATTTATTTATGTATTTTTGCTTTTTACATTTCTTTGTACATTTATTTATGTATTTATTTATTTTTAATTTAGTCAGCTTTGGCATTCCATAATATCGTGGTTTCGTTTTTTTAGTTCATTGGCAAAATATAACGCTAGAGACCTTCATGTTAGCTTATACATTTTACATCTCATATGTTCGACAAAAAGCGGATTTGAACTCTCGTCCGAGCGCATCAGTTGCTCGTTCATGAACTACAGGCTCTATGATCTACGACACTGTATCTGTTTCGTGACAGGCGTGATTTTGATTTAAAGACAGGCACTTAAGGCGGCTTTAGTGCAAACTTAGGCTATGCTATACGGTGTTCCTGTGCCAAGTTTGAATACACAAAGCACAAAATGAGATTCAAAAGCGTAGATTTTCAGTGAATAATGACTAAATGGACATACTTTACAATAAGGATATATATATATATATATATATATATATATATATATATATATATATATATATATGCTATGTGCACCGACCCTTGCTTTTGGCTTGCTTTTGGCTTGCTTAGTTGGGGTTATTTAATATTTAATATTTAACAATATTATCGATCTGTTTTGTACTACTTTCATGTTATCACTGTGAAGCTGCTTTGATACAATCTGTATTGAGAAAAGCGCTATATAAATAAATGTGACTTGACTTGACTTCCAGAATCTCCACGCGTTCAATGCAGGATTCAAAGCAGCAAGAAACTGTTAATAAACCATGAAGCAGATCCAACTTTAAAACCAGAGGCAGCAGTTGTTGGGCCACAACCTGTAAGTAGGCTAAGACTTAATAATTTTAAATGTATTTGCATGTATAATTCCAGACGTAATGTTAGCCTGTGTTTTATTTTTATTTATTTTTTTCAAATGCCAGCGCTGGCTTTATAGCCGCTAGGCTACTAGTTATGCTAGTATTTTGTGTCTACAACAAACGCGTACAAACATTATGGACCTGAATTTTGTATAAGTACTAATGTTGTAAATGTATTTTTCATGTGTATATGCTTTATGACGTTATTTTCGATTTGATCAAGAACGTAAACTTGCCATTGCTGTTTGTGTTTAACATTAGTAGCCAGTCAGTTGCTATCGTTGCTAGTCAGATGCTATTGTGTAAAACAAACGTGTATATGGTTAAAAAATGTGGCAAATTATCATTCAGAAATGTTTAGTAAGAACCTTGTGTAGTGAGGTTCTGCTTGACTTTCTTCATCGCAGCTTTCTCGGTCTGATTCTGCCTCACTGATACTGCAGTCTCAACATCATTATTTACGTGTATCCACCGTCTATCTATGTCTATGGTATCCACCTTGGCATGCCCGTTAAGGTAATGGGCGTTAATCTTTCGGACAACGTGAGCGACAGTTTAGCCAATCACAACACACCCGCCCAAACAAACCAATCTGAGCCCACTACGTGTTTCTGAGGGAGTGTTTTCATAGACTCAGGAAGTTAACCGCTTGTTCAGGGGACAGAGGAGAGCGCGGCTGACAATAAAGGTGAAGTTTATGAAAAATAAGACTTTTTTTAAAAAGAAAAACCATGAATACATGTTATATTGCACCCCATAAACACAATCATGCAAAGAAAAAAAGCAGTCAACCACCCCTTTAAGATTCTTTATGAATACGGGCTCAGGTACATAATCAACATCTGATAATACTCCGGCGGAGAACAAAGGAAAAGAAGGGGGAGAAATAGTACAAGAAATTATAAGGGAGGGAGAACAGGTGTGAGCATTAATGAGATAAGATGAAGAACAGCTGAGCGAGGAGAGGGAAAAAGGAAAAAAGGAAACGAGGGGGAAAAAACAGGAAGAAAAGGTAAAAAAGGAAGAAGCTCAACTATTGACATAGACAGCTTTCATCAGAGTCACAAATGTATATGTATAAAATCAAATTGCCGTCTAACTGTCCTATGAATATTCTAACACACCCAGTGGCATTAGACAAAGTCTCCACCACAATACTGTCGCCGTGATTACAGAGAGGCTCTGATAAAATGGCTCTCTTGCACACTAGCTACGCTTTTGCAGCGCAGTCTCACCCCAAGACGTCATATAACTGACGTCTTGGGACGTCTTTTGGCCATACGACAACATCCGCCTTTTTAGGGTACACTTAAACGTCGGTTAGATGACGTTATCGGATAACCCTACCCCAGACCTAAACCTACCCCGTCACCTAACTGACATTAAAGGTAAAGCGTTAGTTGTATGACGGCCCGGGATTGTCAACTAACCGACGTTTAGGGGTACCCTAAAAAGGCGGATGTTGACGTATGGTCAAAAGACGTCCCAAGACGTCAGTTATATGACGACTTGGCATGAGACTGTGTTAGCTTTTGTTTGCACTGATTCAATGTGCTCTAGCTCGAACATTTTGTATAGAAGCATGACTTTTTTTGAGTCGGGGATGAAGCATGACATGTCTGCCTTCTAATGGAGGGGAAGTTGAACAAAATTTGACACCCAATTTGACAAAATCGGCCCTTTTACTCAGTGCCGCATCTTGTCGAGAAACTCGACCGTGGCACCAAGAGGGTTAACTTGTTATGTTATATTTTAATTTGGCCCTATGCAGATGTGAGGTTGATACATCCAACATTAGTGAAATGCCCTCGCTCAGCTGTCGGATCATAGATGAGTTATTAGCATTAGCTTTTGGATCTCAGTAGTTTTTCTGAGATTATGTCATCAACTGTTTAAGTATTATGAAAATGAATGACAGATACGAAAAATTAAAACTCCATCATTACCGTATACTCAAAAATACTGTAGACTGTGGACCTCGTTTATGATATATTTATGTTTTTAGGGTCTTCTTTCACTTTAAAACCTCCATCATACAAAGGGTAAACTATGATAATTTATGTCCTCATATTGAAGTCGTGTTTTGGATACATCATGTTTAAAGAACTCTGGTCAACTTGAACAAACATTGAGCTCATTTTTAGAACATTTGGAGTGCTGTCAGTACAGACAAAAATGACAAAAATCAGTGGTGCCTACACCGTGTTATCCGCTTAAAATTCGCACCCTGTTGACTTCAATGGGGCATGTTCTAAATCTGCTTTTAGCCTCTTAAAATCCTTGATTTGTCATTACGAGTGCACAACCATGTGAGTGGTAATTGAAGAGAATTGGCACTAGCAGGTTACTTCCAGTTTCTGGACTGGCTGCAGTAACAGGTCTCTGTCCATGCGGGGGCGCTCGCAGTCGAGTGCAGAATGAATGGGAGTCTATGGGGGTGGTGGTGATTGGGGGTGATTTTTAGGACTTATCTGTTCTAAAAATCCATTCAAAAGTGTGATGTTACTACAATAGCAGAATACAATAGCAGAATGCTAGCGCGTTCCAGCCAACAACAGCCTAACCTGTAAGAAATCGAAAGGACATAAGTACTCTTTCATTCGACTTTTGGCCTATAATGTACATTGAACTTGCGGAATCAACAATAAAATCTATGTTGATTCAACGACAAGCAGGAGAAAGAGACACACTTAGCTCCATAGACTTCCATTCATTCTGCACTCGCCCGCGATCACCTCCAGTGGAATTATAATGGAACTGCAACCAAGATGATACACAATGGAGCTAATAGGAAGTGCCAAGGCTCTCCATTAGACGGGCTCTGGTGTTATTAAGAGTGACCTCGGTCAATCTGACTGCAGTAGATGTGAAAGATATTAATAAAAATTATGTTAATTCAGCCAGCTCACATACCTATATTTACTTCCTGTTTTCGGTCGAAGTCCACAGTAGTCGATTGTCGAGTTCACACACGCGATCATTGGTAACTAAGCAACAGTGGAGACTCAGACTGTCAGCTGTCAGCCAATGACGGTTCTGTGTGGTGTTCTGAGAATATCAGCTCACATGGATAATTCAAATGTTGAACATCATTTAGTTAACAATGATCGCGCACGCGAACTACAGTGGACTTTGCCCGAAAACAGGAAGTAAATACAGGTATGTGAGCTCTGGCTGAATTAACATCATTTTTATAAATATCTTTCATGTCTACTGCAGTCAGATTGACCGAGGTAACTCTTAATAACACCACATGGCTGTGCACTCGTAATGAAAAATCAAGGATGTTAAGAGGCTAAAAGTAGGTTTATAACTTGCCCCATTGAAGTCAACAGGGTACGAATTTTAAAAAGAGGATAACAGGTAAAAAGTAAAGTAAAACATTTTATAGTATAAAGTATAAGATTTTACCAGGATAACAGGTAAAAAGTAGGAAACACCAATTTTTTGTCGGTTTTGTCTGTACTGACAAAAAATGTACAAAAAAATTAGCTCATTGTTAAAATTGACCGGAGTTCACATTTAAAACCTCTAGAGTGTGCCAAAATGCAGTCAACAAAGAGGTATACAATGCAAATTAGGTATTCATGTTTATCTATACAGAGCTAGCCATAGAACTTTAACAGAATGTGTGTGTTCACTGCATTTCACCACATTACGGCGGTGTGGGTCTCAGCCCTTTCCATTGAATATTCAGAGGCATGGCATTAAAACAAACCTGACCACAGTGAGCGATCCAATCTGGGCCGCTTATAAATCTCCCAGACATGGCTGAGGTGGACCAGGGCCATCGTCCCACCAGAGCTCATCCAATAAACATCAGGAGCATGATCGTACGGGCAAATATACTACTTGAGTACAGATTTCACATACATTTTTAAACAATTCTAGTAACACTTTACAATAAGGTTCATTAGTTAACTACATTAGTTAACATTAACTAAGAATACAGCATTTGTTAATCTTTGTTAATGTTAATTTCAACATTTACTAATACTTTATTAAAATCTTGTTAGCATTAGTTAATGAACTGTGAACTAACACGAACAAACAATGAACAGCTGGATCTGTATTAACTAACAAAAGATTAACAAAAACAGTAACAAATGTATTGCTCATGGTAAGTTCATGTTAGTTAATACATTAACTAATGTTTAATAAATGAACCCTATTGTAAAGTGTTACCACAATTTTGCACTATACTATATGTACAATGACAAAACATGCTATGTGTGAGATATATTTTATAAATGTTAAAAAGCATATTTCATTTTAAAAGTCAACTGTAGTGCTAGACATATATTTAGGACACACTAATTATTAATACAAATATAGATAAGTCTATAGAAACAAGTTTTTTTAAAGAGACTAAGAGCCAGATTTACTAAACAGGGCAAATTAGTGTAAGAGAGCAATTGCAGAAGAGTGCTGATGGGAATGGAAAGTTCTGCATATGATCTACTGACGACATGCAAATTAAAGAACACAGACGCAGTCAGATCATTTCCCTAATGACAAACACAATCCACCAATTAGCTTTGGGTTTAAGATGTGCTTTTGGGCAGTAAATAATGGTGCAAACACCAGAACATTGACGATCGCAAACCTTAAATCACCTTGTGTGATTCAAAAATTGGTTTAATTTCCTCAAGGTTCACTCATTGTGTTAAATTATTATTTCCAACCCTCATTCTGGCTCTCTGTCTGAAATGATCACTCTCAGGTTCAAATCTCAGCACAAATCCCACTAGATCCAAATGAACCATTTTTAGAGCTTGATTTTATAAATGCTGTTTTTTTTCATAACAAGGAGGATATTTTAAGAAAACTTTATTTAAAGAAAATTGTATTTCTAATGGCATGACAATTTTAAATTTGGTTGAGAAACTTTTGATAAACACATCATATAGCAACAATCTTCACATCTTTTATGGGGCATAAATATTATTTTTGTGAAGAGTGTACATTTTTGTTTTAGAGGCACCTGGATGGTCTCCACAGTCCACTGAGGTAATTACACTTAATACACAGTGCCTTTGTTCCTCTGACTTCCTTGATTGACAGGATGTGTTAATATCACTGCACTTATTTGATGCGATAAGTTCGGTGGAAGCAGAATTTGTCCAAATGCGTGGGTGTCCTGCAGAAAGCTGTTTCTGTATCTAAAGCTCTTAGAATCAGGCCTTGTTTATTTTGATCTGAATCCTCATCTCCAGAGCGTCGGCCCTCATACTGTTGCCATAGGAACAAACTCATGGCCGCCCATGGACAAGTGTTTTCTTTGGCAGTAAATCAAGGGTTGGTGGAGTTGGAGAGCTGGCGTGGGATGAGGGATGTGATGTGGAATGTCTTGAGACATGGAGCCGGACATGAAAGGTTCGTGTTCGTAGACTTCCCTGGAGCTGTGCAAGATCTCATGGGCATTCTGTCATCTTTAGTGACCATAAAACATTGATCGCTTGGTTCCCTTAACTAGCACTTTCCATTGCAGGCACTTTCCATCAACAGCTACAGTATTTCAACACATTACCTGTGATGTTGAAAGAAACATCATTTTGCCATCTCTGACAAGACAAACTGGTTTCAGTTCAACTAAAACTAAACCAAATACCACACACTCATAAAACAATGATGGCTGGTCTTTTACTCCCTTTGGACAAACCTCTGGGATGGTTTTTGCTGATATTCAAGTGTTTAATCATCGGTCATTGCTTCTGGCCTGGAGTCTATGGCCGCCTGTAGAAAGGCACACTAATAAAGGGCACACGTACTCTTCTTAAACCAGAGCAAATTTGCCAGCTCTATTTCTGTCTTTGCACAAGCTCAAAATTGCATTCATGTTTGTGTTTATAATCAAATTTGTTTTTTGTTTTTTAAATGTACTGTAATTCTATGGGCATGGATTTCATTTTCATTAATTTCTTATCCTTTAGCAGAGTCAAATTCTCAAAATCAGAACTCACTTTAAACGTGATGAATGAAAATGTGTTTTGACGAGATTTGTAAAGGTCACATGGCGGCAGCACTGACATAAATGACACATAAAGCACAGATGGGAATAAGATTAATTGTTCAGGCTTCAGGTATAGCAAGTATGGCCAAACTCCCCAACAGTCTGACCTGACATTGGCTGGTCACACCATGCAAAGTGTGGCCAAACTTCTTTCCACCAGCCAACTGTGTAATACCTAGCTTATTAATTACCTGTTGATTGGCATTGGCAATTTGCTACATCCTGTTTTATTTTGACATAACTGCATTTCATTTTTTACATATAATTGTGGCCAAGACCAGTATTGAAAATATTGGATATGTTCACCAGATTTTTTTTCCTTCTTCCCCAAAAATATATCTGTGTTACATCCATTCTTTCTCCAAACTTCTTATCCTCTGCTTGGTACGTCTCAGGCTGCAGGTAGGGGAAACACCCTAGACAGATGCCCAGTCCATCACAGGGGTCATACACACATATTCGCACCAACAGACAAGTAAGTGTCTCCAATTCACCATTGCTGCATGTCTTTGGATTGTGGGAAAAACCAGAGCACCCGAAAGAAACCCACACAGTGATACCCACTGAGCCACCGTACCACCCTGACCAGTATCAAATAAAAATATTTTAAAGGTTCTCTTTAATTCTAGACAGATGTTTGTCAAGGGTTAGGGTGAACGTCTTATTTTGCTGCATAGCTCCAGACATAGTGAAGAATGTAGCTAGCTACAGATACGTTGACACAATCCTTGCAGGCACCCCTCTTCCTTTCCAATCATGAATATCGTTTGAGTTGTCTCCATGGACATAGATCATGATTTCTTCTGTGGTCTCAAATCACATCCTAATGGTGTCTACCTTCATGCATATTACAATATTTGGGACCCAGCTGATGGAAAACATCCTCCTTGGTCTCTTGACATTTGTGTGCTGTTGCAGGAATGTTTCAACAACAAGTGAAAACAGAGGCCCAGAGTTCTTGTATGCCAGATGATCAACAGATGATTCCTCCTGCTGTTGACCTCTGCTTCCTGTAGAGCAACAGAGCGGATATCGAAACCACACAAATGCCGCATGTCAGTTGCCTGTCTGGAAACTAACCCTTGAGGCCAAAATATAATTTCCTCTACTTTCAGAGGTGACACTCTGCTGAGGTGGTGTGTCCAGTAAGGGCTGGGATGATTTTATACAACAGTTGATGCGCCTACCGATCATTGAAGGAAACAAAATAACTGAATGTGATTTTAAAGGAATGCAGACATAGACTTGAGCATCAAAACACTCGTGCTTGACCACTGACCCTGAGAGGAAGTGAGTGCCCAAGCACCCCAAAAAAGAGAGAATCCAGATGTGAATGGAAATTGCTTATGGAGATGTCTGGAGCTTTCTGCAATGTAGGGTGGGAGTTATACAAACAAATAAACACTGTGAATTATGATAAAGATGTCAGTCAACAAAGACTTCCTATGGTGATATTTTACTGGGGTTGGACTAGGTCAGATACACATTAATTCCTGATTCCCCAAAGTGGTATTAAATGTGGTAAGAAACATTCACACAATCCAAACCCATTCTACTAAGAGCTCATTAGCATCAGCATGGATTTCCCTTAGATAACCAAGAGGTGTCCTCATTCATGACTCTGCATTCTGGGGAAGCGGATCTCTTGAATATGATGGTGATGAGGGGCGCCTTTGCCACATGTGTTCTCTTAAATTGAGGCTCCATAAATTAAACATGATCCCTTAATAAAACAAGCCAGGCCACATCCACTGGGTTATCTAGCCCAACTTCGGTTCTTTCCTGAGTGGGATGCTGTATCATGTTCCTAGAGGCCCTGTTTCCTCATCTCCACCTTCATCTTTGTCTAGACCCATCCCATCCTACATGCATTCCCAAGAGACTGGCGTCCAGATGTGTTTTTCAGCATTGCATGAATTCTGCTCTCCCCTTGAGGAACCTTCTTGTCTGATGAGATTGTGTTTCTGTCTTGTCCTTTAATCCAACAAGCATGAAAGGACTGCACTACTTTATTTTTAGTGAGAGACGAATGGTAAGGCTGGAGAAATGACAACCATAACTACACAGAGCTCCCTGCATGTTTGGATAACAGAGAAATAACTTCATGGAACTGTTCATGGAGTTCATGGAACTGTTCATGGAGTTCATGGAACTGACCTCTATTTCATGCCTGAAATACAGGTCACCATGGAAAGATGAGTTCCTGTGGTTCTTTAGCAACATGTCAGTTGAAACGGTTTCTCATAGCTCTCCTGGGTTCATGTGGATTTGTGTGGGCTCATGGCCAAGATGAGGTTCGTCGTTGCATGTTTTGACTCCAACAACAGCTTTTAGCATGATTGAAAACTGTCAAATGTGTTGAGAACAAACAAACAGTTTAGAAAGAATGGACTATGGTAAATGGACTGCATTTATATAGTGCTTTCACAGACCCATTGGCCACCAAAGCGCTTTACATTTTGCCTCACATTAACCCATTCATACACTCATTCACACAAACACGGACACACTTGGCTGGTTCATTCTGTCAGGTGATGCAAAAGATAGGACCCAGATACAAAAGAGCAGATAAGGGGTTTTATTGACAAGACTATAGATGGGGCAGAGAAGGAGAATGAGGTGAGAAACAGTTCAAGCTGACAATGCGAAGACAGGGGAGGAGAAAGACCACTGAGATGAATCCAGGGAGACACGGGCTTGAGGTCAGCAGAGAGGGTCAAGAGGGTCAAGAGGGTCAATATTACAACAAGTATTAGGATTAACCATACACACAGGTGTAACCCACAAAGCACACAAGACAAACCAGCAAAGACATGTGGGAAAGAAGCACAATATAAAGGGACCAGAGAACATGAGGATCAGGTGAGCACAATTAGTGAAACGAGGACAAGACATGGACTAAAAAAGGGGTGTGGTAACAGGAAACAAGGAGACGGGACATGAGGAGCACATGGCAAACACAGAGCCATGTGCTCAAACACAAAACAAACACAGAAACATGAAACCACAACAAAACAGGCAAGGCTGCCAAGGCAGACCCCTGCCTGACAGAGAGCACCCCATTTCATGAGACTGGGCCCATCATCTCCAGAAAATAGCTGAGGTCTGTCATCACAGGCCCCTATAAAGTAAGGTTAACCTCACATGAGGATTATTACCAGGGATCACGGGATTTTACTGAGCTGTGCACTGTAAAAAAAATTAAACGTAAAAAAACTGTAATTTTCTGGCAGCAGGAGTGCCAGAAAATGTCTGTGTAAAAACAGAAAAACTGTCAGGAAAAAAAACTTAGATACACTGTAAAAAAAATGGTTATTTCTTATCCTTAAATCCTGCGCTTGTGGGCAGGACTAATGCTGGGTACACACCAAAGGATTTTTTACATCTTATAAGATTTTCAAAATGTGACCACACACGAGGAGAAAAAATCCTACATTTAACCGTTTTGCTCCTATAGTGTGTGGTGTGCCATGATGTGACAAAGACAGTACCACCACACACAAAAAGTTTTTCAACCAGAGTTTAGACTGTGAACACAGGAAATCTCACAAAATCTCACTTAACCAGTTTCACTAAAATCTTAACCAGTTTCACTAAAAAAAATTGAACTAGTATTTATTTGGTTATACAAATGTTCAATACACCTACAATAATAATAAAACCATGGTTCATTTTCCGTCTCTCTCTCTCTCTCTCTCTCTCTCTCTCACACACACACACACATACACCTATCCTTATATGGAATGGTTTTTATACTGAGCTTATTACATTTTCTGAGCCACAAATCAACAAGCTGATCCTCCATCTCTGCTCTCCACATCAAGTTCACGTTGTGCTGCGCCATGACTGCGTTTGTTATTCTTCCGTCTTCCATCATCTCGCTTTCCAATTGGATATTGTTTCGATTCACGTTATAATCTCCAGAACGCGCTCGCGTTTGTCCTCGGGGTTCCCCCCACACATCAGGATTTCTGATCATAAATATTCAACATATTGAATATTTACGATTCGCGATCGGAGCGGCTCCGATGTTCTTCCAAGCAGGTTCGTGCACTCTTAACACACCTCACACCAAGGGAGAATCTGATAAGAAAATCTGTATAACCAACAAGATAATCAGGACATACCTAGGATTGTCGGAAGGGGGAAATTCGGCCCAAAATCAACCGGATTATCTTTTGGTGTGTACCCAGCATAAGCAACGGAAAAGTAATGGTGGATACGTCATCCTACGCACGACCACACACACACACACACACACACAAAGTGATGATTGGTCATTATTGAAGACACCTGATGTTAACAAGTAGAATCACTGAAGGAGAAAACCGGAATTTTTCACCGTTATGGTGATCAGTGTTTGCTTTAGTTTGGCTCTTGACCCTAAAGTTTTTAACTTTACATTCTGATTGGCTGATGAAACTAAGTGGTGAACAGCTATGTGAACAAAGCGTAAAAGAGACTTGATGGTGTTGGTTAGGTTTTGACAAAATCATAATTTGAACAGAATCACTGAACTCATTTAGAGCCTAATCTCTGTCAGATATATATTAATAATTACAGTGGCGGGCCGTGCATTTCACACTTAGGCCTTCTGTCCTACCTGAATTAATAACTTTTAATAGTGTATCAGCGCAAAGACTCTCTATAATTGTTGTTTTTATTTTGCATCGGCAGTTATTGGATTAATGCGGTGAGTTCGGGAAAGGTCGGTACAGAGAAACGAGCGTGTGAGTTCGGCTGGTGCGTTTGTACAGTGGTTCTTGCCTTCTGAATCCGATTATAAATTCATAAACGGAGCCTCCCTTATCTTGTCGTTCAAGGGTTAGTCCCTTTTCAGACGTTACAATAGTACGAATGTTTGAAAAAAAAAAAAAGTTTCGATCATAAATTTATAAGAAAAATTAAAGTCAAAGCGAAATCTGATTGGCTGATTAAATCTGACGGATTATCTGATTGGTTAAAGCAACGGTTTCCTTGCCATTCATTTTAAATTACAGACGCCCGCACTGTCGATTCTGAAGGCCTCCAGGCAGATTTATTTACCCGGCAACGCATGATGGCTGAAATATGATTGGATACAAGCTCATACATAAAAACACACTACTGGAAGCAGCGCAACCAAGAGAAAAGCTACGAAATTAAAAGAACGAACTATTGGGAATAATTTAATACTCATTCATGGAAAAAATATATTAAAGAGTACCTATTATGTCATTTAAAATGTTCCTAATATTGTTCTGGGAGTCCCCAACAACAGTTTTACAAGCATGCAATGACAAAAAAAAACACTTTTGTTGTCTTATAATATGCATTTATTTTTACCTGAATTGCCCACCGACTCCCATATGAATCGTTTTAGCGAGTTCTTTTCCAAAACCCGCCTTTGCGTGACGCTAATCTGCGGTGATTGGTCAGATGACCTAGTCAGTTGTGATTGGTATTCTCTGTGCAGAAAACGGAACTCTTATTACCTTAAATGGGTTCTCAACTCCGGTCCTCGAGACCCAGCGCTCTGCATCTCCCTCATTTAACACACCTCAGATCCTCAGCTCGTTAGGATAGAGCCGGCTCGCGAATCCATACTTTATAGCGTTTAGGTTTGTGAAGCAATCATCTTCAAAATGACGCGAACACAGAACAAGGTTTGGGCTATACTTGTGTGGTATACTTGTATATGAACTGCAGCCACTTAGTCTTCAAATACTCCTCACTTGGCAGGTTAAAAAAGTTCGCTTTTGCGTCGCACTTCAAAACACAGCGTCTCGTCGACATGATTGTTTTCCGAAGCCCAGATCTCGAAAAACGACAGAGTCCAAAAAGGTGCGGTGGGTCCAAACCTCCATGCTCTCAGACCTCCCTGGCCAGCCCAGGCAGGGTGGCCCGTCCTGGGCCAGTTTCAGATTTGCCCGCCACCCCTGGAGCTCCGGTTTTCCCTAGCGTCTCCGAGCGCAATAAGTGGGCGTTTCTTATTCAAATAACTTGTCAAGTTGACGTCAACCAGACAAAGGAAACGCATCGTTTTTCCAACGATTCATATCAGCGACTCAGAGTCGACTCTTGTTTTTGAGAGATAATAACTTTGTATATGATGAACTTTCATGTTTAAAACTTTGCAGGATGTTTCCTTCACTTAGATCTATGTTAAACACTACATGAAGGGCAATTTTCAAAAACCCAAAATAGGTACCCTTTAAAGTGAAAGTCAGTGATTCTGAGTGTTTAGGCCAGCAGAGAAGGCCTTGCTGGCCCTGACGGCCCACCACTGAATAATTATGTCATCACAGTGATTTAATCCAAAGTATTTCCTAAAAGTTGTTCTGATAAAATAAGTCTATAATCAGTGTATGAATCTCAACAATGGTGATTAACAAAATATTCTATTAAGAAAAGGAAATCACTATTTATTCATACCGCAATGCATGATGGGAGCCATGAATGAGTTGTGATTGGTGGCACCCAGAATGCGCCGAAACATGCTTTATTAATGTCACCATTGTTGAGATTCACAGGCTGATTATTGATGTCAGTGTTTTTAAACAAAATAAAAATCTTTGGATCAGAACAACTATTAAAACATATTTTGGATTATATTGAAAATGTTGATAATTGTTTGCTATAGACTCACAGAGTTGCTGTAATTAACATGGTTAAGACCAGAGATGGACAGTATTTGAATTACAAAATACTCAAAAGTAAATAAATACGTATTTCAAATACATGTAATTTGTATTTTCCCTAACAAAAATAAATCAAATGTTATGCGCATCTCTTCAGTAAAGCAGGTTCCTTGATTAGTAGTAAATCGCCTTCACCTGCTTTCAGATGGAAGATATGATGCAGATATGAGTGTTAAATTAACATGCAAGAGTATTAAAGTTAATGAGATGATTAAGTGATTAATTTAGTGATGATTGAGCATTATTGAAGACACCTGATGATAACAAGGAGAATCACTGAAGAAAAAAATCACAAATTGTAAGCCACCGTTATGGTGATCAGTGTTTGCTTTAGTTGGACTCTTGACCATTTAATTATTAACTTTAGAGTTTGTTTGGCTGTTGAATGTGAGTTATAACTGCCAGATGAACAAAGAAAAAAGTGATCTAATGGTGATGAACAAAGAAAAAAAGTGATCTAATGGTGTTGGTTATATTATGACGATCATCATTTGAATTTTATGTTTGTGATTTATGCTGTTGATTACAGCATAACTGTGAATGTGCATAAATATCTAGAGTTTTAGATATAATATAAAGGATTTCTTAAAAGTTGTTAAAAAAACTTTAAAAAAAATATTTATTTTAGGCACACACAGATGTCAGCATTCAGTCATTGCATCTCTCAACAATGGTGACGAGCAGAATATTCAATGAGGAAAAGTAAATTACATAGACAATTCAGATCATAATTTATTCATACCGCAATGCATGATGGGAGCCAATAATGAGTTGTGATAGAGAATGTCTAATTGAAGAGAATTGGCACTGGCTGGTTACTTCCGGGTTCTGGACTGGCTGCAGTAACACGTCTCTGTCCATGCGGGGGCGCTCGCGGTCGAGTGCAGAATGAATGGGAGTCAATGGGGTTTCACCCCCAGAAATCCTCTTTTCTCAGGATGTAATTTTTTGTCAAGTAACTTGAAAGATGCATTCAAAAGGGAGGGGTAAGAAAATACACTCAGCTGAAAATTGCATTTTTAAGTTCACTCATCTGTTCTAAAAATCCGTTCAAAAATGTGATGACGTCACACAATAGCAGAATGCTAGCGTGTTCCGGCCAACAACGGCCTAACCTGTAAGAAATCAAAAGGACATAAGTACTCGTTCATTCGACTTTTGGCCTATAATCTATATTGAACTTGCGGAATCAACAATAAAATCTATGTTAATTTAACGACAAGCAGGTGAAAGAGACACATTTAGCCGTTTAGCCCCATAGACTCCCATTCATTCTGCTCTCGCCCGCGATCACCTCCAGTGGAATTCTAATGGAACTGCAACCAAGATGATACACAACGGGTGCTAATAGGAAGTGCCAAGGCTCTTCGTTAGACGGGCTCTGGTTGTGATTGGTGGCCGGATTATTATTGTCACCATTGTTGAGATTCACGGGCTGATTATTGCTGTCTGTGTTTCTAAAGAAATTCATTTGAAAGTGTTTTGTTCTGAAAAATGTTTATTAAATGTTTCATTTTTCAGATCACAGCATGATTATGCCACTACAACACTATCAGATCACACTTTTCTTTGTTCATTTGACTGTTATAAATCAATAACAGCCGACAAACAAAATTTAAATTTAAAGTATAAGGGTCAAGAGCCCAACTAAAGCAGACACTGATCACCATAATGGTGGCACAATCACAATTTGTGATTTTCTCCTTCAGTGATTCTGCTTGTTAACATCAGGTGTCTTCAATAATGCTCAATCATCACTAAATTAATCACTTAATCATCTCATTAACTTTAACACTCTTGAATGTTAATTTAACACTCATATCTGCATCATATTTTCCATCTGAAAGCAGGTGAAGGTGATTTACTACTAATCAAGGAACTGGCTTTACTGAAGAGATGCGCATAACAATGTCATGCGCATCTATATCGCCTAGCCCTATTTTAAATACAAATTACAGTCCCTCAAAGTATTTAATTACAAATTTCAAATTACATGTATTTGAAATATGTATTTAATTACTTTTGAGTATTTTGTAATTCAAAAACTAAACTGCTCATCTCTGGTTAAGACACTCTAAATTACTTTGGTGATGTAGGTTAAGTGATGAATTTGTCAAAAACAACAAACACCATCGGATCACCGTTCTCTATATTCATCTGGCAGTTATAACTCAATTACATCAGCTGAACAAATTTGAATTATTAATACTTTAAGGGTCAAGAGCCCAACTAAAGCAAATACTGATCACAATTATGGTGTCTTAAAATGTAATTTTCTCCTTCCGTGATTCTGCTTGTTAACATCAGGTGTCTTCAATAATGGCCAATCATCACTCAATTAATCACTTGTCAAAATACACTATAAATAGATAAAATAGCATTAAAATGACAACATCATGACATTCTTAAAAAATGTTAAATGACTGTTGATTTAGGCAGTTATACCTTATTTTCTTTGTTTTCTAATTTCACAGAGAGAATCTGTAAAATATTACTTAATATTTTATGCAAAATTACACATAACCCTGTAAAAATACAGACAATTTCCTTTAAAAAACGTAGAATTGATCAAAATGATTGATCAAAAGTAGAATTGTTCAAAATTGATTTTAACCAAAATACAAGCAATTACCTTTAAATTTAATAGTGGACCTTTAAATTACAGCAAATATCTGTAAAATAACAGTCATTCACTATTTAATGACAAAACGGCAAAATTCTGTAGAAAATACAGACCGTTACTAGTCTGGCTAATGCCAGACCAAGTATAATTGAGAATGAGACGTGGTCTGGAAACCACATGTTCATTTTCTCATATTTGAGGCGTGGTTTACGAATACCCAGAGCCGTATTATTGGGTGCTACGAATGACAAATGTGCCTGTACGTAGCTCATATGATCAAATGTGCCTGTACGTAGCTCATAGCCAATCGGTTCATTGATACCAGATGACGTATGTAGAGCGACAGAAAATTAGATAATGAAGGCGACGATGGGTCAGAGATTTAGGAGATTTATGTATACACAAAACATGTTTCTTAATTTCAAGGATACTTCCTTGGCAGGACGGGTCCTACCAAGTCATTTCCTTCAGAGGCTAGATGAGGCTCCTCTTTAGCATTCGGAGAACACGTAAATGTAACTAGCAAGGTTGGCAATTGCACGTCATTGTGTCATTACATTGTTGTGTATTGTTTACTTAACGTTTCGGGTTTTATCCTTACGGTGATTCCGTATAGTTTGAGTAAACATTGACGGTAGTAGTCAAAACAGATGCAGTCCGTAACTTTTTTGTGTTCAGAATTTACAACATGTATACAATGAGCGAGTGCATCATGAATGCTTTTTTTTCAAACCGTGTTTTTGTTTTATCTTGAATCACAACGTAAACCCCGTAATAAGCGTTAATACTCGAACTTGTTTAGACTGGATGGCGGATCGCAGCTGTTGCGGAGTAGCCCAATGCCTGCGTGACTCGTCATGGACATAAACAGAGAGAAGTAGCTCCGGCAAGTATGTTCTTCCGCAAGACGCATGCACTGCAGTTCTGTTTATTAACTGCTTTGTCCAGTAATAATGCAATAATTAAAGTCTTTATGAATCAATAATTCAAACCGTTTTTAAAAATAATCTGTTCTACACACACATGTGTGTTAAAGCATATTCTACCCCTTCTGAGAGGGTATCACTGTTGGAGATACAATAAAGGAGAGGTCCTAAATTATTCTAGAGAATGCAGAAATGTTTTATTTCCTCTTTAATTATTATTATTTATTTATTTATTTTTTGCAAAGGTTGATTAATAATATGTTGAATTTGTTTAAATTACCAGTCTGTTAAACTCATTTGTCAAGTACTATAAGAAATAAACACAAAAGGGATTGTGGATTTTTCTCTTACTAATATTTTTAATTGAATGGGAACCGGAACCGGAATCGTTTGGCGGAACCGGAATCGGAACCGGAAAATTTCTCACGATTCCCAACCCTAGTAGTCACACAGCTCTGATCGGTCGATCTTGGCTAGAGAAAATAAAGCTAAACTGGCAGGAAGTACATTTAGTGGCGAAAGAGTCTACCAGCCTACAACACATTCTGAGGAAGCATGCAGAGGTGTTTGGAGATGAATTGGGAAACATGAAAGATATCACTGTAAAACTGACCATTAAGTCTGATAGTAAACCTAAGTGCTTAAAAGCTCACCCAGTTCCTTACGCCATAAAGCCTAAGGTAGAAACTGAACTAGACCGGCTGGAGGAAACCGGTGTACTGAAGAAAGTAAGTGTTAGCGAGTGGGCCACGCCAATTGTTCCTGTACTGAAAAAGGATGGATCAGTCAGAATTTGTGGTGATTTCAAGGTTACTATCAACTATGTTAACTGTTGAACACTACCCCTTGCCGCTAATTGAAGATCTGTTTGCTGGATTAGCAGGCGGCCAAAAATTCAGCAAGATAGACTTATGTCAAGCTTACCTCCAAAAGCAGGTGGATCCTGTTTCCCAAGAGCTGCTGACCATCGTGACACACAAGGGCCTATACAGGTATCAGAGGCTTCCTTTTGGCATAACTTCGGCTCCAGCATTGTTCCAGCGGGCCATGGACCAGATTCAGAGTGGATTAAATGGAGTACAGTGTTATCTCGATGATCTGTTTATTACAGGAAAAGATGATGAAGACCATCTCGGGAACCTGAATGCAACACTACAAAGGCTAAAAGAGTATGGCCTTCGGGTGAAGAAAGACAAATGTGACTTCTTCCAGCCCACGATCGAGTACCTAGGACACGTGATCGACAGCGCTGGTCTTCACAAAGCTCCATCAAAGGTAAAAGCTATCGTGGATGCGCCGTCGCCAAAGAACGTAAGCCAACTGCGATCATTCCTAGGATTGCTAACATACTATGCAAAGTTCATGCCAAACCTTTCCAGTGGACTTCATCCACTTCATGAACTGTTAAACAAGTCCAACAAATGGAAATGGTCTGACAAATGTGAAAAGGCATTCAGAGATGTGAAGTGCATATTAACACAATCAGAGGTCCTCACACATTACAACCCTGCCCTACCGATACAGTTGGCATGTGATGCTTCACCGTATGGTGTCGGTGCAGTACTTTCACATGTAGTGCCATCTGGTGAAGAAAGACCGATCGCTTTTGCGTCAAGGACTCTGAACTCAGCAGAGAGTAATTATGCTCAAATTGAGTGAAAAGCTTTAGCAATCGTGTTTGGTGTGAAGAAATTTCACCAGTACCTGTTTGGGCGCAGATTTACCCTGCTCACAGACAACAGACCCCTTACCTCCATTTTTGGTCCCCAAACCGGTATCCCTTCTCTGGCAGCGAATTGCATGCAACGTTGGGCTCTGCTACTGTCGGCTCATCAGTACGACATCAAGTATAAGAGGTCTGAGCAGCATTGCAACGCAGATGGACTGTCTACGCTGCCTTTGCCAGACACAAAACCAGAATGCCCTCAAGGCGACATATTCTACTTCCAAAAGTGCAAGGTGCTCTGGTAACTGCTGCCCAAGTGAAACGATTCACAAGAACTGACCCAGTCTTGTCAGAAGTTCTGACCAGGATATCTCAGGGCTGGAAAGGAAAGATGACAGATAAATTTAAACCTGATTCGACGAAATGAGTTGACAGTGCAGTCGGATTGCTTACTGTGGGGTTATCGTGTCATCATACCCCCGCCCCTGAATCACCGTTTGTTGAAAGAACTTCACGCTGGTCATTCGGATATAGTGAGAATGAAAGAGATGGCACTCAGATACTTCTGGTGGCCTGGCTTGGATGCAGAGATCGAGGAGGAAGTAAAGGGTTGTTCAGAATGTCAGAATGTAAGGAACATGCCCCAGCAAGCTCCCTTACATCCATGGGATTTTCCAGAGGTGCCATGGCAAAGAATACACATAGACTTCGCAGGACCTCTGGAGAACCACATGTTTCTGGTACTTGTGGATGCTCACAGCAAATGGCCTGAGGTTGCGGTCATGCATAACACATCTTCTGAGAAGACCATTGAGGAGCTTAGAAATGTTTTCAGTTGTTTTGGACTGCCACAACAGCTTGTAAGTGATAATGGCCCCCAGCTAGTGTCTGAAGAGTTTCAGTCTTTCCTGAGTGTAAATGGAATTCAGCACATCAGGTCTGCTCCTTATCATCCATCCACAAATGGCCTGGCTGAACGATTCGTGCAGACACTGAAGAAGGCGCTAAAGACATCTCAGGGTAAGGGCTCCCTTAACCAAAGACTGAACACATTTCTATCGTCCTACAGAAACACTCCTCATGCAACCACAAAAGTCTCTCCAGCCAACATGACATCATGACTTTTGCGTAAACATACACGCCACTTTCGAGTCAAGTGGCGTATTATTTCTACGCATTTTGAGCTATTCGCGTGTATCCGCGTGTATGCGTGTATGTCTACGCCATTAACGTCCGCATCATCCCGCGTGTCAGAACATGCGCGTCAAATGTCCAGTCATAAATGCCATTAACCCCAGTGACGGTTAAGTTTAGGGATAGGGTTGAGGTAAGTCATATATTTTTTTTTCCCTAGGATGGTAAGGGAACAGTCATAAATGCCATTAACCCCAGTGACGGTTAAGTTTAGGGACGGGGTTGAGGTAAGTCCTATATTTATATAACGTTAAGTCAACGGCGTTCATAAACACGCTGAAAAGCGATTATGCGTCTTCATAACACGCCAAAAATGCAAATACGAATTGGCGTGTCATACACACGCTACTTCATGAGATCAGCCTGCTCCAGCTACAGCTTTGTTGAAACGACAACTACGCAGCAGACTGGACCTTCTGAGACCAACCGGAACCAAGCAGATTGTATTGTCACAACAGCGAATGCAGGTGGAGAGGCGATCCAAAGCGAAGTGAAGTTCAGGAGTTTCAACAGAGGTGATGAGATACTTGCTCGTAATTATGGAAAAGGAGCGAAATGGGTACCTGCAACTGTTCTTGCACAAACTGGCCCTGTTTCATACATCGTTGAAACAAAGGAAAAGTTTACGTGGAGGAGACATGATGACCAGTTGTTGTCCTCGACAATCTCCAGTGATGATCCCTGTGAATTGGACGCACATCAACACGCATCTCTCTTCATTCAGGCCCTTAACGTCGAGAACGACGATTGGTATGGCGCTTCAGTCTTCTACTGTCAAGGAAGTCTTTGTACTGCTGGCAAGATCTTTTGGCACCAGATCTTATGGAGGCGTGCCACATTGCTCGGTCACCAGCAAGCGTTTCCCAGTTTTCGCTTGGAAGGCCGAACGACTCAAGGTCACGCTTCAGGACATCCTTGTAGCATCCTTGGAGCTTCGGCCGACCGACTTGGCGAGGGGCATCAGCAATTTCGCCATACAAAATTGCTTTCGGTAACCGGTTTTCTTCCATGCGGTAAATGTGGCCAGCCCAGCGTAAGCAGCGGGTGCGCAACATAGTGTAGAGGTCTGTGCTCTTGGTCGTGGATAGGATAACCGAATTTGGAACATAATCCTTCCAAGTTATGCCTATAATTGAGCGCAGACAACGAAAGTGAAAGGTGTTCAGACGGTGTTCATGTCTGCGATAGGTGCACCAAGTTTCACTGCCGTACAGGAGAGTGCTGAGAATACAGGCCTCGTAAACTTGGACTTTTAGGTGGAGAGACAGAGAATTGTTCTTCCATACTCTCTCGCTGAGCCTGCCGAAGGTTGTTGATGCTTTCCCAATTCGGATGTCCATTTCGCAGTCTAGACTGTTGGAGGTGTCGACTGTGGAACCCAGATAAGTGAACTTTGTGACGTTTGTCAGTACGCTGTTGTTGATAGTGATTGTGGGTGAGAGCATAGCAGGTTGGGCAAAGACTACTGTTTTTCCCAGGCTGATCTTCAATCCAAACTCCTCACAAGCAACAGCAAAGGAGGAGCACATAGCCTGCAGCTCGGTCTCAGAATTGGCAAGGAAGACGGCATCATCTGCATATAGGAGTTCCCGGATATGGACGCGGTTGATCTTTGTTTTTGTACGAAGTCTTGCCAGGTTGAAGAGATTGCCAGAGCTGCGTGTGTGAAGTAACACTCCAGATGGGACAGGGAAAGCTCGGCGTAAGACAGCGGAGAAGAATATACCAAAGAGAGTTGGAGCCAGAACGCAACCTTGCTTTACACCACAGAAAATCGGAAATTCCATAGACCGAGCGCCCTCGAACTGTACAGTTGCCTTCATAAGAACATGAAATTCTTGGATGATTTTCAAGAGTTTGGGAGGACAACCCAGTTGACGGAGGATGGTAAAGAGGCCGGACCTGCTGACATAGTCAAAGGCCTTTGTCAAATCGACAAAGACTGCATACAGGGGCCGACCTTGCTCAATGCATTTCTCTTGGATTTGGCTAACTGAGAAAATCATGTCTGTGGTTGATCGACCAGGACGGAAGACGCATTGACTCTCTGGGAGTATCCTATTTGCAATTGAAGGGGGTGGTCAGAATCCCTTGCCTCTTCAGCATATCGTCGCTGTCCGATGAAAACCACGTATGTCCATTTTTGGCGATTTTGAGATTTTTTGACTGATAGAATGTCCAGGTTCATTTCCGTGTACAGGATGCGTCACATTATCTAAATGACCAATGAAAAGTTGTGAAATCATGTCATCTGATTTCCACGTATTTCCATTTGCTGTCAAAGCTGTCCATCACGCAGCGTATCTCCCATAGGCAGTATAGTATCTCCCCGCCCTGTGGAGGCAGATCGCCGGTTTCGTGAAGTTTCTCGCCGGTCTCGTCTCTGAGACCCCTACACCTGGTATTAAAATGCGATCTGTATCCAGATAAGTTATCCGGATAATAAAAAAGGCATGTTAAGGCAAGGTATAAATACGTTATGATCGAATTGTGATCGGATCTGCCTGACCATCAGGAGGTAGTCTGGCTCGCATTGTGTTCGGATCTTTACTAGTAAACGCAATCTGCTTGTTGAAACCACATATTTAGGCCTATATTTTACGTTTCCCAAAATGCTAAAAAAAAATAAACGAGTGAGAGCGCGTTATATCGGCTATATGACACGTTATAGTCAGATATGACGGCGCCACGGCGACACGCATCACCGCAGATGAGCAGCTGAGCGAAACTGAAAGTAAGTCACAGACGCAATCATCTTCACAATCACACAATCATCTCACACACACAATCATCTTCAAGTAAAGAAACGAAGTGATCTTACCAGGGCAGGCTGTTGCCGAGCTCTTATTTGATGTCTGTCTTTGATTTTGAAATTAGCTAATGATAAAATTCAGCTCATATCTGTAATAAAATGCTGTTCATATCTGACAAAATTACGGTAAGATTGTGTAAATAAAGTATCAGTCTAGCATCGCCATGTCAGTGTATGATTCACTGTCTCTTCATAGTTTGCAAGAGACATTTATTAAACTCACATTTATTATTCATCTGTCAATGTGAAACGCGATTTGGTCATTATAATTAATGATCGGAAGAACGCGTATCGACCACCGTTACTATACAATATGCACGTATGTCCATTTAAACTCGATTTTGGATCAAATATGGATTATATCATGACACTGGCAAGAATATGGTTACATTTAAAGATGTTGTGCCAAGCATGACAAAGCTGCGTTCAGCTGTTTTTGAAATAACATGTTTTTTTCACTTCCTGAAAAGTAACCGTTTTGGACGTACGTGGTTTTCATCGGGCAGCGACGATATATATATATTATATATCCTTTTCAACCAAACTGTTAGGGGTTAAAACAATAATCTGTACGCGTGGGAGGATGAGGCGGGCTAAGACCTTGCCAGGCTGGGAGAGAAGAGCTATGCCATGATAGTTGTTGCAGTCGCAGCGATCCCCTTTGTTCTTATACAGAGTAACTATGTTAGCGTTCCGTAATTCGTCTGGGATGGTGCCTTCGTTCCAGCAAGTGGAAAAGAGGTGATGAAGTTCCACGGCAAGTGTGTTGCCACCACTTAGGAAGATTTCAGGTGGAAGCCCATCCACACCAGGGGCTTTGTTGTTCTTCAGGAGGCTGATGGTTTTTATAACCTCATTGAGAGTGATGTTGTTGTCAAGGTCGAGCATGATTGGAAGTTGTGGAACAGCGGATACTATGGCAGCTTCACTAGCTGTTACAGGCTCAGCATACAGTGAGCTGTAGTGTTCCACCCAGCGATTTAGCTGATCTTCAAGGTTTGTGAGTATTACACCTGTAGAAGATCGTAGAGAGGAGGACTTCTTCACAGGTGGACCTAGAGCTTGCTTTAGCCCCTGGTACATACCACCAATATTACCCGTGGCGGAGCAATGTTCAACATGCCTGCAGATGCTTTCCCAGTAGAGGTGTTTTGCCTCCCGTGTTAGGCGCTGCACCTCTGAGCGGGTCTGTTTCCAATTGGCAATGGTATGTCTCGTTTGACGGCCAGTCGTGCCGCACGCTTATCCGCAAGAGATGGAAGGAGAGTGTCTGCATGACACCTAAACCAGTCAGGTTGTTTTCGGGTGCGTCTGCCGAAGCTGGAAAATGCGCAATCCGTTACTATGTTACGAAAGCGCAGCCAGGCCAATGTAGCATCCTGGGTGGGGGCGGACAGAGCAAAATTGGCTTGCAGCGAAGCCTGAAATTGTTGGCAGTTTTCCTTTGACTTGGTTGCAGGGATGTCGAGCGTCGGAGATGGCTTTGGACGAGACCGGTAGATTCTCTTGGGTTTGAGTTTAATCTTGCAGCGCACAAGTGAATGATCTGTGTCACAGTCAGCAGAATGCATAGACCTGACATGAGTGAGGTCCTGAAGGTGGGTTTTTTGGATGATAACATGGTCAAGTTGATGCCAGCGTTTAGAGCGTGGGTGTTGCCATGTCATTTTGGACCATATTGAGCCTTCAAAAAAGGAGGATGGAATGCACAACTTATGTGAAGCGCAAAGCTCAAGGAGGCGCTGTCCATTGTCGTTCATTGAGCCCACACCATATAGACCCAGCACGTCTGGCCAGGCGTTGGTGTTACTGCCCACACGAGCATTGAAATCGCCAAGGATGACTATGCGATGGCCACGACTAATGTTGGAAAGAGTTTCACTCAGCAGGAGATAGAAAGAATCTTTCTGATCGTCTGGCGAAGTTAGGGTCGGGGCTTAGGTAGAAAGTAATGTCACTGGACCCGCGGTGGTGTTCAGTCGCAGTGACGACAGTCTGGGAGAGATGGAGATGGGAGTTTCAGTGAAACAGAGCAGCTTGTTGCAGATGACAAAACCCACTCCATGCTTTGGTCTTTCATTGTCGGGATAGCCAGTCCAGTAAAACGTGTAGTTTGCTTCACGTACAGAGCCACTTCCAGTGAGCCACGTCTCGCTTAATGCTGCGATATCCACCCTGAGTCGTAGAAGTTCACTGTCTATAACAGCAGACTTCCGGGGATGAACTCCGTTAAGACAGGAAGTCACCCCGAGAGAATGGACATTCCAACATGCCAAACGCAGTTGGGAGGCAGTAGCAGGATGACGGCCGGGACGCGCCTGCCCAGAACGCGAGCCCTGCCGAGCAACGACAGCACCCCTATTTAAAGGGGGCTCCCGAGTTGCCAGTCGCTGAGAGTTTTTTTTTAGACAATTCCATCGTAGTTGCTTGAAACGTCAAACGCCGAGGCAAAAAAGTTAGTGGATGAGTGCATGCCCAGAACAAAGCATCCACCTCTGGACCCAGCACTGCAAGCACCAGCGGAGCACAGATGTCCGACAGCTGGAGCAGTGATGGGTTGTCCCGCAGTACCCGCTGACTGGGTGTTGATCCCTGACCGTTGATTGTGAGACGGTTCTTCCGCTCAGTTATCTGCCATGGGGGACCGGTAGCTGAAACCTTCGGCTGCGCTCGCACCATGACTGCCAACTCCTGCTGCCAAGATGGCATTGTGCTATTTAACCCATAGGTGGGGTCTGGGTTGGTGAGAGCCAGGGCATGTCCACACGCCGGTGGGCCATGAGCTCGACACCTCTGGGGTTCCAGACTACTCTGAGATCCCTCATGCACTTAGCCTGGGGCCGCAAGGTACCCAGTTTGCCATGGTGCACCACGTGGAGGTGGCATGAGAGTCTTGGCCAACGAGACGCTCTAACCATCAGTGAGTTGGACTTACATAGCTGCCTCCCCTTCACTCTCAGGAGTATAGATGGCTGTAGCTGCTGGAAGCGAGAGAGACAAAGCACAAACAGCTAGGCACTCTGCGCAACTGCGCTGCGACACTACACGCTCGAAGGCCCTGTGTGAAAACACACCATCACCATATCTCTCTTCAACTTGGGTCGAAATGTGGTATCAGAAACCTTACCCACACCATCTTCAAGTGAACCGCGGGTAAGCGTTCCCTTTGAGAATACTTCTTCCTCTCCAGTGACTGTTACAGGCACTCCAGTAGAAACACCACCGGTGCCTGTTCTCCATGTTCTTAAACTAAAGACAAATGTATGTATGACATCAAAAGCATTTATTTGTTGAGATTGACTTCAAAAGTAAAAGGGGAGGAATATGTTGTGTATTGTTTACTTAACGTCTCGGGTTTTGTTCTTATAGTGATTACGTATTTGCCCCCCCCCCCTCTGGATATTGTTCATGCGCAGAACAACTGTGTATCATTAGTGAACGAGTCAGTAAAGGCTGCTATGTGAAATGCTCGTGTCAGTGTCATCACTCTAAACAAGTCGTGCATAAACAGCACTCCACGATGTAACATACATCAGTGAGAGGTCCAATCAGCCTGAAGGGTTTGTATTCGCTGTAACAACTGCCTCGAGATACATTTTCCCACTTATAACATGGCTACCTAACAAATAAATCAATAATTTGACACAAAATAATGATTTAAAAAGGAGTTTATTCGTTTATAAAAGAATATGTTACCGGAGTGAACAACTGCGTCCATAGCAACACGCTGTTAAAACACATGAAATGGTAAAATGTGATCAACAAAAAAGATTAACGTTATAGGAAGTAAAAATTAAAAAATTGAATCACCAGTAAAAGGGAACAGCTTTAAATTCCCCCTCTGCAAATCAGTTGAGCCCATATATTTAATGTCAAACAGTAGGCTGGTTCAAAAGGTAACTTCGTGTCCGCTGCCATGATGGGTCCATAGATATAAACAAACTGCTTCAGTGTGTTGCATGTACATCACCATCGTCTTGCCGCTCCCTCCCCGTTCTGTGATTGGTTCCCTATCTTAGGGGAAAATTTGGTTCATGGTGTCCAGGCTGTCTAACAGCGTGAATAAAATCGCGCTGCGGCAAGGCAGCATGGGGAAACCCAGGCTAGACCGTTACCTGTAAATTTACTTTTTTTACAGTGTGAGTGAAAAGGAATTCAAACCCATGGTGCTTTTTAGGGGCAATTTCACTTCAGCCCTGACCCACTTCCATTTCAGATTTGGGATATTTTAAAATCTATATCTATATCTTTACTGGATGGGCCAAATGTAAATTTTTTATACTTCAGTGAAGCTTAGAATTATAGAAGAAAACCATGCGAGAAAAGAGCTCAGTATATCTCTGCAGCCTCCTTTACTGTTCCTCTATGGTTTAGTTCCACTGCATCTCAAACATGCTGAGATTCTCAAACTATCAAAAACAGTCACACAAACAATTAAAAACAATTTGGGAGTACAAGTTTTTTTCTCCCTCCATTATCCAACATCAAATGGAGATTTCCTTTCCTTTGGCTTTTCTTACATCAGGGGACAGAGGATATTGTCCTGGTTTCACAGACAAGGCTTAGATTATGCCAGGATTAGGCTTTAGCGGGTAACTATGACAAAGGAGAACGTGTGACTGAAAAACAAACAAACTAAAAGTCCACGAAAATGAAAAATAAACAGACAGATTGTGACGGGAATCTTGAGACAAAACAATGGCATGGACATATTTTAAGGCATCTCAGTGCAAGTCGCTTTCAGCTAAAACCGCTCAAACATGCATTTTAGTCTGGGATTAGACTTAAGACTTGTTGTTGAAACCGGACAATTATGTAATATATATTATGAACTGACTGTAATTTAATTTAATAACATTTCAATTAAACTTAGCAGTGGGGAATATGCCAACTATAAAGTAATAAGGTATTTTTCAAACTAGTTAATTCATAATAATATACTATGGTATCTACATTGTTAATATGTTATTAGGAGTAATAACTCACATTGTCTACAGAGCCTTCAAAATATTAATATTAATAACTTCTTATTATCATTGGCATCCCTAAAACACTGTACTGTATATAGGTTTCATCTTAAAAATAACTACATTTATTAATAGAATCTCAGAGGACTGCTTTTAGCCACAATAACACTCATTCAGCCAGATTATCCATATCCAAAAAGATAAAGAGAGATAGAAAGAAAAAGAAAGAAAAACAACAAATAGAGGCATTTTGTCCAGTCAATGGACACCCACGTGCCTTCCGGCCTCCTGAGATGAAGAAGAGCCAGACAGTGCGGTTTTCCTTTCATAGTGCCTTTTGAAGCCATCATTCTATCAGTGCATGCACCAGAAACCAACAATCAGAGATTTCCTGTACTGTTTCGCAGTGGACTGTTACGATAACAGCGACTGCACTCAGAACAAGAGCCCTGGCAAACCTCAGACAGTTTTCAGCACCCTAGAGTTTGTCTGTTTCTGTTAGAACAAGCACTTCCACCCTTGGGCTCCTTATCTACTTCAGAGGGGAAAATGGGCCACTCTTGTGCCAGATCAGCTTGCCCAAAGAGATCAAGGAAAGTGGTAGCACTGTAGCACTGTAACTTTCCAGTATATCTACCTTTTCCAATCACTAATCAGCGCAAAGAGGTGTTTATTTAAAATAAATAATAAAAAAACATTCAAAAAAGTGAAAATAAAGTGTGCATTTTATTTTCTTTCCTCTAGCTCAAACAGTAGAGTGTTGGCGCTGGCAACGGCAAGGTCATGGGTTCGCTTCCCAGGGAAAGCTAGAACTGATAAGAACGTAAATGTGTACCTTGAAATGCAATGTTAGTCGCTTTGGATAAAAGCTTCTGCCAAATGCATTAAAGTAAATGTACTTTAAATAAGGCTACTTTACTGATTTTCAAACAGCTTTGTACTCTTTCAGTAGTATATGTACATGACCAATGTGTACTTTTTCTCTATGATACCAGTCCTGTTTGTTAGTCTGCTAAATTAAACACGTAAAGAAATAAATCACATCATTTGCTGACTTTTGAAAGCTCCAGGGATTTTGTGAAAACAAAAGGTTTTAGGCATTTTGGACAAGTAAGGTCTCAATAAGGCAGCCTCCATTTATGTTTTCAATAAATATTCATATTCATTCTTTATTGTCCTCAATAGAGGAAATTTGTTTCCACAGTCTGTACCAGGAGCAACATTCAACACTCATACCATACATATATACCCAATGTGAACATAAATTAGTCTTTCTGTGAGTTCAATGCTCTTATGGCTGCAGTTACAAAGCTCCTCCCCAGCCGTGATTTTTTGTGGGGTTGCTGTCTATATCTACGACCTGAGGGAAGAAGAGTAAAACATGAGTTAAGTGGGTGGCTCTGATTTTTCATGATGCTGTTTGCTCTGCGAATGATAGCAGCGTCAATGAGAGCCAGCAGGCTGGGCGTAGGAAGGCCTATTATTTTTGAGGAAGTTTTTGTGATTGTAAACTCTCAGTTTAACAGTATAAATATAATTATACTGAATGTTTTTATTGTTTCATTTTCTTTTAAAATGTTACATAATAAAATGTATCTGCCAGTATTTGTGCTTAGTTTAATTAGTGCAAATTGAAACTTTTTTTTTTTAGCTATTTACACTTTGTGCAAATTGTATATGCCAGGTAGTTGTGTCTTGACTATTTCCACCTGGAATAAAACCTGTGGAAATAATATCACAGATGAATTATGAGAATAGTTAAGTGAAATGACCCAATTTGAGTGACTTTCTAATCACATTTTGCCATGCTTGGTTTCTTTATTTGCATAATTATGGAGTGTTAAACCAAACAGAGCAGGTTTGTGCTTCCTTACAGGAAGATATTTGACCTCCATGGAAATAAGAAATCTCCACCATGTTGATACACCCTGGAGTGAGGTCCTGTCATAACATATTACCGCTCCACGCCTTTGGATTGGGCATTTAGGAGAATTGTACATGTCAATCATGTCATGCAGCTGGATATTTGTATAATTAAGTCCTACTCCGGTGGCCTGGTCACGCTCTAACAATGGCCGAGACCCGACGGGGTCCAAAACACACAAACTCAAGTGGTGGAATGTGTCTCCTGTCACCAAGGGCTTCCTCTAGAACAGCACCATGGACTGTGAGGTGTTGTGCTATTTAATTACTCTGAGCTTACAGTTCCCCTCTCCCAGATTAATACGGTTACCTTTTCAGTCAAAATAAGAATATGAACCTCTGTTTTCGTTTGGTCTAATTAGCCCATAATTAATATTGTCAGCGCAGGACGAGGCCTCACATCAGACCAGACTGTGCTGTGAAGAGACAGGCTTTGTGGTATGAAGTTTTGGAGAAGCTCTGCTAAGACCCAAACACAGAATGAGAGCATACTAAGGAGAAAATCGGCTCATCTAAACACAAACAAATCATATAGACAGTGAAGAATTCCAGAAAAGGGATCAAAAAAGAAACCTCCACATTCACGAGTATCTTGTGTCACAGTGTCAGTTATTATTTTATAGGAACAGTTCTATCAAAAATGAAAGACCTGTGATATATTGTTATTTCAATATATCACCATGGGAGTGATTACAATATGACAATTACAACAGTGATTACTGTTTTTTGTAGATTTATTACAATGGTAGACATTGTAAACAAGGCTGTAATTATAACTATGGGGCTATTGATAAAAGCTTCTTGGCCTGGTTTCACAAACAAGGTTTAGATTAAGCTAGAATTAGCCCTTATTTCAAAAAGGATATTGAAGTAGATTTTATAAATATACCTCAGAGAAAAACAAATATTACTGGTGCATTCTTGAAGACAAAATGTCACTGACATATTTTAAGATAGTCCAGTGCAAGTTTCTTTCAGTTTAACAGCTCAAACATACATTTTAGCACGGGACTAGTTTTAGACTTGTGTGTGTGAAAAAGGGGCTGGAGCCAACACTGGACTCTGGTCTGGGGCTGGAGCCATCACTGGACTCTGGTCAGGGGCTGGAGCCATCACTGGACTCTGGTCAGGGGCTGGAGCCGACACTGGACTCTGGTCAGGGGCTAGAGCCGACACTGGACTCTGGTCAGTGGCTGGAGCTGACACTGGACTCTGGTCAGGGGCTAGAGCAATCACTGGACTGTAATCAGTGGTCAGTGGCGGGAGCCGACACTGGACTCTGGTCAGGGGCTGGAGCCGACACTGGACTTTGGTCAGGGGCTGGAGCCGACACTGGACTCTGGTCAGGGGCTGGAGCCGACACTGGACTCTGGTCAGTGGCTGGAGCTGACACTGGACTCTGGTCAGGGGCTAGAGCAATCACTGGACTGTAATCAGTGGTCAGTGGCGGGAGCCGACACTGGACTCTGGTCAGGGGCTGGAGCCGACACTGGACTCTGGTCAGGGGATGAAGCAGACACTGGAATCTGGTCAGGGGCTGGCGCAGACACTGGACTCTGGTCAGGGGCTGGAGCAGACACTGGACTCTGGTCAGGGGCTGGAGCAGACACTGGACTCTGGTCAGGGGCTGGAGCCGACACTGGACTCTGGTCAGGGGCTGGAGCAGACACTGGACTCTGGTCAGGGGTTGGAGCCAACACTGGACTCTGGTCAGGGGCTAGAGCAGACACTGGAATCTGGTCAGGGGCTGGAGCCGACACTGGACTCTGGTCAGTGGCTGGAGCTGACACTGGACTCTGGTCAGGGGCTAGAGCAATCACTGGACTCTAATCAGTAGTCAGTGGCGGGAGCCGACACTGGACTCTGGTCAGGGGCTGGAGCCGACACTGGACTCTGGTCAGGGGCTGGAGCAGACACTGGACTCTGGTCAGGGGCTGGAGCCGACACTGGACTCTGGTCAGGGGCTAGAGCAATCACTGGACTCTAATCAGTGGTCAGTGGCAGAAGCCGACACTGGACTCTGGTCAGGGGCTGGAGCCGACACTGGACTCTGGTCAGGGGCTGGAGCCAACACTGGACTCTGGTCAGGTGCTGGAGCCGACACTGGACTCTGGTCAGGGGATGAAGCAGACACTGGAATCTGGTCAGGGGCTGGAGCCGACACTGGACTCTGGTCAGGGGCTGGAGCAGACACTGGACTCTGGTCAGGGGCTGGAGTCGACACTGGACTCTGGTCAGGGGCTGGAGCCGACACTGGACTCTGGTCAGTGGCTGGAGTCATCACTGGACTCTGGTCAGGGGCTGGAGCCGACACTGGACTCCGGTCAGGGGCTGGAGCAGACACTGGACTCTGGTCAGGGGCTGGAGCTGACAGCTGGACTCTGGTCAGGGGCTCTGAAGATTCTTGCTTGCTTGGTTCCCTTCTTGGCTGAAGACCCAGGCATTGACCAGAGGTCTGGAAAGGGCTCTGGAATTTTCCTCAAGGGAACAATTTAATTTCTCTCACTTAAGCAGACTGATGCATTTCTCTCATATTAACAGACTAATGGCTGAATCCTGGAGCGGGTTCAGGGCCCAGAGTGGACTCTAAAGCAGCTGAGATAGTCCCAATGTTTAGTGATGTGGTTTGGTTGCAGGCTTGGGGTGAGTTGGAGTGCCCAAATGCTTTCAGGATGGGACTGGATGAGGGTTGTAACTATTTCTTTTAACCTCTTAACCGTGGGCAGAGTGCTGGTGCACTGAAGTATTTTTAAAAAAAAAAATAGTTCAAAGTTACTATCACATTTAATGTTATTATCTTGACAAACTATACATCATTAAAAAGACTCTAGTTTCAGTATTTGTCCACTATTGTATTCTGAGAAACTTATAGTGACAGTTATATCTTAATTTGTGTCAGGAGTTATCTAATTAAAAAATGAGTAGACACCTTTAATATGAATTATGAGTGTCTGTCGCTCCCATTCAGAAAAAGAAACCTCCTGTGGTGTCGTCATGAGCTTGACAATACAACATCTCTCAGGGCTTTAGCTCAACAATGTGCAGATTTGGAGAAATATTGATTGATTCTCATAGGTTTACATCATATTTTTATTGACAGGAGTAATGTTCATTGAATTTATACCCAAATGCATCGATGTAATCTTTTAATCTTTTTTCTGCTGGATAATCTGATGTGCTGTGTTTTCAGTCCATACCAGCAGCCTGAGGGCGCTCTCTGCACAGTATAGTCCGTTTATGGAACACATGAAGAAGAACCATAACCATGTGACATTCCAGTCACTGCCTGACAGAAACAAAGCTAACAGAGATCGCTGTAACATGCAGAGAAAGATGTTATGAAGACAATAAACCTGATTGCAATGATATTTGATTTACCTGTGTTCTTCGAGCCCAGGTATTTTCATAATAATAATATTTCTAATGCAATGCTAATCGATATAGACTTTATCATTGTGCAGATTACTTTATACTTTAATATTATATTTTCTGTCTTTTTTTTTACCTGAAGCCAAATGAGATCACAAAAGGTTATTTAAAACACTCGACTTGCGTTATAAAGTAAGTTTGGAGTACAAACATGGTTTTAATCTCATAAATTGTCGTGTATTGATGGTGTGCTAAGCTAACATGCTAGCTAGCTAGCGCTAGGTGCACCTGCCATCTGTTATTTTTTTATTATTTTTTTCGAAATATAAATGCTAACTGAAATGTTTCTTTTTTTCAAAAAGGGCATTTGATACAGTTTCAAATGTGAAGTGAGATTTTTGATAAAAGAAAAGAGGGATTGAAACAGTGTGAATAGCTAGTCATTGATTATAATGCAGACAAATGAAAAGCATGTTTTGAGGCATAACCAGTCTGGAGAGGTGTGAATGTGTGCTGGGCAGTCTGACCACTGAATGGGGCTCGTTTGCACCACAAATCAATAGAGTCAATAGACTGAATAGATGCTAGACATGGACAATAAACACCAGTTTGCATTTTTGAGTCTAAACAAAATCAAGTCATATGACATGTTCTTGAAAAAACATTTAATTAAATGTAGCGTTTTAGACTTATCATCTTCAATTATAAATATGACATGGTCAGCCATATTGCTTTAGCTGCAGTGCATTTCTAGATTGATACAATTTCAACTTCAACATGAAGCCATTTATAATTATTATTTTTTTTCATTATGACTAATTAATTCTACATGTACAATAAACTGCCAGGAGTGAGCTTTCAAATGAGATCATACTTGTGCTTTTAGTGCATAAGGTTCATGAACTGTGTCTGTTTTAGTTTGGGTATGCCATTTCTGTTTTTTTTTTTTTAAATAACATGTAATAAGCAACAAAGCAGTCCAATGGAATAATCTTGCAATTCTTAATTCAAACAAGGAATAAGAAAATAACTATATTGAGACAACCACATAACCATCAACACAAACATTCCAAATTTCTCCTTCTGTGGAGAAAAAAATAATAATTATTGAAGAATGTTCACACTGCTCTTACAATGAAAGCAAACAGTGACTAAGGACTGTTGAGCTTCAAAAAGGACATAAATCACCATTAAAATATCCTATAAGTAAGACATAAGCTTTGAGTTTCAAACGTCTCGGTTACGGATGTAACCCTCGTTCCCTGAGTAGGGAACGGAGACGTTACGTCAAGGAGTGACGGAGAATGGGGGTTTCGCACAGAAAGCCAATCCTCTTCGAGTATTTAACAACGAGCCAATGGCGTGAAAATGCCATGGGTCTGCGGAATTTGCATAGCGTACTCCGCCCACCCATGTGGGTATAAAAGGAGGAAGCAAACGCAACCGCAGTATGTCTTCGCTGAGGAGCCAAGACTGATCTCAGGCGTCACCCAGCGGTACAGCAGAAGTGGCAGGGAGACGTAACGTCTCCGTTCCCTACTCAGGGAACGAGGGTTACATCCGTAACCGAGACGTTCCCTTTCGTAGTCACTCCGAGTTACGTCAAGGAGTGACGGAGAATGGGGGTCTATGCCATCACGCCATCTTCCAGCTGTCTTCCAGTGCTCTGCGAAAGTCTAGACCTCTAACATAAAAATTACAACAGGTCCCACTTGACACAGAATTACCAAGGTACACTGGGAAACATATCCCGGGAGGGACATGCTACCAGTTGCCTACCGAAGGGAGGACTTACAAAACGCATATGGCCCCTGGGGCTGCATATGGAGAATACTGGAGCGCCAACCGCAGGTGGCAACTAGCTCCAGGGGTGGCAGATGGCTTGCCAAGGGAAGACACATGCTCAGAGAGGCTTACAGTGGATAATACACATGAGACAGATACCAAAGGGGAACCGTGCACACGGAGGCACCTAGCCGGCACCAGAGCAAGCGCAGTGGTGCCCGCATCAGAAGTGCTGGAGGACTCAGGGCTTCAAAGAAGGTACAACTGAGGAAATATCGCACTTATCCAATCCGAGGAGTGGAGTGGCGAGCAAGCGAAGACACTCAAGCGGTTCCAGCACTAGCGAAGGCGAGTACGTGAGAGGAAACCGGCTCGATTCGCAAATTATAAAATCTTGCGAAGGTGTTAGGTGTCGCCCAGCCTGCAGCTCTGCAGATGTCTGTTAGCGAGGCGCCATGCGGTAAAGCCCAAGAGGAAGCCACACTCCGAGTGGAGTGGGCAGTCACACCAAGGGGGCACGGTCGACCTTGCTGCTGGTAAGACAAAACAATGGCATCCACTAACCAGTGAGACAGCCGCTGCTTTGAGAGAGCCCTTCCCTTCTGGCTCCCCCCATGACAGACAAAGAGCTGATCTGAGGTCATGAAACACCGCGTTCTGTCAACGTAGGTGCAGAGAGCACGCACCGGACAGAGCAGTGCCAAGGCTGGGTCTGCCTCCTCCAGGGGCGGCGCTCGCAAGGTGACCACCTGATCCCGGAAGGGAGTAGTGGGGACCTTGGGCACATATCCGAGCCGGGGTCTCAAAACAATGTGAGAGTAAGCCGGCCCGAACTCTAGGCACGCTTCGTCAACGGAGAATGCGTGCAGGTCCCCTACCCTCTTGATGGAGGCCAATGCAACCAGGAGTGCTGTCTTCATGGACAGGAACTTAAACTCAACCGATTGCAAAGGCTCAAAGGGAGGCCTCTGCAGAGCACTTAACACTACCGAGAGGTCCCAAGAGGGCATGAGGGGAGGACGAGACGGATTTAGCCTCCTCGCTCCCCTCAGGAACCTGATGACCAGGTCGTGCTTTCCAACGGACTTACCTTCAACTGCATCATGAGAGGCAGAAATAGCCGCGACGTAAACTTTGAGGGTGGAGGGCGACAGCCTGCGCTCCAACCCATCCTGCAGGAAGGAAAGCACAACACTGATCGAGCATCTCCTGGGGTCTTCTCCGCGAGAAGAGCACCAGTTGACGAAGAGGTTCCACTTCAACGCATACAGGTGTCTCGTAGACGACGCTCTAGCGGAAGTGATGGTTGCTGCCACCGCAGGTGGTAGCGAACTCAAACCTGCCTCCATAGATCGGGACGAGGGTGCCACAGAGTGCCCCGTCTCTGAGTGAGCAGATCTTGTCTCAGAGGAATAGGCCAAGGAGGTGCTGTCGCGAGGAGCATGAGTTCGGAGAACCACGTCTTGGTGGGCCAATAAGGGGCTACCAGCAGGACCTGCTCCTCGTCCTCCTTGATCTTGCACAACACCCGTGCAAGGAGGCTCACTGGGGGAAACGCATACTTGTGTGGGCCCCGCGGCCAGCTGTGCGCCAGCGCATCTGTACCGAGCGTGCCCTCGGACAGGGAATAAAACTGGACACAGTGGGAAGAGTCCCGAGAGGCGAACAGATCTATCTGAGCCTCCCCGAACTGGTCCCAGATCAGCTGGACCGTCTGGGGATGGAGTCGCCATTCGCCGGAGATAGGGCGGATCCGTGACAGCTCGTCGGCTGCCAGGTTCCGGACTCCAGGAATGTACACAGCACGAAGGGACCTCAGGTGCTTCTGACTCCATAGTAGGAGGTGGCGAGCGAGCTGCGACATCCGACGTGAGCGTAGACCCCCCTGGTGGTTGATGTACGCTACTGTAGCGGTATTGTCTGAGCGGACAAGTACGTGTTGACCCCTGAGCAGTGCTCGAAAGCGGTGCAGGGCCAGGCGTACTGCCAGCAGCTCGAGGCAATTGATGTGCATGAGGCGCTGGGGTCCTGTCCAGGAACCCACGGCTGCATGCCCATTGCACATGGCACCCCAACCCGTGGTAGATGCATCCGTGGAGACGACGAGATGCCTGGAAACTCGCTGGAGAGGGACACCTGCCCGAAGAAAGCTGAGGTTCAACCACGGGAAGAAGGTTCGGCGGCACGCTGGAGTTACTGGAACTCGGAGCGAGCCACGATGCCATGCCCACCTCGGGACTCGATCGCGAAGCCAGAGCTGAAGCGGTCTCATATGAAGCAATCAGAGTGGCGTAGCCGCGGCTGCGGATGCCATATGCCCCAGGAGCCTCTGAAAGAGTTTCAGTGGAACCACACTCTTGCCGTCGAACTGTCGAAGACAAGTCAGCAGTGAGTGTGCGTGCTCGCTCGTAAGCTGCGCGGACATGGCGACCGAGTCTATCTCGATGCCGAGAAAAGAGATCCTCTGCACGGGGCAAAGTTTGCTCTTCTCCCGGTTGACCCGAAGGCCCAGACGGGCTAAGTGCTGAAGCACTAGATCTCTGTGTTCGCAAACCTGTTCTCGAGAGTGAGCCAAAATCAGCCAATCGTCTAGATAGTTCAGGATGCGAACCCCGTGTTCGCGAAGGGGAACAAGGGCTGCCTCGGCGATCTTCGTGAAGACGCGAGGGGACAGAGCTAACCCGAATGGGAGAACCGTGTTCTGATATGCCTGGCCTTCGAAAGCAAACCGAAGAAACGGTCTGTGTCGAGGCAATATGGAGACATGAAAGTACGCATCCTTCAGGTCGATCGCTGCAAACCAATCCTGATGCCGAACGCATTCGAAAATGCGTTTGGCCGTGAGCATTTTGAACGGCATTCGATGCAGAGTGCGGTTCAAAACGCGCAGGTCCAGGATCGGTCGTAACCCACCGGTCTTCTTGGGGACAATGAAGTAGGGGCTGTAAAAGCCGGACTTCACCTCGGCTGGAGGGACAGTCTCGATTGCACCCTTCGCCAGCAGGGTCGCAATCTCCGCTCTCAAAACCGGGGCATTGCCACCGACTATAGTGGAGCGAACTCCCCTGAAACGGGGAGGAGATCATGCGAACTGAATCGCGTAGCCGAATCTGATCGTTCTGATGACCCAGCAGGACAGACCGGGGAGCTCGAGCCAAGCTCCGAGGAACCGAACCAGCGGGGTCATACGAACCACAGACGTCCCCCCGGAGGGGCAGCGGGGCGGAGTGACTGGCATGCGCACGGGAGATACCACATGCGGGTGCGCAGTCGAGCTCCGCTCCCCGACAGAAGAGACCAGGGAAGGACCAGCGTTCCACGGGGGTCTGTTCTGCCGGGGGTCTGGCGACAGAGGGGGAGGGGAGCGGTGTGGTCTGGGGACGACGCGCGCTCCTCTCCGCGCCCTCAGAGACAGAGGGGAATGAGCGGGGCGACACTCTGGAGCGTCGTGCGCGCTCATTCCGGTCTGTGTGCTCAGTGATAGTGTCAAGTCTTTCTTTAACCAACTCAGGGTGCTGCTCACCCGTGGGTGAGCAGCGGGGAGCGGAGAACAAAAGATTCTCCCCCGGCCCTCCACCGGGGGAAGGAGGGGGCCTGCTACATCCTCCTGGGAAAAACTCGATGCCATCACTGAGCAGCCCGTCTCAGGAACGCCGCTTAGCCTGGCGTTTAGCAGGGCGCGGAGCCTGAGGGGGCTGTGACGCTCCTCTGCGACCGCCTCTACGGCGCGACCCGGGTGGAGGCTGCTGCTGGGGTCGCTCCGGAGGGAGGGGAGTCGCAGAGGCTCGTCCTCGGCGGCGAGCAGACTGAGGCGGCTGCACCGACGGCTGGGTGGAGGCAGCAGCTGGCCGTCGGGGCAGGATGTGTTTAATCGCCTCTGTCTGCTTCTGGGCGGTCGAGAACTGCTGGGCAAAGTCCTCAACCGCACCGCCAAAAAGGCCAGCCTGGGAAAGGGGGGCGTCGAGCAGACGGGTCCGCTCAGCGTCCCGCACTTCCGCCAGGTTGAGCCAAAGATGACGCTCCTGGACCACACTAGTGGCCATCACCTGACCAAGGGAACGAGCCGCCACTTTAGTCGCCCGGAGAGCGAGGTCGGTGGCCGCTCGCAGTTCATTGAACGACCCTTGATCAGTCCCGCCCTCGTGCATATCTCTGAGCAGTTTGGCTTGGAAAACCTGCAAAGTGCTCATCGCATGCAGAGCGGCGGCCGCCCGCCCCGCCGCGCTATAGGATCGCGCCGCCATAGACGACGAAAACCTACAGGCTTTGGAGGGATGCTTGGGGGGCCCCCGGGAGGAGGTGCTCTGCGGACACAGTTGCATCGCGACAGAGCGCTCCACCGGAGGAACCCCAGCATACCCACAGGCAGCTGCGCCGTCGAGGGGAGGAAAGGCGGGGGAAGCTGACGGGCGAACGCGGGAAGACAAAGGAGCCTGCCACGTCTTCGTCAGTTCCGCATGCAGCTCGGGGAAGAATGGTATTGGGGTCGGCTGTGGCCTCGCGGCGGCGGATTTGCCCAAAAACCATTCATCCATCCGTGAGTGATCGGGGTGGGCCGGAGGATTCCAGTCCAACCCGATACTCACGGCGGCCCGAGAGAGCATGGCCGTCATCTCGGGATCCGACACGGGCAACGCTGGCACTCCCGAGGGAGGCAGCGCAGCCGCATCCTCACTTCCCGAGGAATCAAGCCCGCCTTGTGATGCCGCGATCGACATCGCGTCTTCCTCTGGAGCGCCGAACGATACAGACGGTACCTGCGAACAGGCAGACGTCTGAACCGTTTCGGCGCTCGCTGGCTGCAACACTGTTGCGGTGGGTGGGACCCGAGGAGCTAGCGTCGGGGGTTTGTTCCACACCGTTACCGACAGATCACCCTGGCCGCGAGCCGAAGAGCTTCCCCGGGTAGAGGAAGCTGAACGGGTAGCGGAGGCGGGGACTCTCACAGTAAGATCATTGAGTCTCGATCTAAGTGTTGAGATGGTCATATTACCACAAATGGCACATGACTCATCCACGAAAGCTGCTTTAGCATGACAAAGACCCAGACATACAAAGCAGCGATCGTGCCCATCAGAGGACGACAGATATCGACCGCACCCAGAAGAACACGGGCGAACCATCTTTAAAAAGACGTGCCGCGTGTAGCTCTTTCAGAGGAGAGGAGGAAATTCACTCTTTCAGCGCCGAGGCGACCAGGGAGAAGCGCAAAGTCTGGCAGACCACTGCACAGATCGCAGGCAATGCAGAATCTCGCTGGGTACCGCCGTCACACCAACACTGAAGAGGACGCTCGTCTCGAAGAGGCTTTTTAGTGATATGGCTTGTGGAGAGAAGAATGCTCTTGGCTCCGAAGCGAAAACATACTGCGGTTGCGTTTGCTTCCTCCTTTTATACCCACATGGGTGGGCGGAGTACGCTATGCAAATTCCGCAGACCCATGGCATTTTCACGCCATTGGCTCGTTGTTAAATACTCGAAGAGGATTGGCTTTCTGTGCGAAACCCCCATTGTCCGTCACTCCTTGACGTAACTCGGAGTGACTACGAAAGGGAACAGTCATTATTCACTGCAGGGATGTAAAAAAATGAGGGGCACAGCATATTTAGCAGTTTTTTTACTGTGTGTGTTCCCTTTCTCTTAATTGTAGGCCAAACCGAGTACAGTTGTAGCTGGACACTTTTATAACACACTGTGTATTTACATATGTAACACCCCCCACGTCATTTTCATACTGTTTTTGTTACATACTGTCATACTGTTACCTTGATTTACCTATTTGATCAAGAAAACAAACTGCCTGTTGTAGTTACTGATTTGTATTCTTCAAATTAACATATTTTGGGGCATCCATCTGTTGTGCATGTCAAGTACTGTACCTATCAGCTTCACGACTGAACTAAATCATTATAATTCTCATTGGTTTTCTTAATACTTAAGATAGTATTAATATTTCTGCAAATAAGCGCCTCATTTTCAAAAATAAATAAATAGGCTTAATTTTATTCCACTTTTGATTTGCGGTGAAATTAGATCTGTTCTTGATAGGTTTCGTGAGATTCAACCTGTATTGCAAAATGACTGTCCTCTAAAGAGAATCTAAGGAAAACACAAGTTTAAAAAAAAATATATATATATATGTTAGAGAGGATATTTGCACAACATATGACTTAAATGCCAAAGGCGTAAACATTTCACTTTTGACCTGGGCAAGAGAGAGGCAGTGTTCTGTCTAATTTCCAGACCCACAAACCCAAAGTGATCTGTGGTTCTGTGTGTAAACCACATGAAATGACACTTTGTCCTGTGCTGTGTGGCCACACGAAGAGGAAGAAAGGTGTCAGCTACTGCTGGTGCCAGTGATGTCAGTGTTTTCCATATACTGGGTTGAACTCACACACCTCAGGTCTGACGGAGCATACAATCTCCAGCCGGACATTAACACACAATTAAAAATAATGGTTTGCACAATGCTGTACGCTGATTAAAAGAATCAATGATTGAAAACAATAGCAAACACCAGTCTTTTCCAAAGGTTGTATTAAAAGCTCTCAGTGTCAGATGCATTAAGCTGTCAGTGCTGATGGTGGCCCTGGAAATCTGCGGGTGTAAATCCGTTTTAAAGGCAGCAGGTTATGTTTGCCGTTTACTTGTTTATCAGCTCCAATGCACCTCCACCACTTCTAGCCCGTAGGCCTTTTAACACCTCGTTTTCCCCCATTATAACCGTTTATGCCAATGGTCTAATTATTGCAAGAAATTCAAGTAGCCACCATAATGGCCTGCAGTTTGTTTATTTGAAATAATGAATGTTTTTTATTCTGTGCCTCAGGCTCAACAGGAATTTTGTTCTCAAGAAATGACGCAAATTGCAATGTTTACTCGCATGTTTGTCCTGTTGAAATGATGCAATTGTACTCTCTTAATTACTAAAAAACAGAATTAGATTGTGGATTCAGTCAATTCAGAGTTATGCTGTTTAATGTTTACATTATTTCACTGAAGGGTTACTATACTACTACCGAGCTTCAAAGTTACAACATACATTTACACGATCTGCTCAACATTGTGAATTCACTTAATAAAATGACTGTTCTATATACATATATATATATATATATATGTATGTATTATGTAATAACTAGAGATAAGGTGCTCTGGGCTGTGAGTCACATCTGACAACGGTCTTTAGCCTTATTGATTTAATAATGGACATTTTCATGTACAGTGCTTTTAAAGTACAGTGAAACATCATGAAGAGGCCACTACTACCCAGTAAGCCACATCTGTGAATGCACACCTGCTTTTTCTAAATGTGTGCAAAAGAATCAGTTTTCCCCCAGGCCGACTGTATTCATTCTGTACAGTGAAATAATAATCTGTTTTACACAATTACCTTTATCAGTGAAATGTGTCTGGTTTTGGGATGGACAATACGAGACTGGAGCATATACTTGACAACAGGACATAGCCAGTCTTCTCAAACATGGAAATGTCATCTGTGCTAAATTTCCAGTCAGGAGAACTCTTAGCTCTTTGCCAAGTCTGCATGCTCTGAACATGCAGCTGGTTTTGGTCCAAACAGGTTCTGGGCCTGAATCCAGCCCAGGGTTGAGGAGTAAGGTTTGCAAGAACGCCAACTCCATATACTCAAGCCTTGTTGTCTGATTGGCTGTGCTGAGACGTGTGGCCAAGCTAAACAGTCACGCTTTTTCAGTTCCATCATGACGGATATGAAGTCTTGCACTATTGTCACTGTTCTGCCAGTCATATTGATATGTTGTCAAAAGCAGCTTTTATGCTTGATAACTTTCATTAAAAATATATATCAATTCACTGATATTTGCTAACTGAAATAGAACTATTATGAAAAGTACATAACATTACTCATACTGTGATAAAAGAAGACTAGAAGAAAAACAAATATGCATTTAACCGCAAGCTCCTACACAACTAATCTACTGCTGTGATCGATTTTAATAAATGAAACTGAACCAATTTATGGGAGTAAAGGCGGGTTTTGTCGTAACTTACGTGTTGACAGGATTACTGTGTGCATGAGCCACTGAAAGATTGGGTGTGTTCTGTTGAGAATACATGTGACCCCTGTAAATGCTGTGCTGGCTACTAGTTGGCTTTTCCTGTCAGAATACGTTAGGCAAAATGAATCTCCAGGGTGCGGGAAGAAAACCCCCTGTTCAGCCTCCAGGGTCAAGCAATGCATTCATTAGCAGCGATTGCTCTGGACTGGTGTCCAATATACAAAGCACTAATGGATGAAAGAGGTCCCTTGGAGCAAATTAACTGAAAAACATATGCTGTTTAAAATAATAGATACACTGAAACAAGACCTAATTGTTCTACTTTCCTTTAAATGAATAATTTTCCAGTTGTGGCTTCTCGGAGTTGAAGCATGACTAACCATCTTTACCGATGATTCTTGCATTTTGGCAAAAGAGATTCTCTGTTATTTTAAATTTCCTAAAAGGCACGTCTAAAAACAGAATTTATGCAGGAGGTGTCAGTAAATGAAATCTTGTCCTGTGATCCTTGTGTAGACATGGGATCAGGGATTTCCAGGGTTATTGGAGTGCCAAACTTACCTTTCAAAGATAGACCCAGACTCTGTATGCCTTATGCTTTCTAAAGTAACTCTTTAGTGTATGGTTCACTCCTTGGAGAAGATCAAACCTGAAATCTTTGAAAAAAAAATCTGTAATTTTAATATTATTATATTATATAATATAATATATTTGTTGAAGCACTCTATACTTAAACAGATAAGTATATCATATCGAATAAGTATGATTTAAAACATTCTAATGCAGTTCCACAAATGGCAATATAGTTTTCTAATGTATTCAAAAGAATGTTGTGGTCAATTGTGTCAAATGCAGCTAAGATCGAGTAACACCAATGAAAAGATACAACCACGATCGTGATGATGATCTGGCACATACTATAAGCACTTTACCACAATGAGTGCCACTGTTCCTTTACAGCCCAATAGATTGAAGGTGTGCATCTAGACCAGGGAATTAGTTTCATTGTATATTTCCTTAGATCTATGTTTTGTTGTATATCCAATATATGATTTATCATCTCATGGCTGGAATAAATTAACTTGGTGTATTGTTACTAGGAAGTTTCAGAAGTAATTTAATTTATCTCAATGGGGTTCTCTAAGAGTGGGAACTGTAAATACAGATCATGCTTTATCCCTTACACCGTTTAATTTGAGGTGACTGGAAAATGTGAGTCTCTCTGACAGGATTAGGTATTGGAAGGTGTGTGGTACAGTCAGAGATGAATGCCACGATGGTATCTCCCTACCTAAGATTTACAACCAAGTGCATGGAACAGACCGCTCCAGACAGACTTCTAAAACACTTTTAATCATACGTCTTAATTTCAAGACTCTTACTAACCCAGTGACCACCAATAAATAAACAAACTATTTTTTTAATATTGGAAAGGTCTAGGAGACAGAATCAAAATATTTCCTGTGGTGGCTGACTAGCTTAGAGTTTGGCTGGAACATTCAACCACCATGTACATTTACATTTTTGCCCACCTGTAATTTTTCTGTATTCACAGTAGACACATTCGGTATAAGGAGATGTCAAGATTGATGTATGTGTGGTATCAGTGGAATCATCCATGTAATGTGATATGCAACACAATAATTGTATTGTATGGGTATTGGTTGTATAGTAAATATATCAATAAATAATCAATAGCCAATTCCCATAAAATTAGAAGATTAAGATTGGGCCTAAGGCGGGGGCCTTGTGGCTCTCCATAACTGTCACCTAACACCTGGGTTTGTGTTACTTGTGATGACATCAGGGAAGACACCAAATAACCAATTGCCAAGATGTAAAACTGTCCTTAGGCCGTGTGCGTGTGCGCCCACCAAAGCATTTTTAGCCAGCTGAAAACGCTAGACGCTCTGCTGAAGACGCCGTGCTTTGGGCGCTTGAAAGCGTTTTGGCAGTGCTGCGTTTTTTTTCTGTTGAGACGTTTCGTTGCTATGATACGGAATATCCACAGCAGTTTGAATGCTGTGACAGCTTGTCAGTGTGGTTTAGTCCCGCCCCTCCTCCACTGTGATTGGACGGCTGAGTAAAAAGTGACAGTGATGAGCGCTACGTTTTTTCCAAAGTTGAACATTTTTCAACTCTCGGCGACCAGTAAAAAACGCCGGGCGCTAGGCGCTTCAGTGCGAAAAAAACACTCATGTCGTTTAAAAAACGCGGCGCTCCCATTGAAAACAATTGAAAACGCACACCAGGAGCGTGAAAAACCGCTTTGGTGGACACACGGCCTTACTGACAAATGAAGATAACTACATGCAACACTTATATGTAATGCTGGTTACTACATGAAGGGATGATAAATTACTTGTTCGTAATTCTTTCTAAAGTTGTCTCAAGCATTGTCAGTAATCTTTTAATGGTAACAATAAAGGAAATAAAATAAAACACAGTACAAGTGTTAAAATTGGAGACAGAATCAAAGCGAAACTTAGCTCAACTCAAGCTACGCTTGAACCCCAACCCAGACGAGCCAACAGCAACAGCACTGAATGTCAGTGCAGTGTAAGCTTTGATAAGAGAATCTGTGTCATAACTTCCAAGAATAACAAGCAGACTCCTGGCATGCGTTATTTTTAAACATGGAAGAAGCAATGGCTGCTCTTTACACTGTAAAAATACAACTTGTGATATCAATTTTGCACGTGTCACTCTCCCTTTCCTTTTCAAGGAGTCTTTGGAAATTAGAGTTTACCTTTCATTATTTTTGTACAGGATTGTATTACATATGCAAGAAAACACCTTTTAACGTACTCCAATAAAATATGAAATTCTTGAAAGTCTGCTGGCTGTGCCGAGACTCTTTCTGAGAGATGGACTGCGCATTGCGTGCCAGGCACTGGGACATGCTTTCATAGACCTCAAACCTACTTTTCTGATAAGTTTGCATTGAGACATCAGCTCAGTTTCAGTTTGGGTAGCTCATTAACTCTTAACTCGTATAGTTCAAGGAACTACCTACAGTACATAGATAACAGGGTGATACCTAGTATAGACTGACAAATATTTGTGATTATTAAAAACTTTTCCACAGGAGCATAGCGTATTTTGCTTTAATTAAAATCAACTGACACAAAGAGACACGCTGCCGTGCTGGATGAGCTGTCATCTTAATTTAACTACATTTCATAGACACCCAAAGTACTATGATAACAGTTTACAGTTTTGACATATTTTGCCTCACACTCAGTCTGGAGGAATGTTTAGGGGATCGTAAACACACATTTTTTTTGTTTGTTTTTTTTTTTCTAAGATGGTTTTCATTTTATGTAATGCAGTTGTTTGTGCTTCACGTAGCTACTATACATAAAACACATATGTCCCTATATCCCTAAATATTACAATATTATTTCAGACAGCTTCTAAACAGCTGTTAAGTAATTCCATGTTCCAGTGTAGATTAATCATACATGTCATATAAATTATGTTCAGCTTCTGGAAACCAGGTGAAATCAATCAGTCAAACTTGTTAATGTCACATTGTGAGACTTGGATTAGTCATAAACTAATCTTAAGTTCATGGGGTCTTAGAACACATTCGATCCCATCCTTACTTTAAATAAGGCATTTACAGTTGGCATTAGCGCCATCACAATCCCTGCTTATTTGGCAGTCTTGTAGCTGATGAATCAAGGTGGTGTGGTGTGTCTGAACAAAGGTGCTCTTTCAAAGGCATGAAGTGCTGAAAGGGCAACAGAGGGTGGTATGATGATGCTGGGTGGGAAAACAAATATAGTGTAACATCTAGCCCCTACAGCGAGGACCCTACGGGCTCCAATAGATCAGTGTGGAAGTAACACTGGCTACATTTGGAACAACTTACCAGTATACTAATTTTAACTACTGGCTCCGTCCAAAACTCAACGCCGCTACCTTGCTCCCCAGAGAGTGTTTTTGTACAGTATTACCACCTAAGGAAATCACTTCCTCACAGTCTACCAAGCTTCCAAGGCAGCATAACATCTGAATATAATTAAGTGAGGTAACTAAGCAAATATTCAAAGACTACAATGATTATTTTACATCACTAGTATAATGGATATTTGGCCAAAAAAATAAGTATATTGTTCCTTCAAGTCACAGCTCTTTCTAGTTATGGTAGGGTGGGCTGGGAGATATCCTGGATGGGAAATGGACGGTAGTTGAAGGGCTGTTAGCATACAATAATCAAGTCAAGTAACCTTTATTTATATAGTGCTTTTCAGAATACTGTCATGATCCGGGTTTCTCTGTTCTCTGTCTCCCTTTTGTGGTCACTCTACACACTTTCACTTTCACTTTAGCCTTATTAGGTTCAGCTGTTCCCGTTTATCTCTCGTTTATCTCTATATCTCTGCTCACCTGTTTCTCTTTCCTCCCTAATGCTGCCGACTATTTCTGTCCCTCCTTTTCCCTGCCTCTTTGTCAGTTTATTCCAAACTACCAATACAGATAACTTATCGCATACCTTGCTCACCTGGCTGTGTCTTGTCCTGTCCTGTCTTGTCTTGAGAGATCCGTGAGGAATCCTCTCCTGGAGGCTGGTACTGCCATCCTATTTCTCCTCTCTCTCATTGTGCTGTGTCCTGCTAATTCAGACGCCGAGTTCCTGAGCAGACCTGAGATCCAGCCCTCGATCCCGTCTCTCTCGGCGGATTGCTCGGACCTCGCTGTGTCCACAGGCACCACATCTCGCCTATCCCTTGCTACGCTATAAGAGAAGCATTGAAGTTAACCTTAAAGCCTTCAGTTTCTGTTCTGTTTCCTCGAGAGAGTTTTTTTCTGTTTGAACTGTTAACTGTTCAAACAGAAAAAAAATTCTGTTGTTCGGAGAAGATTTGTGTTCCTCACTGAATCTGAGATTCATCTTTCTGTTCTATTAAAGACTGTGAATTGAGAACTCTCGCTTTTTGGTTCCTTTTCTCCCGAACCATAACAGAATAAACTGACCAGTTATGGACCAAGCGAGAAAAAAATACCTTCCAGGTGGCCGTCGAACTTCAGGGTGCCATGCTGGGCAGACACGAGCAAGAGATCTCCTCGTCCACCTGCTCGTCAGGCCGTTGATTCTCTCGCTAACCAGATGGCGCATCTTTCTCATCAGGTCCACCAAGTTCGCCTCGAGGCACCCGTCTCAGAGGGCCGTGAGGTTTCAGAACCACGAAATCAACAACCCCCCTGTGTATTCCGGTGAGCCAACACAGTGCCGCTCCTTACTCACCCAGTGAAAGGTTGTGTTTTCGTTGCAGCCAGCCACGTACGCCCGGGACCGTGCCAAGGTTGCCTACGTAATCTCCTTTCTCGCTGGAAGGGCTCAGGAGTGGGGAGCAGGTAATTGGGAGGCCGAGGGTGATTGTGTCTTCGATTTCATGCAGTTCAAACAGGAGAATATCTGTGTCTTTGACAGATTGGCACATGGAGAGGAGGCTTCACGGCTCCTTTCCTCACTTCGCCAGGGTAAGCGCTCTGTTACAGACTTTGCCATTGAGTTCCGCACTCTCTCCATGTCCTGCGGGTGGAATGAGCCAGCCCTGGTTGCGCGCTTTCTGGAGGCGCTAAATCCCGACCTCAAGGATGAGATATTCATGCGCGAGATTCCTGCTCGACTTGATGCTCTCATCGATCTAGCAATCCGGATTGAGAAGCAGGTTGATGTGCGACACAGAGCTCGTCGAAGCCGAACTTTACTCAACCCTTTCAGCTGTCGTTTCGCCTAATGCTTCAGTCAGAGATCCAGAGCCTATGCAGCTAGGTGGTCTACAGATTTCTGCAAAGGGACGAGATCACCGCATAACAAATCGGCTCTGTATGTATTGTGCTTCTGCCAGTCACTTTGTTTCTAGATGTCCGGTAAAAGCCAGAGCTCGCCAGTAGGAGGAGGGTTACTGGCGAGCGCGATGTCTAGTCTCCCTCCAAGGTCTTTACAACTCTTCCCGCTCTTCTTCGGTGGCCCTTCTCGTCGGCTTCCTGCACGGCTCTTGTCGACTCGGGGGCGGGGGGAATTTATTTGATGAACTGTGAGCTCGGAAGCAAGGTATTCCTCTCATAGATTTAAAGGACTCCACCCCTCTCTATGCCCTAGATTGTAGCTTCCTACCTAGGATTAAGCAAAAGACTGTGCCTCTGACGCTTACCGTCTCGGGAAATCACAAAGAGACAATTTCTTTTTTTATTTTTCGTTCTCCCTTTTCTCCTATGGTGTTAGGTCATCCATGGCTAGTAAACCACAATCCCCAGATAAACTGGTCCGATGGATCTGTCATGTCGTGGAAATTGTCCAGTCATGTTGAATGTTTAACTTCTGCTGTTCCTCTTTGTTCCCTCTGTGTCTTTTACTCAGGAGGAACCCAGTGATTTGTCTGGAGTTCCTGAGAGCTACCACGATCTGCGGGAGGTCTTTAGTCGTTCCCGGGCCACTTCTCTTCCTCCTCATCGCCCGTATGATTGTAGTATCGACCTCCTCCCAGGAACCACCCCCCCCCCCCCCCCCCCCCGCGGCATATTATACTCTCTATCGGCTCCCGAGAGGCGGGTACCATTGTACCTTCCTCGTCACCCGCCGGAGTTTTTCTTTGTCAAAAAGAAAGACGGTTCGTTGCATCCCTGTATTGATTATCGAGGCTTGAACGACATTACGGTTAAGAACCGTTATCCCTTGCCTTTAATGGCATCGGCCTTCGAGATCCTACAGGGAGCCACGATCTTTACCAAGCTTGATCTCCGTAACACTTATCACTTAGTTCGTATTAAGGAGGGTGACGAATGGAAGACCGCGTTTAACACGCCCCTCGGTCACTTTGAATACAAGGTCCTCCCCTTTGGTTTGGTCAACACCCCCGCCGTGTTCCAAGCTCTTATCAATGATGTCTTACGAGATATGCTAAACATTTTTTTTTGTCTATCTCGATGACATTCTCATTTTCTCGCCCTCTCTTCAAGTGCATATCCAACATGTTCGTCGTGTCCTCCAACGTCTGTTAGAGAATCGACTCTTTGTCAAGGCAGAGAAATGTTCGTTCCATGTCTCGTCGGTAACGTTTCTGGGCTCAGTCATTTCGGCAGATGGGATTAGTATGGATCCTGCGAAGGTCAGAGCTGTCACCGAGTGGCCCGTTCCCGATTCTCGAGTTGCGCTTCAACGCTTTCTTGGTTTTGCCAATTTTTATCGTCGTTTTATACAGGGTTTCAGTCAAGTGGCCGCACCCCTCACTGCATTGACATCGGTTAAGACACGCTTTAGATGGTCAGAAGCGGCTCAAGCGGCCTTTGATGAGCTAAAGACTCTTTTTACGTCTGCACCTATCTTACTCTCTCCCGACGTCTCGAAACAATTTATCGTTAAGGGCGATGCATTGGAGGTCGGGCTCGGGGCAGTTCTTTCTCAGCGCTCCTCTACGGACGGAAAGGTACATCCTTGCGCCTTTTATTCTCACCGCCTTGCGCCCGCTGAGAGAAATTACGATGTTGGCAACCGTGAATTGCTTGCTGTTCGTCTGGCGCTGGGTGAATGGAGACACTGGTTGGAGGGCGCCTCCGTCCCTTTTATCGTCTGGACAGATCATTGTAATCTGGAATATATACGTTCGGCTAAGAGACTCAATGCCCGTCAAGCCCACTGGGGTCTGTTTTTTACGCGTTTTGACTTTACCATTTCGCATCGCCAGGGCTCCAAGAACGTTAAGCCGGATGCGCTCTCTCGGCTCTTTTATTCCCCCCACGGCAGCAGTTACACCTGAGGTTATTATTCCTCCCGGTCGCATCATTGGTGCTACCGTGTGGGGAGTAGAGAGGTTAGTCAAACGCGCGTTATCTCTAGTTTCCACGCCGCATAATTGTCCTAAGGGTCTGCTCTTTGTGCCTACATCAGTTCGCCGTACTGTCTTCCAGTGGGGACATTCGTCCTAATTATCTGCCCATCCCAGCGTGCAGGTTCACTTGCTTTTATTCGTCAGCGTTTTTGGTGGCCCACGCTTGGGCGTGATACGCGTCGCTTTATCGCCTCTTGTGTAACCTGTGCATGCACAGACCAAGACTAGCAATTCACCCCCGGCGGGGTTACTCCGACCGTTACCTGTTCTGGCGTGACCTTGGTCTCATATTGCTCTTGATTTTATTACCGGGCTTCCCTCGTCGGTTGGCCATACCGTTATCCTGACAGTTGTCGATCGCTTTTCTAAATCAGCTCATTTCATCCCGCTCCCTAAACTCTCTTCTGCCAAAGAGACAGCTCAGATTATGGTCGATAATGTTTTCAAGATACATGGTCTCAGACGTGGTTTCTGATAAGTGTCCGCAATTCTCCGCCGTTTTCTGGAAGGAGTTTTGCCGTTTTATCTGGGCCACTGCCAGTCTCTCGTCAGGTTTTCATCCCCAGACTAATGGGCAGGCTGAACGTGCCAATCAGGTCGTTGTCCACATCCTTCGCAGCCTTGCACATCGGTGTCCCTCGTCCTGGTCTGAGCAGCTGGCCTGGGCAGAGTACGCGCACAATTCCCTCCCGTCCTTTGCTACAGGTTTGTCTCCTTTTCAATCTTGCCTCGGCTATCAACCACCTTTATTTGAGAGTCAGGTAGTTGCGTCCAATTCTCCGTCGGTCCAAGCCTTTATTGACCGTTGTAAGAGCACTTGGAGAAGGGTGAGAACTGCACTCCATAACTCTAACTCTCTCATGCGCATCACTGCCAATAGGCGGCGGGTCAGGAGTCCGCGCTACGTTCGAGGGCAGTGTGTGTGGCTCTCCACCGCCAATTTACCCTTACACTCTGAGTCCCGTAAGTTGGCGTCCCGTTTTATCAGGGCTTTTTAGTATTAAGATCATCAATCCTGTCGCGGTACGGCTTCGTCTTCCATCATATCTCCATCGGGTCCATCCGGTTTTTCATGTTTCGCAAATTAAGCCCGTCGTTCGTGCGCCTCCTCGTCCTGTTCTTTCTCCTGTTTGCATTGATGAATCTCCTGTCTACAGGGTTCGTTGCATCCTTGACATGCGTCGCCGGGGGCGTGGTCATCAATATTTAGTCGATTGGGAGGGGTTTGGACCCGAGGAGAGAAGCTGGGTTCCCTCACGGGACATCTTGGACCCTTCGCTCATTGATGGTTTCCTTCGCTCTCGCCAGTCCTCTTCCTCGGGAGCGTCAGGAGGCGCTCGTTGAGGAGGGGGTACTGTCATGATCAAGGTTTCTCTGTTCTCGCTCTTGTGGTCACTCTACACACTTTCACTTTCGCTTATTAGGTTCAGCTGTTACCGTTTACCTATCTCTGCTCACCTGTTTCTCTTTCCTCCCTAATGCTGCCGACTATTTCTATCCCTCTTTTTCCCTGCCTCTTTGTCAGTTTATTCCAAACTACCAATGCAGATAACTTATCGCATACCTTGCTCACCTGGCTGTGTCTTGTCCTGTCCTGTCTTGTCTCGAGAGATCCGTGAGGAATCCTCTCCTGGAGGCTGGTACTACCATCCTATTTCTCCTCTCTCTCATTGTGCTGTGTCCTGCTAATTCAGATGCTGAGTTCCTGAACAGACAGACCTGAGATCCAGCCCTCGATCCCTTCTCTCTTGGTGGATTGTTCGGACCCTGCTGTGTCCACAGGCACCACATCTCGCCTATCCCTTGCTACGCTATAAGAGAAGCATTGAAGTTAACCTTAAAGCCTGCAGTTGCTGTTCTGTTTCCTTGAGAGAGGTTTTTTCTGTTTGAACTGTTAACTGACTATTCGGAGAAGATTTGTGTTCCTCACTGAATCTGAGATTCATCTTTCTGTTCTATTAAAGACTGTGAATCGAGAACTCTCGCTTTTTGGTCCCTTTTCTCCCGAACCATAACAAATACAGATTGTTTCAAAGCAGCTTTACAGAGATAACAGGAAAATAATGTTGTAATAATATTGTTATATCAAAATAAATAAGCCAAAATCCAACGGAGACAAAGGTGAAGAAAGGCAAAAAGGCGGCGATGGCAAGGAACCGAAACTCCATTAGAGACCGAATAGAGAAAAAACCTTGGGAGAACCCAGACTCAGTTCTCCTCTGGCCAATGAACAAATAGTATATGATTATGATTCAGGCAGCATTACAAGTCTGAGGTCAGATCGGAACATTCACAATACTTATTCAGTTCCATCAGTTGATGTCACAGTTACCAACTGATCTCCACCTCCTCACTAAATTTCCCATCATCCTCTCCAGCTCACACCTGCACTCACTCCACCATTACCCGTGATTATCATTACCATGTCCATCTGTTATCACCTTGTCTTGATTGTTCATTTGTTTCATTTGTTAAGGCCCTGTTTACACGAGAATGCTCGCGGGTGAAAACGTAAAAATATTTTATCGGAATTCAGCAGCGTTTTTAGGGCTTAAAAACGCAAAAAAGTGAAACCACCCTCCAGAGTGGAAATCTTAAAAATGCTCCACCGCCGCGTTCCTGTGTAAAGGGTAAAAACGCAAAAGTCTGCTTGACAGTGAAGGTTGTGCGCAGGTGCGTGGACTTGGTGTTGTAGTATACACTCTTAACCGCCTGGAGTGCATTCTACATTGAATTTCACACACTTTTGCGTCACTATCTGCATGCGTATTTCCCACCCAAAACGCATTGTCTAAACGCAGAATTAAAAGTGATAACACAATGCCACTTTTGCGTTTTCTCTTCAGAATCGTTTCCGTGTAAACATCGCCTAAGTTCCTCTCTGTTCTGTCTTCATGGTCAGTTATTGTTCGAATAGTGTTACTTCAGTGATGTGTTGTGGTTGTGTCCAGGCACAGGTTCAAAGTCTGATCTGGATACGGCCCGGATCCGGCTGATTTCAGTTAACCTCAGAATAATGTAGATGCCATTCTTCTTATGATGTAAGGAGTACATCTGGTGTATTAGGAAGTGTTCCCGGTTCCAGCTGATCTAATCTATACAGCCTAATAATCATTTAACTGATTTGAATAATAGAATTGTATAATGTTATATGTGTATGCCACGTTGAAGAGATGTGTTTTTAGTCTAGATTTAAACTAACAGAGTGTGTCTGCTTCCCGAACAATGTTAGGAAGATTGTGTCATGGTAGTAAAGAGATCAGGAAGCAATTGCAGTCACTCAGGTTTTAATAAGAATATATATCACAATGACACGGGTGTGAACAGATAACGCAGGGACTTCGATGATCAAGGTGCGGTGAATCCTCGTGACGTGAAGCGTGAAGACGAGACGAAACAATCCGACACCGAGACGACAAATCCACAAGAACACGGAGAACAGGAAACCAGGAATACCAACACAGGACATCAAACAACGATCTGGCAAGGAAATGAGAATGAGGTGAGTATTTAAGCAGTGTGGGGATGAGCTGCAGCTGGTGATGATTAATGATGATCAATTGGAGCAGATAAAGGAATGACAACATTCACGCCCACAGCACATGTGCTTTCATACCACAACACAAACACGAGACAAGAAGAAAGCATTGGATCTGTATACCGTGACAGTACCCCTCTCCTAAGAACGCCTCCTGGCGTTCTCAGAACTCCTTACCTGTCGATTGTAGTCATCGATCAAGGAGTGATCCAGAATGTCTCTGGCAGGTACCCAACTTCTCTCCTCCGGACCGTAACCTTCCCAGTCCACCAAGTACTGGAATCTGCGCCCCCTCCGCCTAGAATCCAGAATCCGATTTACCGAATAGGTGGTATCCCCATCTACGAGACGCGGCGGGGGGGGAACCGGGACTGGCGGATTAAAGCGAGAACGAAACACGGGCTTAATTTTGGACACGTGGAATACGGGGTGAATTCTCCTGTACGCAGGAGGTAGATTAAGGCGGACTGCCACCGGACTAATGGATTTGGTGACAGTAAACGGGCCAATGAATTTGGGAGCGAGCTTATTCGAGACGGAGCGGAGAGGAATGTTTTTGGTAGAAAGCCACACTTTTTGACCGACGACGTATACGGGAGGCTTCGACCAGTGGCGATCGGCTTTAGCCTTGGTGCGCGCCCCCACTTGGAGTAAAGTCTCACGGGCTCTAGTCCAAGTGCGGTGACACCTCTGGATAAAGGCGTGAGCAGAGGGGACCGCGACTTCGGATTCCAGACTGGGAAAAATAGGTGGCTGGTATCCTACACTACACTCAAACGGAGATAGGCCCGTGGACGACACTGGTAAGGTATTGTGGGCGTACTCCACCATGGAAAGATGCTGGCTCCAGGAGGAAGGATTCTTGGATACCAAACATCGTAACACTCTTTCCAGATCTTGGTTGGCTCTCTCGGTCTGGCCATTGCTCTGAGGGTGAAACCCTGAAGACAGACTAACCGTCGCCCCCAGTAATTTACAAAATTCTCTCCAAAATTTGGACACAAACTGGGGTCCTCTGTCAGAGACCACGTCCATCGGGAGGCCATGTAAGCGAAAGACGTGGTCTACGACTGTCAACGCTGTCTCCTTAGCTGAGGGTAATTTGGGTAAGGGAATAAAGTGAGCCGTCTTCGAGAACCGGTCCACCACTGTCAAAACTACAGTGTTACCCTGAGAGGGTGGGAGGTCGGTGATAAAATCTAGAGTGATATGGGACCAGGGTCTCGAAGGGGCTGGCAATGGTTGGAGGAGCCCATCTGGGGGTCGATTGGAAGTCTTACCAGTAGCACAGACCGAGCAAGCCAAAACAAAACTGTGAATGTCCCGAGCCATACGTGGCCACCAGAATCGTTGCTTAACTAAAAAGTTAGTATGATTAACTCCTGGATGACAAGCTATGTTGGAACAATGGCCCCACAGGATGACGTCTGATCTTAACCCCTCTGGCACAAATAAATGACTAGGTGGGCATGCGGGCGGAGGCGTTACCCCTTCTAAGGCCTTCTTGACCTTCGATTCGATCTCCCATACGAGTGTGGAAACAAATAGACTTTCCGGTAAAATGCACTCGGGAGTAGACGGGCGTTCAGAAGAATCAAAAATGCGAGATAATGAATCGGGTTTGATGTTTTTAGAACCCGGGCGGTACGAGAGAGAAAAATCAAAACGACCGAAAAAAGTGCCCACCGAGCCTGCCTAGAGTTGAGTCTTTTAGCGGTTCTGATGTACTCCAAATTCTTGTGGTCGGTCCAGACGATAAAGGGTACCCTCGAACCCTCTAACCAATGTCGCCATTCCTCCAACGCTAACTTGACTGCCAACAACTCTCTGTTACCAATGTCGTAATTACGTTCGGCTGGGGATAAACGATGAGAAAAAAACGCGCAAGGATGCATCTTGTCGTCTGTGGGAGAGCGCTGGGATAGAACTGCACCTACCCCCACCTCTGATGCATCGACCTCCACCACGAACTGCCGTGAATAGTCAGGGGCAACGAGGATGGGAGCTGAAACAAAGCGGCTCTTGAGGTTAGCAAACACAGCCTCGGCTGTATCTGACCACCTGAACGGAGTTCCGGGGGAGGTCAAGGCAGTCAGAGGCGCTTCTAGTTGGCTGAAGTTGCGAATGAACCGCCGATAGAAATTGGCAAATCCCAGAAATCTCTGTAGGGCCTTACGGGAATCTGGACTAGGCCATTCTACCACAGCCTTAACCCCCTGGGGACCAAGGTGTATTTGGGGTCCTTGAGAGGTTCTGACATGCCCTGACATCTGTGTTTTTTTCAGCTGCTTATAAACATATTAATGGCACAGGTGAAATTACACTATATTTAGAAGAAACAGAGCAACCATGACATATGGGCAACATGTTTGTACATGTTTGTATTTTTGAGAGAATATTGTTTATGCGTGGTTATTGTAAAAACTAAATATGTCATTTCACTTAAATGACAATTAATTGGTAGTCTTCATTGCCATTATGTGAAATTACTGAAGTTGTATATACAAGCTTGATAAAAATGATCATTCTAGAAAAAATTCAAATGGCACTTAGAGGCTTTTGCATCTGAGCTCTTCATATGTATGTATAAAATCAAAGTATAAATGAAAGTCAAAACCCATTTTTTTGTCATACCTGGAAACAAATCCTGGTCAAATATTATATGGGCCATGTAGAATTGGTTCAGAGTTAGAGTTTAAAACATCAAGATGTTTTAAACGCTAACCGAAAAGTGTGTTTAAATATGATTCGAGTGTGTGGCTAAGAAAATAATATGAGCAGAACTCTAACAGTCTCTAACTAAATGAACGTTCGTTCGTACGTCCGTCCACACGCCCGAATCATATTTAAACACACTTTTTGGTTATGGGTACAGATAAATAATGTTATCTTACTAATGTAAGGATGTCACATGAGATTCTTGTTCCAATGAAAGCGAAAGTGAATTAACGCACAGCGCACGCGTCTGTGAATTCGTCTATTCTTTCCTATCAGACCCGCATTTGATATTTACACAGTCTTTGTAGACACTATTCAATAACGCGATTAGAACAAAGCACTTATAATAAATGACTTACTGCATCAGCTGAATCCGTGCTCCTCAAAATGAAAGTATAAGGTAACTTTTTTTCCAGGATCTCCTCACTGCGCATGCAAGACTAAAGAATAGGACGAGGTTATCCGTAATAAACTGTGTTTTTATCGATATGGGCATAAACTGTATGTTTTTATCCATGTGGGCGTTTTCATGGCTTGCCTCAACATTAGAATTTGAATAGCACGCGCTCCCAGTGGGCGCGGTTACATTAGCACCTCATTTGCTGTAATGAGGTGAAAGGGAAAATCCTGACATCTCTTTCTTTTCATACAGATTACATCAACTGAGAGTAGTTGCTTTTTATATAAATGACTTAAATTAAAAGAAGAAAATCTCAGCTTCATAAAGAGAGATTTTTCGTGTGTCTGTGATAAGTATTTAATGAGTTACAGCTCTTTTTTCAGACGCGTTTCAGAAAGATTTTTGCGGAGACAGAGTGAGCTGAAAGCGCACCCTATTTAATTTATTTATTTTACAAAAACACAAGGTTTTGATATTAATAAGAGTGTACACAAAAAAAGAAGACCCTCTATAGTTTATAATCATGTATCGATTTTATTTATATGACCATCAGTGACGGAGTATTTTAAGTCTATGTTGCAGCTGTGTGAAAAAAAAACGATCAAAACGCGGGGGCGCGTTTTTGGTCCCCAGGGGGTTAACCTTGTCAGGGTCCACCCACATTCCCTCAGACGAAACGATGTGTCCTAGAAAAGGAACAGACTGTGCATGAAAATCGCATTTCTCCGCCTTGACAAAAAGCCCATTCTCTAACAACCTCTGAAGCACTTGCCTTACGTGTTGCACATGCTCCTGGAGAGACGAGGAAAATATCAATATGTCATCCAGGTAAACATATATGAATTGATCTATCATGTCTCACAACACATCATTGACAAGTGCCTGGAAGACTGCTGGGGAGTTGGACAGCCCAAAAGGCATGACCAAATATTCAAAGTGCCCCCTGGGGGTATTAAACGCAGTCTTCCATTCATCCCCCTCCCTGATGCGGACCAAATGATAAGCATTACGTAAGTCCAATTTCGTGAAGATGGATGCTCCTTGCAACCTCTCGAAGGCTGAAGACATCAACGGCAAAGGATAAGTATTCTTTACCGTGATGTTATTCAACCCTCGGTAATCAATACAAGGTCGCAAAGATCCATCCTTTTTCCCCACAAAAAAGAACCCCGCCCCCGCTGGAGAAGAGGAAGGGCGGATGAATTTGGTTGCCAGAGAATCAGAAATATATTTCTCATAGCCTCCCTTTCTGGAAGAGAAAGTGAATATAACTTGCCTTTAGGCGGAGACTTACCTGGCATTAAGTCTATTGCACAGTCATAGGGACGATGCGGAGGGAGAGAAGCAGCCCTCGACTTACTGAACACTTCTTTCAGGTCGTGGTACTCCTCGGGCACGTTAGACAGATCCCCTGCCTCCTCCTGAAAGACAAGAACAGGCACAGACTGACATGCAGACACAAGACAAGACTTATGACATTCCTTGCTCCACTCCAGAATCGCTTTGTGTTGCCAGTCTACTCGGGGGTTGTGACGGATGAGCCAGGGGTGACCAAGGACGACAGGTGCCAATGGTGAATCCAGGATATAAAAACAAATAGTCTCAGTGTGGTTGCCAGAAGTAATGAGGGTGATATCTTCAGTAGTGCATGAGATGGTGGGGAGTACTTGTCCGTTAAGTGCGTGTACAGCGATCTTCTGAGTGAGTGGTCTGAGTGGGATCTGAAATTGGTGTGCAAACGTGCTGTCCATGAAATTACCTTCAGCCCCAGAGTCCAGAAGTGCTTTACAGTTGTGCTGGTGATTTGACCATCTCAGTCTTACCGGGAGGAGTGTAGATGTGGATGAGGTCTTCTCGGCGGAGATCCCACCCGATAGTAGCCTCATACTTACTATCGGGCTTGGCCTTTTACCGGGCAGTTGTAAGCATAATGTCCCGAACCTCCACAATACAGGCAAAGGCCCTGGGACCTCCGCCTCTCCTTCTCCTCCCGGGAAAGCCGAGCTCGACCCACCTGCATGGGTTCGTGATCGAAGACGGGGCTGACCACGTCTCTGCCGCTGGACCGTTGTCCCTCAAACCCTCCAGGAGGTCGATTGGGTGCCGCTCTGCCTCCGACTCGGGAGAGTCTTGCATCAACACATAGCGCCAACTCGATAAGTCCATTTAGCGACGTGGGTAGGTCCAGGGCGTAGATCTCACGTTGGACGCGGTCAGCCAACCCATGCAGGAACATGTCCCACTGTGCCTCCTCGTTCCACTGGCACTCGGCTGCCAGGGTTCGGAACTCGATGGAATAGTCCGAAACCGACCTCTCCCCCTGACGTAGGTCGGCCAACACCCTGGCAGCCTCTCTCCCCGCAACGGCTCGGTCGAAAACTCGTTTCATCTCTGCGGAGAGGTCCTGGAACGAGGCGCAGCACGGGTCTTGGTTCTCCCATACCGCCGTTCCCCATAGCGCTGCTTTTCCCGTCAGCAGCGTGATGACGAACGCCACCTTAGCCTCCTCGGTGTGAAACGTCTTAGGCTGTAGTGTAAAGTGCATTGAACATCTGGTTAGAAACGCCCGGCAAAATCCAGACTTACCCGCGTAGGTCTCAGGAACCGGTAGGCGTGGCTCAGGCGACGGGACAAAGTCCGGTGGTGTGGGGGGAACGACTGGTATGGGCGGCACAGCGGGACCACGAAGAAGTTGGATCTGTTGGGTGAGCTCGGACACCTGCGTTACCAGAGCTTGAACAGCACGACCCGTGTCATTAATGTTCTTTTCGTGAGAATCCATTCTCCTTACGCTGTGGTGGACGAACTCTTCCAAAGATGAGGGTTTCTCTCCTGCTGCTTCCATGAGTTGGCCAGATCGTTCTGTCACGGTAGTAAAGAGATCAGGAAGCAATTGCAGTCACTCAGGTTTTAATAAGAATATATATCACAATGACACGGGTGTGAACAGATAACGCAGGGACTTCGATGATCAAGGTGCGGTGAATCCTCGTGACGTGAAGCGTGAAGACGAGACGAAACAATCCGACACCGAGACGACAAATCCACAAGAACACGGAGAACAGGAAACCAGGAATACCAACACAGGACATCAAACAACGATCTGGCAAGGAAATGAGAATGAGGTGAGTATTTAAGCAGTGTGGGGATGAGCTGCAGCTGGTGATGATTAATGATGATCAATTGGAGCAGATCAAGGAATGACAACGTTCACGCCCACAGCACATGTGCTTTCATACCACAACACAAACACGAGACAAGAAGAAAGCATTGGATCTGTATACCGTGACAGATTGTTCCAAAGTTTAGGTGCTAAATAGGAAAAGGATCTATTTTGGGATATAGATAGAAGGACAGCATTAAGAGCTCGCTCAAGTACTGCGGAGCTAAACCATTTAGTGCTTTGTGAGTAATCAGCAATATTTTAAAATGTATACAATGTTTAACAGGGAGCCAATGCAGGTTAACAGAACCTGACCTAATATGGTCCCACATAGCAACACTGATCTGGCCCATTTGCAGAGTGGAATGACGGCCCTTGAGCGGACCTCTTCTCTTTGCCAGATCTGGGCCATAAGCAGGCCATAGCAATGCCACAGAACTGGAACTTATCTGAGCCACAAAATCTGTGTATATTACAGGTTTTTTCACAATCGCTATTACAATTTTTTAAATCATTTCAACAAATTTCCTAAACTCTTAACACAACAACACACCTACAACACACAATTGGCAAAACGATTAATTTCATGCTCAAAATCACACACTATAGACTAAACTCCAACACTAATTTTCAATAGCAGTCTTCTTTTATTTTCAGTTTATTTCATCTAAGGCTGTGGCTGGCAGTCAGTTGTACTTCTTTTGTTTCTGCTCGTCTCTTTTTCTGTTCTCTTCTTTCCTTCAATGATTCTGCTTGTTAAAAGGCTTATTACTGTAAACGTTAAAAACTTGATTTTCACTACGGGGGACTTTAAGGAGACCGCTCTGACATGAAATAGTTAAAAATGCCTTCATGATTAGGATCGGCCGATCGTAATGACAAGAAATCGGTCAATGTCATTAAATCCTGATCAGGTCATCCCATCAGGTTAGCACTGTGAATCCAAACACGGCTTGAGAAGGGATGAGTAGTGGATCAGTGCACTGTGCAGTGTGTATCAGTGCACTGTGCAGTGTGTACTCTAGAGGGTGTCCGTCTCTTAGAAGTCAGCATGGGGTACTCTGACATCTCCTCTGCCACAATGGGGATGGAAACTCACACTACAACGCTAGTCCTCCGCCGGATCCTGGCCAAGCCTCACACACTCATGCAGGCAGGCGGTAAAACATACTTTGATAAGTTTGACCCTTGTTCTTCTGAATGGTGCTGTGGTCAGAGAGTGTTGCTATATTTCCCCATAATATCAATACCAACCAGGTCCTCAGGATTGTGTTGAAAATGTTGTAGCTGATGGTATTTCACACTGTATTTTCTTCTTCCTGTGTTTCCGAGTGCTTTAAACACACTACACTCATGAAAGAGATGCAGTGCAAGGAGAGCCAAAGTAAATGTGGAGGAGGAGAGTTCAGATATTTCCTCCTCAAGGGTTTGTGTGTGTGTGTGTGTTCAGCAGAAGAAACCCTGCAGGAGCTCAATGCGTTTCAGTGTTGACTGGTGAACATTCACAAAAAACCACAAATCATCATTGGGTTATGTGTGAAGATTTACTAAATCCGTCTGTCAAATCTTCCTCATGGATGAGCGCTGTACACATCTCCAACCAGGCAGACTACAGTTTAATAAGCTCTACTGAAATAAGGCATCATGCTGAACCTCGGATACAAATTACACACTGTTAAGGGCCTACACGACTTTAGGCTCAGGCGAATCACACGGATGTTGCTTAACTCTGAATCCTGTGGATGCTTAGGTATTGTAAGGAGAACGAGTGTTTCTCAGTCGTGTGTAATTTGTCTTTTCAAGAAGGCACTGTTGTTCATACAGGACAGTGAAAAGCACCTTCTGTCTGAGTGGCCTTGACGGACTCGTTCCCTCCTTATCCGTCAGACGTCCTTCACTTTGATAAGAGTGCTATAATTTGTTGCAGAAATAGGTAAATGCTTCTTTAGACACAGCGTTAGACACATTCCTCTCTGGGTTAGGGTTAGGACATGTGCAAATTAAGGCAGATTTTTTTATTATTGCTGGACGGTAAACGGAGTACAGTGATGTCTCATTTTAGCCACATTTAAAATCTCTCTCTCTCTCACACACACACACGCACACAAACACACACACACTACCGTGACGCATTGCTGCCACATACATATTATTTTTTCCCCTCAATTATGTCGTAATAACGAGATCTTATGTCGTTAAAACGACATATTTTCTCGTTATAATGACATCTCGTTTTAACGACATAAATATCACGTTTTAACGACGTAATATCTCGTTTTAACGACATAAATATCTCGTTTTAACGACATAAATATCTCGTTATTTCGACATAAATATTTTGTTATTTTGACATAATAAGGGGACATTGTAATATGCATTAAGCTACATTTAGCATTCTTATAATGAGTTTCTATGGGAGGAAAATGCTTTAAGTCAAATTAAACTCTTTCATATTTTGGACTTATCTGATTTTTGTAGTATACTTTATTATGATTTTAGCATCATATTGATTAATAAATGCACGCACAATTATCCGTGAACTTGCTAAATGTATGTTTTTATTAGGCTACTATATCCACAAACAAATTGCTTTCAGTTATGTGTGCAAAATTCGAATGTGAACGAATGTGCAGCGATTTTTACAAATAGAGACATGTTTGTGTATAAAATACATTTGTTTTATTTTGTAAATAATTTGAGCGTCCATTTACTGATGTCTGAGTCAATCTCATTTGAGTGTATTCGGCAATTTGCTTAACGTGTAATTAAATGCGAGTTTATATTCTGAGCTCAGCAGATTTTGTTGTACATATACTTTATTAGTTTGATTATTTACTGTGTTTGGTCTGAACACTGTCTTAAGGTTTGTATTAATTTCAAGACCGGGAATTAAAGAACGCATTGTAGTTATGTTGGGACTTTCTAAAATGCTTAACGTTAAAAAGGCTTAACGTGGCTTACTGTAATTTTGCACACATAAATGAAAGCAATTTGTTTGTGGATATAGTAGCCTATAGCCTAATAAAAAACATAAATTTATCAAGTTCACGGACAATTGTGTGTGCATTTACTAATCAATATGATAACTAAAATCATAATAAAGTATACTATAAAAATCATATAAGTCCAGAATATGAACACAAAGCGTTTAATTTGACGTTTCCTCCCATTGAAACTCATTATAAGAATGCTAAATGTAGCTTAATGCATATTACAATGTCCCCTTATTTTGTCAAAATAACGAGATATTTATGTCGAAATAACGAGATATTTATGTCGTTATAACGAGATATTTATTTCGTTATAACGAGATATTTATGTCGTTAAAATGAGATCTTATGTCGTTAAAACGAAATATTATGTCGTTAAAGCGAGAAAATATGCCGTTTTAACGACATAAGATCTCGTTATTACGACATAATTGCGGGGGGAAATAATATGTATGTGACAGCAATGCGTCACCGTACACACACACACACACACTATTTAATATGTGAACAAATGTAATTAGGACTTAAGTCGTTATGCTTCTCAGGTATATGTACCTGGATCTAAGAATGTTTGGATATTTGTAATGGGAAACAAGAAAAAAATGTATATATACTATATAATTACTATATATACATATACTAATCAATTGTAGTGAGTTATACTACTAATATGCCACTATAATATTATTGCATATTGCTGCTAGGTCAATTGTTTTGCACATTGTAACAGAAAAAAAATAACAGTACACAGGTAAAACAGACTGATCTCATGAAGTAGCGTGTGTATGACACGCCAATTCGTATTTGCATTTTTGGCGTGCTATCAAGACGCATAATCGCTTTTCAGCGTGTTTATGAACGCCGTTGACTTAACGTTATTTAAATATATGACTTACCTCAACCCTGTCCCTAAACTTAACCATCACTGGGGTTAATGGCATTTATGACTGTTCCCTTACCATCCTAGTGAAAAAAAAGATATGACTTACCTCAACCCTATCCCTAAACTTAACCGTCACTGGGGTTAATGGCATTTATGACTGGACATTTGACGCGCGTGTACAGACACGCGGAATGACGCGGACGTTAATGGCGTAGACATACGCGGATACACGCGGATAGCTCAAAATGCGTAGAGATAACACGCCACTTGACTCGAAAGTGGCGTGTATGTTTACGCAAAAGTCGTGATGTCATGTTGGGTAAAATGCTAAGATAACTGATCCTCAAATCCATTTGTCCTAATTGGCCAAACCTCTTGTTTATTGTATAATGATCGGCTGACGACATCATCCCTTACTAAATCTGCAGTTTTGGATTCAGGTTTTCTGTGACACATTGTGCACTAAACTTGCAATGTGACACATACAATAAAAGGTTGAGCTTTACAAAATTCAAGAAACAATGAAACAAGTACTCAAAAGCAGTTCACATGCGCATGTTTTGATCATAACAGCTCGTATTCTTATATTGTATATTGTTTTCCTGCAGCAGAATTGGCTCCAGTATTTGTCAAAAGGGATGGTGAGGGTCAACATGAAATGTTTGAAACACAGCATTTATTGCTCTATAATAGAAGCCCTTTTAGTGATTCCCTGTTTCTGTTCACAGCATCACAGATCTCAGATCAGCAGCGGTCGCATCAGCAGCAGCCGAGATGTGTTCAACATGAATGGACACTACTATATCTAACCGCGGGTCACACACATACACACACAGGTAGCCGGCGCTGTATGGGCGAGCGTGTCAGATTGATGGGGGCCCTGAGAGAACAGTGTTTACACGGGCCGGGTAATGTCAGCTTTGAGGTTTCTGACTGGGAGTCCCATCTCTGCAGACAGTCTGTGAACTGTTCGTCTCATTCATTAATCATCCAGATAATTTGTTTTTGCACGGCCTCGCTGACACAGACTGGCTATTATTACAGAATCTCGCAGTCGACCGTTCCTTCTTACAATACGGTCAGCAGGAGCCGTCGCTGTGTGTGTGTGTGCTACCGAACGTATGAACATATTCAAACACCTGTCACATGGAGAGCTTCACCCGTTGACAAGCCGAGGGGTGACAGATATTGAGTTTCTGGAAATCAGTTCTGTATCCAATTATGTCCAAAAGCCCACAGAGGCTCGGCCAACACCGCCATCCAAGCTAAACACACTCACCGTAATAAGTGTCTCGTTTAACAAGTGTTGCTTTCTGGCAAGTTTTAACTGAAATATTAAAGAAATATAGGAAATAAGGGATTTGACTCCAGACAGAATAAATAGAGCATTTCGAGATAGTAGTTCAGACATTATTAATGAGCTAGGGACTTCATTTGTGGTTGTAATTTGCCAAAAACAGTGTGTGTTTTTACACTCAGAGTAAACAGCCTGACCACCAATGCCCGGTTGAGCCACAGGATTAAAGAAGAGCAAAAGAAGCTTTTATTATGTGATAAAACTCGCTTTTCTTGCTTTTCCCTTCGCATTTCAGATCAGATCATCATCGCATTTCAGATCATATTTTCATTAAAAAATGAAGAACATATTTAAAAAAATTGGAACTAAACGAGTGTTTATTTATTAAACACACTGTAAAAATGAATACGACAGAATATGTTAAATCTAATCAATAAAAATCGAGGTAACAGATTACAATCATTATTATTAAAGGTTCTAAATGTAACTTTTTTATAAACTGAATCCTTTTTTTATTGCCTGTGTTTGAAAGGGTTATAATCACGCATTGCAATGATCCACTTTTCGGGTTTTGCTATTACCTCTGAAGGCCAATATTCATATTTATATTTGAAGTCTCCGGGTCGGATTTCCTGCGAAATCCATTAGATGTGGCGTGCATGCGCGCTCCCGAGCCTCTCTATCCTTACAGTCAACCTTGCGAGATGCGACCAACGGCACTTCAGCTGACGACATGGAGTCTGATAACACCCCAAAACGTCCTGCCTCCAGCACAACACAGACTCAAACACAAACTCCACATAAATATAAAAACAAACAAAAGTTTTATCTGCTGATGCTCGTCAGGCAAAAAAGTGAAACCACCCTCCAGAGTGGACATCTAAAAACGCTCCACCGCCGCGTTCCCGTGTAAACGGTAAAAACGCAAAAGTCTGCTTGATTGTGAAGTTTGTACGCAGGCGCGTGGACTTGGTGTTGTTGTAGTATGCACTCCTAGCCGCCAGGAGTTCATACTACATTGAATTTCCAACATGACATCATGACTTTTGCGTAAACATACACGCCACTTTCGAGTCAAGTGGCGTATTATTTCTACGCATTTTGAGCTATTCGCGTGTATCCGCGTGTATGCGTGTATGTCTACGCCATTAACTTCCGCGTCATCCCGCGTGTCAGAACACGCGCGTCAAATGTCCAGTCATAAATGCCATTAACCCCAGTGACGGTTAAGTTTAGGGATAGGGTTGAGGTAAGTCATATCTTTTTTTTCCCTAGGATGGTAAGGGAACAGTCATAAATGCCATTAACCCCAGTGATGGTTAAGTTTAGGGATGGGGTTGAGTTAAGTCCTATATTTATATAACGTTAAGTCAACGGCGTTCATAAACACGCTGAAAAGCGATTATGCGTCTTCATAACACGCCAAAAATGCAAATACGAATTGGCGTGTCATACACACGCTACTTCATGAGATCAGCCTGGAATTTCACACACTTTGCGTCACCATTTGCACGCGGATTTCCTACACAAAACGCTCGTCTAAACGCAGAATAAAAAGTGATGACGCAACGCCACTTTTGCGTTTTCTCTTCAGTATCGTTTCCAAGTAAACATAGCCTAAGTCATCAGCATGGTGATCGTGAGTTATAACAGCCAGAATCACAATCATTTGACCTGAATCACTGAACTCTATTTGTTTTTCCGATATTTTAAAAACTAATGTGTTTTCATCACACCCGTGGATGCCAAGTAAGAGTCAAACAGCACTGTTCACTCAAACTCAAATAATACCGTTCACACGTACTCATGAACAAGGACACCTGACGTCACATGCCACACCAAACGGGACTTTACAAAGAGTAATAAAATATTTGGATGGAATAAAGGAAATGACCTTTTCTGTGTTGGAGGTGGAGGAGTGTGTCTTAAAGAGCTCTGATACTTCAACACTTGGAAACCTCTCTGCCCTAAAGCCCAATCCAGGCTCAGCCAAATACCTCCAAAGAACTGTTAATGTCATCATCATTAACTTGAAGTTGACTTGAATTAACATTGACGAGTGTGCGGAAGACATTGGGACACAATTAGAGGTTTTAAAATTTGTCATCTTAACACGAGAAGCCTTGTTCCAAAATTGGATGAATTTAAAATCATGCTTGCTCAAACTGAGGCTCATGTTATGGCAATATCTGAATCATGGCTGTCCCCTACTACATCTGATTCCTTTCTTTCGATTGAAGTTTACTCATCGCAGAGACAGGACTGATAGAATTATTGGCGGTGTTGCTCTTTATGTAAATAATAAATATGCACATTCTGTAGTAAAACTTTCAACAATTTCGGAGTCACTTCAATTAGTTGTTCACTTTACAAATCAATTCTCAGTTACTATTATTGTCACATACAAGCCTCCAAATGTCTGTTCAACTGCATATTTACTGCAGCTTTCTGACTTAATAAAATCTGTAAAAACTAAGGAGCTTTGTTATTCTAGGTGACATTGATTTGAATTGGATCGATAATTCATCTAAACTTTTGAAAGCAACTGCCACAACATGGTCTTCATCAATTAATCAAAGATCCCACCAGATTTGGCAAAACACAAAATTCAATTTTGGACCTCACCTTCACTAATCAACCTTCTATATCTGGAATAATAAATACAGCAGTGTCAGATCATTCATTAATATATGCCATTAGAAAATGTCTTACAGCCAAAATCTCATAAAACAGTTACATTAAAAAAGTACCAAATTCAAAATTTTCTCAGTTTAATGCTGAATTCGCTGATACTGATTGGAGTAATGAGATGTATTTGCAAGAGCCTGATAATGTTCTGTCAAATTTCCAAAAAGAGTGGAGACAATACGTCAAAAATTTACTACTACTTGTAAAATATATATCAGGCAAAATACATTAACTTGGGTATAACTCCTGACATTGTGCAGCTTTTAAAAAAGAAGGCCACCTATTTGAAAGCATAGGCTAAGCTTATTTTCACACAGTTCAGAAATAAGAGCAAATTTGAATTATTCAAAGCAAAACGGCTCTATTTTGAAAATCAAATTAATCGAACGGTTTCCAACACAAGAACATTATGGAAAATAAAATTAAATCTATAACTGGCGAAAATAAATTAAAAAATAATAACACTTTACAACTATCCATAAATGGTACTCTTCTCAGCAATCATGATAACATTGCTAATTCTTTCAACGAGTATTTTGTTGCATCTGTTCAGAAGTTATCTTCTGGATTTATTGTTCCTCAGTTTCTCCCATCAGTACCGGCGACATTTCAGCAATTCTCCTTTTCTGAAATGCACAAAGCGATCATTTTGGTGTCTTTGAATGCTTCTCATGCTTTTGATGCAAATAATTTAAATATGATTTTTTTAAACTCACACTAGTACTCTAATTCCGGTCTTTCATCATTTAGTTAACCTGTGTATTAGCCAATCAGTATTTCTTGCCATGTGGAAAATTGCCCAGATCACCCCGATCTGATGATCCAACAATTACCGCCCAATTGCAATTCTCCCAACTGTTTCTAAGTTACTTGAAAAAACATTATTTAATCAATTAAGTAATCACCTCGAATACAATAACCTCCTCAATGATTGTCAGCATGGTTTTCGACCATTGCGGTCAACTATGTCGGCTTTGCTGCTTTTTACTGAGGAGATGGAGTCATACGCATAGACTTTCAAAAAGCTTTCGATACACTTAACCATAAAATAATAAATAAACTGTCCACACACTTGAATCCTTTCAGTAAATTTAATAGCCAAGCTTTCGGTCACAAAACCATCCTCTGGGTTAATCCAAAGCTTGGCTATTTAATTTACTGAAAGGATTCAAGTGTGTGGACAGTTTATTTATTTTTTTGAGTTGTCGAGTTGTGTCGGTCTGGCACCTTGTTTACTGTGAGTGCGGTGAAACTCCTTCAGATACAGTTAAACATTAAATTTTGTTAAATTGTCAGGAATCGCGCTTCTGTGGCTCTCTCCACTCATCCCAGAGCTCTGTCTCCCGAATACTGACTACATTTCCCATAAGCCCCGTACCTCGGTCTAATCACCAGCACAGGTGTTCCCCATCAGCACTTCCTATATAAGCAGCCTGTTCACTCCTAGTCAGTGCGAAGTCTTGTTTTGCCCCGGCAGCATTTCTGAGCGTTTCTATACTACTTCTCTGGATATCCCGTGTATTGACCTGAGTCTGTTTCTTCGACGATTCCCTGTTTGCCGCCTGCCTCGACCCTTGTTTATCTGCCCTGGACTCTGAACCTTGCCGCCTGCCCTGATCTCTGCCTGGTACTGTTTATGCTCTTGGATTACCTGCTCTGTGTTTACTGCCGTGCTCTGACCCTTGCCTGTCTGATTATTCTTAATAAACATATATTGAACTGCACATGGATCTGAACGTCTCTGACTCAGCGTTACAGAAGACTTCGCCACAACAAGATCCAGCAGCCATGCAGCGTCTCACCACCGAGGTCTCTTCCCAAGCGGCCGTGTTGAACGTTCATCAGCAGCAACTGGTCAAACTAACAGAACTCACGGAACAGCTGGTGAGGACCGTTCAGTCTCTCACGCCACCATCTGGTGCTACAGTTACTGCTGCCCCATCGACAGTCCTCGTTCCTCCTACGTCTCCGGTGGGTAGTAGATTCAATAACCCTCGTCTTTCCCTCCCAGATAAGTACGACGGTAGTCCTTCCAGATGTAAAGGATTTCTGTTACAATGCTCCCTCTTTATCAATCAACAGCCCCAGTTCTATCCAGATGACGATAGCCGCGTTTCATTCATTTGCTCACTGTTGACTGGCAGAGCTTTGGAGTGGGCTACAGCGCTCTGGGAGGGAGGTAATTTGTCATTTCCCACCTATAACGATTTCCTTCGACAATTTAAGGAGGTATTCGAACACCCCGCTGGAGGAAAAGAACCGGGCGAGTTGCTACTCTCCCTCCGACAGGGCTCCTCTTCAGCAGCTGACTACGCTCTATCATTCCGCACTCTTGCCGCTCAGACGGGCTGGGATGATGATCCTCTCAAACTGCTCTACCGTAAGGGTCTGAATGAAAATCTACAGGGCGAGCTGGCATGTCGAGACGAGGGGAAATCTCTTCACCAGCTTATTGACCTATCCATTCGGCTGGACAACCTAATACGGGCTCGGCGAGATCCACAGTCACATCGAGTTTATGAGAAACCGTCTATGAGTCATGAGAGTGAGCCTATGCAGATCGGCTATACCCGTTTAGCGCCAGAGGAGAGAGAGAGAAGAATTCGCAATCGACTGTGCCTGTATTGTGGAGAACCGGGACATATGAGGGCTACCTGTTCCAAGAGATCCACCCCGCGAAAGCCTACAGCGGTGAGTTATCCTCCTCACTTCCAAAATTTACTTGAGCTGGAGGTCACTCTCAGTTTCGGAGAGGAGAGGGTTAACGCTACAGCTATGATCGACTCGGGTGCGGCAGGGAATTTCATTGATTTATCATTTGCCAAGACTCACCAACTGTCTCTCATTCCATGTTCATCTCGGATGGCGGTGGCAGCCCTAGATGGACGCCCGTTGGGTTCCGGAGAGATTCATCACATCACCCAAGAGTTAACACTACAAACCAGCACTCTCCACTCGGAACTCATTCAACTATACACCATCGAATCACCAAGACATCCTATTATCCTGGGATTACCCTGGCTGCAGAAGCACAACCCCATCATTTCCTGGTCAGAGAAACAGATTCTCCAATGGTCTCCTGCCTGTCAAGCTAATTGTCTACGTGCACTTACTAAAGTATCTTCCTCAATCTGTCACAACGAAGAGGTCGATCTGAGCAACATTCCCCCACAGTATCACGATCTCTCTCTAGCCTTCAGTGAGCACCAAGCAACCAAACTACCACCTCATCGCCCTTACGACTGTGCCATTGATCTGCTACCCGGTGCTGTTCCAACCAGAGGAAGAATATTCCCCCTCTCTCAACCCGAATCAGAATCAATGAAGGCCTATATTGAGGAACAACTTTCTAGGGGCTTCATAAGACCGTCTACTTCTCCTGCTTCAGCGGGGTTCTTTTTTGTGAAAAAAAAGGATGGAGGGTTGCGTCCGTGCATTGATTATCGCAGCCTGAACGAAGTCACAGTCAAGTTTCGTTATCCTTTGCCTTTAGTTCCTGCTGCCCTGGAACAGCTCCGTACCGCTAAGTACTTCACGAAATTGGATCTGAGAAACGCCTATAATTTAATCCGGATCAGAGAGGGGGACGAGTGGAAGACAGCTTTTTCAACCACTACGGGGCACTATGAATATACCGTGATGCCTTTCGGTTTGGCTAACAGTCCCTCAGTTTTCCAGTCGTTCGTCAACGAGATCTTCCGTGATATGCTCAACCGAAACCTCATTGTATACATCGACGATATACTGATCTACTCAGAGACCTTTGACGACCATGTGAGAGATGTGAGAGCTGTGCTTCAACGTCTCATTGAGAACCAACTGTATGCCAAACTGCCCAAATGTGAGTTCCATCAGACACAGATCACGTTCCTAGGCTACATTATCAGCGCTGAGGGAGTCACCATGGACAGCGGCAAAGTTGATGCAGTGGTAAATTGGCCACAACCCACCAACGTCAAACAGTTGCAACGGTTCCTGGGATTTGCTAACTTCTATCGTCGGTTCATTAGAAATTTCAGTATCATCGCAGCGCCACTCACATCATTACTCCAGGGAGGTGGTCAGCGTTTGAAATGGACCGACAAGAGTATCACCGCTTTCCAACAACTAAAGGAGAGATTCACAACAGCCCCTATACTACACCATCCAGATCCAGAACGGGAATTCATTGTGGAGGTGGATGCGTCTGATACTGGTATCGGGGCGGTTTTATCTCAACGACAAGGTCATCCAGCCAAGCTTTTCCCTTGTGCATATTTCTCCCGTAAACTAACTTCAGCCGAGAGAAACTATGACGTAGGAGATCGGGAACTTCTGGCAATGAAAGCAGCTTTGGAGGAGTGGCGTCATTGGTTGGAGGGAGCTCATTTGCCCTTCACAGTTCTCACGGATCATCGAAATCTTGAGTATATAAGAACCGCGAAGAGATTAAATCCCAGACAGGCCAGGTGGTCTCTCTTCTTCAGCCGCTTTGACTTCAGGGTGACATACAGACCAGGTACGAAGAATGGCAAGGCCGACTCCCTCTCGCGGCAATTTGACAGCTTCCCTAACGCTCAGACATCAGAGTCCATCCTTCCTTCCGCACTCATTGTTGCTCCCGTGCATTGGGATATCATGACGGAGATTTCAGCTGCACAACAGGAGGAACCAACACCCCAGGAATGTCCGCCTGATCGCACCTATGTGCCCACTCTCCTTCGCACTCGAGTTCTACAGTGGGTACACAATACTCCCAACGCGGGTCATCCTGGGATCACTGCCACCACTCATCTGGTCACAAATCGATTCTGGTGGCCGAAGCTGCAAGCTGACGTGATTGCTTTTGTACACCAATGCAGTACCTGTAACATCTCCAAGGCATCTCATCAGAAACCGGCCGGATTACTACAACCACTACCAGTACCGCAACGTCCCTGGTCTCATATTGCCATAGATTTCGTCACGGACCTGCCATCATCAGAGAACCATACCACCATATTGACAGTGGTTGATCGTTTTTCTAAAGCCTGTAAATTCATTCCTTTGGCTAAGCTTCCCACAGCCTTAGAGACGGCTGAGGCTCTGGTACATCATGTGTTTCGACTGTACGGCCTACCCGAGGATATTGTGTCGGATAGGGGTTCCCAGTTCACCTCACGGGTTTGGCAAGCCTTTTGCAACCGTCTGAATATTAACATCAGCCTAACCTCCGGTTACCATCCACAGTCCAATGGGCAAGTAGAGAGACTGAACCAGGAGTTAACCCGTTTCCTTCGAACGTATTGTCATCAGAATCAACAGGACTGGAGCCGTTTCCTGGTGTGGGCTGAATACGCTCAGAACTCCATACGTAAGCCATCTACAGGGATGACGCCTTTTCAATGTGTTCTAGGATTTCAGCCACCTCTATTTCCCTGGTCCGGGGAGCCCACGGATCTTCCGGCCATTGACGCTTGGCTACGGAGAAGTGAGGAAACCTGGAATAATGCTCATGTGCATCTCCAACGTGCTGTGCGACGATTCAGAGAACAAGCGGATCGTCATCGGAGAAGGGGACCCGTCTTTCAGCCAGGACAGTGGGTCTGGTTATCCTCCAGGGATCTCCGTCTTCGTTTACCCAGCAAGAAGCTGAGTCCGAGGTACGTGGGTCCATTCAAGATTCTCAGACAGATTACACCAGTATCATACCGTCTTGCATTACCTGCCACTTACCGCATATCTCCCACTTTCCATGTATCTTTACTCAAACCCGCCGGAGCTCCGAGTGGAGAGAGGGACCAGGACGAAGCTGCTGAGACGAGCTCCCCTCCCATCATCATCGAGGGCGAGGAGGCTTACCGTGTGAAAGAGATTCTCGACTCCAGACGCCGAGGCAGGGAATTACAGTATCTGATTGACTGGGAGGGGTATGGCCCCGAGGAGAGATCCTGGGTGAAGTCTCAGGATATACTGGATCCTACACTAATCTCTGAGTTCCATCAGAATCATCCCAACAGACCTGCTCCCAGACCCCGTGGAAGACCTCGGCGTCGCACGGTTCCTCGCTTCAGGAGCCGCTCGCAGGAGGGGGGCTCTGTCAGGAATCGCGCTTCTGTGGCTCTCTCCACTCATCCCAGAGCTCTGTCTCCCGAATACTGACTACATTTCCCATAAGCCCCGTACCTCGGTCTAATCACCAGCACAGGTGTTCCCCATCAGCACTTCCTATATAAGCAGCCTGTTCACTCCTAGTCAGTGCGAAGTCTTGTTTTGCCCCGGCAGCATTTCTGAGCGTTTCTATACTACTTCTCTGGATATCCCGTGTATTGACCTGAGTCTGTTTCTTCGACGATTCCCTGTTTGCCGCCTGCCTCGACCCTTGTTTATCTGCCCTGGACTCTGAACCTTGCCGCCTGCCCTGATCTCTGCCTGGTACTGTTTATGCTCTTGGATTACCTGCTCTGTGTTTACTGCCGTGCTCTGACCCTTGCCTGTCTGATTATTCTTAATAAACATATATTGAACTGCACATGGATCTGAACGTCTCTGACTCAGCGTTACATAAATAAACTTATTTCTTTTCATTTGTCCTCTTCTGCAATGGATATGTTTAAATAATATTTAAGTGACAGATCTCAGACTGTGAGAATCGGCTCCGTAACAGCACAGTCACGAGTGTGTTCTATGGGAGTTCCACAAGGCAGCATCTTAGGTCCTTTACTTTTCCTTATGTACATTAATGATCTTCCTAATGAGTTTGATGTTTCTAGTACTTTATTATATGCTGATGACACCGTTATTTTATTTGTCTGGCTCAGGTATTGATACAATTAATTACAAACTTAACTCAGACTTACAGCATTTACATGGCTGGCTCCAGGATAACCATTTAACACTGAATACTAAGAAAACAGAAGGCATGCAGGAAACAATGGTCTATATCAAATTTTATCAGCTTTTCTAATCAAAAACTTTCAATTATATCCACATATAAGTATCTTGGCGTCTCTCTTGACTCACATCTTACTTATCGTGACCACGTCCAAATTTTAACCAGAAAGTTAAACCAAAAGTTATTTGTTTATAGTAAAATTAGACCATATTTTCTACAGTCTGTTTCTAAAACATATCTTCATCATATTGTCCACTCTGTCGTATTGTTTACCTGTTTGGTCACTCACAACAAATGAGATCCTTGAACCTGTAGCGAGACTCTACAATAGACCCTATAAGATCCACAACAGGCTTCCAGGCTGGACTCACCACTAGAGGTCAACCGATTATCGGCACGGCCGATTATCAACGCCGATATTAAGCATTTTTATGGTTATCGGTATCGGCCATTTTCATAACCGATTTGCCGATAAAATCATTTAATTTTGAAATGCGCGATCTGGCTTTGATCCAGCCACCTCTATCAGAGCGCACCGCTCTGTTGCCTAAAGTAGACTAATGCCCGCCCATCATCCATCTGATTTGTTGGGAGTCACGAGTCCGGCCAATCAACAGAAGGCTGAAGGCACTGAAAATGTTGCGATCTCACACACCGCGACCGAGACCACTGAACAGGAGCTGCTTCGAGTGATCATCACGCGTCAGTAGTCTCAAAGGTAAGCAGTAGACATTCCTGAAGTTGCATTAAATCACTACACTGAAGTTGCAGAACACCTCAATATCTATTTATGATGAACAACACCCCTGTTCTCACTAGTTTGACCGGGAATTCAATTCACAGTATGTCCGTCATTGCAGTGATATGCTTTAACGGAGCCTCACGTCGGTGAAGCCTAACTTAAACCTATTTTAGCTTCTTCCCATTCGGCCAACTTAACATTATACTGTGAATAGATTATCATATCAACACGAATGAATTCACTCGATCACGTCTGCTGCGGTTTTGTGTTCAAATAGCTTCACTGAACAGCGTCCGTTACAGGGCTCCTAGTCAAAAATTGCGCATATTTGGAGAAAGTTGCTTTATTCTCACAAGATTGTAAAATATTTCGTCATACAGAATACCATTTCCATTAATTTCTCACTGAATTACCGTATGCGATCTGAAGAGCTCTCGAGCTCTGTCTCCCCATTTCTCCCCATTTGCGATCTGCCAGCTCTCTCATTCGATGAATAGCTGTACAATCCACTTCCTAGTTTGTATCTCCGTGTCAAACAGACGTTTCTACACGTCACAAATAAAGAGAATAACCATCCAATTACAAGATGATATGTGTGTGATTTTCATGCGATTTGTCATAAAAATGAATAAAGAATATTCACATATGCAAAGCAGGTATAGCGATTGTAGCAGGAGTAGCAGGATAAATGCTAAATATAACATTTCAACATCATTAGTATTTGTATGACTTCAATCATTATATATGTTGTAACGCTTGGACCGGATAACTCGAGATAATTCAAGGGAAGAAAGAGCTTGAAGGCTGAAAAGGCTGTATCACGCACATTTAATAAGTGCACTGCAATCCTCTCATACATGAGAGATACTCTTTCATGAGTCACAAAACTTTGTTAACAAATAAAATATATAGGAAAAAAAAGGGTAGAGCACGTCTAGCATAATGGTCTCATCTCAAACTAAGTCATCATGCATAGTATACGTGATGAGTGACGCAACCATCTCTCTTAAAGGGCACACTTCACAACGCCCAAGCCCTATGTGATAAACATAAATACACAGTAACGATCGTTACAATGCGTGTTATATATGAAAATTTCAGATGCAAAAGCCTCTTAGTGCCATCTGAAATTTTCTTCTAAAATGATCATGTTTACCAAGCTCATATATATTTCAGTGTGTGTGTGTTTAGTTAATCAATTGATGTGCATTAGACAAATTGAATTATCACCTCTATTATTTTAGGCTATGTTTTAGTCATCACAAAATAATTATGAGAGGTTACGCTATTACACAGCTTACATTTCTAACACATTATTGAAGCCAATAGTTCATTTTCCACAAGCTTTTTAGCTGTAGTAGTACAGTGTCAATAGGCCTAATCATGAACTATAAAGTTGCCCAACTTTTAACTCTCTCTTTATCTTACCCTCACTGTAGATGGATAAAAGGAAGACAAAATGTAGAAGTGCAGTGTGGGAGCACTACGCTCAACGAACATCAGGACAGGCAGTGTGCAATACATGTAAAGATGTTGTCAGTATGGGGGGTACAATGGCAAAAAGTGCCAATACTTCAAACCTGTGGTCCCATCTTAGGATTCATCACAATGACTTGTATAAATCTGCACAAACAAACAAACCTGAGCAGGGGGCAACATCCACATGTCAGCCTACAATACATGACATGTTTCAGAAACAAAAAAATGGACAAATCTGGATGATAAATCAAAACAAATGGACAAACTGATCACAGAAATGATCATTTCTGACAACCAACCATTCACAATGGTCTCTGATGCTGGCTTTAAACGACTCATGGATGTGGCAGAACCACGATATGCCGTAAAAAGTGAGAAGTATTACCGCACTGAGAAGCTGCCAGAAATCTATGAAAGGGTCGTAAGCAAGATAAAAACCCTAATCCAGCCAGAGAATGCTGGATTCTCACTCTCCTTTACAACGGATTGCTGGTCAGGATCAACAGAGTCAATGATGAGTCTAACGTGCCATTTCAATGACAATGAATGGAACAGAAGGCAGGTTGTTTTATATACAAAAGTAATGCAAGGATCCCATACAGGGGAATACATCAAAGACACATTCCTGAACATGCTGGAGGAATGGGAAATTACCAAAGAGCGTGTAGCTGGTCCTGCGTGACAATGGCGCAAACATGGTAAAGGGTTTGAGGCTCGCCGATATCCCAGACCTTAGCTGCACAGCACATACTTTGCAGCTGGTGGTGAATGATGGTTTGGCCAGCCAAAGAGCTGTGATAGATGTGATTGCCATGCTGAAGAAATGTGTCACTCACTTCCAACATTCCATCTTGGCCAAGCAGCGTCTGAGAAACATCCAAAGGGACCTTGGGCTACCAGAGCACAACTTAATCCAGTCAGTCCCAACAAGGTGGAATTCAACACTCTACATGCTGCAAAGGGCATTGGAACAAAAGCGGGCTCTTAATATTTACTCAGCTGCTCACCAGTGGGACATTGTGTCCAATTTGGTTGAAACGCTCATCCCCATTGAGGAAGTGACACTAGAGGTGAGCTACAATGAATCATCTGCGTCCAGCATAATTCCCTGTGTGACAGTGCTCAAGATGTTACTTGAAGATAAAGGGCCATCAACACAGGGCATTAGAACGCTCAGGGAAGTAATGAGGGAGAGCCTAATCAAACGATTTGCCAAACTTGAAGACTCAAAAAATGTGGTTATAGCATGGCTTTTGGATCCACGCTTCAAGAGTCATGCATTCTCCTCTGCCTCTACACTAAACAAGGCCAAAGCATGGCTTAAAGATGATGTAGAAGGTGCTCTTCAAGAGCAGGCTGAAACAGAGAGAGCCAATCAAGAAGAGCAGCAGGCTGATGGAGAGGAGCCTGCTGCAGAAGACCAAGCCTCTAAAAGGCAAAGGAGAGAAGAGACACCCTGCCATAGCCAAATAGACAAGATCTTCAGTTCTCTTCTTGGCCCTCATACTGGTGATCTGTCAGCCAAGGACAGCATTGAAGATGAGTTACATCAGTACCTCAAAGAGCCAGTGATTGACCGGCGTAAGGGGGATCCACTCCAGTGGTGGAGACAGAATAAATGGCGCTTCAAGTTACTTGCCAAAGAAGCAAGAAAATTTCCTTGCTCACCACCCTCATCAGTCCCTAGTCAGCGTGTCTTCAGCGAAGTGTCTACAATTTATGACAAAAGAAGAAGCAAACTAACTGGAGAGCATGCTGAGCAGCTGTGCTTCCTGCACCACAACCTGGTGCTATTGGATTGGGACTACTAATTGTTACCCATTTGAATTTATATTATAAAACTTCAGGGAGCTATTACATTTATTTTTCCATTATTTGTTCATTTGTAGCTTGTTGTTATTTAAATTAACTTCTTTTAAGTTTTATCTGGTATTACAGGTATATCTGTGACCACTGTGACCAGATGGATTTATAGCCTCCTGCTGATGCTTGTTTTCTATCGTAGTTTGTGTGCTTGTTGTGTGTTTGTTATTGTATGGTCTTAGAGTTCTGTTGTGTTTGAGGTATTCATGTTCTGCAGAACAGGAACCTACTGAAAATCAATTTTATACTGAGTCAGGCCCGATTGCTCTTAATTTTTGCTTTTTAAATAAATAAATAAAAATAAACACAATAAGACCGTGTTTAGGGTTCACAAAGGTGATTTATCCTCAGATATTCTGCTTTTATATTCAGATATTCTCTTTAAACACTGTGCATCTGTAGAGATTCTGTAGAGATACATCTGCATTCAATCACTTGAGGATGGAGGACGCTGTGATCGAGCCCAGAAGAACCCAGGACACCAGGAAACCCATTACTCTCTAGACATCCTCACCAAATGCATCTCCAGTCTCCACCGAGGCACTACTGATGCAATGTTTATATGGCTGCCTGCTGTGAGTTTGGCTGCGTCGTGGCTGTTTAATCCTCATATTACCTTCGTATTTCCTTCTGTTTATCCGTATTTCTTTCTTTATACGGCTGGAACTGCAAATACCGTTGGAACATTTGGTTGTTGGTTGTTGAGCGAGACACTGTTTCACCGCTGCTCGCCCTGCGATCGATTGCCAAACGCGTTCTTTGCAAACGTGGTTGGGGCGTTTGGTTGTTGGTTGTAGAGCGAGACACTGCTTCACTGCTGTTCACCCTGTGATCGATTGCCAAACGCGTTCTTTACACTCACTTACAAATGAACATTTTCCTATACGCGAGTCGTGCGTCTACATTACACCATACCACTAAAAAGACGGATTATACCCTGTCTTGAGTCATAAATAAGTATAAATACTAATAGCATCACTGGTTGCATCATCATCTCTAACTTACTGTCCAAATGACGTTAAAATGACGAATATATCAGATGTATGTTATTTACCTTTTGGTGCAGATTAGAACAAATCTGCATTGCTCGTGGAGCAGTCTGAATTAGAGGCTGTAGAAAAGCAGATCCGTGTCCTTCTAGAGAGACAAGCTGAGCTGAGAGACCGGCGTGTAGCTCTTGAAACATCCCGCGCTGATGCATACGGATCAGTGATTAACCTTAGTAACCCGCTGACGCTGCCACGTCTACTCCGCGCGTGCATTTCTCAGCATTGGTCCCGAGCGTCCAGGTCACTATCAGCCATGGTTTCATTCACTCCGGCTCCAACACACCACCACGAGGCCTGGGTGGTTCCGCGGAAGCCGCGAGCCAGGAAAGATCGCCCCTCCCGGTTTTCAAGATCTCCACCCAGAACCACTTCTCCCCTCTTCGTGAAACGGAACATAATGCTGTGATCACCATCCGACACGTCCACGCTACGTTAGGTAAAAGTAAGGTGCACAGTCATTGCTCTCCTGGTGCTCGTGTATTTTCGCGCGTGCGGGTGGGTAAGTGAGATTTTGAACGGTGACGAGCGTGTCGGAGCTGTTGTGCTGCACTCGGGATCTAATGACACTAGGTTCCGACAGACGGAGGATCTGAAGAAAGACTTCCGGAGCCTTATCGATACAGTACGCAACACATTGCCTGAAACATCGATTATAGTGTCTGTACCCCTTCCTACGTACCGACTAGGACATGAAAAGTTCAGTAGATTATTTGCGCTAAATGAATGGTTAATGTCATGGTGCACTGAGCAGAAACTGCTCTTTGTAAATAATTGGAATCTGTTTTGGGAATGACCGAGGCTCTTCCACGCTGATGGCTTACATCCAAGTAGAATCGGGGCAGATCTTCTGTTGGATAACATCACCAAAATGTTAAATACCGTTTGACTAGTAACCAAAAATCCAAATCACAGAATCTACTGCACCAATTTAATTGATATTAATACTAGTGTAGACCATTGCATAGAAACTCTGTGTCTATTTCTCGTTTACTGAGATCAAATAATAAATCTACCGTGGGATCAAGAAAAAATCTAATTGTTATTCAAACAAAAAATCTCGCTATTAGTGAACAAAAACAGTTTCTAAAGCTAGGTCTTCTAAACATTAGATCGCTCAAAACTAAGGCGGTTATTGTAAATGAAATGGTCACAGATAATAATTTCGATGTTCTTTGCCTTACTGAAACCTGGCTTAAACCAAATGATATGAATGAATGAACCAAATATTTCGGTCTAAATGAGTGTACTCCGACCAGGATACTGTCATAAGCATGAGCCCCGTCTGATCGGTCATGGCGGCGGTGTTGTAACAATCTATAGAGATATCCTTAAAGTTACTCAGAAAACTCATCATAGGTTTAATTCGTTTGAAGTACTTGTGCCAAATGTTACGCTCTTTGATGTTAGAAAAAATCCCTATTATTTCTAGCATTGGCTACCGTATATAGACTTCCAGGTCCTTGTTAGGGGTTGCGTTCACAGATTTATTAAACTCCTTCGGGGTCAAGCAAAACGTCAACTCATCGTCTTAATCATACACTCGATTTAATTATATCATATGGAACCGATCCAACCGATATAGATATCATTCCACAAAGTGACAATGTCACTGACCATTACATGGTTACTTGCATATTACGTACTGCTATCATGTCATGTTGCGCCACGTTATCGACTAGGTAGAACAATTCTTCCATCCACCATAGATCATTTCTCAAATAGCTTACTGTATCTGATCTGACTCAGCTGCTGCCTGAACGCAAACAAACAGATGATCTAGATGATCTAACGAGCACTATGAGCTACATTCTCTCTAGAACCCACATAGCAACATTGTTTCGGCCCTGATCTGGCCCACATCTGGCACTTGTGGCATGCGGATCTGGCCCACATGCAGCAATGAATTACGGCCCTTGGGTGGCCCACTCCTGTTTGCCAGATCTGGGCCACAAGCAGGCCATAGCAATGCCACATGTCAGCCAAGAGCAAAGAAATAAACCACAACTGGACTTTATCTGAGCCACGAAATCTGTGTATATTAAACATGGAGTCATCTCAACCTTAATAAGCCTGTTAACAAGCAGAATCACTGAAGGAAAGAAGAGAATGGAAAAAGAGACAAGCAGAACAAGAACAACAACTGACTTTAGACACAGTCTTAGATGAAATCACCTGAAGAGAAAAGAAGACATTAAATCTGAAGATCTCAGCAGAGGAGGATTAAACAGCATTACCAGCTTCACTTATTACTAACCAGACTGACTTTATTTCTGTCAGTCTTCTAAAGAAGATTTTATTGAGAATTAAAAGAGGTTTAACTCTGTGTTTCATTTGAAGTCACCGTAACATCAGAATCTCTGAAGGAGAAAATCGTAATTGGTTACCATTATGGAGATCAGTGTTTGCTTTAGTTGGGCTCTTGAGCCTTAAATCATTTATTTTAGGGTATGTTTGGCTATTGTACTTCTGTTACAAAAGTCAAATGAATGGTGTGGATACAATGATTTGATGATGTTGATTGTGGTCGTACATAATCAATAATTTGTCTGAATCAGTGAGCGTATAAATTCAGAATCAAGCTTTGCATTTATGGATATTATTGCAGCACTACTGTTATGGCATATCTCTTCTCTATTAAATCAAAATTATCAATTCAATTACAAAAAAAACCCTCACAAATATTTTAGATAGGCACATACAGACATCAAGAATTAGCCTATGAATCTCAACAATGGTGACGAAAAAAGCTCATTATTTATTCATGCAGCAATGCATGATGGGAGCCATGAATGACTTTTGATTGGTGGCATCCAGAATACGCTGCAAAATGCTTTTTAATTGCCACCATTATTGAGATTCACAGGCTGATTCATGATGTCTTTTAAAATTAAGTTGTTAGGAAATTATTTGGAGTACATTGTATAAGTAAAAAACATTATGATTTTCAAGGACAGTATTGTAACAATAAACAATAAAGTAAATTTAACTCATAAATTGGGCTTCACTCAGTTCAAATGATAGTGAAATAATGTCAATGTTGAACAGCAAACACCATCAAAACACATTTTGTTCGCTATTTGTTCATTTGGCTGTATAACATAAAAATGATAGCCGAACAAATTATAACATAAGTGTTTTAAGGCTCAAGAGCCCAACTAAAGCAAACACCGATCTCCATAATGGTAACCAATTACGATTTTCTCCTTCAGGGATTCTGATGTTACGGTGACTTCAAATGAAACACAGAGTTAAACCTCTTTTAATTCTCAATAAAATCTTCTGTAGAAGCCTGACAGAAATAAAGTCAGTCTGGTTAGTAATAAGTGAATCTGGTAATGCTGTTTAATCCTCCTCTGCTGAGATCTTCAGATTTAATGTCTTCTTTTCTCTTCAGGTGATTTCATCTAAGACTGTGTCAGTTGTAGTTGTTCTGCTCGTCTCTTTTTCCATTCTCTTCTTTCCTTCAGTGATTCTGCTTGTTAACAGGCTTATTAAGGTTGAGATGACTCCATGTTTAATATACACAGATTTCGTGGCTCAGATAAAGTCCAGTTGTGGTTTATTCCTTTGCTCTTGGCTGACATGTGGCATTGCTATGGCCTGCTTGTGGCCCAGATCTGGCAAACAGGAGTGGGCCACCCAAGGGCCGTAATTCATTGCTGCATGTGGGCCAGATCCGCATGCCACAAGTGCCAGATGTGGGCCAGATCTGGGCCGAAACAATGTTGCTATGTGGGAACATTGGATATTGTTGCACCCATTAGATTAAAAAAGGTCAGAGAAAAAAGTATAGCACCATGGTACAATAATACTATGTATGTTTTAAAGCAGGGGTCTCAAACTCAACTTAGCTGGGGGCCGCTGGAGGTAGAGCCGGAGTCAGGCTGGGCCACATCAAGTATTCCACAAAAAAACAAAATTGTGTTTAAATATTCCAAAAAACTGATCCAATCTTCTCAATCTTTATTATTAACATTTCTTCTAACTGTTCCTCTGAATTTGAAGATTCCTTTCTGAACATGATTGGTTCTTCATGAGCTGTCCTTCTGAAGTTCATTTTACAAACTTTCACTCTGTCTTTTCCTTATACACAACATCTTTGTGATACTCATATTTTCTCATGTCCTTTTCATTTTCATTATACAACACTATTATTATATAGAATGTTTTTTTTTCGGAAGGCACATTTCCTTTTATTATACTTAGAAAAACAATTATTGCTTTTGAAATACAAAAAATGATTTTTACACATGTATAGTGTCTCTGGCAAATTACTGACTTTGCACATATCAAAGCAAAACGTCTTATTTCTATAAAATTAATTTTATCGATTGGCAAAGTTTGCATGGTAATGTATGATTTTCGCATCCTCTCCGACCTTGTCATAAAACCCTTTTAAATGATCGACGCCTCCTTGCTGCTTTGTCGATTTGTGTTGCCAGATTGGGTGTTTTGCGCTACATATTGAGGCTTGTTTATGGTGTGTTTTAGCTGGGTTTTCGCTTGAAAGGTTCTGTAGAAATCTTGCACCCTATTGAATGAAGCTAAACTGAGAGAGCACACGTTCACAGACACCAGAATGAACCTGTTCACTGTAACATTCATCAGGCGCAGTAGGCTACGTTCAGTTCACGCCTAAAATATGAACGAGTTCACAAACTCTTCTTCGAACAAACGAGTTCGAGCGAGCCTCTTCTTAATATTATTAATTCATCTTTATCTTTAGGTCATGTTCCAAGAACGTTCAAGCTAGCAGTTATAAAACCTCTCATTAAGAAACCACAATTAGATCCAAATAACCTAGCAAATTACAGACCCATCTCAAATCTTCCATTTATGTCAAAAATATTAGAAAAAGTTGTGTCCGCTCAACTCAGCTCTTTCTTGCAAGAAAATGATATCTATGAAAAGTTTCAGTCAGGATTCAGACCGCATCACAGCACTGAAACTGTGCTTGTTAGAATCACAAATGATTTACTTCCAGCTTCAGACCAAAGCTGTATCTCAATACTAGTTCTACTTGATCTTAGCGCTGCGTTCAATACTATTGATCACACAATGCTCTTAGATCGACTACACACTGGTTGTAGTATTACACTGGTGTTCAAGGACAAGCATTAAGCTGGTTCAGGTCATACTTATCTGACCGCTACCATTTCGTTTACTTAAATGGAGAAAAAACGATCATAACTTCAGCAAACTATGGAGTGCCGCAGGAATCTGTGTTAGGCCCTCTATTATTCTCAATTTATATGCTGCCACTAGGTAATATTTAAGGAAACATGGAATCAGTTTCCATTGTAATGCTAATGACACTCAAATATATATTTCATCACGGCCAGATGAATGCGCTAAATTATCCAAATTGACAGATTGTGTTAAAGATATAAAATATTGGATGACGCGTAGTTTTCTTTTATTAAATCCAGACAAGACAGAGGTAATACTTATCGGTTCTAAAAACCATACACAAAACCTTTCCCAGCAAGACTTTAACATATTAGGATGCCCTGTTACTTTATCCTCTACAGTAATAGACCTGGGTGTTATACTAGACTGCAACCTGTCTTTTGAAAAGCATATTTTATATGTTACAAAAACAGCCTTTTTCCACCTTAGAAACATTGCTAAGCTACGTAACATGCTATCTGTCTCTGATGCAGAAAAGTTAGTTCATGCATTCATGACCTCAAGACCTCAACACTAGATTACTGTAATGCTTTATTAGCCGGTTGTCCTGCATCCTCAATAAACAAGCTACAGTTAGTACAAAATGCAGCCGCTAGAGTTCTTAGACATCAAGAAAATATGATCATATAACACTGATTCTAACACTTCATTGGTTATCTATAAAGTTCCGTATTAATTACAAGGTATTGCTTTTGACTTATAAAGCTCTAAATGGTTTAGCTCCAGTCTATTTAACGGATCTTCTATCGCCCTACAATCCATCGCGCTCTTTAAGATCACTAAATTCGAGGCTTCTGGTCATTCCTAGGATATCCAGATCCACCACAGGAGGGAGAGCATTTTCACATTTAGCTCCGAAGCTTTGGAATAGCCTTCCTGATATTGTTCGTTGCTCAGACTCACTATCCCAGTTTAAAACTAGATTAAAGACGCATCTCTTCAGCCAGGCATTCATTTACATTTTTTATCTTACAGTTACTGTAAATTTGGCCTCTAGTTCATAAACGCCAGAGGAGAACTGGCCCCCGACAGAGTCTGGGTTCTCCCAAGGTTTTTTTTTTTCTCCATTGGGTCATCTCAACGCATTCTCATCCCAAAGCGTTATATTTGACACTTTTGCAAAAGCGTAAAAATGCGGCGCTCACGGCACCCTTTAACGTCTAATTAGACGCTTTCGTTTTGGTTAAGTTTAGGTATGGTGTGGGGTAAGGGTTAGAACACTAGGGGGCGCTTTTGGACCTAATATTTCTGCGTCTCATTTGGCGCTAAAGGGTGCCATGTGCGTTCGATATTTACGCTTTTGCAAAAGCGTCGTATATGGCGCTTTGGGATGAGAACGGGCTGGTCATCTGATAGAGTTTTAGGACACCATCGGGTCACTTGATGGAGTTTTTCTTTTCCTTGCCACTGTTGCCTTTGGCTTGCTCAGTTGGGGATATTCAAATTAAATGACCCATCATACCATTGATCAGCTCCATCAAACTTGGATGTTTTTTTTTCCAGTAATAAACAAACACTGTTAGGTTAAGTTGTCTTGATTGATACTGTGAAGCAGCTTTGATACAATCTGTATTGTGAAAAGCGCTATATAAATATATTTGACTTGACTTGACTTGACTTTTGGACTGGGATTGGGGCAAAATAGCGAGCTCAGAGCCCTCTCCTCGGACAGCATGCTAAATACGCATAGGGGAGCGCAGGGCACAACCTAACGTGGGATTAAATGTAACACAGACCGTTTGCATAGTTCGTCAGGATCAAGCAGATTGACTATTTTTCTCTTGCTGCCATAGACGGTCTCCCGCGAATTTGCGGAAAGTTTTGATTATATTTCGTGAAGATACTGGACAAAGAGTGTTTTGACACCATGAAAGTAATTTTTTTCATCATAGGTTTTTTTCGGTTTCTGAGTTGGGTGTATACGTTTCCAAATCTAACTTTATATTGCCTTAATCACTGTCTTTTTGACTCAAACATATCTCCGTTTTGAAACATGTCAGCAATTCCTAGCGACTGTTAGATAGGCTTAAAATATGTAATACACAGAGGGGTTAGTTGTAACAGAGTGCTACAAACAAGCCGCCAAGTGTACAATGATAATCAAATGAAAACGGAGCCACACAACTTTTCAGGTTTGAGTATACATTTAACTTTGTTAGACTTACACAAACAATGTTGGAATTTTAAAAGTTTAAAATGTGTTTATTTATTTAAAATATGGCCTGTTATTAATGCAATAAAATTATATTTTTTTATAAAAATTATAAAAAAAATTTATAATATTATTTATAATTTCATTTATTGCAAAACTATGCAGCCCTTTTCTATGTCTCTATCCATGATATTGATCTATAATAGAAGGGTGATTGGATGAGGGATGGATGTATGGATATCTGTCTATACAGATGCACAAACAATATCAAACTATACAAATAAAACAGTACTGAATTATGTGTGTTACACACAAGTGTTACAACTTACCCCTCTATCTGTTACAATTAACCCCGCATATGGGGTAAGTTGTAACATTTGCACTTCTGTCACTTTCAGTGCAACTGTACGAAAATTGTAGGTCCTAGAAAAAAAAAACTTTAAGTGTTCATTTGTAGCAGAGATGTGCATGTTGCTTGTGTAAAAAAAGTATTAATCTAACCTAATTATTTTTTTAATTGAGCCAAAACCAAAATGCGTTAGATTGTGCCCCGCTCTCCCCTACTACTTTACTCTATCTGGTTATTTGTAAGTGTGAACTCACAAAACGTTATTGCTGCTGAGAACATGTTGTGTGTAGTGAAGGTCATAACGTGTTTCACACCTGCTCACGTCACACTAAAGTAAATCAGGCACCATATAAATCCCTTAGGAAAGAAAACACACCAGCATGAATGAAAATGAACCGGGAAGTCTTGACACAGGAAGCAGTCACTCGGGATTAATTGCATGTGTGCAGAGAACATGTGTTGTGTAAAAGGCAGTGAATTGTAATTACCTGAGATGATTGTGTCCAGCGATGGGCTCTGAACACAGGCCCTGTGTCTCAGTGCAGAGAACACGTTTCATTCAAAATAACACACCTGAGACAACTGCAAATTACTCTCAACTTGACTTCAACCCATGCATGCAGCCACAGGTTTCATCATCACTGACTGATTATTTGATTGTCTAATGAATTATTCCCTGTGTGCAACCATTCAACTCACGTCAGACTCATAGAAAATCAACACACTTGGCAAAGGATGTTTTCCCTGGTGAAATTGCCTACTATGTTCGGCCGATTCACACTGTACGATTTTTGGCTGAGGAAGATTCCTCTGATTCTGGGTAAACACTTTTTGAGTTAAGGTAAAACTTCCGAAATCTCTGTGTAAACAATGAGTGGCGTACACACGCAAGCGATCACTTCCGGCACGCAGACCGAAGCGCCCGTGCCGTCAGATCAGTTGTACATGGCTGTGGTTACACCAGGTAAAAATTAATTAAAGAACTGTTCGTTTTCTCACACAAACCGCTCGTTTCGTGCCTTAGGCCATCAATGTGTACTTACATTTACAAGTCATTAAATCATGTTTAATTTGGACTTCTCTGTCCATGCTCTTTGAGGTGGACCCCCTAAACCTCCATTATATGACTGACAGACATTGTATAATAAAACTGTATATGCAAAGTGCGGCCTCTCTCTTCCATACATGCATTGTCATTATTAGGCCAGCACTCTTAAAACAATTTGAGGTATAAACGTTGAGTGAAGCCTGCTCCAACCTCCATTTATTCATGACTGACAGACAACAATGGTTTGACCGAAAAATATCAAAATTGAAAATACTGTGGAAACAAAGACACCTATATCTTGGATGCCCTTGAGGTAAGCTAAAACATCAAAAATTCATTTCAAAGTGAACTATCCCTTTAAAAGACGTCTGACAGCCGTCCAAACACAACCGTGACATCTAGACTAAAACAAAGCAGAGTTTGGGTTGTCCAGAGCCCAAGAATAGACTAGTCATCAATTAGATAACACGCCAAACTCCTTAGTCACTGTTTACTTAGTTTACATGATGGAATATCTCACAAGATATTTAGGCAAAAACGACGTGTAACCAAATTAAAGGTTATTCTGGCTAGAAGTGTGTTACTCATCATAGCCGGACTACATCGGGTCTATAGTTAACCTAGATGCTGAAATGATGGCTATTGCGTGCTGGGGAGCTACAGGGTTCATAGGTTCGATTCCAGGAGCGCAGGTACTGTTTATATATGTGTGTCCAGATTATCGGACATTAATATGCTCAATTGATGAACTGGCATTGACCATGAACGCTTCTATCCGTGAAATTCTATTACACTCATTAAAAACGAATAACTTCAAGTTGCCTCTTTGTTGTTTGTGTAAATGCCTCTAAAAATAGCTGGAGCGAGAATTAAGCCACCAAAATAAAAAGACAAAAACAGTGCGCCGGTGTGGATACTGGCATTCAGAAACACAGATTATTCTTTTCTGAAGTATGAGCAACATGGGTGCACTAATATGCATCAATTCATATTTAACTAATGCACAGATAATCAAGAGTTAATGTATGACTCATGAAGCACTAAACCATTAATTAATGATTGCTGCATCAGCAACTAATAAAGAGTCTATATGATTAATAGATTAAGTAATAAGTTTATTGCTATTAATTAAATGTGTCATATTAATTCCCTCAACAAGTAAAGTCATTAGGCAAAGCACATTTCATACACAATGGTAATTCATAACATGAAGATACCTTTGCAAATCATTAGCTAATGATTAAAGCTGCTGTCGGCAGCATTTTTTTGATCATATTCAGTGAAATCGACACTATAATCTGACAACTACATAAATAAAGTTGTTTTAGAAAAAAAACCCGATCTTCAGAGCTCCGCTTTGATTCTTCAAGCGGATTTAAATAAAAAATCTGGATGAAGTTGTCTGGGATTACTGCACTCTATTGAGTTGGAAAGGACAGATTCATCCATACTGGAAAAGGGTTATCCATACTGGAAACCATGATCAGCAATGCAGTGATTGGCTGGCAGCAAGACAGCAATGTTATGACATCATATTATAAAAGAACATCACACACCTGACGAAAAATATGATGGATTTCTGGACCATTACAAGGAGATAGCCAGGAGACCAAAACCACACAAAAGTTATAACAGATACTCAAACGTGTAGCTACTGTTTGTTAGAAGATTCCCAATTATTTCTGTTATTTCACAAGTTATTCCATTATTTCAAAAGCCAGGTGTGAACACAACCTCAATTGATCTTTGTTAGACCTTAGTGAAAGGTCAGAAATATGGAAACTCACTGGAACCAGCATATGATGTCTTCTGAGTGCTGGTATGATCCCAGCAAGATCACAACAAAACTTGCTTGTCTATTACATATCCCATTTCTTTGATGCTTTGAAACATTTTACCAGTTAACCAGTGATATTGATTATTAATCTATTCATAACTGAAACAATTCAAATATACAATATATCAAATATACAACAATTTCAAACAATGAAAAAATATAATAATGATCTGTGTTGCATTAATGTCCTGTTATCATGGTAAAGCTGCTGTTTTGAAACTCTGTATAGTGAAACATTAATAAAGGTGACTTGATGATCGCTGGCCAGACCGTGCCGGGGACCCATCTCATCCAGCTCTTAGTGCAGGGGTGTCCCGTCGTCCCAGAAGCCCATTATCCTCAGCTCGGCTCCTTAAACACAAGCGCTAGAAACTCTGCCAGGTGCAATACTGGACGTGCCTGATTTAGTGGTTCCCATAAAAAGTTTTCGTTTGGCTTGTCCATGGCGTGAACATTTCAGATGCTCCACTAGAGGGCAACACACACTTTGACATTAAGATTTTAACATCAAGAGGTTTTTTTTTTAATCTCTTCGTTTAAAGTCATTTTGAGTCTATTTCTGAGTCTTCCTTTACATACAAAAATAACTATATTTCCTGCATTCTTGACACAAGGGCATAGATGTGTACAGACTTTTGAAATGGTCCTTCTTTTCTGTAAAGACAGTTTGGTAGCCGGTGTCATTAGTGGCGAGACACAGTCCAGAGAAACAACCTGCCAACAGAGGCGCTTCTGTTCAGATCAGCTGAGCGAGTCGGAGCGTCTGTCAAACGATTGTTAACACCCCACAGCGAGACCCGCTGCCCTGGGCAATCACTCATCCTGACAGCCCTGCTTATCCGTCACCTTCCCCGACCATGACACGCGTGTTTCCATCCGCCCGTGTCCTCCACCACAGTTCATGAGGGCCAAGGTGTCGTTCAACCAAAGCAATCAAATCAATTAGGACTTTACAGGTGATACGCCTGTGCTGAATGAAAGTTATAGAGACAATCGGATGACAGAACAGTGTGTTGTACCATATTTTATCAGAAGCATGGACAGAACAAATGTCGTTATTATTGACCTCAGTCAGACCGCATATTAATGAATGAAATTGGGCCTGTGAGTAATGCAAATTTTGTTCAATGGTTTGCAATGTCATATGAACTAGTGACATTTTCTGAATTCGCCCTGTCATGTTGTAAACAAAAAGAATGTAGATTTCAGAGTTGGGGTTTTGGTGTCACTTTGACATTGTGACCTGCTCAAGTTGGTCCGACTGATCATGAAAACCACCATTGTTGCTTCCATGTCCTAAAGAGAACCGCCCTATTACCCTAAGTTTACAACAATCACTTTACAATATCTAAAGATTTTCTGCACATTTATATTAAAATGTACTATATTACACACCAACTGAGCATTAGCCAAGCTCCGCCCCCTCGGGTACTGATGCTCGAGCATTACAGATCACCCCATATACCAACTAGACATTTCCATCAACAAAATAAGTTTATCTATCCACTATGACCCGGATAATTTCATAAATTAATTACCAAAGTTATTAACACTAATCAGGTCTGAGCAATTTGATGTTTTTAGAGACAATAGGGAATGAAGAATGATTTATTATTTAAGAAGAACGTTCTGTGTATGTTTGTGTCTCTATTATTTGTGCCTCAGCGAATGTGATGTGATGGAAGCAACAGTAGCGAAAGGGAGGATGGGACAGTAACACCTTTAAGAAGCCAAATCTTCCCAAATATCAGTTACTGACGTACCGATGAAAGAATCTCCTTCCTCAGATGACGGAATTAGATTCACTTGTTGAGCGATATGTTCTCCACTGCTTTCATAAGGACTCTTGTTTACTCAAGTCACAGAGTTGAACTACATCACTACCTAAACACAAGCGGAGACATGTCTGAGACGTGAGTGAGAGGAGAGGTTTACAGAACCATTGAGGTTTTTATCTCAGTCCCAGAACAGAAGAACACAGCCGATCACAATCGCATTCTCTTTCATTTCCTCAACATTCCTCATGTATATCCTCACTACATTACATTAACAAATACACAGGTGTGCAATATACAGCACTTAGCATTTTACTGCAGTAATGCAAAGTACAGTAGGCTCCAAAAAGGACGCAAATGAAACTGCTTTTATTTGACTTTGTCTTTGGGGGTGATTTGTACTTCAGCATTGGACTACACCAACTAATGGAGGACAATAATGGTGAAGGGATGCTGGGGTTTCTTCCCTTCACTCACTGGAAACACAAGAGGTGTACTTCATATCACAAAATTGAAGCTGGTGTCATTTTTCTGATTTATTATGTGGGCAAAAAAGGGAGGATGACTCACAGTGTATTTACAATAAGAGGTCTCAAATGAGAGCAAAACTATTATGAAAGCCATTCCCAACCCATGTAAGATTGGAGTTTTTCTTTACTACTGTGTTTTCTGGCTTGTTGTGTGTTGAACGGATCCCCATCTGATGGGCGTCTGGTAAGAATAGCTTGTCTTTTTCACATCTTGTAAACTTGTAAAAGTTCCTCCAAACGATTTGATTTATTATCGGTCATCATTATCTATTTTTGACCAATATGTCTGTCATTGGCTGTTTTAGCAATGTGAAGTCTCTTAAAGGGGTGATGAACTAAGAAATCAAAATTTCCTTGAGCTTTTGACATCTAAGCTTTTATTGACACCAGGCTCAGCAAACGACTCATTTTTAAAAGTGGGGAACTATGAAGTCAAAGATAAGATAAGACACCACCCCCGCAGAAGAAGATCAACGCCAACATGGCCGGTTTAGCCCCGCCCACCGATTCACGCATTACACGCATAGCTAAATAACATAGATGCCTACCTCGTGATGACAAACCAGATCGAGCTACCGAGCAATACAGAATATTGTGCAGCGCCTGGTTGTGGAAGAAGACAGTCGCTGCATAAGCTTCCTCTGGATTCCAATAGGATGGCATGGATAAACTTTATTTTTAATGACGTTCCAGCTGATGAGGGTAAAACATTGTCCGCCTGTTCTCTTCATTTCACTGAGGATTGTTTTGTAAACAAGACTGGATTTGCAGACTGATTACGAGTAAAGAACGGTGCTGTGCCGTCTATATTGGATTTGACAGGAATGGTGCAACACACGGACTCTAGGTCGAACATGTATGGGCGAATCATTCCGGTTGCCATTTTACAACATTGGACATTTTCAAAACAATTTCCCCCAAGTGCATCGACAGATGAGTTGAAACTCATTATAATATGCAAACCTGTTATCCATTCACAGCAGTGGGTGTTTACTTCCAAGTCTTCAGTGTGAGACTCCCATAAAAACCAGCGTTTTTCAGCTAGGCTCAAAACTTGGGTACAAAATAGCCTATTACTTATTCATTTTGATGTTTTTGAATGCAAAAACCAAGTGAAAGTCATAAGTTGACCTCAGACAACAATATAATAAAATTTAAAAAGCCAGTTCATGACCCCTTTAATGTCCTTTTCCAGCGGACCCACAAAGATTGTACAAAATATGACTGTGTTTGAACCTAATTTTAGCACAACTGATAGAGTGACTAACAGTGTTCGCAGTATTATTCAATTCAATTCAAATTTATTTGAATAGCGCTTTTCACAATACATATTGTTTTAAAGTAGAAAGTGCATTTAAGAAATGTACATAAAAATACAGTTATTATTATTGTTATTAAGTTATTATAAGACTATGTTTTATGTGTTTGTTCAGTATTTGTTACGCGTTGGCCATTTGAGAAAATATATATTTTTAGAATTAAAAGAAATCGGGACTGGGTTGATACTTCAGCAAATTTGATTAATAAGATGAATGCATGCACCATTTCACCTAATGTCCATGTTTTCTGTAGTTAGAACTCGCCTGGTAGTGCACTGCTAGTATTGTCAGGATCAGTAGATTTTTAAAGAGTTTTACTTCGCAGCAGACAAATTTAGGACTATCCTAACAGAAGATGCCGTTTATGGAAATGATTGGGAATGCTAACGGATATCTCTCCAGTGTTATTGACCTCATTGGCTGAGTCAGCACACTAACATACTGAGTATAATGCAACCTAAGTATACACTAATCAAACTAGTTCAGTGACATTAAAAATATATGACCATATTGTTGGCCTAGGTACTTTAAGCATTCTACATCCCTAAAACATGTGTACGTCTGTATGGAACCGCCCCAAACTGAGTTAAAAATGGCCACTGTATCCTTTCCATTCTGATATCAACATGCCAGGGTGGAGAACAGTCCTCTCCTTTAAAAAATCAACAGCTCATTTTATTTTATTACTAGATGACCACACTTGAATTAAAGGTAAGTGGGACATGACAAGTATTTAAAGTACACGCTGAAATAAGTCAGAGTCAGTCCACTCGTTGCTCAGGGCCATTCAAAGCTGCTCTGTTCATTCAATAAAGAAAAGCCATTACCATCCTTCCCTGTCAAACATTCACTCTAGAGTTGGCTGGGACTTTGGGCTTACAGAAAGCCTCTTTTGATTTCTCCTAGAGTCTGCCTGACCCACACAGGCCTTCCCTCTTAGAGTTAATAGTGCCTAAAAGGCAGGTAAGGGATTCTGGGGAAGCCGTGGCAAGATGAAGGAGCGAATAGTCCTGAGATGAAATGGGCCATGACACCACAATTCAAAGTATCTGTTTTATAGGCCTTAAAGAAAGGAAAAGCACTTTCACTGTCACTTTCTGGAATGACTGCGGATCCCGCTGAACTTTCGGTGGTTTGCAGATTCCATTCGTGATTCATTGGGTTTCTCTCATGAATTCGGAGTCCATCACAGGCTTCCTCGTCCCCAAGCGAGCCATCATTTATGCTCAGACTATAACACTATACCCTTCTATATATGAGGAGGCACAGATTGAAACAAAAGTTAAATACAATGGCCACAAAAAATGACAATACATTAGTTGACATTTATGTTAGGTGCCAAGCTTTTGAAAATAATCCCTGATGAAAGTCACATTTGGTTTTGCTACAGCCACCCAGCCTTAATCAGTAGTTCTCTGTAAATCCAGAAGCACATTTTATGGATAAATTATTAGTCTGTGAATATTATATGTATGCTCCTTGTCCCGGTGTCCTCCCTCAGGGGCCACTGCTGAAGTGGAAAAGAGTCTCGCAGCTCTTATTTATGGAGAGTGACACAAATGCAGAGCATGATGGGTCTTGCAGCTGGACAGAACGACCCGAGCTGGAAACTCCATCAAATGTACAACGTGAGGTCTCTGATAAAAAGCGGGATGACTTGAAGTCTCAGAGGAATGTAAGATCTTAGAGCAGCATGAGCAAGTACCAAAGCTTTGTTTGGGGTGTTTGAGGAATGTGAACAAGTGTACAAACTCCACAAGTAGGTCACACTGTGGCTCTGCTCCAAAACCTTGTCATCTACCTACCTAGACAATGTTATAGGCCTTGTAAACGTCCTTCAAATTGTAGGCAGTGCAATTCTATGAAAGCAGTTGTGCCGAAAGTATGGGATCAATAGTTTATTCACAAGAACAAATACAAATAAACTCACAGTAAAAACAAAGTGTTCTGCTTTTTGTCATATAAAGAAAAATAGACAATAATGCTAATGTTGCCTTCTCTCTATCAGTGAAGTTATTATTCATTCTGAAACACGTCCGTAAATAAGTAAGTAAATACTTGTCACAGGCACGGAAGATTTTTCGTTGTGAAGCTGAAATTCTCTTTAGTTTATATAAAAAACAAATATTCTCACTTGTAATCTGTATGAAAAGAGAGAGTCTTTTTCCTTTCAGCTCATTATAGTTTACTTAATGTGACCACGCCTACTGAGAGTGTGCGCTATTCAAACGCAAAAGTTGAGGCAAGCCATGAAAACGCCCACATCAAGCTGGATAAAACATCCAGTTTAAAAAGAATCTTGTACTTTACCTGATCTTTGTGCGCTGTGAGGAATAATACTATTGTAATAATCCTGGAAAAGTTACCTCAGAAGTGCTGGTAGTTTCATTTCAAGGAGCGGATACTGATATTGAATAGCGTCTGTAATGACAACATTTTGTTTACTACTTTTGGATAGATTATAAAGTTTTTACTCTAATATAGACATCAAATAAGCTTTTGTTATACAGTTTCTGCTCATATGCTAAATATATAGTATATTTTGTCAAAAATAAATGATTCAACTGTTACAGTGTTTGTTCCAATGAAGGCTAGGCTATATCAAAATAATGAATCCTAAACTTTGAAATATGTATGATAAAATGTATTGGCCTACTTTAAGAAATGATACTTTAGAAGAGATTTATGGAAAAATACAATTTTCTTTTCAAAAGGTTTCCAACTCTAACTTTGAACCAATTAAAAAAAATGAATCCAAAAATGGTTTTTGAATCCAAACAAAAAAAAATGTTTTTCTATTGTTCATTTCATAGTTTTATGTGAACGGTTAGGCAGGATGATTTTCAGATCATTTTAAAGCAAAAACTGTAGGCGACAACATCCATTAGTCAAAAGTGTTGTGGACGCATATTTCTTATGTGTTTTATGGCCTTATTTCAGAAATTTTAATTTTTAGTTTGTTCAATAACCACGCATAAACAATATTCTCTGAAAAATACAAACATGTACATACATGTTGCTCATATATTATGGTTGCCCTGTTTGTGCTCAATATAGACCATTTCAAAAGATGTAAACAACACTGGCCCAGAAGCACTTCCTGTTTCAGTTTTTTAACACTACATAAAAGCTGGGATAAAATACAACCAACAGAACATTTAAAACTGAATCAAAAAGTTAAACAAACATCTTTAAGAAGTTTTCTTTACATGTGAAATAAAGAAAACAGTTACAAACTGAAACAGGAAGTGCTTCTGGACCAGTGTTGTTTACATCTTTTGAAATGGTCTATAGTGTAATTTCACCTGTGCCATTAATATCTTTATAAGCAACTGAAAAAAGGACAAATGTCAGGGCATGTCAGAACATCTCAATCTGAGCCCCCTAGTGGCCATGGCCCCCAGCTGAGAGCCCCTGATTTAAAGGTTTAGTGAACTTCATTCATGAAACTTGCATTGATATAGATCGTTCTTCTATTGTATTGTTCTTAATGACTTTGCTCACTAAAGTCAGCATCCTAGAACTCCCAGTGATATCTCTCTCTCACACACACACACACACACACACTGAATTGCTAAATGTGTCCTACTGCAGTCAGAAGCTAACTAATGACCGTAGACACTCTAATGAACTATTAACGCTTTTCAAACATAACATTTTCTGTTCTTTCTTTCTTCTGTTCTTTCTTTCTGTGAAGATGTAATGAACATTTGGTCAATATTTAGGGATTGTGTCTGTCTGAGCAATAAGTTTATCTTTGCATAAATGAACAAACTATACTAAAAGATTAAAATATGAAATGAAGAAAAGGAAAATAACTTACTAGTGTGGGTTGCTTCTTTAGCAGTACGTGACTTTGAAAGTTGACTGAACCCCATTTTTTTGTGTTTGTTCTGGTAGTTGGTATATTTTTGTGTGCACTCCTGCATAACAGCTACTTACACTGATGTGCTTTGTAAAGCGAAACAAGAGCAATTCATTGCACTCAGTAGATTACTGCTAATTAAACAAATTAGGCTTAATTAGATGATACACGGGAACGGCCAGTGTAATGAGTGCAGGGACATGAACAGACATTTTGAGAGGCAGGGGCTCAAGTGAAAAAAGGGCACTTCTCATAATTACTTTTTTTCGTTTACCTAAACTTTGAAATATGTATGATAAAATGTATTGGCCTACGTTAAGAAATAATACTTTAGAAGAGATTTATGGAAAATACAATTTCAGTTTGAGGCAGTGATTGACAAAGAGAGCTGAGAGCCGTCACACACTCAGAGAAAGCACAAGTATATTAGACTGACAGTGAGAGACAGTTGTTTATGAGGTAAGCAAGATGCTAAAGAGAGTAAACCTGTGAGAAGAGCAGGAGAGTCACATCCCTGATCCACAACACTGTGCTTGACAGATGTTCACTGTTTTTATTAATCCATGTAACCTACAACGCTTTTTAGGGAGGGAACAAGAACTATGAATTTAACAAAGTCTGCTATATTTTACCACAAAGTCGAGTTGAATTCATACACACCCATAGCCCATAAACACATCCACACACCTCCCAGTTCTCAGGGATTTATGGGGAAAAAGCTTTATTGCAAGCAACTAATAGCCAATTAGCATTGCATAGGTGCTGTGTGTTCCCTGGTCACCCGGTGCAGGATTCAGATGGAAAAACTGGTTCTCCAGTATTCTGCTATTAATATGTACCGACATATTCATGTCCACACACTCAACAGAAATGTCAAGTGTGACAAGACGTTAAATAGGAAAACTGACGTAAAGAAGAAAATCAAGGATTAAGAATCAACCTGACGGAGCAACAAACACGAAGTGACGTAATGAAACTCTAGTTGGCACTTGCCAGTGATGCAGTGACTGACCCATATTAAAAACAAGATCAGATAAAGTAGAACACTAAGATTACTGAAATCATTTTGATTCCAGGTTTGATTATATTATTTTTAATAGATTGCATCTACAATCAAAATATGTATATCAAGCCTTATGTATATCATCTTTAACTGGCATTGGCATTAAATCTACCTGTATGAAAGCTCAGCTTCTGTAATATCCCTGAAGAGTTTTCCATATTTCAGCGACTGACGTGTCTAGGATCCCACACTGGTAACATGACCCTGAAGACTCGATCTAATGCTGGCTTGATTTGGCCTGTGTTCCTCCAGACGGTCATGAGTGTGTCCGTCTGTAACGGCTCTGATGTGTGTGTGTTGACAGACTGTCACTGAGTTATAGATTGTACCTCTGACACTTAATACCAAACATAATCTCAGGCGTTCTCTGTCCTTACATAACGCTGAAGACCATCCATCACACTCGATGTGAATCTCACTGAGCGCAGGCTTGAAGATGTGGTCTAGTGGGTTTTGAACATGCGCCAACACTATGCTAATGCAAGAGTTGCAGGTTTTGAAAATACTCCAGCACGATGCTAATGCAAGAGTCGCGGGTTTTGAACATGCTCCAACACGATGCTAATGCAAGCGTCGCAGTTTTTGAACATGCTCCAACACGATGCTAATGCAAGAGTCGCGGGTTTTGAACATGCTCCAACACGATGCTAATGCAAGAGTCCCAGGTTTTGAACATGCTCCAACACGATGCTAATGCAAGAGTCGTAAGTTTTGAATATGCTCAAACACTATGCTAATGCAAGAGTCGCGGGTTTTGAACATGCTCCAACACGATGCTAATGCAAGAGTCGCAGGTTTTGAACATGCTCCAAAACGATGCTAATGCAAGAGTCGCGGGTTTTGAACATGCGCCATCACGATGCTAATGCAAGAGTCGCGGGTTTTGAACATGCGCCATCACGATGCTAATGCAAGTGTCACGGGTTTTGAACATGCTCCAAACACGATGCTAATGCAAGAGTCGCGGGTTTTGAACATGCTCCAACACGATGCTAATGCAAGAGTCACAGGTTTTGAACATGCTCCAACACTATGCTAATGCAAGAGTCGCAGGTTTTGAACATGCTCCAACACGATGCTAATGCAAGAGTCGCAGGTTTTGAATATGCTCAAACACTATGCTAATGCAAGAGTCGCGGGTTTTGAACATACGCCAACATGATGCTAATGCAAGAGTCGCAGGTTTTGAACATGCTCCAACACGATGCTAATGCAAGAGTCGCGGGTTTTGAACATGCTCCAACACGATGCTAATGCAAGAGTTGCAGGTTTTGAACATGCTCCAACACGATGCTAATGCAAGAGTTGCAGGTTTTGAAAATACTCCAGCACGATGCTAATGCAAGAGTCACGGGTTTTGAACATGCTCCAACACGATGCTAATGCAAGAGTCGCGGGTTTTGAACATGCTCCAACACGATGCTAATGCAAGAGTTGCAGGTTTTGAAAATACTCCAGCACGATGCTAATGCAAGAGTCGCGGGTTTTGAACATGCTCCAACACGATGCTAATGCAAGCGTCGCAGTTTTTGAACATGCTCCAACACGATGCTAATGCAAGAGTTGCAGGTTTTGAACATGCTCCAACACGATGCTAATGCAAAAGTCGTAAGTTTTGAATATGCTCAAACACTATGCTAATGCAAGAGTCGCGGGTTTTGAACATGCTCCAAAACGATGCTAATGCAAGAGTCACAGGTTTTGAAAATACTCCAGCACGATGCTAATGCAAGAGTCGCATGTTTTGAATATGCGCAAACACTATGCTAATGCAAGAGTCGCGGGTTTTGAACATGGTCCAACACGATGCTAATGCAAGAGTCACAGGTTTTGAACATGCTCCAACACGATGCTAATGCAAGAGTCGTGGGTTTTGAACATGCTCCAACACGATGCTAATGCAAGAGTCGCATGTTTTGAATATGCGCAAACACTATGCTAATGCAAGAGTCGCGGGTTTTGAACATGGTCCAACACGATGCTAATGCAAGAGTCGCAGGTTTTGAACATGCTCCAAAACGATGCTAATGCAAGAGTCGCGGGTTTTGAACATGCTCCAATACGATGCTAATGCAAGCGTCGCAGTTTTTGAACATGCTCCAACACGATGCTAATGCAAGAGTTGCGGGTTTTGAACATGCTCCAACAGGATGCTAATGCAAGAGTCGTGGGTTCTGAACATGCTCCAACACGATGCTAATGCAAGAGTTGCAGGTTTTGAACATGCTCCAACACAATGCTAATACAAGCGTCGCAGGTTTTGAACATGCTCCAACACGATGCTAATGCAAGAGTCGCAGGTTTTGAATATGCTCAAACACTATGCTAATGCAAGAGTCGCGGGTTTTGAACATGCTCCAATACAATGCTAAGAGTCGCGAGTTTTGAACAAACTCCAACACGATGCTAATGCAAGAGTAACAGGTTTTGAACATGGGTGGGTTTGATGTGTCATTTCCCAATCTGCATGACCTTAAGTGTTCCACATACTATTTTAAAAAGTTGCCTTGCAAAAAAAGCTTGGCGTTAAGCTAATAAGATTGTTATTGTCAGATGTCTGTGATGAATGCAAACTTCCTGTGAACGCTGTTTGTAAAAATGTTGTAAAGTGTGATTGGATAAAGGCCCAGACAGCAAACTGACATTGAATCAATGTGGAAACGACATCTCTCATGACATCGAAACAATGTTGATTTTGCTCATCGAATTAACATTGAACGTCACCGCGGCATTCTTCAAAGCTAAATGAAAATCGAAAATTGGTTTGCTTTCATAACGTCGAAACAATGTTGATTTCAAGTTGATTTTCCGTTAGTTTTGAAAGAATGACGCGTCTGACGTTGGTTCAACGTTAATTCGATGAGCAAAACAATGTCGGATCAACGTTGTTTCGATGTCATGTTTCCACGTTGATTCAACGTCAGTTTGCTATCTGGGGGGATATAATCATACAGGGTTGATGTGAGAAAAAAACAACCTCTAATAAGGTTATTTACACACCACCAAGTTTGCGCTGTAGCAGACCTTAATCCCACTGCAGAGGAGCGATAGAAGCAACTGAATGGCACGGTCTGTTTTGTTTTCCTCCTGGGCGTTCCTGTATATACCTGTCATAGCGCATGAATGAACTGCGCAGCTGATGAACTGATAATGAAGCCAGTCTGTGCAGGAGACGGTGTTTTCCCTCATCACTCACACAACAGCTCAAGATTTAAGAGGATATACTGTATATACTTGAAACTTCAGTGCATATATAAGAATTTGGATAAAAAACACACTTTGAAACTATCATTGCATTAGATTAACACAGAACACGGACGCTTTCAAAGAAGTGTGTTAGGTTTGAGTTGGTAAAACTATGCAATGACATTTGATATTCAAAAATGGAAACAGTTTTTGGGGTCCTATATGTATTTATTATACAGCTTTGTTGAATACTTGATTGTAATTGGTTAATTGTTCCATTCAGCGCTCTAATATTTCCTAATAGTGTCTGTCTGTCTGTCATTCATATCAACATCATATATCTCATATTTCTTGTATCACTCTCTCTCGTCTCAACTGGTGTCCTCGTGTCTCAGCGGTCATATTAAAAATGAAATCGGAGGACTTTAATATCACTGTAATACTGCTGTAATGTTCGTCTTGTTGCCTGGCCGAATGCGTTGTACATTATAATGAATAATTGAATTCATATGGGAATGCTGATAATAACAAAGTTTTAAAACAGTTTCAACTCAAATGAATATTTCATGTCCACATAATGATTTATTTGGTGAGTAATAAGCAGGATGACTCCGTATATCATCCATTACTTAGATGCACATCTTTAAACCCCTTCAGGAAGTTTATTGTGCAGGAACAACTGCTTAACTATGTGTTATATATATCTTAGTGTTACATTGAAATAAAGAGTTTCTCGCAGGATTTAAGAGCCAAACTGTCTGTCACATAAATCTTTCATACATTTAAGCGATATGGAGTGTTGTGGTTAGCAAATATTCAGAACAACAGCACAACAAACTAACACAGACAAGCTGAGCGATACACATTTACCCAATCACACAACTGAGCGATACACACACACAAGCACACAAGCTGAGCGATACACATACACACACACTCACTCACTCACCCAATCAGACGAGAGGAAGATATTTCATGTTGTCAAACAGGAGGAAGTCCAGCGGGTATTTTTAGAAGAGCTGATGTCATTCTCAAACAGCACTGGTGTGTGAGACAGACCAGTCAGACAGACACAACCACTGAAACCACACACACACACACACACACAGCGCATTTCCTCCTCGTGCACTGAGAGTCTGAGATCAAGCACACTAAACAACATTCTGATATGTGTTCATATGTAATTCTCACACACATACACACACCACTTCCATAAAATAATCATGCTTAAGTAAATCATAAACACACACATCAGCAGCTTAATTCCTCCTTGTGTATATATGTGTTATGATTTACTTATGTAAGATTATTTTATGTAAGTGGTGTGTGTGTGTGTGAGGATTACATATAAGAACACATCATCTCAGGTTGAAAGTAATTTGTTAGCCACCTTTGCTTCTGTCATAACCTATGGCACACCGGCTGCTCTTCAGTGTCTTCATGGGCATTATCACGTCCGGCTCACAGAGTTATGTTTCCTTATGTTCTTCATTGTATGAGATAACACTGATCGACACTGAGAGCAAGAGGTTCTTCACATGTGTAGAGTCCTGATGTAGATCGTATCACTCAGTAGTTTAGTTTATCTATCACATGACTGCAACTCCTGTGTTTCTACTTTTTACAAATCCAACATCTTAACACACACAGAAGACATGCAGATCAATGTCTCTCTCTCTCCCTCTCTCTCTCTCTCTCTCTCTCTCTCTCTCTCTCTCTCTCACACACACACACACACAGCAATGCTCGACATTAACAAGGTGGCAGTGTTGCACTGTGTCTATCCTGATTCTAACCATCCAACACTCAACACACACACACATCTGTGTCTCTGAGGTTATTTCACTATGAATCCAACTTCCTAGTTGTTAAAACTAGTTGTTGATATTTCTGAATGCAGTTTAATGTTCCATGTATGATCTAGTTTTCCTCAGCCAGTTTAATTAGTCATTTCATTTACCTGTCGTCTTTTAATTACGTCATTAGCTTCCTTTGTTTGATGTTTTCTTTAAGTTCTGTCATTTGTTAATGTTAGCGCTGATGCAAACTGTTTTCTCCAATGAGTTTGTTTATTGAAATTATATTCCTGCAGATTCCTTTGTGAGTTTTGTACCAGGTTACGAGACACAAATTGTGTTACAATTAAATAAAAGGTACAATTTTATCTATAGTGTCCTGTCTTTGGTGAACATTACATTTAGTTAGTGTAGTAATGTCTAAATGCATGCTAATAATGACAAATGCATAATTACAAGCAACTGACTCTAAACCAAACCCTTAAAAAAATCGAATTAATGTATTTTTTAAAGCACAATAAAAACAACAGTTGTTGACGGCTGTGCTTTACAAAACCATGCAAAAAAAAAAAACTGTTGAAAAAAAAGTATTATACACAATGTATATAAGAGAATCAGAACACTAATGAGAGATTGACCATTATACTCTAGTACAGATATAAGCCTGGGTAAATTATGTAGATTTCTACACCATAGTGGATCCAGAGTACATACATATTCAAATAAAAGAGATGCTAATATAAATACATCACTACTGTTTCTCTATGGTTGAAGCTCTAAGCGGCCATATTGGATTCTGAAGTCGAGTTGTTGCGCTCAAACTCCAATGTGACGGGCCGTTCCAGTTAAACGCTCCGACTGGGAGCGAGGAACTTCCCACTTCTTTAATTGTCAACCAATCAGAATGGAGAATAAACAGTAACAGCAGACCTCTGGACGGAAAGATACACACATTTCTGGACAGAAGTGAACCCCTAACTCTATGAAAGCCACAGGTTCATAATAACAGCAGTATCTCTGATTAAAATACATACACAGTTTTTGACAGCATGTATTATGCATATCTTTATTTAGTAAGTCAACAGTGAAGGGACACAAATGACCTTTTGATTGGGTAGCTGTGCTCTGTGCTTAAATATTAGTGTTGACTTAAAGAAAACGAGAGTTTCCTCAGACCCACTTCCACTTCTTCATATTGGATATAATAACGTCTCCATTTCAGGAAAGCTCCAGTAGCGCTGCGTGATTAACTGGGATTGTTTGAGGGGCTTTTCCTGTCTGGACTGAGGTGTGAGCTCCCATTTCATTCCTGATGAACGACAGCCGTCTCTGGCCATACAATAATAGACAGCAGTCATGTACAGCGCTCGATGCTTTCTCTTCCCTTAGACCCCATTCAGAATAAAAGGCTTTCTCACTGTAAGATGACTTACGACAGTCACGTCAAGTCCCCTTTACTCTTATAGCACTTTATTTAATAATACAGAGTGTTTCAAAGCAGCTGCTTTGTAAAATAATGTAAATATGTACAGTAACCTGTTTACAGGCACTGTTCATGGTTAGTTCATGGTAACTAATGCATTAACTAATGTTAACTAACTGTGCTGTTAATGTTAAATGAGGCATTAGTACATGTGTGAGTACATTAAATTGTGGCCAAAACTGGTACTGCAATCACTTTCACATTACTGTACAGTCCAGATTAAACATGATTTAATGACTCGTAAATGTAAGTACACATTGATGGCCTAAGACACGAAACGAACGGCTTGTGTGAGAAAATGAACAGTATTTATATCGTTTTTACCTCTTGTAACCACAGCCACGTCCGACTGATCTGAAGGCACGGGCGCTTCGGTCTCTTAGGGAGACTGGATAAGTAAGCTTTTGTCACAAATACTCAGTTATATTTGATCTTTGATTCATTTTCATGGACTTTTAGGGTATGTTTACATGATAACGATATGCTTAAAGGCATACTCCACCCAAAAATGAAAATTCTGTCATCATTTACTCACCCTCAAGTTGTTGCAAACATGTACGAGTTTCTTTCTTCTGCTGAACACAAAGGCAGATATTATGAAGTATTCCTTTAAAACGCAATTTTTTTCCCCATTCACACGGATCCACGTAAACGACCGAAAACGTTGTATTCTGCTGCCAGGCCAGTAGATGGCGATGAAACACTATAGACTGTGTCACTATAATACGCATGTGCATGACGTCATCGTCTTCAGAGATGCACGTTTTTATTGTTTACACGGAGACCATTTTCAAAAACTTGCATATTTAGGCGCCCAAAATGCAGTTGACGTGTAAAGAACCATGCAAAACTCATGAAAAGTTTTACGTTTTTAGTCTAAAATGGTGATGAACAGCCCCTATGTTTGTCTTTCTTTGTCTTAGTTTCCCGCCAGTCATAAGTTGTCAAGTTCATTTTCCTCACGTGTGTTTAACTTCACCCTTCAGCTGTCAGGTGTTCATGTTCATCACATTGTTTCCCTTTATCTTTGTGGATGTATGAGTTTGTTGTCATCTTCATCTTCACCTGGCTCTAAGTGTGACAGGTCTCATTTACAATTTTAACAATTATACACTGATAATGTTGTTATAATTGCATGCTGCAAACACACAGAGGTCGGTGCAAATACAAATATATTCCCCTGTTTACACTAAGTAAATAACATCTAACATTTACACAGTGAAAAGAAGATATTACTTTTTAAACTTTTTATAGAGATTTACACAGTTTCATAGATGCAAATAGAAAAGGAAAGCTTCTGCATGTTGACCTGAACCAGTTTTCAAACAGGACTTTTGGTCTTGGATTGGATCTTGACCATAACTGCTCGATAGCTTTCTCCGCTTTGGTTTGAGCGGTTTGCACACTGCACATGAACGGCACACAGAGGATCCTCCATACCCCGAGACATCTGTGGCATCATAAGAGAGCGATTCTCCAGCGGACGGCACATGGCACTTCAGCAGGCGGCCGTGTGTGTCAAAGGTGACTGCTCACTTTGTGTCTGTCATTGGCAAGCATGTAGCGTTTCACAGAAGCCGAGAATAAAGAGGCTTCTGTCTTACAGCATCCCATCACACACACGCCTCTCATCTGCACTGATACCACAATCAAACCTCCACAGCTGCACAACACACACACACACACACCCGGCTGCACGTGTTGTTTTATGCTGGAGAGTTTGGTGGGCTTGCCTTTTTTTTTAAATGCCATTCAAATCATCACAGACAGACTACTGAAAGTCACTTTGTTATTTAGATTTTCATTCAGGGAAATACAGCTTTGTAATTCAAAAGTTGCTGCTGTGCATAATAACTGTACACACATTCAAATATCTGAATACCAATCCAACTACTAAATACAAGTTCTGCTTATATTATAGAAAGACACACACTCTATTTTCAAGCAAAAGAACAAGACGATTGAAATAAGATAATATTATTGTAAAATTATAGTGGTGGGCTCAAAGAAGGATCAAACTGGTAAATATGTCCTTGTGGTTTTACTCATGTGCATCGTCTGCATAAATATGATCACTTTTGCTTAGGGCCAAAATTGGAGCCACTATACTTTTCTCTCTTTCTGTGATTTTAGACATTTACAGCGAAACTAAATGTGCTTATCCGGTTGAAGACGGCTGAAACCTCACTGCATATGATCATAATGAGTGAGTGACAGTGATTAATGACTGATAGTTTGACTCGACTGGTCGGATGAGTTCATGCAAGACCAGCCACCCACGTACAGATAGCGCTGAGGAGAACAACACCATATGACTTTACAGGATGAAGGGAAAACAAAGCCCAGCATTGGTTTCAGAGGCAAGAAGAGCTGCTAAAGGTGCATCTCATCTGCTAAAGACAGTCAGCATGATCCCCGTTCACACTATAATAGTGTCTATGTGTTAATTGTTTTCATTTCCAAAACCTAGCACCATTTTCAGAACCGAAAATGCTGCTGTTGTTCAAATGAATGGCCAAAACACATCAAACGTGTGTATTATTTCTGCTGTATCATTGTGATTGCAGGACTGTGAAAATGCCTGAAAGGTGCTATCTTAGACAGATTGCATATTTAGTAGCTTTAGTGTTTGTATTTACTGTCTGTGACTTCAAGAAGCTGGTTACATAGCAACCTGTGTAAACAGTCGAACACACGCTGTAAAGTAATAAAAACACCGGCTGATTATAATCTTCAGAGGCATTGCGTCATGGGCCGAGACTGATCACAGGAGCTGCTTCAGAAACAGATTTCCGGTGTATAGACTGAGTACTGTCTGTCTTACAACTAAATAAAAATAGTTACTTGAAAAAAGCACCATAAAATGCGTTTTCTAAAACAAAAGGAAAATGTATGAATCGTCAACTATGTGCACTTTTATTAAAATTGAACACATTTTCTTTTTTTTCTCACAAAGATCCACTTTTAGTCAGGTCACCTTTATTTACATAGCGCCTTTGTTCACCAAGTCACCTTTATTTCTATCTTTATATCACCTTTATTTATATTAAACTTGCCTTCACAGGGCTGATGAGGCTAGCACTTCAGTGATGCGTTGTGGTCGTGTCCAGGCGCAGGTTCAGTGTCTGATCTGGATCCGGCCCGGATCCGGCTGATTTCAGTTAACCTCAGAATAAACAGAAAGACTAAAATTAGTGTCAATGCCATTCTTCTTATGATGTAACGAGTACATCGGGTGTTCCCTGTTCCAGCTGACCTAATCTATGCAGCCTAATAATCATTTAAATGATTTGAATAATAGAAATGTTTAGTGTTCTATGTGTATGCAATGTCAAAGAGATGTGTGGAGATTCTGACGTGGCGTCATCCATCTTGGCAGAGGACTCTGGCGTGGTGACCATCCTGGAATGAGACTCTGGAATGGCAGCCATCTTGGGATGAGACTCTGGAACGGTGGCCATCTTGGAACGAGTCTCTGGAATGGCGGCCATCTTAGGACGAGACTCTGGAATGGCGGCCATCTTGGGATGAGACTCTGGAATGGTGGCCATCTTGGGACGAGACTCTGGAACGGCGGCCATCTTGGGACGAGACTCTGGAACGGCGGCCATCTTGGGACGAGACTCTGGAATGGCGGCCATCTTGGGACGAGACTCTGGAACGGCGGCTATCTTGGGACAAGACTCTGGAACGGCAGCCATCTTGGGACGAGACTCTGGAACGGCGGCCATCTTGGGACGAGACTCTGGAATGGCGGCCATCTTGGGACGAGACTCTGGAACGGCGGCCATCTTGGGACGAGACTCTGGAACGGCAGCCATCTTGGGACGAGTCTCTGGAATGGCGGCCATCTTGGGAAGTGACTCAGGAACGGCAGCCCTCTTGGAATACCTTACTTCCTGCTAGATCCATGTTTTGGTCAGGTGTTATGTAACATGGCAGAGAAAGCAGGCGAAGGCCTAATCAAAATGTGGGTTTTTTAAATATCGCAACACAAGGCAAATTAAGAAAAACAGATAATGCAGGAAACAAAGAAACAAACCCACAAGGATCAGAGAAGTAACCATTACATATATAACACAAGACAAAGTGAAACATGTAATGAGGAAACAAGATATTGGGGAGACTAATCAACATAAACAAACTTAGATAGGACTACAAAACATGGCACAATAGAGCTCATCTTCTTAAGGGGTAAAAAGTGCAGAAGTGAAGAAGTATCATTGATTCAAGTGATTTGCCCTGTTTTATATATATATATTTATGTTATATATATATATTACAGACATGTAACATCATAAATAAATTAATATATGTATTAATATATTAATAAATGTGACTTTAAAACTTCCTCTTTTGGTTGTTCTGCCGCCAGTGTAATAGAGTCTCAGTGATCTGACTGAAGAGCGTACGGCGGGAATGCCTCCCTTTGATCGCAGGATTACGGCCGGGACGATGTCATCTGCTCCTCTGATCTGCTCGACCTCTCAGATCATCTCCTCTCAGGCTCATCGCAATCTCACAGGATGTCCTGATCATATCACTGTCTGTGTTGAGATTCTGGCCGGGCTTTAAACAAACTCGCTCGTGTAACACTACACCTGGTCTAAGGGAATGACATTAGCTCTCCTCATGGGAGGCCCGACAGGGACTGAAATCATCTAAATGGAATTTTTATGTGCCGCTCAAAGAGAAAGAGAAACTACTTCTATAATGGGAGCCATTATATTAAAGGACAGAAACAGGCTACAAAAATGAAACGTCAAAAGGTAAACACAACGAGAAAAAAAAAGTCTGGGAACACTTCTTATAACATCAGATGTACTTGCTACATCATAAGAAGAATGGCATCAGTGCTAATTAGTCTTTCTGTTTATTCCGAGGTTTACTGTGATCAGCCGGATTCGGGCCGTTTCCAGATCAGATGGAGGACCTGCACCCAGACATGACCACACCACATGATGTAGTCAGGCGGATTCGGGCCGTGTCCAGATCACATGGTGGACCTGAACCTAGACACGACCACAACGCTTGCTGTAGTCAGCCGGATTCTGGCTGTATCCAGAACAGATGGAGAACCTGCGCCTAGACACGACCACAACACATGGCATAGTCAGCCGTATTCGGGCCGTATCCAGATCAAATGAAAGACCTGCACCTAGACATGACCACAAGTCATGATGTAGTAAGCCGGATCCGGGCCGTAACCAGATCAGATGGAGGACCTGTGCTTAGACACAACCACAACTCATGATGTAGTCAGCCGGATCCGGGCCATATCCAGATTAAATGAAAGACCTGCGCCTAGACATGACCACAAGTCATGATGTAGTCAGCCGGATCCGGGCCGTAACCAGATCAGATGGAGGACCTTTGCTTAGACACGACCACAACTCATGATGTAGTCAGCCGGATCCGGGCCATATCCAGATTAAATGAAAGACCTGCGCCTGGACACGACCACAACTCATGATGTATTCAGCCGGATCCCGGCCGCATCCAGATCAGATGGAGGACCTGCACCTAGACATGACCACAACGCATGATGTAGTCAGCCGTCTCTGGGCCATATTCAGATCAGACGGAGGACCTGCGCCTAGACACAACCACAACACATGATGTAGTCAGCCGGATTCGGGCCGTTTCCAGATCAGATGGAGGACCTGCACCTAGACACGACCACAACACATGATGTAGTCAGCCGGATCTAGGCCGTATCCAGATCAGGTGGAGGACCTGTGACTAGACACGACCACAACGCATGATGTAGTCAGCCGGATCTAGGCCATGTCCAGGGGCCTGTTCTTCGTACGTTGCTTAAAACATCCGAGATCAAATGAGACATCCAAGATAATATCATCGGCCTAATCATGATCTGGCTAATTGGGTTCTTCTAACACAGCTGCCGGTTATGATTAGTATAGCTGGATTGAGTTATGTGAGATAATTGCGCGTCCATGCGCGCGGTTAAAAGGGGACATGTATCGATAGTAGAAACACTGATCAGCAACACTGCTATTGGCTGTTCACCATGGCCAAAGAGCGCGCTCAGTTTTTCACCGCAGCAGAACAAGAGTTATTGCTAGAAGGGTATGCAGAATTTGAAACTTTAATTAAAACGCCAGGGAACACATCAAAGTGTGCAAAAGCCAGGAGAGAGGGCTGGGAAAAAGTTGCAGACAAATTAAATGCGTAAGTGTTCCATGTTATGGTTCTATCTTTTATTACATTATTCTTGTATTTTAATAATTTCGTAATTGCTTAATGTCAGAGCCACCACAGGACCCACTAGAACATGGGAACAAGTAAAAGTGAAATACAAGAATATTCTTCAAAATGGTAATCTTTTCTACTTCTACTGTTTAGTCTGTTTTACCAAAATAAATGTTAAATTATGTGTTTGTCTGTTTATAACAGCAACCAAGAAAAAGGCAGAGAAGAAAAAAACAGGTGGTGGTCCTGCACCACCACAGTATACCCCAGCAGAAGAGCTGGCCCTTGGTTTAAATGTGAACCGACCCATTGTGGAGGGCATCCCTGGGGGAAGCTCTTCCTTAGAGCAAAAGCCAGGGACCAGTAGCAACACCTTCTTTACTGGTAAATGACTTTTAAATGATCTTGCTACACTGTAAATAATTTGTTGCTGCATTAAATTAAGTAGGCCTATAATCCAAATGGCTGGTAAAGTCATATCGACTGATAAATATTGAGTAGTGATGAATTGCTTTGACTTATAAAGGTGAATACAGCATAACTTAATTTAAAAATATTTTGCAATATGTTATTGATCTTTTTTTTCCTAATGTACTTAATTGTAATGCCATTGTGTTTTCCTTTTTTGTGCAGTTTTACATAATAAAGCAACACTTTTACCTGTTCCCAAGCAAGTGGTGGCTGAAGCATGTGCAGTAAGTGGACTTTTTCCTAACTTTACATCAAAAGGAAAGAAAGTGCAACATTTTGTAATACCCATTTGTTTCTTTTGCACAGGGCAGTGACGAAACCCTCTCAGATCACTGTCCTTTGGAGCAAGTACTTGTAAGTGCATAAATAATTACTTAATTTATAGTTGTGTACATATCATTTCTGACTGCAATATGAGTTGCAGGAGGACAGGCCTACAGACAGGCCTACAGCACAAAGTGATACAGAGGTGGGCAGTGTAGTATATTTCTTTTTTATTTCAGTTGCATGAGGCTTGTGTTTTTTGTTTTATTTTTTTTGTTAATTATTTTTATCCAAAAATGTCACAGGGTGATATCCGTACCCTATATAAACGGAATCTACAACAGAAAATTGAGTATTTTGAGCTTAAAAAACAAAAATTAAGGGGAGAAATAGAACTTGACACCTTAAAGAAGAAAAAACTGGCACTAGAGATTGAGTTGCTTCTAAAGGAAGTTCAGAGTAAGTGCTAATACATTATTTCACACAGAATACTATTGCTGACCTTGGATAACAATATATCTTATTCCAGGCAAAAGATGACCATCACTGGCTTTTCTTGAAAAAGAATAATTGAAATAAAAAAAAAAACAAGGAACTAAGCATGTTGTCTTGTCTTCTATTCATTTAATGAATGTTTTTGTTTGTAAATATATATATATATATATATATATATATATATATATATATATATATATATATATATATATATATATATATATATATAATTTAAAAAAATCAAATCAAAAATGGTGTTCCACAATTCTGTCCCGTGCAGCTCTGCCACTAGGTTGGTCCAAGTGCACTGGCTGGAGGTCATCATCAGGCTGCACCTCCACCACAGGGGTCCTCTCCTTTCTGATGGTGGCAATGTTGTGTAGAATAGCACATGCAACAATAATGTCACAGGCCCTGTCAGGTGCAACCCTCAGACCCTTCAGACACTGAAATCTTTCCTTTAGTTGCCCAAAGGTCATTTCAATGCATGCCCTTGTCCTGGCTAGAGCTGCATTGTAACGGGTTTGTGGTCCGGGGTTTGGGTCAGGGAATGGAGTCATAAAATACTGCCTGCAGGCATAGCCCCTGTCTCCAAGCAGGATCCCGTCATAAGCACCTGGAAAAATGCAGTTTAGTTAGCCTCAGAATAAATGTTGGCTATGTCATATGGTGAGCTTGATATAAAAATGTTCCTTACCACGTTCAAATAACGTGCTTAAATGTGACTCTCTGAAAATCCTGGAGTCATGCACAGAACCAGGCCATTTAGCTTCCACATTTGTTATGTATGACATTGAGTCACACACCATCTAGAAATGTATTTTTAATCGGTCAATTGCATACTTTGATTCCTTTTTTTATTTGATATATTACTAATCTGGAATATTAAGAATTGTAATAGTAACTTACTTGCACATTTATACTGTGAAATCCCTTTCTGTTCACAAAATCACCTTCATTGGGGCCTGGTGGGGCCTTGATGGGGACGTGTGTGCAGTCAATGGCACCAATCACGTTAGGGAAGCCTGAGGAACAAACTCTGTAAGTCCTACTTTTTGGAATGATCATGGTTGCATGATCTTCATAAACAGTTATAAGGTACCTGCAATGGCAAAAAAATTCTGCTTGACAGCCTGTGGTCTGAAATGGCTAGGAAATACCACAAAACACCCTAAAAACTGCTTAAGTGCAAGATACACTTTGCGAATGGCACGACAGACAGCACTTTTACCCAAGTTTTCCGCATCTCCAATGGTGTAAAGGAACGTGCCACTCGCAAAGAATCGCAGGGCAATGCACACAGTTTGTGCCGTTGTTAAAGCCCGACTCCGACAAGTCGAACTTTGAACGTGCGGTTCCAACAAATTAATGATATATATGACACCCTCACGAGAAAAACGATATCTCTCAATAAGTCTATTATCGCGCTGCGCTAAAGGATCCTGTCCATCTCGCAATACGCGATGAATTCGAAAAGCTCTTCGAATTATTCTGCCACCTTCAGCAACAGGTTCTTCTCGTATAAACGGACAAGACATGGCTGCGAAAGACTTCCCGTATCAGCTCCGCTTATAAAGCCGAGATCTAATCCAGTTAACCTGAAATAAGCCTGCTCGCGAGCAGGTTCAAGCTAGCGCACCTGTTGCTATGACAGCAAGTCCAGGATGAGCTTCGAAGAACCAAACGATCCAAGATCATGGCAAATCTCCAACAACCAAATCCAGCTAACTGAGTTAGCGACGTACAAAGAACGGGCCCCAGATCACATGGAGAACCTGCGCCTAGACACGACCACAACACATGGCATAGTCAGCCGTATTCGGGCCGGATCCAGATCAAATGAAAGACCCGCGCCTAGACATGACCACAACGCATGATGTTATTAGCCGGATCTGGGCCGTATTCAGATCAAATGGAGGACCTGCACCTAGACCCGACCACAACGCATGATGTAGTCAGCCGGATCTGGGCCGTGTCCAGATCACATGGTGGACCTGAACCTAGACACGACCACAACGCTTGCTGTAGTCAGCCGGATTTGGGCTGTATCCAGAACAGATGGAGAACCTGCGCCTAGACACGACCACAAAACATGGTGTAGTCAGCCGTATTCGGGCCGTATCCAGATCAGATGGAGGACCTGCACCTAGACATGACCACGACGCATGATGTAGTCAGCCGGATGCGGGCCGTATCCAGATCAGGTGGAGGACCTGTGACTAGACACGACCACAACGCATGATGTAGTCAGCAGGATCCGGGCCGTATCCAGATCAGATGGAGGACCTGAACCTAACACACGACCACAATGCATGATGAAGTCAGCCGGATCCGGGCCGTAACCAGATCAGATGGAGGACCTGTGCCTAGACACGACCACAACACATGATGTAGTCAGCCGGATCCAAGGCGGATCCAGATCAGATGGAGTACCTGAGACTAGACACGACCACAACACATGATGTAGTCAGCCAGATCCAGGCCGTATCCAGATCAGATGGAGGACCTGAACCTAGACACGACCACAACGCATCCCTGAAGTGTCAGCAGAGTTTGTATCTACTAGACTCTCCCCCGTGAAGGCCTCATCGACACGACAGCCATTGGCACTGATCCTCAACAAACCCATCTCGTTACCGCCGTGATGACTCTGATCTTAAACCAGAGTGAACTGGATAATATTCTGAATGTTCAGATCCAATCTGACCTCAGACCTGTAATGCTACCTGGATCATAATCATACACTGTTCGTTCATTGGCCTGAGGAGAACTGAACGACTGAGTCTGGGTTCTCCCACGTTTTTTTCTCCATTCTGTCACTGATGGAGTTTTTGGTTCCTGCCACTGTCACTTTTGCGCTTTTGGCTTGCTTAGTAGGGTACACATTTTAATATTCAACAATATTATTGATCTGCCTGTATTTACACTATTACAGTATAGTATGTGAACTGGACGATGACATCACTGTTTTCATGAACTTAAGCTGGACTGTGATGCTATTTTCTTTTAGAAACAAACTTTGTTGCATTATTTTCCTGTTATCTCTGTAAAGCTGTAAACAATCTGTATTGCAAAAAGCATTATATTAATAAAGGTGACTTGCGTTGTTGCATGTAAGGTATTTGTGAAGCTGGAATTGAGCTATTGTGTTTCTTAAACAATATACAACATGTTTATCAAAACTGGAAACTCCCTTCATCATTATCATCATCATTCCAGAGGACATGAAAGAAGCATCCGCAATAACCGCAGCACAACTTGTATTTCCAGAGTACAGTAGTAAACACTGACTTGTGAGCGGCGTGTTTGACGCTGACTAATTAACTGACTAATTAACCTGACCTCAGTGAGACATGTATGGCTCTATCAACAGCAGGCTGTTTGAAAAGAGCCCAGGCCTTCCATTGGCTCAGCTCATTCTGCCCTCTGACTCTGATTGGCTGCTGCAGATGACCTCTTGAACAACAGAACAGAGCGATAGCAGGCTTTATGAGCAGTGCGGTAACATGACAGTGACTTGTGCAATAATAATCAGACCAGACTGATACTGAGCCGACAGTTATGAGAAGCACAGATGCCAGCTGACTTCATGTGTCCTTATGAGCATTTTATTTCAGGTTGGTCAGTTTGTTTGGAGGCCAGAAAGCCCTTTTGTGTGTGATGATAAGTCCCGCATGCTCTTCACTCCACGTTTCACTCAGTTATAGCCACATACCACGCATTCCTGGGCAAGGACAGATGCACATAATTATGCTGCCGTGTACCGTACGTTATTAGCTGAACCATCAAAGAATAGACTGTCAAAATCTCAATGATTATCTCAATATTTTGGATAAAAAAAACTACAAGGGCCCAATGAGATCATAGCCTACACATCCATTTATGAACATCTAAATAATAAGACAGTGCCGCATGATCCTTCAAAAATCACTCTAATATGATGATCTGATGATCAAATCAGCATTTATTTGAAATGGAAACTTTTCTAACATAAATAATGTCTTTACTGGCACTTTTGATCAATTTAATGCATCCTTGCTGAATAGAAGTATTTAAAAAAATGATATGGTTTTCTCACTGTCAGTGACTCTTTGTAGAACTAGTCAATTCTGTCGTGATTATGGTGTTCACAGCCAACCATAGGCATATCTCAACACCCTTACATCACTCACCTGCAAGTAAATTGAGCAATTTTATGTTTCAAATACCAGCCAAAGTTTTGTAGCACACATTGAAAAATGAACATTCTGGAATTGCAAAATTCTCCCTTTTAGGAAAATAAAAAATGCGTATCCAATTATCCAGTCGGAGAAGGAGCTTTATGACTGGGCCAAAGAGTCTGCAGCCAGAGCTTAAAGACTTAGACAAGAAAATAAACGTGCTGGCCTGTACACCAACACTGGGACCAATAGAGAACTCACTTTAATAATATTTAGACATACTTTGTCTATACTCAAAATTGTCTAATTAAGGCCCAAACCACAGGTGAGTGGGTGGGAGTTTAGAGGTTCTGGCAAACTATTGAGTCATTGTGTCCTAGTTTTAAAAGAATGATAAATGTGGGCCATTTTTGAACCGTAGCGCAGACACACTGCTTCTGTTAATCATAAACTTTTATTGCAATGTTTTACGTCTGTTTGATGTTGAAACCAGTGTTAATACTATTATCATTCAACCAACACTGCATATCTTCATAAACTTCATGGACACACACCCAAACAGCAGAAGAGAGGATGAAGTGTGGATGAAGTCCTGGCTCAGACGCGGCACTCAGAGGCGTTGGCCAGATATTAGTGTTTCCTGTCAGATCACTGGAGAAACTCTTACTCTCAGAGCCAAACGGCTTGTGCTTTTCCTTTCTGCATAATTTAGGTGTGGGCAAGATGACCATGCCATTAATCACAGCCTTGAAACAAGCAAACACTTCTCAATCACTATTTACTCTCTAATGTGTTGTTCTACAATATTAATGTCATGGGGTGCTAATATTACTAACATTTAAGAGTAGCCCATTTCAGCCACTGGTAGAATAATGGAGCAGTGTGTAAGTTTGGATGGCTTCATTGGGTCTGAAAGCATGCATCTCAAGTGGACTGGGTTAGGTTTTCTTTGGCTATGCAAAACTTATCACCTCGATAGCAGGGTAATGTGGATGGTTGCTAGGGTATTGCAGTGTGGTTGTCAGGGTGTCCTGGGGTTTCGTTTATAAAACCGTGTGTAGGATCCTTACTAAAAGTAACGAAAGCCAAAAATTGCGTATGCCAAAGAATATTTAGACTTATAAAACTGTGCGTACGCCAGAACCTGCGCAAAATCCCTTTTATAAATCTCAGTCCGCGGAAAATTGTGCGCATGCGTCTCCTCCCCGACATATAAGCTTACAAAGCCTAGTTTTACTATGCATATCCTCATCAGCATATGAATATTCATAAACATAATGAGAATGGCATTTTTAATTTAAATGTGTATATCAGACGTAAAACATAGTTTATATCATATTCTTTTATGTATTTAAACAGTTTTTGTGAACATGCACTGTATTTATGATTAGGACTCCTAATGAATGCTGTCCTTCATCAGTCCCTCAGATCACCAGCGGCGTCGCCAAACTGCCCCGTCTCTTAAAACAGTAATAGTAAATGGTGCACACGACACTAAAGCTAAAGTTGCTAAGATTTTGCTAACAATTTATTTGAGCTTTATATTTAGAGCACAAAAGCATAAGTAAACCTAATACATTTTCATATTCTAACAAAATACACATCATAAAACGGTTTCAATCTGTCAGTCAAAGCGTATCTTTTTAACCCTCAGACAGCAATTGCTCGCTTTCACATCTCATGTGTTTTACATTTCCTCTATGGATTGGAGTGCAATGGAGCGTTCGTCCACAATCCCTCAGTTTACCCTCGTGTGGTTTTGAGGCCCGGGCTGTATTATCGTCGATTAGACGATGGAAAATTCACGGGGAACTGAAGGGTCTTTTCATGATTCTCCTGAAACATCACACTGACAGTGGGCCGTACATGCAGACAACCAAATCACAAGTGTTTGGCATTTGTGTCAAATCCATTTAGGTGTAATTGAGAGCCTGGAGATGACAGAGCAAACAAAAGCCTCCCAGGCCTCAAATATTGACTCATGACTATGGATTGAAATGTTGGCTTCTGCAAATGCCTATGAGCACACTACAGAAATTAACATATATAATTAAAATGTCAGTTTTCATTTTATGTCAAATGTCTTCACTCTTTAAGAAAGAACGGTTATACATGTATGGTTATTACTGAAAATAAGAGTGGACCTTAAGTGTGCAAATGCTAAACCGGTAAACAAGGCCTGTGTCTTATTCCGAAGGTTTCCGGGTAGGACTGAGTTTTATTTATATAGCGCCATTCCGTAGCTCAAGGTCGTTTTACATTGTAATGGAGGAGGGTAATGAGCTGCTATTGATGATGTACCATTCAAAAATTTGCATACACTTTGATTTAGTTTGGACCCAAAAGTTGAATGCAAGCAATAGAAGTCTGTGAACTGGGAGTCGAGGAAGCTTTTTGTCAGATCAGAGGCACCATTGGAAATAATAAGCCACAAATACTCAGAGTGGGTCCGATGTGTGAAAGTTCATGGGAGTCGTGAGTTCTGGGGCTTCTGGATTTCCGCTGCTTTGTTTGACGCTCTTGGAGACGTGACCCCATCTGGCCCCAGCACATGCACTTCCTAACCCAATCCTAACCCAACACACATAACCCACTCCATCTGACCTGTGACAGTGGAGGCCCCTCGCTATCCCTCAACTCTGAACTTCACTTGCCTCCATCCAGACAACAATCAATGGGGTTTTGTCCCTCCTTAAGATAAATGACTCTCCCAACAATACGAGCGCACTCTTACTTTCACTCCATTCATAAAACGGGACACTTATCTTGAGCTGCCCAAGACTCGTCGACTTCCCTCGTAGCGAAAGGAAACGGAGGTCAACTGCTTTTCTCATGCAGAGCAGAGCCAGTCACCTCAGGAAATTAAAAGCGTTTGCTCCTGTTCATTTCCAACATCTAACAGGTCCAGAACGAGACAAAGTGTCATTGTTTGCTTGGGAAAGTGAGTTCAAGGTCCTGCTGGATACCGACACCTTCTCAATACTGTGAACATGTATAGTGCAGAACACAGTGATATTTTGCATCATAATAATTGGTTATTGACACTGTTAGTGATCACAAGAGTTTGTTCTAATGATCAATCTTCATCAGAGCCCATTGTTCTGAACACTCACCTTCGTTCTTCGCATGAGAAACCTTTGCTTTCAGGGGTACAAGCATACAAATTAAGCAAAGTGTGTATTTATGTGTTATGCATTCTGATTTCTTTTTAAAATGAGCAACAAATCAACTTAACCACCTGGAAATGAGATCATTTTTCAACAAGAACCTCTGGTGGTGTTTGTAACATGTTATTAGTGCTTGTGATGGACTGGCCACCTGTCCGGGGCAAGGGTGTCCAAACCGGTTCCTGCAGAGTTTTGCTCAAACTCTAATTAAACACACCTGAACCCACTAATCAAGGTCTTCAGACTAGAAAGATCCAGGCAAGGGTGCAGGATTGGAAACCGTTAGTCCCCATCCATGGCCAGAGACTCTGGGATAGACTCTTTTCGGTAATGAAGTCGTAAAAGGAATGGTTTACCCAAAAGTGTTGTTCCAAACCTGTATGCTTTATTTACCCAGCTTCTTTACACAATATAAATAGTGGCCATGTTTTCAAACTTTAAGGACCTCATAAATCATAAATGTAAAATATTTGTTCACCGTGCACCGATACACAAATAAGATACACAAATTGACATTTTGATCTGGAAGTGTATGGCTTCAGACTTGGAATACAGTCATTTATGATGCTTGTTTTATTAGGTGTCACTATTAAAGAATCATATATCCTGCTAATTGTCAGCCTCTTACAGGTCTGCATTTCCAGAGACTGTAGAACCCAAGAGACAAATGATGTTTTAGAAACACAGTTGGGGAGGAACACTATCTAATCAGCTGGAGAGGAGTGTTACGACCCTCCCCTCGAGATAGTCTAAACTCCTGTCCTGCACAGTTCATCTCCAACCCTAATCAAACACACCTGACAAAACCAATCAGGAGCACTTGAAAATGAAAGGAAGGCGTGTTTGATTAGGGTTGGAGATGAAGGCCATGTCCACACGGACACGGGTATTTTTATAACCGTGACTTTTTTTACGCGGTTCGGCCGTTCGTCCACACGGAAACGCAGTATCAGGACACTGAAACCGAGCATTTTTGAAAACCCCTGCCAGGGTGAGTATTTTCTGAAACGCCAGTTGCAGTGTTATCGTGTAGACAGCAAAACCGGAGTTTTTTGCACCGCTGACGGCTTCTGATTGGCTAACGTGGCTTTACGGTTAGGTTTATATCGCCGCCTGCTGGTTTCGCATGCTCTTGACGGCGCTTAATGTCTTGTTTTTGCGTTTTCATGTGGACGGAGGTTTTTTTAAAACGAAGGAGGGAAAAACTCCGGTTATAAAAATACTCGTGTCCGTGTGGACATGGCCGAAGTGTGCAGGACAGGATTAGGCACCCCTGGTCTAGGGGTCTAACATTTACAATTTATATTAAAATGAAACACATATAACTAATGTGCTGTACAAAGAAACATAAGTAGCGTGCAATAAGCATATACATTTATTGAGCCTAAGTACAAAATCAAGCAAAACACACACACACCCCACACTTTTTTAAGTATTACTATGCAAGACGAACCATACAGCCACAGGGAGAAGAGTACCGTATAGAATAATACCGACACAACTAGTTACCTAAAGTCTCCCCGACTCCTCTCTCTCTCTCCACAGGGTCCTATTCCCATCCGGGATCCTGTTGTCTCACCATTCAACTATTTATTTATTTATTTGTAACAGATGGCCTTGTGCAGCATGCCGTTGAAAAAAGTATCTTTTTAATCAGTCGATGAATATAATTTGTATTTTTCCTTTTTCCAACACTGATGTTTCTAAAACTCATACAGCAAAGCAACACCAAGGTCATGGGGTCTGATTCCCAAAAATACTGATATTAAACTCCAATGCGCTGTATTAGCCCACAGATTTTTATATGACAGCTCAGTGGCTATATTGGCTATCAGTGACTGCAAAAAACATTTGAATATGAATTGCAAAAAAAAATATGTTCAATGACATGACATTATTCTCACTCTTCAACCACTGAATATCAAAAAAGATCTGAACAGTCTACAAGTTTTAACTTTAGGGTGACCATATTTTGATTACCAAAAACCAGGACACTCGGCCCAGCAAACACATGGGCCAACTCAAATGATACTCGAAGTTTACTCAAAGATACCTTATTAATTTCAATACATTTAAAGTAGGTTATGCCTCCTCCGTATGGATAGAAAATGGTTATATTGTTATATGAAAACAGGACATGTCCTGGGAAAACAGGACAGTTGGTCACCCTAATTAACTTAATCACTTTCAGCAGACCATAATAACCCCACAATACCCTTCCTAAAATCTGGAGAACAGACCACAAGAGCTGTTGTCTTTCTCACATTATTACAGTCCTTAAAAAGTATTAAAGTCAAATGTAAGGCCATCAAAAGTAGACTATCTTAAATGGTATAAGAAAAGTCTCAATTGTTATTTCAAGAGGTCTTAAATTTAGGCACAGAAAAACAAGAATTGCCATGTGGCTCAATGTGACTGATCATTACACTTCAAATGGGTATGATTTAATTCATGTATTTGTAAATATTTGAATGCAACCAATGCAAACAATGTCCAATAAAGGTTGGTTTAAAGCATTTAATTGATGACAGTTTTCCCATTTTCTATTAATTAAAGCTAAAGTGAGAACTATTTATGGATAATAAGTTAACAAAGCATAAAATGCATTATCAAACTCTCTCCATATTGTTAATTACTGTAGCAATAAATGGAGATCTCACTATTTGTATGTAGTCTATTAGTAAATACAATGTAGAGATGATAATATTTTTACTATAATAGTATTGTATAATAGAAATGTATTACACAGTATGTCTTATTATAAAATGTTGCCCAGCTGCAAACTCAACGCCGTTCAGAGAAATGCTCTGTTCTGACAAGTGCCATTGATTTCCATTTTAATTCTGTTTGATAAGCGCCACCTACTGTCAGAAGGTGAACCAGGTCAAATATAATCATGGTTTAAAAATATAACTTTAAGAACATCAGGATAATCATTTGAACTTCTAAAAATGTGAGGCATACCGTATAAATGGTTTATATGATTATTTGATAATTTTTATAGCATCATTTGAACTGTGAAGTTGTTTAAATTGTGTTTTTTATGGTTTATGATGTTACTATACACATTGCCCTACACAGGCCATATGGTATTAATTGGATTTAAAGGTGCATTGTGTAGCTTTTTGGCGGCATCTAGTGGTGAGACTCGCGAATTGCAAACAGCAAGTCACTCGCGGCCTCTCCCTCCAATTGCAAACTCTATTTTGAAGCTACGGTGGCCAACGTAGGATAATGTCAAAGCGAATAAACTTTGTCGTCGTCTGAATCTGCAGAGAGTAGCAAGACAAGCAATGAGGTTTTTTAATCTTGTATTTATTAAATTCTATTTACTTAATTATTCAGTAAATCAACATGTTATTTGATCATTATTGTGTTAGTGTTTTAATTCACTGATTTTACCATAGCTTGTTTCTATGCTAAGATAAGAGCTAAGAATAAGAGCATCAAATCAGCTGCGTAAGGGGAAATAGTTAACGTTATGATTTCAGAGGCATCACTCGGACAGCATTGTTTATACACGTTTTCAGAGTCAGAAACAGCCTAAATACGCAGAGTTAACTAAGAGGGAGAGGTAGGGAGAGGACGGAGAGGCAGAGGTGTTGTAGGTGCAGTCAGGGAAGGAAGAGGCAGAGGAGGACCTACCCGCCGGATCGATGGCTCAGGGGATGAAGAAAGAGTGTTAGCCCTCCAAAGGAACCGGAGAGCTGTTCCCGAGGTTTGTATTTATGAAGTTATTGTAACGTTATTATATACGGACCGGTCTGCACTTTATCCAAGCACACAGTGATAACGTTATTTACATAGTAGCTCTGTGCACTTATACCCCTGTTACTGTAACGTTAGTTAGTAGTTGAATGTTTTCATATTTTAACTTGTCATTTACTGGGCAACAACGATTATATGAAGCCATATTACACAAGTTTAGCAAATATTGACATTCTGCCTTATTTTTCTAGCTTCATCATACTTTCTCTTCTTTGAAGCAGATTTACCCGTTTTCTGATACCTGAACAATAAGTTTGGTCCATCTTTCTTCCGGAAATTCTGCCGCGTCTTTTTCTACTGCTTTCTATTCCGGTTATATACGAAACGCGCTCTGTTGTCCACTGTCGGCTACGGTAGAAATATGACGTCACAACATGGCTACCTTCATAGAAGGGGATTCCCGCGCCTATGGAGAAATAAATGACTAATTCTAACGTAATATAAACTTTACGGTTCATTAAGTAAGGTCTTTATACACCACAAAACACATAGTTATGGATTTTATATTGCATTTTTGTCAATAGAGCCACAGATATATCACACATTGCACCTTTAATATGTGCAGGTTTGATAAAAAAAAGCCTTAAATGTGTTGTTACCTGCAGATCTTTCAGACTGAGCTGAGCTCTTGACGCATATATTCGTGTGATACCAATGTCTCTTAAATTAGATGGATAAAAATAGAGCATGACGGAAATTGTGCGGCTCATTCAGTCAGACTGAGGATTATTTGTAGGACAACCACATTATTCGAAATGATTTGTTTCAGCCGCTTTGAGTGGCATTTCACCAAACTGGAAGTGCCAGCCATATTTGAAACCGCATTCGGCCAGTTCAGAAGAAGTTTGCATCTTACTTTCTGACAGTCAATTAACCAACCAACTCAATGAGTCATCAAGTCATAGATAATCAATCACAGAGCAGGGGAAACATTTGAAAACAAAACCACGCAATGATCCTGGCTTCAGGACAAGAGCAAATAAAGTATACGTTTCACAAGATTAACAATACTTCTTTGAGAACGCTGGAACTGACAGCCGAAGAAACGCTTCTGACTCGATGTCTAGCACATCAATATAGTTCACAGCTCCGCACATTTGGGCGCTGCGGTCGACACACACACACCGTGTGTGTAATGGAAGACTTGATCTGAAATGTAGCCTGAGCTGAGCACACACTGGCTGATTAGCGCTGGAGTGACGCAGGCCTACAGGAGTTAGCGGTGCCACGTCTGATACGCTGGACTGAGCGAAGCTTATCCAGATGCCCACACAATCAGTCCAGACCATGATATGTGCTTTCCTACGGACTGTTGCAATTTGGAGAAACTTGAAATTTGACTCTTAAGTTGGATCAGTTGAATTACGCAAAGATTTTTACACTTTCTTGTGTTTTGCCTTGTACTTTGACTCATCGTCCTCCTGTAAAATAAAAGCTTCACTATGAAAATTTATCCTGCTGATCCCAACCCTTTTCCTCGAGGATTGGTTTTCAGCTCTATCCATGTGGCCCTTGATGGCAACTCCAGTGTGTCCTAATGTCCCACACACAAGCTACGTTTACATCTGAAGTTTGCGAATTAAACTTATGTGCGAAATTGGAATATCGGTTAAAACATTTGCGAATAAAGCAGTGTTTATCTGTCCACATGAAGTGCAATAACATAATCTTGCTGTTGGGGAACACACTTCAGGGGTTATTATACTGAACCACGGTGACGTGTGACCCAGCAAACAAATTTAGCTTCTGGGAATGTTCTGGGAACGTTAGTTTTTGGTTCCCAGAACGTTCCTAGAACTTTCCCTTAAGGTTAAGGGAACGTTCCTGGAACATTCTCCTTGCGTTATAAAAATGGAACCTAAAAATATCCTACATGGAGCGTTCCTATAATATTCTTGTTTGGTTCCCAAAAAATAACCTCATGGGACCATTCGGGAATGTTAGGGGAACGTTCTGTGTTGTCCTCGCAAAGTCACATTTCTTTTTTGATGCGCATCGAGGAATTTATTCAATAAATGTGTTTCCTTAAAATAAATAAAACAAATTTACAGCGTACCTTTCCATTTTCTAAAACGTTACCAAATGTTGTCCATTTTTAGAATTTATGCGCATTTATATCCAGCTTGTTTTTTTTTTTTATGCAATATCCCGAAGTGCGCATAAAACAGGTGGTAAAATAACTACAGTCAAGATGCAGACAAACACCACTTCCTGATTAGGCTTATTAATGAGCTATTATGTTTACTTTATTCAGTCGATGATTAATAGTATCATATGCTGTTGCTGCTATTTCATAAAAAGTTCTGGCTGTGTCTTTATTTATTGTATATACTACACTATATTCTCAGGAAGCTTTATCTCTGGAGTAAAAGACAAATGCATGGTGACATAGAGAGCACTTCTGTTCTAGTTCTTCATTATTTGTATTTACTCTGGTTAAACTTCATCCTCTGTGAGCGTATCAGCTTTCAGTTTCACGGTGCGACCTGCACGCTTGAGCTCCACTGCTCTAAACACACGATTTCTGGCCTTCATAAAGCCTTCCAGAGCTCAGTCTTTATTGAGTGCCCGTCTGTGTCTTTTAGTTATGTGTTCATCAAATCTACACAACTGATCTAATGTTCCAGCACGATCTCATGAAAGTGCGTATCTATAGCACAATTTATTTTGAATGATACGCACTGTTAACCCCTTGGGTAGGATTAAGGGTGTGGAGTGTGTGTGTATTACGTCCCATAAAGTGTGTATCAAATGCACAAGGAAACTGCATATCAAATGCATGCAAAAACTATTTTGCGCGTATAAATGGCACTGGAAATAAAATGTGTGCTATAGACGCACACTTTCATGAGATCAGGCTGAATATTTCTACCAGTTACCCAGATGAAACACAAATAAATCATGCATTTTAGTTATCTTTTAGCAAAGCTATACCTCTCCGGAAGTAAAAAAAAAAAAAAAAAAAAAAAAAAAAAAAAAACTGTTTACTTAAGCACATTTTGTCATCTGGGTTTTTAAATTGAAATAGTGAACATTTCATTTGTAAGTAAAGGTAAAAAATGTATTCAGTGCCAAGTAATAACTTAGTATAACACAATCCCTATACTCTCACCATGCAACCTCTTTACTTAGAAGAGGAAAACCTTCATGTAATAATCTGTTGTGTGAATCTTCATTATTGATGTGAGTTGACAGTTGATTTGTGACAATGATTGTGTAAACACAATAGTGCAAGTACAGAATGGCCTGGAAAAATAATGTCGGCCCAGATCCGGCCGACATCTAGTACGCGATCCTGACATGTTGCCAGGGTTTAATGGGACCAGTGAAAATCACATGAAATCACAAAGGAGCCTATAATGACTTTAATAAAACACATGCCTGGTTTTATTGAGCACAATTCATCAGCACACATTAAACACATTATATCTTTCATCAAAATCAAATAACCCTAAAAGGGCTTTTCGGCTGATGTCGCCAAACCCTCTTGTGTTTTAACCCCTTCCCCGTTTTAACTTTGTCTGTCTTACAGAGACACCTTTCAGCCTTAATGCCCTTTCTTTGTGTTGTTTATTGTCCTGTTCCAGTCTGAAACACTTACGTCTGGTTATGGAAGTGAAATGCTGTTTTATGCGGACTCAGAGAGTGTGTTGTTATTGTGAATGTGATTATGCCATGTTTAAGCTGAGATATGTCAGCAAAGGGTGTGTGTGTGTTTGTGTGTGGTCTAATTTTTTTGGAAATTATAAAATAGCCCAGGTTAGATCTTACAGTCTTGATCTGTTCATCAAACCAAGCGCAATGATCATTGCTCTACTAATCATGCGTCTTCTGAAATGAAGGCTTTAGGTTAGACATGGCTCACCCAATGGACTGTGATTTCTGTGGTAAAGCAGACTGGTGGTTTACTAGACTCATAAAATGTGTCCAAAATGTTATTACTGGAGGCTTGACACTGAAAAGTGACTGAAATGCTCTTTATTTTAATTTTCGCTAATTACCACTTCCCTGCTCCAGAAACATGGCTCATTTCTCAACTATCAGAAAGAAACAGGGCTGGTTGTGACTCCATCTCACTCTCAGGATGAGTTTCCATAAAAAAGCTTCAGATGCCATGAACAACAGCTAGTGTGAGCAAGTAAAGAGACGGCTGACCTCGTGGTGAAGAAGTGGAGATGAGGTTGTTATCAAAATACTAGCCAATGTTGTGAAGAGGCCGTCTGCGCTTTAGCCACCCGACTTCTGCCGGATCAAAAATAGCAACAGTCATTAATAACAATGAAACTCGAGGAGAAGAAGTTTCAAAAATGGTTTACTCAAGGTTTTAAAAAAGTCTGTAAAGATAGATTTAGTGTTAGTGCAAAATGCAGCTGCTAGAGTTCTTACTAGGTTACTAGGTCAAGAAAATATGATCATATAACACCGATTTATCATCTCTACACTGGTTACCTATTAAGTTCAGTATCAATTACAAATTATACTGACTTATAAAGCTCCTGTGTACTTAATGGACCTTCTATCGCCCTACAATCCATCACTAAATTCTAGGCTTCTGGTCATTCCTAGGATATCTAAGTCCACTAGAGCATTCTCGCATTTAGCTCCAAAACTGTGGAATAGCCTTCCTGATATTGTTCGAGGTTCTGACTTGTATCCCAGTTTAAAACTAGATTAAAGACGCATCTCTTTAGCCAAGCATTTACATAATGCTTACCTTTTTTTTCCTCTGTTGAATCAGATCGAATGCATAAATATTATGAACAGCAGCTATGCTAATTCTTTCCCATCTGCTCTTCTGCTGTTATCTCAGGACGCTAGTCCCAAAGAAAATGGCGTTTGTCAGCTCCAGTTTGTATCCAGCCTCTCACGGAGACTTCAGATGCCCCAACACCTGCGATGAGACGACTCAACGCCTGTGAAGAGATGGCTCAACGCCTGTGATATGTTATGCCCTAAATTTATACATGATTAACTAAGGCTATGTTTACACGGAAACGATTCTGAAGAGAAAACGCAAAAGTGGCGTTGCGGCATCTTTTTTATTCTGCGTTTAGACGAGCGTTTTGTGTGGGGAATTCCGCGTGCAAACGGTGACGCAAAAGTATGTGAAATTCAATGTAGTATGCACTTCAGGCAGCTAGGAGTGCATACTACAGCAACACAAAGTGCACGTGACTGCGTACAAACTTCACAGTCAAGCAGACCTTTGCGTTTTTACCGTTTACACGGGAACGCGGCGGTGGAGCGTTTTTAAGATTTCCACTCTGGAGGGTGGTTTCACTTTTTTGCGTTTTTAAGCCTCAAAAACGCTGTCGCCGTGTAAACGAAAGGCACATCCGATAAAATATTTTTTACGTTTTCACCTGCGAGCGTTCTCGTGTAAACAGGGCCTAAGGGACCGTTTGGTATTTATGGAAGGGGCCACTGGAGGAAAATAAGGGTGGGTCATGTATTTTTTTTTCTTTGTTGAGAGGATGGGTCATCCAACTTTTTTTAGTCTAGGAGGAGGGTCACTCAACTTTTGAATTCATGAAAACAGCAACATTTCAAAGTGGCTTGTTCGGTGCATTTTTCAGTGTAGCTCCATCTAGCTCCCTCAGTCCCCCCTCTCCATCGCTAGCAGATGGGTCTGACCCAACAAAAAATCCCACCATCCCCCAACCCATTAATGCACAACACCTGACCCCACCCCAATAATCACAGGTAGGCTATAATGAACAACGAGCTAGCTCTGTTAAAATTGATCACAACATTCTGAGGACGGAAGTACAGATCGCTAGCTGGAAGCACAAAAGGGTTTCACTCCAGATAAGCCATAATCTAAAAAATGGATTATTTTATAGATAAATTTGACAATCCAAAATTACGGGGAGTCCAGAGAGTGTTGGAGGAGTTGCTGGTAACGTTACCCTGTGAAGACAAGCCATGTGGTGTACTTGGACATGGATTTTGCCTTTGAACTGTTTCGAGAGGCAAACAGTCGAAATAGAATGGTTCCGGGACTGCATACTCAATCCCGAATACAGGATACCTGTTTTAATATATAGACAAACGGGCAAACAGTGGATTGTATTGAATGACGGATCGGCGTCAATGGAAAACATTTTCCTGCAGCTAGCCAAAGACGAGGACAGAACACATGACCAAGACATCGAGGACTTCAATACTGAAAAGGTACGTACAGTTTGGTTTTGAACAGCATATGTTTTGTTCAGGGTTCTGGTATAACATTGCGACTACTCAAAATGTCCACACGTAATAACCTAGAATACTGTCTAACACTTGATGGCTGCACTGTTAAGTCTTCATCGTCGGTTATGAACCTGAGTGTGCTCTTTGATACCAATCTCTCATTTCAAAATCACATCTCTAGTATCTGTAAAACCGAATTTTTCCATCTTAAAAATATAGCTGGATTATTGTAATGCTCTACTGAGAGGTTGCCCTGCACGCTTAATAAACAAACTTCAGCTAGTCCAAAACGCAGCTGCTCGAGTTCTTACCAGAACCAGGAAGTATGACCATATTAGCCAAGTTCTGTCAACCCTAAATTGGATGCCTACTAAGTCGAATAAATTTTAAAATATTGCTGATTACTTATAAAGCACTAAATGGTTTAGCTCCGCAGTACTTGAGCGAGCTCTTAACGCATTATAGTCCTTCACGTCTATTGTGATCTCAAAACTCCGGCCAGTTGATAATACCTGGAATATCAAAATCGTCTGCTGGTGGTAGATCCTTTTCCTATTTAGCATCAAAACTGTAGAATAGTCTTCCTACCATTGTCCGGGAAGCATTATAGGCTTCTAAAGTTCAATGTTAGGCTGCATAGATTAGGTCAGCCAGAACAGGGAACACTTCTCTTAAATCCTGATGTACTCGAAGAATGGCATCTATGCTACTTTCAGTGTCTTTGTTTATCCCAAGGTTTTCCCGCAGCCTTCCGGATCCAGGCCGTATCCAGATCTGACGAGGAGCTCAGCCAGCTAGTTCTGCGGTGCTCTCACACTCTCCCGTACATGTTGCATGGTAACTGAGATGAGCCACCTGGTAGCCTTGTCTAACTCTCTCACTGAGGTTAGCCTGGATCATGGCATGGGCTTCTGTAGTGATGTTTAACCTTTTCAGCAGACTGTAGAGGAGAGTGCCCTGCTGGTGGTACACATACACATACACCTGCTGAACACCACGGTCAGACGCTCCTGGAAAAATGGCCTTGATCAATATCTTCTCCTGTTTCTCCCTTCTTCCTCTCCTCTGCCTTCTTCTTGGCTTGCTTTTTCATTCTTTTCACTTGAGATGTCACTTGAGATGATCTTGAGTCTCTGCAGTACAACCTTGCCCAGTCACTTTTGGCACAGGAAATCAGGCTCGTCATCCTGGTCTTGGCTTGGATGTTGAATGCATGCTTGCTCTCTTGCCCTGCTTTGAGTCTTATCCCATCCTGTCTGAATAGTAAATTGTCATGAACCTGAATGTGTCGTCTTTTATTTCTAATATAACTGTCTAAATTATTCTCAGGTGACCAAGTCATGCCTTGACTTAATGTTGAACTACTTTTTCAACATGACATCATGACTTTTGCGTAAACATACACGCCACTTTCAAGTCAAGTGACGTGTTGTACGCATTCTATACGCGTGTATGTGTGTATGTCTACGCCATTGATGTCTGACCGAAACGAGGCAAAATGTAGATCTGGGGAGTAGGGGTGTGACGAGCAAGACTAAAACATGACGAGATATCCCGTTTGAGTGAAAAGCTGTCTTGCGATATTGCCATGACTGAGAGTGGGGGTGAGATTACAATATTCCACCGTTACTGTACACTCACATTCGCTTAAACTATCGTTTTGCTGTTTTTATAATAGATAATAACCATTATAAACTAATGTAAAAGTCTGCTCTGCTCATCCATTACGAGTTGCCGTTGCAATCAGTGCAGCACGAACGAGCACGAATCACAGTTCCCTGATCGCGTGACGATGGCGGAGGATTCGTTGCGCAACATAGACTGAACGTCTGATAAATGTCTTATCTTGTATAAAGCACGCTCAGCACCGCTGCTCCCTACACACAGAGTACGCGCGAGCACCAATTTGAAAGTAAAACGGCGCCGCGCACTGCCACAAAAAAGCTTTACACAGCCATGTCATGTTGCGCACCCAACTTGTCGGACGCGTCCAGTATGTTACTCCGTGTCAGCGCACGCTCTGATCGGGTGCATAGATCTCAATCACCTCGTGCACTCGGCCTCCGAACAGAAGCACCACTAACTCCCCCTCCATTTCCCCAAAGCCTGTCGGTTTCCCTTTATTTTTAAAGTTTGTGGGAGAGAATTGTGTAAAAAAAATCCCTCATTTTGGGGATGGAATCCGGGAAATCTCCCTTATTTTCATTGTTCAATGTTGACAGACAGCTATGCTTCGAAATATTGACAGTACTTGTAATGTCTTAAAGACAACAGATGAGGGAGGCTCTGTTAATGAACTTATAATCGGAACACAAGAACAAATAGAGACAAAACGCACCAGCCTCGTTTCCCTCTGCCATTTCCGAACTCACAGCATTAACCCTGTAACTGCCGGTGCAAAATAAAACAGCAATTTCAAAACAATTATAAAGAGTCTGTGGTCTAACTTTGATTATGGTTGCACTTGCACTTATTGTTTGCACTTCAGACTTGAGTTCAGTTAGGAGGTCACACACAGCCTCAATCAGAAGTTCTGGAAGCTCTTAAATGTACAGTAAGGTCTGAAGAGACTCGTGTGAAATCAAACAGCACAAAAAGCCAGTCAATAAAAACCTTTTACAGTGCTTGTATATTGTTTTCTTTCAATGAATTTGATAATTCATGCTCAAAGTAGACCTGAAATGACATGCATTAGTGCATTATTAGTTAAAAGATTGCAAAATGCACCTGCATACTATTTTACCAGTCATGAATTTTGTCATTGAGCATTTCTGAAAAATTGTGCAAAAATCTCGTCTTGTCTCATTTTCGTGAACCCAATCTCGTGTCTGGTCTCGTTTCGTGGGATAAGCGTCTCGTTACACCCCTTCTGGGGAGCGATAATTTTTTTCCAAGGATGGTAGGGGAAGACTCATAAAAGCTATTAACCCCAGTGACGGGTAGGTTTAGGGTTAGGTCATATATTTATATATATTAAGTAATAACGTTAAGTCAACGGCGTTTATAAACACGTTGGAAAGTGATTATGCGTGTTGATAGCACGCCAAAAATGGAAATACGAATTGGCGTGTCATACATATGACATTTCATGAGATCAGTCTGCCTTTTTTAGAGATGGTTCTCACTGCGGAACATGAAATCCACGGGGAGGAGTCAGATCCAACTCCTTCCACCTTACATACACCTAAACCTACCCAACTCCGCCCCCTGATCCCTAAACCCAACCCTAATCCTACCCATCTCCACCCCTTGAATCTTGATCCAACTCCTCCCTGTGGATCTCATGTGCTGCATTGAGGTGCAACTGCTTTTTTAGGAAGCGGCCCCCAGTGGCAGGATTATTTTCTCTGATGAACGAGAGTCTGCTCTCATGTTTATCTAGTTTTTCTAATATTTCAAAAGCTCGACTGCATTCAATGATGAAATCCTTTTGAAAAGCTTGTCGTCAGGCAAAAGGTATAAAGCTTCGTATAGAAGGCTGGCAGGATCTCATTGTTAAAACGGATCTTTGCTGCCTTGGGGTGGGGAACCCATCCCAAAGAGATCTTCCTCTTTTCAGAGAGCACTGAAAAGAATAGACCAAATCATTTAAATTTAAATTATCTAAAAATTATATTTTTATTGCCAGCAATACAGCATTCCTTGTTAAATTCTACATTCTATATTATTCAAACTTTGCAACAGGAAACCAAATGAGAGATTTTTGGAATTGTTACATTGTCACAATGAAAAGGTCTTCATGTCCATATTCAACAGGATGCTCAGTCAATGGGGAAACTAGTCCAGTTGCCATACAGCAACAGAGTATAGGCCACACAGCTGTTTGAAAATAAGCGCTCCATGTAGGCACTTTACATTCACTTCTATAGAATTTTGAAAATCAATTTTCTATGAACATGTCTACTACAAAAGGGCTTTAAAACATAAAAAATATATATATAATAAAGATGGCAGACATTTAGGCCAAAGTGGGAGAAGATAAAAATTTTTAATATTTAAAATTATATTTTATCTTTTTTATTAAAAATTAGAACAAAGATACACAACATAATATACAAATTTAATAAACTGCTTTATTTTTTTCAGCTACATGAGACGTACAACTAGCATTCAAGAAAGAAATGTATAAACAAAAAATAAGAGTAGGAACAAAATATAAAAATAAAAACGCTATGTACACGTCACTGTATAAATTATACATTGGCAGGACCCTTTTTAATGCACATTTGGTATAGACCTACAAGGCAAAATAAAAGCAACACACAATTTTGGAGTTCCTTTCTTTGAGATTGCATCCCTATAGCTAACTGGGCCACCTGTTGCCGAAGTATCATCACTGACATGAATCTGGAATCTAGATGACTAGCTCAAAGGTTTCACGTTGCCTAGCAACAATTCTTTTAAAGCTTCAAACCAACAGCTGAAACGCTAGTAACTGTCATGATGTGGGTTTTGTGTCTTGTCTTGTCGACAATGTCTTGTCGACGTTATTTCAAGAGGGCCAGCCTGTCCAAAGGTACGCGAAAGACTTTCTGTCCATTTGCCATCTGGGAGCGCTAGATGATATCCAGCTCATGGGCCTGTTTCTGAATGGACTGGATTATAGGATTGCTCGATGGATGCCGAGGAACCTTACCAACTGGACCCCTGACATGTATATCGCTCAGGCTTGCTCCTTGGAAGACTCTCCTCTATTACAGGCTTGTTCTACTTGACACCTGCCAAGTTCACATTACCCGCAAAGCCCTCGTCGCCTTTTTCACCACTGGTTCCGTCCAGTCCGGACGCGTCTTCGCCGCTGGTCCAGTTCAGACATGACGAGCCATAGCTTCTTCATGACTTGCCGGAGTTTCTTCCCACCGAGCCCGAGCTTCACGTCAGCCTCGACGAACCGGAGCTTCACGTCAGCCTCGACGAACCCAAGCTTCACTTCAGCTTTGAGAATCCCGCGTTTCACGTGTGTCTTGCAGAGCCCCCGCTTCTCGTCTGCCTAGTCACGTCTGCGAAGCCGGAGCCAGAGCCTCACGTCACGTCTGCGCAGCCAGAGCCTCATGTCACGTCTGCTTCAGCCTTTTTCCCTGTAGCTGCCCCCAAGAAACTTTTGGGGTGACAAGACCATGAAGGCTGCGCCACCATGGTCTTCTGCAGGGGCTTCACCACCCTGGCCGTCGGTCCATCCTGCTCCACCTTGGCCGCCAGCTCTTCCTGCACCACCGTGGCCTTTAGATCACCCTGCTCTGCCCTGGCCTCCGTTTCGTCCTGCCCCCCCCCCCCCCCCCTGGCCACTTGTCCAGTCAGGCCCGCCCACGCTCCACGGCCCAGGCCCACCTTGCCTATGTCTGGGGTCCATTCCCCTGGGGTTTTGTGTCTTGTGTTGTCTTGTCTTCATGTTCAGTGGTTCCCTGTCCTGTATTTCGTTATTCACGACGCCCCTTGTTATCTTGTTGTCCATGATTATTTAAGTCCTGGGTTTCTGCCCTGTCTTTGTAAGTTGTTGAATGTATGTTTGATGTTAACGTTGGTGATTTCTGAATCCTGTTTCTGAGTCCTTGTATCCTGTTCCTGTCTATGTTTGTTAATAAAGCCACTCTGCTTCTGGATCCAGCCTCATCGCTATTCCTACCGCACCACGTTACAGTAATATAAACCATAACAAATGTAGACAATTCATACCTGGTCGAATTTATAGCAACTTTCAAATTTCTGACCCAACTCGGTCTCTGGGACTTGAAAGTGGTGTACTGGTGTGGATCCACAGTAGCTGCAGGCTTTGCCCTGTTCTGGCATGTCGTAATCCTTGAATTCTTCACACTTCAGGCACCTCCCCCTATGGACACCACGTTTATCCATCATTTCTTTTTTTCTTGAAGGGTATGGGGAGTAAAATAATTGCCTGAGCCTTGCGCTGTGGATTTCGAGTGGTGAGACTGCACGCGACCCTCGGGTGAGTTGCGAGAATTAAAATCTCATGCTTTAAATAAGTATTTTTTAAGTGGTTTAAAAACTTGACATATGTTACATTCCCAGAACCAACACTGAATATTTTGAGAATGTTATTTTAACAAGACTGGGTAGCAGGGTTAGCTGGATATTAGCTGCAAAGTAGGCCAGACTTTAGACCAGAAGTGGAAAATAGCTTATAAGTCATCGGCTGACGCTCCTCATCTCTGGTGATGCGTGAGCGCTGATGTCATCACTCACACGTGAACCGCTTAAACACTGGGTTATGACCCTCAACACACCCATTCACATGATGACATGACTTCATCAGTAAAGCTGCCACATCAGTCTTGGTTTAAGGAATATTTTAGGCCATCTATTTCACATGATTTGATTGAAAACATGCCGTTATAGAACAATAGATATATGGGATATTAGTGGCAGAGCTAGATCCATGTCAGGATAAAATAATGGGCTTAGTTATAGTTTGGAAATATGATCTGTAGCACGATATTAAGGAACATTATGACATTTCTTCTGGTCTTCAGCTGCAGAATTTCATTTGGAGGCCATTATACCTCATATTAAATATCAAAGGTAGGGTTATTTGCTTTAGATTGCAGTAATATAACTGAACAGAAAATATCTCATTACTTCATCCACCGTTTAAGTTACATATTTTCTTTCCTTTGAGACTGTGGCAAAATTGTTGTGACACATTCAGCAAAGTCTGTAGCATTTCCGTAGTCTCTATGTCGAGAGGCCTTGGGCTAACACTGCAAACACACTACATGTACAGTAAGTAGTGTAATATTTACTATCAACATTAAAATAGAAAGCAAATGCTGCTTCTTTCTAATGAATGAATGAGGCATTTCTTGTATTTGCATTTTAAATTTTAATTAACACAACATGATGTGAGATTAAAATGACACGAAAGAGCGACAGGTTACATAGCATAAAACACAAATCTATGACGGTTAGTGGAGTGAGAGTAGCTCAAGCATCTGAACTGTCTTTGACGGCATACTATATGTCATGTGACGTGATGTGACCACGAAAAGATGGACAACATTTCTGAGCGGCAGTCAAACACACTGCTTCTCTCAATCCCATAAGTCTCTTTTGAGCAGCGGTGCTCCACTGTATTTCCAGGACTGAGTCTCTCGACCTGAGAGCCACATGCTCTCACACATATCTGTCAGCTTGTTAAACAGCAAACACATCATGACTGTCACTGGGCAGTGGACGCTGACGTTACAGACCAGCCTTTCAGACCTGCCTTTATGGGAGTTGTGTAGGAAATGGCCAAGTCATGAGACATTAATGACGTATGTGGATGTGTGAGTGTGTGTGTTATCAGATTGAAGGGGCTTAGAAAGATTGTTTGCAGTAAGATTAAAATGATCAGAGTCTGTGTTAGCTTCAGGCACAGGGGTTACAGCAGCTGTTTTGCATGCTGTTGGCACGACACCAGAGCACAGGAAGTCATTGATAATACTCAACACAACAGGACATGAAAAAGAAAAACATGACTGAAACAGACGAGTCACTGTAGGATCAAGAATGGAAGTGGCAGCTTTCATCTGTAAAACCTCAATGCTAAGAGAATGGATGTTCGGTGTAGAGAAATTTGAGAGAGAGATACCAGAAAAATCTGAAGTATATTAAAGGAGAAACAGACGAAGGAGTGATAATGCATTTACGAATACACTCAATCTTCGAGCTGAAGAAAGGGACATTTGACAGACTGTCATATTTAAGCAGTTTGTTAAAGGAATGAAACAATTGTCTAGGGTTTCTTTGATTGTTTACAATTATCTGTGAGAAATAATCAGACCTGGTCGATACAATTTCAGACTAGTGTGCTAGTAAGTGGTCTTTCCAGGCCTGGTGATAAACAGTGAGGCAAGACGTACGGTCCAGTTTACCACTAGATGTCTTTACTGCACACAGGTCGAACAAACGGAGGAAACACAAAGGAAACAGAATGTGATTTTAAAGGAGCGAATGAGTGCAGGCCAGTCAAGAGAACAAAGTTTAGCATAGCAACCCTGTCCTCCAATGCAGATGCAGAAAAAAAGAGTGAATAAAAGCAGAGAAATCAGAGCTCAATAGATTTCCATTTGCAAAAATGAATGATGCGAGATGGGGAAATGTTTATGTCAGCCAGATGACCAGACAGCCCTAAATCTGAGGTGGACAACTGAGACACACATGAACCGTTAGGAATCCCCAGGTCTATGGTGTGGCCTTCCCTATGAGTGACAGTCCACAAGCTGTTCAACTCAAAGCACTCCAATTCAGACAAAACCTCTTTAGTTATTGCAGTGTCCATGTGGATATTAAAATCACCCAGATGAAAGTTCTCTCAAATTTGGCATAGCATATCTGCAAATTCTGATAAAGTCTTCATTGGTCTTGGGAGGCCTGTAGACTGTTGGCGGCAGTGGTGAGGGACGCAGGGACACTCAGAACACAGGCTGATCTCATGAAGTAGCGTGTGAATGACACGCCAATTCGTATTTCCATTTTTGGCGTGCTATCAAGACGCATAATCGCTTTTCAGCATGTTTATGAACGCTGTTGACTTAACGTTATATAAATATATGACTTACCTCAACCCCATCCCTAAACTTAACCGTCACATTTATGACTGGACATTTGACGGCGTGTACAGACACGCGGAATTCCTTGGACGTTAATGGCGTAGATAAACACGCATACACGCGGATACACGCGGATAGCTCAAAATGCATAGAGATAACACGCCACTTGACTCCAAAGCGTGTATGTTTACGCAAAAGTCATGATGTCATGTTGCAGAACAAGATATGCGAACTCCCATTCTTTCTGTTGAGTTATGTGTCTGTGCTAAACTATGGAAGCTTATTTCCGCCAGAATAAGACTTTTTAAAAGATAATTGCGTCTTTATAACACACAATTGCAACTTTATATCTCGCAATTTTGACTTTATAACTAGCAATTTTGACTTTATAACTCGCAATTCTGACTTTATATCTCACAATTCGGACTTTATATCGCGCAATTCTGACTTTATATCACGCAATTCGGACTTTATATAACGCAATTCAGACTTTATAACAATTTTGACTTTATAACTCGTAATTCTGACTTTATATATCATAATTCAGACTTTATATCTCACAATTATGACTATAACTCACAATTGTGACTATATTTTGCATTTCGGATTTTATAACTAACAATTCAGACTTCATATTACGCAATTCGGACTTTGCAACTCGTAATTTGGACTTTATATCTCACAATTCTGACTTTACATCTCACAATTATGACTTTATAACTCCCAATTGTGACTTTATTTTGCAATTCGGATTTTATAACTCGTAATTTGGACTTTTTATCTCGCAATTCTGACTTTATAACAATTTTAACTTTATAACTTGTAATTCGGACTTTATAACTCGTAATTCGGACTTTATAACTCACATTTCTGACTATATTACGCAATTCTGACTTTATATCTCGCAATTGCAACTTTATATCTCGCAATTCTGACTTTATATCACACAATTCTGACTTTATATCTCGCAATTCTGACTTTATATCACACAATTCTGACTTTATAACAATTTTGACTTTATAACTCATAATTCAGTCTTTTTAACTCACAATTCTGACTATATCTTGCAATTTTGACTTTATATCTCAATTCTGACTTTATATCACACAATTCTGACTTTATAACAATTTTGACTTTTTAACTCATAATTCGGTCTTTATAACTCACAATTCTGACTATATCTTGCAATTTTGACTTTATATCTCAATTCTGACTTTATATCAGGCAATTGTGACTTTATATCACGCAATTGTGACTTTATATCTCGCAATTCTGACTTTGTATCTCACAATTCTGACTTTATATCTCACAATTATGACTTTATAACTGCCAATTGTGACTTTATATTTTGCAATTCGGATTTTATAACTCACAATTCGGACTTTGTGTAATGCAATTTCGGACTTTGTGATTCATAATTCTGACTATATATCTCACAATTCTTACTTTATATCATGCAATTATGACTTTATATCTCGCAATTCTGACTTTATATCTCGCAGTTCTGACTTTATATCTGGCAAAAAAATCTGTATCCTTAGAAACGCTTTGAACAAATTCATCATAACATAGTAATATACATCATAAACATAATTCACCTGTTATATTGCTAATCATACCCAATTTTTCATTACGACAGAAGAATATTCTGGCAAGGCTTCACTCAACTACTAGTTTGCTGTTAATGATATGCTAAAGCTCCGCCCACACATTGATCTGATTGGTAACAAGGTGGTTTGTGACGTCAGAAACACCAGCGATTTCAAACCGTGTTTTTGAGACTGTCTTTGGTTCACTGCAGTTTTTCACAAGTTCACAAGCTGGATTTTCACCACTGGGGGACTATATGAGCAGTGAGATATGTTGGTCCTGAAAATGATCCTTTTGCCAATTATCCAAAAATGTGTGGCAAAAATCACCTGATAAACAAATTCATCTTCATCAAACACACACACACACACACACACACGTCTCTCTCGGCGGGTGGTTATTGGACAGCGAGTGAAGACCCTCTTTAGTGTCCCGCCGTGTGTACAGATGTGTACAGATGTGCAAAATAAACTGTTGGATTTAAAGGAGTAATTCGTTTATCATTTACTTGATTATTCATCAAGTAAGAGTTAATCACTGATAATCATAGCTCTCGTCATCTGTAACACTAGTGTATGCTATAGTATAACTGCTTTATGTCCTCTTGTGTGTTTGTAGAAGTTGACAGAGACCACTGCCATTCATCTGAACAGAAACGAACAGTGTGAACGTTCTTCATGTGTGCATGTGAAATCAACCCTATTGTCATGTGACTCGTTTAATATCACATGCCTGTAATTAATTGCGGTGTTCACACACCAGAACCAGCAGCAGACCAGAGTGTGTGTGCGTGTGTGTGTGTGTGTCGGCCGGCCCTGCACCCACTCTTGACGCATGTCCCGGGGCCACAGGCTTGTTGTAATGCTAATAACTGTTGAACAGGGGAAAAGGAGGAAGAAGGGATGTTAAATGTTGTTTGCAGTCAGAACATAAAAGAAAAGGGGAAGGAACAGAACTGACACAGAAAGACTGTGTGTGTGTGTGTGTGAGAGAGAGAGAGAGAGAGAGAGAGAGAGAAAGAGAGAGAGAGAGAGATATTTTTCAACAAAACTGTATTTGTTCACTCAATCATCCAACAAAATAGACAATTACACATTTCATAAAACAAAAACCAGCATTATATCCACATGACCGCAATGGTCCATGCACACTATTATACTAATTATGCACACATATATTTAAATACAAGATCATTCCAAAGAGAGAGAGAGACACTCTGGTCTGCTGCTGGTTCTGTTGCGTGTGTGTGTGTGTGTGTGTGTGTGTGTGTGTGTGTGTGTGTGTGAGAGAGAGAGAGAGAGAGAGAGAGAGAGAGAGAGATTTTGAGATTTAACACACCTTTATTAACTAACTACACAACATTAAAAATATGTAAACACTACATTAGCAAAAAATCACCTTGACCTACTCAAATTCTTCAATAAAGTGCAATGTGTCATTTTCAATCCAGCACAACATTCTTTGTACACTCCACACATCTTCAAAGTTTTCCAATTTTTTCATATGAGAATAAAAAATAAAATCATGTTTTATCCTTGCTTTTATGAGCCCCTTAAACAACAATTCAACATTTGTACTCTTGCCAGCAATTTCATATTTCCTACTAATATAAACTGCCATTTTGGCTTGACCTAGAATAAAGTTTAACAACCGTCCTTTCTTCTTCTTTTCTTTACAATATTTAAAACCAAAAATAAACACAATCAAAAAATAAACACACACAGAGAGAGAGAGAGAGAGAGAGAGAGAGAGACTTTCTAGTCTGCAGCTGGTTCTGTAGTGTGTGTGTGTGTGTGTGTGTGTGTGCAGCTGGGTCTGTAAATGCCTGCAGATTTCTGCATGTACTGTATAACACATGTGCAGAGATGCCGCACATGACTAACATGTTCTCAGACTCTCGTCACACTTTATGATGAATATTGTTCATGCCGCATTTTAATCACTGACCACATTTACCAAAGACAGCTTTATCTATCTATCTATCTATCTATCTATCTGTCTGTCTGTCTGTCTGTCTGTCTGTCTGTCTGTCTGTCTGTCTGTCTATCTATCTATCTATCTATCTGTCTATCTGTCTGTCTGTCTGTCTGTCTGTCTGTCTGTCTGTCTATCTATCTATCTATCTATCTATCTATCTATCTATCTATCTGTCTATCTGTCTGTCTGTCTGTCTGTCTGTCTGTCTATCTATCTATCTATCTGTCTATCTGTCTGTCTGTCTGTCTGTCTGTCTGTCTGTCTGTCTGTCTATCTATCTATCTATCTGTCTGTCTGTCTGTCTGTCTGTCTCTCTGTGTGTCTGTCTATCTATCTGTCTGTCTGTCTGTTCTATCTGTCTGTCTATCTGCCTGTCTGTCTATCCACCTGTCCTAACAATACACAGAATTCTCCCACTTTACACTATGTGTCTTTATTATGCATTTACTGATATTACATCCAGGTACTGTACTTTAACTGTAAGTACATTTGAGGATGTAAGTATAATATAAGCACAATCTAACAATATGTATGTAACTATATGAAAGTAAAAGTAACAACACATGTTACTGTAAAACTCAGAAGTTTTAACAGTCTCATTTTTTAAGTGAAATACATTTCCTTTTAAATGTGAGGTGAAATCCGCGTAGACGTGTGTTCACTGTTCTGAATCTACGCCAGACTCATTAGTGAGGCTTCTCAGTGCGCATCTGACAGATGACATCTTAATACCACGGTAAAACACTCGGGCATGGTACCGCGCGGGCACCAGCCACCAGCGCACACATGTGCACGCCTCACAATCCCAAACTCACTACCAAAATGTTAGTCAAGGGCTTCTTACTGTGGTTAATAAGCAGATAAAGAGGTCTTTATGAGCGGGTGAGGCGAGCTGAATGTGTGTCAGGCTGAAAGCAGTGCAGCTGGGGTCGGGGCAGGCGAACGGTGACGGCGGGTACCAGGGCAGGCCAGGCCAGAAAGGCCATCTTTGTTTCGGCACAGGTGCTCGAGCTCCGCTGGCTCACACATCCGGTGTGTGATTGTGCGGGCTGATGTATTATGCATGCAGCGTACGTTAAAAATCATGAGCTTCCCGTCAAAAGCTAGAGCGAGAGAGAGAGAGAGAGAGAGAGAGAGAGAGAGAGAGCGCCAGTGGCCTCAGACTGAGACATTTCAAAAGAGCTCCAAACAAACTATTGTCTCCCGGCACAGCATTTAAATAGCGCACGACGCATTTTTTTTTTGCCTCATATTGCCAACTTATAGCCCGGCTTTACAGATCGCTGTGCCGTTGTTGGGTTTGCAGTTGACATTAACAGTGACCTGCGTCTGAATGAGCCTTTCTCTCAGCACTGTAGATGTCTGTCATAGCTCTACGCCCCAACAAAGGTGCCCTGAATGTGTTTTTGTCCAGCTTTTGTGACTCTTCTAAGTAAGGAATTGATACTTCCTCAAGGATACGTGTGAACAGTGCAGCGAGGACAGCTCCCATGAGAAGATGCCTTTGCTTGGTAATTACAGAGGGATTACAATAAGCCTCATGTGTGAGCGTAACCTCCCCGAGCCTTTGTGCTCTAACACGGGATGAACACAATACAATTAAGCCATTTTGTTTCACCCTATGAGTCCTCATTAGCATTATCTCCTCTAGTGGAGGCCGTCTCTGTCTCGATCGCAGTTGCCATGGTTTCCTCGCCGCCTCTGGGAGTCTTTGACCAGACGCTCCGGAGTCCCAGACCTTCAGTCTTCAGCCTTGTGCTGAGACACACACTCAAGTGCCCGTTTCAGCCGGCTTCGGTTCGGCATACTCTCTGACAAATACAGTAGGCGCTGGTGAAGTTCACTCAGACTAGCTCACAAATGTCCAACTAAGATTATTTTACCACATCACAAACTAAAGGCTTTGATTTTATTTTCCGGTCATCGTTTAGGGGTAAAACAAAGTTTGAAATATCAGCGTATAGTGCTATCGAACATCTGACTCCACACACACTGCTGAGAGAGGCGGTTAGATGCTAATATGTGATTAATATACAACATAAACACACTACAAAACAGCAAGCACTTCAGAATAAAGCATGATAAAAGCATTTATTAAATAATTCGACAATTAAATGTTTTGCAATAAGACCGAATGTGTTCTACTCTAAATGTTACCTCATTGTGATCAGCAGCAGCAGATTCTCCATGTTCTCCAGGTCATGTGACCCGCCGTGGTGGCAAGGGTTACTGATGATGAGGTCAGCATGATGTCTTGTCCGAGAGAAGACCTTTGGCCCGAGGGTGAGTCTGACTGTCTATCTGCTCCAGCAGGAGGGCGGTAAGAACATTTAGCCATTAAACAGATCGCTTTGAACACTGTCTGGAGAGCCACGGATCAGCCGGAGCTCAGCCGGAGCTCAGCACCAGCGGGCATGAATGATCCTCTACTGATTGAGCCCCGCAGCTCTTCTCTGGAGGCATTCTCAACAATGCTTTAACCAAAGCGGACACACACATTCCAACTGGTTAACAGTGCAATGAACTAGATTTTACATGAACGTTTCAGGAAGCTCCATGAAGCTTGGCCATTTCAAGTGTATAAGTATTTTAAGGCTTGTATACAAAATATGGTTACACTTTATTTCGATAGTCACATAAGTAACTTTTCAACTACGTGTCAACTAACTCTCATTAGAGTATTAGTATATTATAGTAGACTGTCAGTAGACTGTTAGGTTATGGTTAGGTGTTAGGGTTCGGGTTAGGAGAATAAGTTTACTTGTTGTCGCCAAGTTACTCATAGTTAGTTGAATGTCTGTTGGGGGACCAACAAAATAAAGTGTTAGCAGATATTAAGCAGACAGTCTACTAATACTCTAATGACAGTTAGTTGACATGTAGTTGAAAAGTTACTTATAGTTAGTAGAATGTCTAAAGTGGACTATCGAAATAAAATGTTACCCAAAATATCACTTGTTTAAAGCAAATGAAGCCTATTTTTTGTTTCTCATTTAGGCCCTGGTGAATAAATATGCTTCGTGACTAATGATCAGTACACTTCAAGTGTGTTTTATGATCAGTTAACTTGAAGTGTGTTATTTTGGAACAACTAATTTTATACTAAGTATGTTTTAAATTGAGGTAAAGCATAATTTTACGTACTTTTATGTTTATACAATATACAAGAATATTTTAAAGGGTACCTATTATGGATTTTTGAAAATTGCCCTTCATGTAGTGTTTAACAAAGATGTAAGTGAACGAAAACATCCTGCAAAGTTTTAAACATGAAAGTTCATCGTATACAAAGTTATTGTCTCTCAAAAGTAAGAGTCGACTCTGAGTCGCTGATATGAATCGTTCGAAGAACGATGCTTTTCCTTCGTCTAGTTGACGTCAACTTGACAAGTTATTTGAATAAGAAACGCCCACTTATTGCGCTCGGAGACGCCAGGGAAAACCGGAGCTCCAGGGGTGGCGGGCAAATCTGAAACTGGCCCAGGACGGGCCACCCTGCCTGGGCTGGCCAGGGAGGTCTGAGAGCATGGAGGTTTGGACCCACCGCACCTTTTTTGACTCTGTCGTTTTGCGAGATCTGGGCTTCGGAAAACAATCATGTCGACGAGACGCTGTGTTTTGAAGTGCGACGCAAAAGCGAACTTTTTTAACCAGCCAAGTGAGGAGAATTTGAAGACTAAGTGGCTGCAGTTCATATATACAAGTGCTGCTATACCACACAAGTATAGCCCAAACCTTGTTCTGTGTTCGCGTCATTTTGAAGATGATTGCTTCACAAACCTAAACGCTATAAGGTATGGATTCGCGAGCCGGCTCTATCCTAACGAGCTGAGGATCTGAATCAGGTGTGTTAAATAAGGGAGACATACACAATATGCAGAGCAGTGGGTCGCAAGGACTGGAGTTGAGAACCCATTTTAAGGTGATAAGAGTTCCATTTTCGACAATATCTGCACAGAGAATACCAATCACAACTGACTAGGTCATCTAACCAATCACCGCAGATTAGCGTCACGCAAAGGCGGGTTTTGGAAAAGAACTCGCTAAAACGATTCATATGGGAGTCGGTGGGCAAATCAGGTAAAAATAAATGCATATTATAAGATAACAAAAGTGTTTTTTGTCATTGCATGCTTGTAAAACTGTTGTTGGGGACTCCCAGAACAATATTAGGAACATTTTAAATGCCATAATAGGTATCCTTTAAGTATATACAATGGTAGGGAATAATTACATGCTTGATTAATGATATTAAAGTGCTTTATTTGTGTTAAATATGTACTATGAATATATTATTTTACAGGTAATAGTAAGTAGCCTACTGATCAGGACCTTTGGCTTATTTCAAATAGTAATAATTGCACATTTTGTATCCAATAACAATATACTTTGTTATTATTAGCTAACTTTTTACAATATACTTTGAACATTACAAAATCTCACACAGTACAGTATGTTAAATGTTCTACCATTTAATTATATTTCAACAAATTACTTAGGAGACATTTTTCCCAATGTTGAATGCATTTGTTTTCAAAATTATACAGTGAAGTGTATATAGTGTTTAATTTTTTACAATTGTACATATTGGCCCTGTGTCTCGATAACAGTGTACTTAGGGCCCATATAGGCCCTGTGTCTCGATAAAGGTGTACTTAGGCCTGTGTCTATAGGCCCTGTGTGTCGATAAAGGTGTGCTTTTAGGGCCCGTATGAGCCCTGTGTCTCAATAACGGTGTGTTTAGGAACCATATAGGCCCTGTGACTCGATAATGGTGTGCTTAGGGCCCATTAGTGACGTGTCGTTCATGAACGATTCGTTCATTTTGAACGAATCTTTAATATGACTCGGGACTACCGAGTTGTCCCAGGGAGTGATTCGTTCATGTTGCGTTACCCGCGCATGCGCATTGCGCAATATATGGATTCTGAATCTGTACTGGAAACAGAAATGATTAGTTCATCTCTCGAGTCTCTAGTTCGGGTTCGGGGCGAGTCTGAGTCTTTCGTTCTTCCTGTCAATCCCATAGAGTCAATGCTGTCAGTACCGGAAAGAGAAATGATTAGTTCATCTCTCGAGTCTCTAGTTCGGGTTCGGGGCGAGTCCGAGTCTTTCGTTCTTCCTGTCAGTCCCATAGAGTCAATGCTGTCAGCACCGGAAAGAGCGATGATTAGTTCATTTGAGTCTTCGGGTTTGAGTCCTTCGTTCTTTAGTCACGTGAATTGCACCGTATTGAATAGCCTAATTCACAAACTTTTTACAAACAAGCACGTAGATGATGTATAATATAATAGTAGTCGATTAATGTACAATATATAATAAAACACACCACAGATGCATAATATAGAAAAGAGACGGACAGGGACAGTAAGGAATAATGAATAATGGAACTTTTGTTTATAGTGTTTATTGAACATATTTTGTATTTTCATGCCTAACACAATATACATTCAGACGCAGTCAATAATACGAATCTAATGTTGTATTTGATGCGAGAGACCAGTCGCCACGTGAGAAAAGAACGAAGGACTCAAACCCGAAAACTCAAATGAACTAATCATTCCCCTTTCCGGTACTTAGAGAGCATAGAGTTAATTGGGACTGACAGGAAGAACGAAAGACTTGGACCCGGCCGAACTCGAACTAGAGACTCGAGAGATGAACTAATCTTTACTCTTTCCGGTCTTGTTATATCGCGACGGCACGGCCCAGCAGACAGCACAGATCAGAGTTAGACACTGACGAGTCAACAGCTAACGTCTCAAGTCGAGACATGAGAGGAGGAGAACAAAACTGATAAATATGAAGTTGCAAAGGAAAGAACGTCTCGGATCAGGAGGTGAGGTGAACTATAACAGTCAGACTGCAATAGCCTGAACTTGAGACCCAGCAACTAATTAATACAGTTATTTCAGTTGCTTATAATTTGGCCTTGGCTGCATTACCCTGTAGTCATTTATTTTTACAAATGTAATCTAGATTTTCGTACTAGACTAGATGTTTTGGGATATTTAACATGATATTTTAATCATATAATGATGAAATGACCGAAATGACTCAATAAAAGATTTGATCATTTTACCGAACAAGACTCAAAGATCCAAGTCAGTAAAATGATCCGAACTTCCCACCACTAAGGCCCATAAAGGCCCTGCGGCACTGTCAATAACAGTGTACTTAGGACCCATACAGTAGCGGAGCGGCAATCGGGAAAACATTTTAGGCACCGAATGCCCATCGGTGGAACTAATGGGTCGGCCCGAGGCGGCTCACCTCTCGTCATACTCCTGCTAACGCCACATGAGGGCCACTGCTGCTGCTTTATGGGTCTGAGAGGATTAGAGCGGGAACATCTCCTACTGGGCTGAGCTGGGTTCACTTATTAAACCAGTGTCTCTGAGGCTCAGGCATCTGTGGGCCCTGTGGGCATGGGGAGCACTGAGGTGACCCTGGGAAGAAGAGGTATGGAGAATCCAAGCAAAGGGCATGACCTCTCTCTTTACGCCATGCTGATTCAAGAGCTAACCGCTAACTGGTTTGACCCCCAAACGTGCCTGCCAGGGGCCAATAGCAGCCCGGCTGATAACATTCCCCCAGCCGAGACAGGAAAGCAGAGGGGGCGTTTAGGGAGATCCACACGAGGATAGCAGATTCATCTGGCTGGATGTGGAAATGCCTGGAGCTGGTGGTTCTGCTGAGGGGGACACGCTTCATGATCAATCATGGGGGTCTGGCAGGTACAGGACAACCGGGGACAGATCTGATCAGGAAACATCCACGCTCTCCGCTGAAAAAGACTGATGATCCTGCAAAAATCATTTCCTTTTAAATTACAGTAGTCAACATTTGAAGTGGATCAAAAAAGTTTATCATTTGTCCTAAGACAAGAACGGGTGTTGTTCAAAACTCATGTAGAACTTTGAAGATCCACTTCAAATGTTGACTACTGTAAACTGTAATTCAAAGTTAAAGCGATATGAAAAGTGAAAACTGTTATTATTTACCCTCATGTTGTTCAAAATGTATGCACTTGCATTTATTTATTTATTTTGTTCAGTGAAACACAAAAGAAGAAACTTTCAGTCAAGTCACATTTATTTATATAGCTCTTTATACAATACAGATTGTTTTACAGAGATAATAGGAAAAGTAGGTTTTTCAGCTGAAGTCAGTTCAGTGTTCATTCAGTTTCCTAATGATATCTCCTAATGGTAACATGTACAGAGTGAATAGCAGCAGTCCTAGTACTGAGCCTTGTGGTACGCCATACTGAACTTGTGATCAATAAGACATCTCTCCATTTAGTGTTACAAACTGATAACGTCAGATAAGTATGATTCAAGTCAATTCAAAAGAATGTTGTGGTAAAAATAAACAAAAAGTAGAAATGATAATAGAAATAGCATGATAAAGGTAACAAATAGTCATTTGCAAATAGTCAAATTTTAACAAATAGTCAATAGTCAAAGGTATTAAATAGTCATTTTGACGTGTGTGCTGTAGACTTCTAAAGTAAAGTTATTGCTGTGTGTGTGGAACACACCCAAATCATGAGCTGGTTTATAGACCATTTCGCGAGATGTAAACAACACTGGTCCAGAAGCACTTCCTGTTTCAATTTTTTAACACTATATAAACGTTGGGATAAAGTACAACCAACAGAACGTATTCAACTGAATCAAAAAGTTAAACAAACATATTTAAGATATTTTCTTTACATTTGAAATTAAGAAACCATTTACAAACTGAAACAGGAAGTGCTTCTGGACCAGTGTTGTTTATATCTTGTAAAATTGTCTATATGGTTAATATGTGTTAAAACATTCAGAATAAACACTAAAAGTATGAGTTTGACATGACTCTTTCTAAAGCCTAAATGACCAGGCCAGCCACACTGTGAAAAAAAATCCTAATTTCACAGAAAATAACTGTGATTTTTTTGACGACTATTTTCTTTCATTTTAAATTGTACTGAAACACCGTAAAATTACAAATAATATCTGCAAATATACAGTATTTTTCTGTTTTCTTAGATTACATAAAATTTTATATAAAATTACAAATAGAATCTGCAATTAAATGGTAACAAAACAGTTAAATGATTAAATGACTGGCAGCTCAAAAAACTGTAACATTAAAGTAAAACGTCATAAATTAAATAAACTGAAAAACACTACTATTTAAAGGTATTTCCTGCGTTATTATGATCAGATACCTTCACTGTAAAAAAAATCATAAAAAATGGTCAAATGACTTACAGCAAAGGCTGCCAAACAAAAAACATAAAATTGAAGTAAAATATTCAAATTTAAATTAACTGAAAAAACACTGTTATTTCACAGATATTTCCTGCATTATTATGATAAAATACCTTTATTGTAAAAAAAAACTTTAAAAAAGGGTCAAATGACTGGCAGCTATGGCTGCCAAACAAAACCATTAAATTAAAGTAAAATATGTTAATTTAAATAAAGTGCAAAAAACTTGCACACTATATGGTGATCTGATTCACTGATATGTATCTGTTGTAATTACATTTTAAATAGGCGTGGTTAAGTTTTAGATAAAATTTGTGATATATGTACTTTTCCCCATGAACCTTGAAATGTTGAAACAATATTTTTCTAATCTGAAATTTAAGCAAACTATCTATTATAAAGAAAATGTTTGAGCTGTTTTTTTAGGAGTGTGACATCAATAATCAACATATGAATCTCAACAATGGTGACAATCAACAACGCCTTTATGTAACTTTAGAGTAGTTCAGAGTTGATCACCATTGTAGTGATTCATACGCTGATTCTTGATGTCTATGTGAGTCTATATGATTCTGTCAAAACAGTTTCTGTATTATGACTTGATAAAATAGTAGTATCATGGCACTGCATGATCTTCTATAACTGTATTGGCTTTCAAAATTAGCTACTAATATTTAACAAATTAATCAGATATTACACTCTTCAGGTGATATCAATAAAGCATTCAACTAAATGATTATCATTACCAATAACAAGTGATCTTCTGAACTGAGATTCACTTGGATTCTTACAAATACGCATCAGTGGGCACTAGGGGTTGAACCGACTAGTCGTTTAGTCGACAAGTCGACCTTAATGCAATGCCGTGACGCTTTAAGCTTGACGTCGACTAGTCGCGTTGATCATGTGACACTGTATGATTGCGCTAATTTTGATATATAATATGGCCACATTGCAGACGACAACAGATGAAGAGCCCAGAGGGTCATTGCAGCAAGAAAGCAGCATTGGTACATAAAGCGTATGGAAATACTATACTAACGTAGCACCACTATATTGTTGAAAACTAAAGTAAAAGCATGACGCACGCTCACTGTTTACCGGGAAATGAGAGCAGTCTCTTTTAAAATCATTCAAACATTAGCCTATTTTTTCCATATATTTATTTAAACATATTAATGCATCTCTAATTCACCCGCAATCAATTGGAATATTATTTTGTATTACTTAGATCCATCACTAACATGCAGATGTGAATTTATAGATTTTTTTTCTTTTCATCCTAAATGAGGATGTAAAACAGCGGGCTCTTTAGCTACATCTGGCCACTTCACGTGTTTCTGTGATCTGATTGCTATCCGATCGTGAAAAGACCAGATGTAACGTTAAGCTAAATGCCCTCCGAAGCGCATTGGAGACGGATTTAAATCCGATCGCTCAAACCACTTCATGAGGAGGTCTGGGCCGCTTTACAGACAAAACTGGACACGTGTAACGTTAAATGCATCTGGTTGTTGAAACCGCAAACTGGACTTCTTCCAAAAATGCTGAAATAAAACGTGTGAGAGCAGCCTGTGCTATTATATTCATTATATGACGAAGCTATAACACGGCAGCTGAGCATCTATAAATCCAACGTGCAAACTATCGTAAATCAAAAAGAAAGTAAGTCACAGACGCAATTCTCTTCGTTAAAACTAAAGAAACAAAATGATCTTACCAGTGCTGTCTCTCTTATTGCGGTCTTTGATTGTGAAATTAACTGATGATCAATAAAACGCAGCTCATTACAGTTGCTTTCGGTGACGTAAACTCCGTTAAATCTGCATATAGCGCGTTGCTTGAAGATCGTATTTATATCCATTTTGCGAAAACATTGTATGTGACCAGGTGTAAATGGAATCGTTTGATAAATCAGATCAGTAAAAACGAATTATTGTCCAGGTGGCCCCATTATGAGCTGTCAGCGTCTGTATAATTTTCTGTAAAATCTGTCACATCTCTTGTGTTTATGACGTCAGCGACTAGTCGACGTCGACTCGACTTTGATGTCAAAACAGTCGACTTCAAAAAATCTGAAGTCGTTCAACCCCTAGTGGGCACACAGTTAAAGCAGCAAGAGTTACAGTAATGTTAAAGCCAAAGGGTCAAGAGCCCCACTAAAGCAAACACTGACCTCCATCATGGTGACATCAATGTCAATGTGATGTATAATCACAGTAAAACGTACATCATTTACATTTTTCTTAATAAAATAATTCTGGAAAGATGTGAAATAACTGTATTTCTGTTAAAAAGCTTAATGAGGATTTCTATGTATGCACTTCTTTAAATTAGGCTATTTTACATTAATTTTATGTTTTTTGTATGGCAGCTATTGCTGACAGTCATTGACTGTTTTTTACTATGTTTTCCTTACAATTAAGGTATTTGATCATAAAAATGCATTGTTTTTACAGTTAGAGGGTTCGATTGTAATAATCCAGATAATAGCTGTAAAATAACAGTGTTTTTTCTGCAAAACATTTAAGAAAAATATCTCTAAAATGTTTTTTTTGTGCTTAATTTAAATTAAGATATTTTACTTTATTTTTATGGTATTTGTTTGGCACCCTTTGCTGCCATTCATTTGACCCTTTTTTAACGATTTTATTTTTTACAGTGCATCGAAACACATTCCTCAACCAAATGAACGTGTGTGTGTGTAGGTGAGGTAAAGCGTAAAGTGCTGCAGGTCCACTGCCAGTCAGTCTCATGATCAGGCCTGAGACGTACATGTGTGATCTGTGTGTTTCTTTCTCTCACACACTCTCATGGTTAAGAGTGCAAGCGTTCAGTTTCTCCAATGCACTGCGGCCACACTCAGTCTCTGCATGGAGTGTGTGTGTCTTCACAGTTCATGTGGCAAAAATCCCACTTTGGATATTTGATCCCTCATTTCTCTGTGTGTGTGGGTTTTTTTTTTCTTTACGGCTTGTGCTTTTCCTTTAGCACAGCAAAAGGCCTCGAACGAGTGGAAAGCATAATATTTTCTCAAGCTTCCTGGCATAAAAGGTTCCTCAGATTTTTACATTAAACTTTCACTGGCAGGACCACAAATTCTGTTTGTGTTTGCCATTAATGTGCCCACAGCAAAAGTGTGTTTGCACACACACACACACACACACACACACACACACACACACGCACACGCACACACGCACACACACACACACACACATATATATATATATATATATATATATATATATATATATATTATATATATATATACATGTACACACTTCCATTCAAAAGTTTGGGATTGGTAAGTTTTTTTTTAATGTTTTTAAAATAAGTCACTTACCAAGGCTGCATTTATTTGATTGAAAATACAAAACAAATAGTAATATTGTGAAATATTATTACTGTGTAAATCAGCTGTTTTCTATGTGAATATATAAAGTGTCATTTACTCATGTGATCAAAGCTGAATTTTCAGTCTTAAGTGTCACATGATCCTTCAGAAATCATGATGATTTGATATGATGATACCAAACTTTTGAATAGTATATAATATAATAATATCATTTAGAATTTTATTTTTATTCCATCATTTTACTATACTATGAGAAAACTCTACACAATACAACAGTTATTTTCTTCTTATTTTCCAATAACATTGGAAAATAAAATAACATTAAAATAACATAAAATAACATTATTGTAATGACAAAATAAATTCCTGAAAATAATAATTTATTTGTAATATATATATATATATATATATATATATATATATATATATATATATGTGTGTGTGTGTGAAGCGTTCAGATGCAAAAGTCTCTAAATGCCATTTGAAATTTTCTTCTAAAATGCCCATTTTTATCAAGCTTGTATATTTAAGTACAATAATTTCACTTAAATGACAATTAATAGGTAATCTTCATTGCCATTTAAGTGAAATTACTGAACTTAAATATACAAGCTTGATAAAAATGATCATTTTAGAAGAAAATTTCAAATGGCACTTAGAGGCTTTTGCATCTGAACTCTTCACATATATATATATATATATATATATATATATATATATATATATATATATATATATATATATATACATATATATAACCTCCAATTTGTCTTAAATCTTAAAAGGCAAGATATTTACTGAGTTGTTTCAAATATTGAGTAATTACAACACATATGCCACACTACACATATACACATATACTACATACAACGCATATAATCCATTTGACTATTAGATATTACTACATAATTCTGCTACTTGGTTTGTATTATTTCCTAGTTTTGACGAGTTAGTGCTACAGAAGAGTGTTTGGCACCTGCAGACCCGAGTGAAAGGCAGTGTTTGGGGTCGAGTCACAGGTGCTTTGACCCTGTTGTCATAAAAACAATGAGCCGACATGTGAAGTCTTTGAGAAGCATTTGACCCCTGATGGAGTTGAAGAGCTCAACAGAGGCCTGTTGTTTACTGAGACTGGTATATCTGATGAACAGCTGTGAGACAGTGCTCATAATTACAGCTCAATCACTCTACGCTTCAGCAGCCACACACACACACACACAGAGAGAGAGAGAGAGAGAGAGAGAGAGAGCGTCATCATCAAGACTCCTGAGAACAGAGACATGTTACTCAAAAAGACTTTAGAGTACAATAGCATAGCATTGATTTATTAGCACTGATGTCATTTGCAATCATTAAGTCAACTGCAAAAAATTATGTGAAAACCTCTCAAAAGATGATCCCTGAATAATAAGTGTGAAATGATCCAGAAACGTCGAGTGTGATCACACTCCTCATGTTGATTCAGCAGTGGCTCGAACCCATTAACACACTCTGTAAGTGAATATGCTGGGAGAAATGCTCATTAAAGCTTTTTATACGTTTCTGCCAAACTTTCCCATAGTTCACAAAAAAAAGGTAAATGATATAAAGTGCACTGTAACATTCTTTATCAGACCAAAAATGTGTTTTGTTTAACATCGGTCAAGAATGCGAGTGAGGAAGTTGTATTTATCGATTAACGCTCATATATCAGCAGCCGTCCGCAGAGCAAACATGTTATTTGGCCAAACTGATAGTGCAGGAATGTCCAATAATGCTCTCAGAAACTGATCCTCTAATGGCACTTAGTGAAACTCGCAGTCAAACCGCTCTCTTCTCCACAAGGGTCACGCATCCACTTCACAGTAGTTATACACCGAGGTTAGCACGGGAAATGGAAACAAATAAAAAATACAAATAGTGAGTGGTTTGTAGGTGAAAACACTTCTGCACCCTTTGCATAGTAATTTCTCACAGCCTGAACACAGTAACCCTGATCGGTCCCGTAAAGCGAGATTCGACCCCCAGTGTCCAGCACGGAGATCGATCCGCTTCTACGGTTCACCTGGATCCAATGGAGGGCTTTGTTCATGACACAATGAGATCATGAAACACAAGCCCTGCATCTCCTCAAGAACTAATGTGATAATAACATGACAGCATTACAGGCCTACAATTAGCGCACTGTCATCTGGCCAGCGGCGTGACCTCTGACCCCACCTGTAATAAAGCTGTAATGATGGACACGTGTCTGTCAGCGGTGGTTTATGCGTTTATTAATTCGAGACACTCTCGCTGTTCTCTGTGAAAGAAATAAAACAGTGCAATAACTAGCTAGCTTTCCACAGCGCTAATTAGCTTAACTGCTATTCTGGTGTAATTATTCATTTCAAGGGACATTTCCCTTTAATGTGGAGTTGTTGCTCATCCAGAGAGTGTTTAATCAGCCTGTCATTTCTGTCATTGTTAAACGTATCTGAAGTAGACATCGAAGCAGGATAGGAGTCTCATTTTCAAGCCTGATAGGCTGTGTCACATACATTCTTGCTGTGTTTTCTGCAATCTTCTACTAATCCCCTCTGTCATCACTGTGTCATTGTGGCATGACAATTCATCCGCATAAGACAGGCTAATCTCACAAGAGACTGGGGCGAATACCAGCATCAGAAAGAACCACAAACGGGAACAATCTGAAAAGAAAAAGTGGCTAATGTAGTAGTTTGTGCAATCACTCATTTGTGTACACACGACAGAAGCCAAACAGGAGCTGAGAGGACCTGGAGAGGCAAAGAGGAATTCAATTACAGTCCATCCAGTGCACAAAAACATGGGTTAAGTCTAGTTTCCAGTTTCGTCAAATTAAATTTTCCATCTACTCTGACTAAAACAACCTCAATGGATAAACAACAAATTTCTTATGTAACAATAAATCAACAGTCATCAATCAGTGAACAAGTGTTTCTTGTGTAGTGTTTAGATGTTTATATAATATTATTAAAAAAGTTCCAGTCTGGATCTTTGGACAAGTATATTGAAAAAGCCTCTTAAAGACATGCTCTAAATGTTTATTTGACACCGGATAGGAAACGTCATAGAGACGTATTGCAGATGAGCAACCGCTTTAAAGAATGAAAGACGTCTCAGTGGTGTATGTGTGCTAACAGCGGATTACTCTTGTAAAGTCTGGATGAAATAAAGGTATGTACCTGAGGGGAGCATAAGTAAAACAAAACAGGCCTAAAACAAAACAGGCCTTAAAGTAGAACCCTGCGGTACCCCACAGATGAGCTGAAGAGGAATCTTAGGAGTCTTAATATACTGTCTTATTATAAAGTTTTAATGTAGTGTAGAATAAAATCCAGCAAAGAGCAGTGTTTTGAATCCCAACAATCTCTCTTCATTAGTCAAGTAACCATTTACAGATTGATTCAAAGCAGCTTCACAGGGATAACAGGAATGACGATAATTAAATTCTGATGTAAAGCAGCTTTAAAAAGAAAATAGTGTTATTGTTCAGCTGGTGTCAGTTGAGTGTTGGTTCAGTTCTGTTGTAAAGATCATAAGTTGTTAAAATAGTTCATTTCATCTATATAGCAGCTCTTGAGTAAACCGTTCAGCTCAGGGCTGCGTTTCCCAAAAGCATTGTAAGCCTAAGTTGATCGTAGAGACCATTGGTGGCAATTGTTCAATGGTCAACTTAAGCTTACGATGCTTTTGGGAAACCCAGCCCAGTTCAGTTCTCATATAATGAGATGTACTGCAGGCAGATCAATATTATTGTTGAATATTAAAGCGAAGTTCACCCAAAAATGAAACATTACCCCATAATTTACTCACCCTCAAGCCATCCTGGGTATATCACTTTTTTCTTTTATATTAAGCAAAATAGTTATATTAAAATATATCCTATCTTATCCAGGCTTTATAATGATGAACACAAATGCGGGAAGAATAGAGCAAAACAAAACACTGGTCACGAATTAGAAGGCTAAAATTCAAATATTTAAAGAGAAATGTGGGAGGAGCTTGAGTTTGTTGCCCCGCCCTGCGTCAAAGCTTACGCTACTCCTACATCCGTCATACATCGTCAACTGTTGCTCTTTTGCCGAAGTCGACTTGTGTACGGTGTTCTAGTTAGTTAATGTAGTTGATGAAGTTATAAATATGAATATTTTTCTTACACAAATGCATGGCTTCTCTTCAACCCCAGGAGCCATGTGGAGTTTGTTTATGATGGATGGATGCACTTTTTTAGGCTTCAAATTTTGGGCTCCCACTCACTGCCATTACTGTAAAAAGCTTGGATTAGCCAGGACATTTTTTAATAACTCTGATTGTATTTGTCTGAAAGAAGAATGTCATTTACACCTAGAATGGCTCGAGGGTGAGTAAATCATGGGCTAATTTTCATTTTTGTGTGAACTATCCCGATATGTCTCCCCAACTAACCAAGGAAAAGGCGGTAAAGGCGGGCGTGAAGGAACCAAAACTCCATCAGTGACAAAAAAAACCTTGGGAGAACCCAGGCTCAGTCGCTCAGTTCTCCTATGGCCAACGAACCAACAGTGTATGATTATGATTCAGGCAGCATTACAGGTCTGAGGTCAGATTTTGGATTGATGGCATTCAAAATATTGTATAGCAGTGATGGACAACCAGGTTTATAAAATCACACCACAGCTTAATGGGACTTCTAAAACAATTGAAATGCAAGGACATAAAATGTCTGTATTTGTTTCCCCAGAGTAATGCGGGTGCCATGTTTTGGTGAGTGTGACAAAAATTTCGTAAATATAGTAAAGATTTCATGTTCTTAAACAGTTCTGAATAAAACTCACAAGAAATAAAACTTGTAGCGGATGCGCAAAGGCTCTGAGAACAGCTGAGAAGCTGAATGGATCAACCGGTAACGCTTCAGATCTTTGGGACAAAACAATGTGTCAGTTCCGTGATGGATCAGTCTGACTGCTTTGTCAAAACTCCTGCTCCTTATCCGAAGCCCTCGGGCACTTCCTATAATCAAAGTCCATGGCCACCCATAGTTAATGACACAAACGCAAAGCCGCTGAGCTAAATCAGTACTGCAGGACAGCGCAAACACAGAGGTGATCCGATCAATATTGGCCCAGCACTGATGTTTGCTGAAGAATAAATGAGACAGGCTTGGAGAGAGAGAAGCAGAGCGACGGGACGTTCTCACGACTGAGAAAACCCCACCTGGACACACAAAGAGAGGGGAGGGACGCACACACAGAGAAAGACAGCAACATGCAGCACACTGCTGAGTCCATCACTGGGGTTAGTTTAGCAGCACAGAAACCTGCACTAATGCACAGCGAGTTTGGGTTAAGAACCTTAAATATGACAGGTCCCTCATCATAAAGCAATAATTATTGGAGGTTTTAACACACAAATGATGCGTTAGGGGTTGCGTTAACAGATTTATTAAACTCCTTTGGGGTCAAGCAAAACATCAGTGGTCCCACTCATCGTCTAAATCATACACTAGATTTAATTATATCATATGGAACCAATCCAACTGATATTATACGGCAAAGTGATGATGTCACTGATCATTACATGGTAACTTACATAATACGTACTGCTGAAATATCTGAAATATGTCATGTTGCGCCACGTTATAGACCAGGCAGAACAATCCTTAAAACCACTATAAATAGATTCTCAAATACCTTACCTGATCTATCTAAGTTGCTAAGTGAACCCAAACAAACATTAGAACCTAAACCTAAACAACATGAATTAGAGGAAATGACTAGCAGTTTGAGCACCATTTTCTCTAGTACATTAGATATTGTTGCACCAATTAGATTAAAAAAGGTTAGAGAGAAAACTAAAGCACCCTGGTACAACAGTGATACGCATGCTATCAAGAGAGAAACCCGTAAGTTAGAGCGTAAATGGAAACAAACTAATTTAGAGGTCTTTAGAATCGCGTGGAAAGAGTATGTCACGTTATAAAAAGGCTCTAAAAACAGCCAGGGCTGAACATCTCTGCAAACTAATCGAAAATAACCAAAATAACCCAAGGTTTTTATTTAACACCGTGGCTAGACTAACAAATAAACAGACATCACCAGAGAAAAATATACCGTTACAGTTTAGCATCCGAAACACAATTGTAAATGTACAATCCTCTATTGTGTATTATGATTCAGCCTCAATTATGGCCCCTCTAGAACAACTACACCGCTTTACAACTGTAGGACAGAAAGAGCTAAATAAACTTATCATTGCATCTAAACCAACAACATGTTTATTAGATCCAATATCCACTAAACTACTAAAAGAACTATTACCTGTAGTGGAAGAGCCTCTCCTCAATATTATTAACTCGTCTTTATCTTTAGGTCATGTTCCAAAAATATTCAAGCTGGCAGTAATAAAACCTCTCATTAAGAAACCGCAATTAGATCCAAATAACTTAGCAAAAAAGAAAATGATATCTATGAAAAATTCCAGTCAGGATTCAGACCGCATCATTGCACAGAAACTGCACTAGTTACAAATGATTTACTTTTAGCTTCTGACCAAGGCTGTATCTCAATACTAGTTCTACTTGATCGTTCGACACTATAGATCATAAAATACTCTTGGATCGACTACAAAACTACACTTGTGTTCAGGGACAGGCATTAAGCTGGTTTAGATTGTACTTATCGGACCGTTATCATTTTGTCTGTTAAAATTAGGAAAAATCGAAGATAACGTCAGTAGACTATGGAGTACCGCAAGGATCGGTGTTAGGCCCTCTGCTATTCTCAATATATATGCTGCCACTTGGTAATATTATAAGAAAATATGGAATTAATTTCCACTGTTATGCTGACGACACTCAATTATATATTTCATCATGACCAGATGAAAACACTAACTCCCACATTTACATTTATTCATACTATTCAATATACTGTGCTGATGGCCTAGCCTTTGGTGTGAGATACCCAGGTTCGAATCCACTGTGAGACACCAATGTGTTCCTGAGCAAGACATTTAACCCCTAGTTGCTCCAGAGGCGTGCGACCTCTGACATATATAGCAATTGTAAGTCGCTTTGGATAAAAAGCGTCATCTAAATGAATATATCTACTGTAATATGTTCATAATCTGTAATTGTTTATTCTGACTAAACCCAACTGTGACCTTATACTTTTATACTGTTTTCATATTTTACAAATTTGTATTACTATGTTGGTATTTGTATTTGTATATGTGCACTGGAAGCTTCAGCACCACGAAAAACTCAATAAAGCAATAAAGCTCTTTCTAATTCTGAATAGATCCAGGATCATTGCAGCCCTTTGTATTGATTATGATTGATTGAGAAATTGAAAAATGATTGATAGGATGAGGTAAAGGCAGACATATTTGTATAAATATGTATTTTTTTGGCTTGTTTTGGACTTGACTTAGGCTCTTTATACTCCCCTGTCTACTTTAATAAGAGATTGGGTACTGGAGGATTGGAGTGAGGTAAGATGCGTTGAAAACTCCAAAATCTCCATGTAATCCCTCACAAAAACTTCACCATCTTCCCTACACTCAACTACAGCATCTCACCGGAGATGAATCATGGTATCTCCAGCGTCTTCAATCCCACTGATAGTCACACAAAAAAATACTTTTTCAACTTGCATATGCCCTCATAACATCTGGTGTCGGAAGTCTCTGAAAACGAGTGACTTCTTGAGACGCGATGTCTCTGCTAATCGCTGTGCTTTGTAAGGGAACACAACTCTGCCCTGAGAGCTGAAAGACTGGCTTCTCAAGAGCTTCAGGTTGCAGTTGAGCTGGGTATTAAAGGGATTGAAGCCAAAAAACAAGGTGAAATCTGAAAGGGCCCCTGTCTTTAATCTTTGAGAAAATGTCCTTGCTAATGCTCCCACATGGTTCAGCCTCTCCAGTGACATCAGTTTACAATTATAAGCTGTAAAATCATTTCTACTCCAGGAATTCTTCCAAAAACACAGCATTATCTTACAGGCGCACGGATATTGAGCATTACAGATGGGCCGTGCCACAAGCATTTACCAAAGTAAACATAGCACTGAGCAAATTTGTCCCTGGTAACGTTTGGCAACGGCTCTGATGTTGGTAAGCACTCGTTTGGCCATTGTTACACAGCTGGAAGCGAGTCGAGTTTCTCAGTCCGTGTGGCTGTGATTGGAAGCAACCCGCTGTAACCCAACTCAGGGGCCAATTAAAGATAATTTAAGAGTTAAGCAATTTCGACAGATTTCTGGAAATTACAGCCAAGGTCTCGTTGCCATCACCTCGACACGTCTGACAAGGCCGAGAGAAGGATATTTTGACAGGCTTGGGCAAATAAAAGAAATAAATCCACAGGACAGTCGAGAGTTATGATGGGCTCCGGCTGATTGGGGCCGAGGCTTGGGGTCAGGCCAGGTCTAGTTCTCCTGACTCCGGATCAACAGAAGAACGTTTGGCAAAACAGCAGCTCTCCCCCCACCTGTCCTATCAGTCCCCAATTACTCCTACGTAAACACGCAGGGGAAGCTTCAACATGGACACGCATAAGATACTCTTGACTAGGTGGTCACACGTCTCTCATTAGAAAACTGTGCGGTTCAGCCGAGTGGAGAAAATCAGGTTTGATCGGAGCCATGGAGCTCCAGAGTAACGATTCCCTCATGTCACGACATTGCGATACTGAACTCAGAATGAGGTATTATTGTGATACTCCAAGAACTGGTAAAAGATGAACAATTTTGTTTACTGTTGATTAAAATGTTAAATTTGGTAAATGAATAGACTTGGACTTTGTGCTGGAAACCCAATGCACAGGACAATAGAGAATAACAGTATTTATCATTCTTAATTGTTTTAGACGAACACACTTTCACTCTTTCACTCATTTAAATAATGTAGGTGTAACAATTTTACAATTTTTTTATTTATTTTTTTTTACAATTTTACAGACATTTGGCATTATCAGGACACACACACATATTCCTCACTTCCATTATTATACATTATATTCAACGTTATAGTTGTTTAATGTTAGCCTGACTTCGTCATACTCATTTTCAAGAGAGAAATTGAAACTCCTCAATTGGGCTTTGATTATGAGGCGTGTCGTAACCGAACCAGGAAAAAAAAAACCTCTGCACTCATAGTCGGTAGACCTACAACCAATCAGAGCAACGCATAAGTCAACTCCTTTGCATAGCGCAGTTTTTAAATACAGAACGTAGCCTACTTTATTTATTTTAGAAGTTAAATAACGAGTGTTACTTCTTTTACTTACTTCTCCATGAGTGCCACCAAAGGAGAAACCACAACGACCACAGGCTTATCATTACGTCCCGTCTTCTTAGAAACCGTCAGAGCCAGCTGATAAGTTACACTTTTCCCGAATCATGTAGGAAGGACGCCAAAAACATATTTCCGATCGACAAATGCCTTGATTGCAGTTCTCTGTTTGTTTATTAAAATGAATGCGCTGTCGATTTATTTTACAAAAGACGCGACAGCGGAATCTATACATCTCAATTCTCCAGCTGCACTCATCTTTGACAAGCGCTCTTTGACGACATGAGGATTACGTTACTGAGGGCCACCTGTCAATCATCGTATAAAGCCCGCCCTGGCAATTTGATTGGCCCGATGAATTCTGAACCGATCGTAATTACTCCTCAATGGATCGAGTCCAGACCGAACTTCCCGTCCAAAAAAATGTTGTGGGCGGAGTTCGGGCTGGCATCCAGGCTAGTTTAATGTGGTACTGACACCAAAAACTCTATAAACATACATTTTTTGGGGGGTGAACTATCCACAATATTAACATATTGTTTCATGTTTGAATTGCAATGAGATATTGTTACAGCCCTATGTTTTATTATTTCCTGAGGGTTGGTGGGGAGAAAGAGGCAAGTGCTTGTAAAATCTGTGGTTTAGAAGTTTGGTCGTAGTGTGCATGCATAGCATTGCAAATATTTATGATATTTTGTGGAATACTTCATGAAGAGGTGCTGCACAGATTTCTCAATATTACACCCATGTAAACCGGAGCACACACCTCATAGGCCCGTGCTGGACTCTCAGAGACCTGGACAACATCAACCAGATCCTTCCCACAGATCCATCCTCCAATAATCACATCCGATCTCTCTGTGTGTGTGCGTGTGTGTGCGTGCATGTGCATGTGTTTTCTGCCATGCTGAGACAGATTGCTGTTTTGCGCGGCTCTGACAGACTGGCTGCTAAACAGCATTCACTTGAAGGAAAGCTGGCCGGAGCACATTTATTCCAGATCGGGTAATAACCCCGCAGCTGGGCACTCAGTGCTGACCAGCACGTGGGGGTGGACCACACACACACTCTGCTTTCATTCAGGAGCCGTGTGTATCTACACAGGGAGTTAAAACTAAAGTAAAACTTTAACTTTTGTTGATGTTACTGTCTCCGACATCCATAAGATACTCGGTTTAATAGCATTCACTCCAGAAGAAAAGGAAACTCACACTTCATAACTCGGGTGAAACAGCTAATTGTCTGTATCCTGAAGGCAGGGTCGCTTCCCGCTGACACACTCCTGGACAGCAGCTGGAGGCCGGAAACCCTTCATATGTGTCCCACGCAGCTGCAGCTTCAGCTACTGTCCCAGGACCTGCAGTCTGTGCCTATATACTGCTTCTACATATGATGTGGAGTGTGCCAGACTCCGCTCACCGCACGCTTTGCTTTCACTGTGTGAAGAAGGGTATCTACTCGATTATACATGGATGAAAGCCATTCTGGTTGTGATAAATGATAGCGAAATGTTCTTTTTTGTGTGAACTAACCCTCTGCTGCTCTTCTGTCATTTTTGACCGCAAAAGAAAAAAAAACTTTATCGGAATGGTACGAAACTTGGTAAAGGTTTTGGGACTTGCTATGTGAACACACATATAAATCATGGACATTATTCAAACAGGTTGAATAGCCCTGAATAAATTTGTCGCACTTGTGCTCCTCGCGGTCAGAAATGACACATTTTGAACATTTCAGATTTATGGCTTTTATTTTCTCCCAGTTTTAGAGTAAAATATGTATTTGAAAATATAGATTTCTCATGAAAATTAAAAATAGCATTTTTGCACATTTTTTCAACACAAACGTAAAATTCTGTAACTTTTTTAAAGGTATCTTTTTAAAAACTTGTCTCACTTTAGCAATAATCTGCCAAGTGTTGTCTTTAAAAGGAAATCAAACGTCTCTTTAAAGCATTCAAGATTAACGTTAAGTTGGAAATTTAATTTTCAGGTTTATGCTCAAAAAGTTAATAAATGGATTATAAATACAGCGTAAATAAAATGTAGTACCATACAATACCTTAAAAATACAAAATATTAAATAAAAAACATTATCGAACTAAAATATAGTACATTCATTTAATTGAAATGCAATAAATACCTGTAAAAACCAGAGAGTGATGTCATTTGATTACAGTAAACCATTTGTTTGGAATGAACAGTTCCGTCTGAATAGATGTGCAATCACACTGTTCTTTATCACTATTTTGATGCACTTTTATTGTGGTGTAAAGACGCCTTTTCAACCTTCGTGTGGAAAAACCACTTCGTTATTTAAGTGAGTTTCTAACTGGAGGTTAATGTTTGACAGCCACACACAACTTGCGTGTTTTTTCCTTTACGAGACGTCAGAAAGGTGTTTATTTAGAGTTTCTGTCTGCAGGCGTTCGTCTGTAAACCGTCACAACTCATCAGGAAACTCTCTTCCCTGAGATGGAGGTGCGTCTTTCCCTTCCGTCAGTGAAGAGTGAGTCAGTCTCTCGTGTCGTGTGACTCGCATCTCCGATGTCTGACGGGTAAAGCCTCATGTGAGCACATGGAAAAGGGCTTAAAATGATAGTCCTGATAGCGCTACGAACACAGTAATCATTTTGAGTTTTCCCTCAGATTATGCTATTGCACTTAACAAACGTGTAGTAGGCAATGTTTAACACATGCAACTATCTCTCTCTTTTAAAAGTATAAGTAAACTAAAAAGTAAACCTGACAACTTGTGCTTGGTTACATCTTGGGAAAATGAAAGTATGGTGTAAAACTTTACTACTAACAGGCTAGTGTTCAAGCTTATTAAGGCTTATATGGGTTTCAGTGTAATGCATATGCACTTTTTATTTATTTTTAAGTAGTAATAAGGCTGATTTGAAACAGTTTTCCTTTGTGGTTGATAGTTTTTAAGTTGCATTATAAAGCAGATTGTTCTGGCCCTGCATGCTGATTGGCCAATACAGTAGTACCATCACATGCTCCTCCCATTGCTGTGGTTTATCACTGCACAACAGACATGTTTCCAGTGGACTTCCAGTGACACTTCATTCATTTGATTAAGTTGCTGGGTCTCACCTCACGTTAGGGGTCTTCAACTACTATGTACTTATATTTTAATTAATGATTTAATACAATGCACTTATTGTGGACACATATGTTTTTACGTAATACTTGCATAAAATGTGTAATTAATTTCTGTAATTGCAACTATAATTACACTGTTGACCCTTCCCTTAGACCTTAACCCAGTATTAAACCGACCTGTACCACCAAACCTGTCCCGTGTCCACCTTCCACCAAGTGTTCGGCGACTCAATGAGAACACAATATGGCCATTGTACTTACAGTAGTTAAGGACACCTAATGTAACCAGTTGCTGGAAAACTGTCACGGTAATGAGCTAAGAAGATGTTGGTATTGCTTTGTGTAAGATTGACAGGATAAAACTACCTACCTCCTCCTGACCTATAGTTTTACAGTAGGACTCTATTAACAAAATTTTGCATTTACAGTGACAAACCCATGAAATTACAAACAGTATTGCATGCATGCTTCCAGTAAATCAACACATATGTGGTTATTTCACAGACTGAGTGATCATGGCATGGAGAAAAGAGCTTTACTGCATGACTGAAACTGTAATAATGGCTTTGCCGAGCAAAGTCATGATATGCCTGACACAATATGGTAACAATTACCTTGTGGCAAACCCACATTTATTGGCAGGTCTTGCGTTACACATCGTGTATGTCTCCATATGCAACTTTTAACATTAAAATCACAATATTGTCAGAGTGTCCACCAAATGACCCATCTCATTTGATGAGCTCTTCTAACATCATCACAAGGCTCTGGATGTTGGACTGTAAAATTCCCCTCAATTCATCCACAAACAAGCACCACTGCAAGCTTAACGGTTCTTTAAATGACCAAACGAAGGTTTCCCTGCAATACTGTTTCATAGGCTGGGACCAGGACATATAATTGCAGGAAAGGGGGCGCACATGAAAAATGAAAATTGGGCTTTAGAAAGCGGTGGAACGAGGGACTGGATGATTGATGAGGTGTAGGGTGCCCTACCGAGAGGGGGAGCGAGAGACTCTGGGGTGAAGCTGGGGACAGTAAACAGGAGAAGGCAGAATAATGACAAATAAAGACCAGTCTGAAAACACAACGGCAGCTTACAGACCCCCAAGGGAGGAGTTAAAAACTAATAAAATAAAGTTCACTAATGCATAAAGCCCTAATAAGTATCCCTTTCAGAATTTTACTGGACGTGGCAACTTTACGAGACGCTGGCACAGCCTCAACATACATTCACACGACAATGCTTCGATTCGGCTTCACGAGCTGAAAACCCAAAGTTAATCACCGGAGGACATAGAGGTAAAACATACCTACCACTACTTCAGCTAAAAACACAACGATCACCAATCGCTCGCCTGCTTTTGTACGCCAACGTGTCATTGATTTGTACATTTTTGGAAATCAAAACACTGTAATCAAGACCAGCCCTCAATTCAACTCTGACCCTGTTTACTGGCTCACTGAAATGCAGGGGCCGTCCACTTTGTCCAGCACGTTTAATAAGACGTCTTAACAAATTGAAGTGAAGTGGCTGCCGAGGGAAGTGGGACAGGGGAAATTAGCTACCGGGGTCTGCGCTCTGTTTACGCTAAGTGATTGTGATTGGGTGGGGGTGATGGGGTTTGGGGAACAACGGATAGCCAATTACACTTGTAAATTGGGAGTATGCATGGTTTTCTTCAGCTTGTTGAGGAGGTTTTACATGCAGAAACACCCACATAGCAGGACAATCTGGAAGGAGATTTCATAGGTGCGTTGTTCCAGAGCGTGGACCAATGTGGAGGACTTTTCTTCTGGTGTCTGGCCAGAATCAGTCCCTTTCCCTCCTCCGAGAGCCTTTTTCCTGACCGCCCTGTCTGAGAGAACGGAGAGAAAACTAGCAGTGCTGCCATGGTTTACACATTGCAAAAAAAATGCCCTTCTTGAAACAAGCAGGATGCACTTAAATCTAGGTAAAGTGCCCTAAAATTGAGCAGAAAAATCTAACAATGGGGTACGAAAACTAAGCATAAATATCCAGTCACTAATAAATGCGACTGGATCTTAAAACTAGACAAAAATGCTTAAAACTGTGCACTATAAGAATTTAATAATAAATAAATTAAGTCAAAATTGCATTAAAACTGTTTTCAATTTTATTAGAATATTTGATCTTAAATCCAGTCACTGTATAGTCTAGTGGGCAATGTGTTTTATAAGACTTTTTTATCTTTCATGGCAAAAAATGTTTCATGGCACATATTTTCTAGAAATAAGCTTTTTGGCAATGTTAGTTTTGGCAGTGCAGAGGAAACACAATGGGCAAAACTTCACATTGCAATGTCTCATGTCTCCTCCTGCATTGAAACCCCACAGCCCTGGAGAATCCATAACAAATACTCACCATCTTACAATAATACAAGATAGGGAACCATTAGAGAGTCGACTGCAAAACGTTGAGTATTGAGCAGGAGTTTTACACCGAGTTAGCCTGAAGAACAGCAGGTTTTCCAAGGAAGCCAGAGACCAATCAATTCCTGGCCTTTAGACCAATCAAAGCCTCTGGCAAGCATCCTTAACAAGCTCCATTTTTCAGAGGAAACTACCGCCTTCTTCATTCAGATAATATCAAACACGCAGCTGAAGAAATGAACAAACTTACTGTAACTCTTAGTGGCTATTGTAGTATTTGTTGACTGGCGAGTAGTGCAGTGTAAGTCTGCATGTGTAAGACGGTTGTGTTTGCAGTGTAAGTCTGCATGTGTAAGACGGTTGTGTTTGCAGTGTAAAGGCCATTGCACACTGAGTACGAAATTTTCGTGTGCGTATTTTCGTGTTCGTCAGCCTAAAAATTTGTCACGCATAGAAACCTTGCACACCGAGTCCGTTGCGTATTTATTAAACCTTTGCGGGAAAAACGCAAAAATACCAAATGGATTCGTCAAGCAGTGAGGATGATTTGGTTGCCCTCTCTCTTATTGAAAAGAGAAGAAAGAGAAAATATTACGTCCATCCAATCCTGAAATTGCGCCGAGAGGAAGGAGAGTTCTTATCAAGCATTCTTATCACCTTATCAAGGAGTTGCGAATTTATCCTGAGCGATTCAAAATTTACCTCAGAATGTCAGTGGGACAGTTTGATGCTTTGCTAGCGATTCTGGAGCCACATATTAAAAACAAGACCACCAATTTCCGTGAAACAAAATCGATCCTGAACAGAGACTGGCAGTGTGTCCAAGGTATGGACACACACACAAACACACACACACCCGTGCGCGGCCCGGTGGAAGCGCTGTGCAGACAGAACAGCTGTGTAGGCTGTTATTGTGTATATATTGTGTATATATTGTGCCCAAATAATACATTAGTTATCGAATTGGCTGCTCAATCACACCTTATTCGATCCTTAATTTCAATCTGATTGAAAGGGGAGGTTTATTAATTTCATAATCCAATATAGAGAAGAGAACATAAACACCTGATCGAATTGAAAACCGAAGCTGAAAGCACGGCGCATCTGTGCAATGATTTGAGGACGAGCTCCCCCCAGCCCTGAATTGTCAAAAGACCACTCAAAATGCTGGCTCTGGATGCGAAAAACGCAGAAAATCGAACCCGATCCGATTAATTTTATGACGGACAAAAGTTTCGGAGGCAGTGTGCAAGCGTGATTGACATAACGTGAGGTCGAATTTTTTTTTTAACGTGCGAAAATTTCGGATGCGAATTTCGCACTCAGTGTGCAATGGCCTTAAGTCTGCATGTATGACAGGGTTGTGTTTGCAGTGTGAGTCTGTGAGTGTAACAGGGTTGTGTTTGCAGTGTGCGTCTGTGCGTGTAACAGGGTTGTGTTTGCAGTGTGAATCTGTGTGTGTAACAGGGTTGTGTTTGCAGTGTGAGTCTGTGAGTGTAACAGGGTTGTGTTTACAGTGTGATTGTATGAGTGTAACAGGGTTGTGTTTGCAGTGTGAGTCTGTAAGTGTAACAGGGTTGTGTTTGCAGTGTGAGTCTGTGAGTGTAACAGGGGTTGTGTTTGCAGTGTGAGTCTGTAAGTGTAACAGGGTTGTGTTTACAGTGTGCGTCTGTGAGTGTAACAGGGTTGAGTTTGCAGTGTGAGTCTGTGAGTGTAACAGGGTTGTGTTTGCAGTGTGAGTCTGTAAGTGTAACAGGGTTGTGTTTGCAGTGTGAGTGTGTGAGTGTAACAGGGTTGTGTTTGCGGTGTGAGTCTGTAAATGTAACAGGGTTGTCTTTGCAGTGTGCGTCTGTGAGTTTAACAGGGTTGTCTTTGCAGTGTGCGTCTCTGATTGTAACAGTGGTTGTGTAATTGCTCAGTGTGCAGGGGTAATTAGATGGAGCTACAGCAGTCCACTGACTCGCACAGGGGATAAATCTCTCTTAGGGGCCCTGCGGGGCCTCATTGCCTCCAATATAAATCAGACAAATGAGGCTGTTGGTGGAGGTGCGGAAAGAGGCTGGAAGGAGAGCGTAGACAATGAGAATGAAAACTTCATTTGAAATACCTTTTTTATACCTCAAATATTGCACCAAAAATAGTGGGGGGTGTAGGGGTGTTGATGGACTCGATCGACTCCATCTGGGTTATCATCATCGCTCTGAATCTGTAGTCTTGAACAAAAACATGAGCAAAATGTTGCTTTTTATGTAACTCTGTCACATTTAAGTGTTGATAAAAAGAAAAAAAAATGTTGTCGTTTTTAAAGTTTTTATAATCAAATATTTAGGGGAAAATTAATATTTGATAATGTTCTGAGAAAATGATCAGAAATGCTGGTGGGGGATTGTCTTATTTGTGATCTTGTTATAAGGAGGCTGCGAATGACAGAAATTTGACATGTGAAGAGCAAGTCAGAGCTGTAAAAGTGGGTTTGGGTGAGAATATGAACACATGATGCAATAGCTCATAAGTCTGGCCCAGATGAGTGAATCTGACATGACCTGGGCGACGGGTTGGTGAGATCATTGGGGTTCACCCTCTGACGCCCTGGCTGACAGGACCGAAGCGGACGACTCCTGAACACTGCTCATTTACACTGATCAAAACTGAAAACTCACAGTTTCAAATCTATACAAAATCAAGCTTGAGGAAATCTTGCCCTTATGCTACACAACCACAAAGCAACATCAAATACATCAGCAGCTAAGCATGTTTCTAATAGAAACTGTAAAAATGTGTGACAATATATTTGTTTTTATAATCATCATCCATCTATTCATCATAACCGTTCTGTCTTCTGCAGACTCGCTGGATCTCTTTTTCAAAATACTAATAATTACACTACTAATTCATTTTAAAATGCACTAACACTTGTGAGGACCAGCTCCACCACTGAACAACAGCAGTCTCAGTCCTTTCAGTCACTGGCGTCCAGTCCACACAGATGGTTGAATATTATTTACAGTTTAACATATCTGTTTTCTGTGTGAATATGTTGTAAACTGTCATTTATTCCTGTGATCAAAGCTGAATCCTTACTCCAGTCTTCAGTGTCGCATGATCCTTCAGAAATCACTCTAATATGATGAATTGATGCTCAAGAAATATTTATGGTTATTATAATCAATGTCTAAAACAATAAAGCTCAATAGAACATTATGTATATATATATATATTTATAAACCCTTATCATAGTGGCACCAAAACACTTAAATATTGGCATAAATCTTGTATTTATGAATGATGAATAAAATCATTTAAAACCTTAATTACCCAATGCAAGGCCACATTCATCGGTAAGATCAAAGAGAGTTATGAGAATTAGCTTGACGAAAAAATTCATTGCCTTTTTTTCTCTGAAAATAATGACTAAGCACAGTAATGCCACAAACGTGAGCTCGACACTTCTGTTTCCCTGTCTACTGGTAACAGTGCAGTGTAGTAAAAGCATTCATACACATCTACGTCGCATGAAAGGTGATTCAACAGATGCGCTATTGTCTCCTGTAATTAACTATGATAAACTACTATAAACAATACGTTTTCTTTTTATTTAAACTGACATTTTTAGATTGCTTGGAAGTTCCTACTTTAGAGGTCAGAAATCATTAACAATACACAAAAATGCACAAACACTGAATGGTAACACCAGCCAAGTATTTTCATTACACATTCTGGGGTATCGCATAAAAATAAAACGTTAGATGGAAATGCCAAGATGTGCAGCAAAAACCTCAAAAGAGGCTGTGATTGGATAACTGGACAAACCAGTGTTTCTGAAACACCTGAGCCGAAGTGTGTGATCAGAACGATTGGGTTTAATTCCATCGAGAAGCGTATCACACGATTGTGTTCCCAAACACCAGGAGTCCCGAATACAAAACAACACGACAGTGTCTATTCACAGAGTAAAAAGAGACAGAGTTGCTGCAACTTCCTTAATTATGTATAGATATTTTGGCATAAATTCCACAGGAAGAGACTATTTTGTTCTCCTGAACATTATATGCCAATATTATATGCCAATTTTGCAACAAGTTAGATTCACAACTTTGGATGGAAACATAGCTACTGTTCACAATAACAATGCATGACAATCACCTGTTGGCTTCAGTCTGTAACCGTCTGGGCTAAAAGAAAAGCAAAGAAAAGCAAAAGGCAACTCAAATGCTGATCAACAAGTTCTCCTTTTTTATTCAGAAGGGCCAGAATCTGATTGCAAAATAATAACTTTAAATGTTTAAATGTCAGTTATTTCCCCTTAAACCCTCAGTGGTCGACGGAAAGAGCTTACGCGGCTTTTATTATCACATCAATCCCACTAGGCCTCCTCTTCACATTCATCTGTTCCCTGGAGCTCTCGAAGGGTTCACATTCCCTCCTACCCTCTGTTGGTGAGAAATTCCTCCGCAAGGATTGTTTCCGTCCTGCTCCGAACGGCACTGAGACGAGACCTCTGAGACACTGACCCAGCTTACCGTTGAGGAACTCTGTTGAGGAACTCAGTCTGCATTAGTGGCCCAAACCGTGATCTCTGGAACCATCTAACCCACTAGCAAAGCTAAAAATGGATTAATATCTCCCCTTGATCAACACAAATTGGTTACTTTACAAAGATTCGCATGTGTGGCATTTAGACAGAATGGTATGCAATTGTAGTAAAGTGCGCCAGCATGGAGGGTTTCGGAGACTGTGTGTTGATGTGAGGACGTCTGCGGGGAGCTTCAGGTGATGTGCATGTGAATGGGAACTCTAGAAGCTTAATTACAGACCCACATGACAGCGGCTCGACTGGAGGTCACTAAGCTCTCGGATAAAACCCTGAGTCATGGCGGTTTGTCGACCCAGACAGAACCAGTGCTGAGAACTGAGCGTAAACCACAAACTGAATCAGTAACTTCAACCAAGAACACACACACACACACACACACACACACTAGACATCTGCATGAGTCACCGGTGAAGTCTTCACACTAATATGCCAGACAGTTGCTTATCTGCAAGAGAACCATTTCCCTCCAGACTTTGTTGAAATTGTTGTATCTGCTAATCATACATTACCAGACTAATATAACAAGTTGGACAACACTTTTGATGCCTTTTCCTGTTTGACACTAATAATTAAATGCTTTTGAAAGAAGTTAAGGCAACAAAAAGAGAATACCACACAGAAACATGAGGACTTTCCTAAATAAGGATACCATATTATAGAATATGTAAATGCAAAAAAACATTTACTAAAGTATAAAAAAGTCCCAGATGGGTAGATATTTGTGAGGTGCTTCTGAATGTGAAAGTCCAGACCCGCTGCATGTTTGTGAGGTCGGTGTTCCTCCTCTACAGGTGGGATCAGTCCACCGGCACAGCTCTTTATCTGGAAGGACTGGATTATCCTCATTCAGTAAGTCCACAAGGTGTTTCACTTAACTCGAAACCAGAAGCCGATAAGAGCAAGATAATGGTCACGTCTTCAAACAGAGACGAAAGACAAGAAAGATACACAAGGAACTGTGCAACGGCATTATGGGTTGTAAAAGTGAAGGCTGAAATTGACTGCTTCTTTATGACAGTTTGGAGCTGTTTGATGAAAAAATCACATTCTTATAGAGGAAAATCCTCGTTTTGTAACGGGTTTAAATGATTAAACAATGGGGCACAGACAGTTATATTCTATAAGCTTGTAAAAATAAACAGAAGAGGTGTTGCACAAACAGTTTCTTCATTAAGACAAGCAGAAATTTTAGCGACTGTTGCTCTTACTGATTGTTAAGTGACAACAAAATGAAATTCAATGCTTCTGTTCCATCCGATTATCAGTGAAATATGGTGATTTATCACATAAAAGACTTCAAGAGTTCATTGTTTGTGTACTAAACAGCTCATTTGTGAAGTAATTGCTTGAGTTGTTTGTAAGCCACAGCTTATTTACACTCTTGTTCGAGTCATATTATTTCTCAGTGCCTCTACTTAAGCTCAAGTTGTCTTGAAGAGTGCGCAATATTGCCAGATTTGGTGGGGTTGTCAGGGAAGTGTGAAAAAACATTGTGGGATCATTTGAGCCGTGCCTTCTGAAGGTGCCAGGCCCATGATAAGTCTTGTTCAAACGTTAGCTTCTGTGTCAACACTCAACCCGTGTCGCTGCGCTCTGATCTGGCCGTGCAAACATTCGGAGACAGTCGTCCGTATGGAGTGGCTTTCTGACACTGTGCCGACACCCTGGGCGGGGAAACCGGGAGAGCGATCCCTGTCCGGTCCTCAGTCCAGGTGTGTCCAGCCTGGCAGGCTTGTGGAAGCTGGCACTTCTGAGGGGAAAGTAGCGGACAGGTGCAAAGTCATTTCTCACAAGTCTAGGCCACAGACTCCATCATCTTTCCATTCCTCCCTTCATGTTTCCTCTTATTTTTTCTGTTTCTCCAAGAGGAAAGGTCTGCCCATACATGCAGCAAGGAGTTCCTCAAACTCTTCACTGAGCCTCGACTAGATAGAAGCCAAATACACTTCTACTTTCACTAATGCAGCAATCCCTAGAAGGTGTGGTTCATTCAACCCCGTCTACTAAGGCAACACAGATGGATTCAGCCGTGAACCGGGTCTAGATCCTGTCGGAGGAGCCCTAATCCAACAGAGATCCATACTTCTGGAGGCAGGAGCTAGTTGTGTCTCCATTAATGTTGAGTTCATGAATCAGAATTGCAATTCGAACAGGTTCTTTTCAGTGAACTGGTTGAATCATTAGGTCACGACTCGACTCTTGAAATGAGCCAAGAACCTGGGGGGGTTTCCGTAAAAAGCAGGTTATGTGACATACCCGGGTAAGTTTACTCAGAGTAAACATCAGATAACATCAACTTTCAGATCCAAAAAGGAAGGCAACTTTTAGGGTATGCAGGTTGAAGAGTTGTGCAGTTATTCTGGTGCAACTTCACAAAATCAACAAGGTGCATGGAAGGAAAAAACAAGTGTATTTTTGAAGAATACCAGCAACACTTGTGAAGTGGGAGAGAGAGTGTGCCTGAAAAAATACAGTTTATTTTACCGCCATTGCATTCGGCACACAGGCCTTCATCAGGGCTAAAAGATCGCAGGTTCGCAAGACTCTTTTAGATACAACCATAGACAAAATTCACATTTTCAGATAACCAATAAGAAAGTCAGATGCCATCTACCAATCACGGTCATGTTATTAGCCATATAGCAACTTACTCTGTACACAACCTCCTCCAGAGCAGCTCATGTCCGAGAACTAGTTTGTTTTCTTACACTGGCAGTTTAGTGTGGATCGGGGCACGGTTCACATGAAAACATGAGGTACAGAACCTGACAATAGCGTTAATGATTTACCTTGGATACGAGCGAGAATGAGCCTGCAGTGTATTCGCTCATAGGGAGTGCAATTAGACCGGTAAAAAACACAATATAATGGCTCGGATTCTGTCTTCTATCATGCGCCATGAATATTTGTGATGACGTAAGGTGCAGGCAAACGCACCAGGGTTGGGGTGAAAGCAGGCCAACGCTGCGGGAACAATGGTGCTCGGACTCGGACCACAGTGAACGAGCCCTCAGAGGTGTTCAGCGCAGGCTCCAGTGAACACATTTCACACAACTCTACATTATGCAATGCTATTTTATTGTAATTTATTCATCTTCTCTCACATCGTAGACTTGCTTTCAAAAGGTTTTTGAATGAAAGTGCGAAATTTTCTATATGATGTATTTTTATAATAAAATGCATATGTGATGCATCTCACAACAAACGTGGAAGTAAATCAGCTAAACAAAAAAATTTACTTATACAGCAATATTTGCATCAAACAAATAATATTATTCTTATTCAAAGTAATAAAACTGATTAAATGATAGAGAGGATTACAAAACCACCCACTAGGTGGCGATATGCTACAAGAATGTAAATCGCGCTTCTTAGCGATGGTTTCCATGTTCACTCCTGGATTTGCCGCTTGGTTGAGAACGTGTGAGTACGTTTACTCTGAGTTTCATACTCCGGGTTGACTGAACTCGACCCAGACAGCGGAGTATACATGTGAGGGTAAGTTAACCTTGCTTTCTGGAATACACCCCCGGTCTAGGTTTGCCTCTTTGTAATAAACTGCTCTGTGAATCAGGCTGAAAGATCCTGTCCCAACAGTTCTGGAGTAACAGTATACTGAGCTGAGATGTACGCAGTCCTCGGGCTCATTGAACCGCATTTTGGCAGAGAGCCTTGATGCTAGATTTTTAGTGAAGCCATTATGTGATGACGCAAGAAGAACTACTCAATTGTTTTGAAGAATTGGTCCGAAAATAAAGTCAAGATCTAGTACTATGCAGTTATGCTTTGCTTGCTAACCATTGGAGATCTGCAATTACAGCACTGAATGGAGAACCACACACTATCAGGATCCAGACTCGTGTGTGTTACAGCAGGTGAGTATTAATATGACCATTTGAGTGTCTCGCTGTTTGAAAACATCACTTAGGGTCGTCCGCAAACATCGCATTATAAAAGTACATGGAGGAACAATACAAGCATGAGCACTATACACACACACAGACACACACACAGAATCTGCAAGCGTGAACAGGAGTGGGGGACATGATTTAGCAGTTGACTTTCACTGTTTGTCTCCCAGTTTTTAACACTGGGGCTCGAAATAAAGCTGAGAAGTTTCCCAGCACTGCAGTGTGTGTGAGGAGCGCACACAGAACGGGGCAGAACGAGGAGGAACGCCCGGCTGATACCACACAACACCCACGCCACAACTCAACCGCTGCACCAGCAGCTACTTAATATTGAACAGTATTACTGTATTCAATCATATAAATTATGTTTTTGAAATATATCTAGGTGAGAGTAAGAGACTCTCAAAAACACCAAACTTCTGAATGGTAGTGCAGATGATTTGCCCATTTTATAATAGGTGCAAATCCCGCTTTTCTCATCTGGTAATTGTGGTAATTCGGCGATACAGCAAGGGTAGACACACATCTGTGATCTATTAAACATGATATTTCAGGTAGCTCATGAGGAACACATGTGTAGCCCACGTTCTGCCCAAAATTACATTTCCACAACATTACTTGCACAAATAAACACAGAGAGACAGAGAGTAACTGAGCAATTTCTATTTGACCCTACTACCAAAGATTTAGTATGTTGTTGTTGTACTGTTGATTTGAACTTATAGATAGAAAACACTTAGAGCATTTCAATGAAAGTAATTCGTAATGAGTAAAGTAAAGAAACAGACAGACTCACGTTCATGTACTGTAAGAGAAAGGTCTTCAGCGCTGAAAGTTTCACAGCTAATGAAACATATACTGTTTGTAATATAATAATCATGTTTTTAAACGTTTTTTAATGCAAAAGGCTGAACATAAGCAATGAGGAATACAAAATCAAAGAAATGAGAGTAACCAGTAAACAAACATGTAAAAATGCAGAAATAAAATAAGACAATACAATCATGCAATAAATAAATTGTACAGTTAATATAAACATTTTTTTTGTTCTTTTAATTTAGTTTTATTTACATTTTTAACTTTAATAAAAACATCCACTTGTAAATGTTTTTAAATTACTTGTTTCCAATGCAGCAAATTAGCTTAAAGAATACTATATTCAGTTTAAATTAAAGTTTGGAAGAGGTGGTTTAAAGTCCACTCAATAATCAAATTATAATAAAACAGTTTAATAAAAATGTCCTTTAAGTCTTGTTTATAAAACGCCATTGAACATTTCCATCATTAACATGTGACAAGCCCAAACGACGAGCTGTTTAGGTTTTTGTAGATGTGCTCGAGCTCCCATAATTACCTCTGTGTTGAGATTTAAAATAATGATAATTATAATAATCGTGATCTTGATAAAAGCTTTGTTTGGTTTTAAGTAAACGGAGTCCAGCAGTTTGTCGGCAGTGCTGTTGATGAATGAAGGCTCGAGTCCCTGAACTCATATCGCCCCCTATTGGTCACACAACCAACAAACTGTGACTGCTATTCATTCAACACACAAACACACACTCAACTACACTTATGAACTCATTTGGCATTTAAATGTATCAAATGGAGAACTGCAGAAAACTGACTTGACTGACGATGGAAAACAGAATCTTCAGGTGAAGTTTATACTTTCGACATAATAAAAGAAACACGCACATACTATTATATACATACATGTGCAGTTTGTTTTTTGTACCAGCTAGTTTAAATTATTTTCTTTGGTGTATAAACAAGTATTTTTAGTTTTGAATACATCCAGTTCTGCTTTAACCACATATGTCTATGTTTATGCATTATTATAGTGTAGACTAAATACTCAAGTATCCAGGAGAGCACCATTTTGTTGTAGTCAGAGTTTATATTTTCAATCTATACGCCTTATTCACGGCAGCGCCATCTTTGATTTTTAATGAGAATGAAAGCGAGGCTGTGAGGGATAGACTTGCATCTCTTCAATGGGCCGTACTGTTATTTAAAGTGTTTTCAGATTGCTCTGTTTATCAAACACTGGAAAAATATCTTTTCAAGAAATTTCAGTTGACAAAAAACTCCCGACAATGTAAGCTGTGAAAAAATCGTCAGTAATTTGAGCTTTATTCAGCTTTTTAGAGCGGATGCCACTGGAAACACGGTAAGTCTATCCCTCACAGCCTCACTCTCAAACCTGTCATGGCGCTGCTCTGAATAAGGTCTATAGTGTCATGTTCATCTACTGTGTGTGTGTGTGTGTGTGTGGAGAGAGAGAGAGAGAGAGAGAGAGAGAGAGAGAGAGAGAGAGAGAGAGAGAGATCGTGTTCTGCTCCGCCTCCATTCATCCACATATAAGTGATGTGATTTGGAGAGAGAGGGAGCAGAACCTCTCCTTATCTCGACACACTAACACACTCAGACAGGATTTGTCGTCTTCATCTCAGTGATATATGTCGTGTGCCACATGTGTGTGTTTTCCCGCGAGCCGCAGATCTGAGCAGTTCTGAGGAACTTTGGACACTTTTGCGCAGGAGCGCGCGCGCGTTCAACACACCCGACTGAACTCCTGCAGGAGGATTTTACCGCTGCACGACAGTCTCCTTCACTCTTCTGCATGAATCTCTTCGACTCCTACCTGAAAATGAGCGACGAGCAGGACAAGAGTCTGTCCGACGCGCCCAGCCCGAGCATGTCCGAGGACTCGGCCGGGTCTCCATGTCCCTCTGGCTCGGGCTCGGACAGCGAGAGCACCCGAGCGGAGCAGCACCTGAGAGAGTTTAAGAAGGACGAGGAGGACAAGTTTCCCGTGTGCATTAGGGACGCGGTGTCTCAGGTTCTGAAGGGGTACGACTGGACCCTGGTGCCCATGCCTGTGCGAGTCAACGGCTCCAGCAAGAGCAAACCGCACGTCAAGAGACCCATGAACGCGTTCATGGTGTGGGCTCAAGCCGCGCGCAGGAAGCTGGCGGATCAGTACCCGCACCTACACAACGCCGAGCTCAGCAAAACACTCGGCAAGCTCTGGAGGTAACGCATGTAGTTTACTTCATTGCATTTCTTTTTTTAATTTTATTTTTGTTCTAAATATTAACGAAATCCAGAACACTTATTTATTTTAGTAACTCTGGTAAACTTTGCATTTGCATTTTAAATATCAGATGAACTAAATATGCTAATAAACCAAAACTGGTAAATTTGAGAGAATGTGAATGTATAGGATAGTTTAACTGTAAATGGGCAAACTAAGCCTTACTTTACATGCACATGATGTAGAAAAAGTTCAAATGTGTTGTCAATGTTGTTCTGGATAGAAAACGTCTTCATATTCGGGTTTATTTCATTATTTAAAAAAAAAATAATAATAATTTTTAAGAATACTTAATTTTTTTTTAATTATTAACTGGAGAGGGTAAATCTGATTATTGATCATTTCTCATGGATGTTTGCAGACTACTGAATGAGGGAGAGAAGCGTCCGTTTGTGGAGGAGGCCGAGCGCCTCAGGGTTCAGCACAAGAAAGACCACCCCGACTACAAGTACCAGCCCAGAAGAAGAAAATCGGTGAAGAACGGGCAGACCGACGGCGAGGACGGCGAGCAGACGCACATTTCTCCCAATGCCATATTCAAAGCCCTGCAGCAGGCCGACTCTCCGACGTCCAGCATGGGCGAAGTGCATTCCCCGGCAGACCACTCAGGTACTTCAACTTCTTCATTTAAAAAAAAAAAGTTTTGTTTTCGCAGTCAAAACGGTGTCGTGTAAGATAATAACTAATCAGTCAAGACTAACTTTAGCTGGACTACAACTATGTTCTTGAGCTGCTGTAAAGACAAAACAACGATCTCTGTTACTTTTATTTCCTATTATCTCTGTAAAGCTGCTTTGAAACAATTTAGTTAAAAGCGCCGCATAAATGAAGGTGACTTGACTTTACTGGAGTCCTGTACCCTTGCAAACTACAGCACCTTATGTAACGCCTGCAGGGAAACTCATAAATCTTATCTGGCCTTCTTAACGTCGCTGTGTATCTTTATCAGCTTTCTGATTGCGTCAGCAACATAACGTGTGCCAGGTTCTACATTTCTATCTTTTTAAATTTCTTCTTGTCTCCGTTTTGAAAAGCAGGTCAGTCCCAAGGTCCCCCCACGCCCCCCACAACCCCCAAAACAGACGTGCCGTCCAGCAAAGCAGACTTGAAGCGCGAAGGCCGTCCTCTGCAGGAGGGCATCGACTTCGGCGCCGTAGACATCGGCGAGCTGAGCAGCGACGTCATCTCCAACTTGGAGCCGTTCGACGTCAACGAGTTCGACCAGTACCTGCCTCCTCACGGGCACCCGGGGATCCCGGTCTCCAACAGTGGCCAGGCGTACTCCTCCGGCTACGGGCTCGGCTCTCAGGCCGGATCGGCTCACGCCTGGATGTCCAAGCACTCGCTGAGCGGCGAGCCGCCCCAGCAAAGGACTCAGATCAAGACGGAACAGCTGAGTCCCGGTCACTACAGCGAGGGGTCCCCTCAACACGCCAGCTATGCCACCTTCAACCTGCAGCACTACAGCTCCCCCTACCCCTCCACCGCCCGCCCGCAGTACGAGTACGAGCACCAGAGCCCCGCCAGCTCCTACTACAGCCAGTACCCCGCCTTCAGCTACATGAGCCCCAGCCAGAGGCCCATCTACACCCCCATCGCGGACACGGCTGGCGTCCCGTCGGTGCCTCCACCACACAGCCCTCAGCACTGGGAGCAGCAGCAACCAGTCTACACCCAGCTGTCCCGGCCCTGAGACCTTGCTGAGACTCTCCTAAGACCCTCCTGAGATCCTCTTGAGACTTTCCTGAGATCCTCGCTCGAAACCCTGGAGATCTTTCAAAGTACTCAAACTCACGGAATGGCTCCCGACTGTGCCTTTTTTACATTGCTTGGAGTTGTGATTATATTTTTCTAGATATAATGAAGAGAAATCCTCTGTGAGGACAGATCAAGATAATTATTTTAGTATGTACTGTGTATGTGTTTTTTTTTTTGTTTTTCTCAGTTTTGTTGGATTGGGGGATTTATACGCAGCTGTCTGTGAGACCTCCTTCACTGATGATATTTTTGTAAAGACTGCTTTTGCCTGATATTTTCCTCTGTATATATTTGTGAGGGGTTCTTAAAACTTGGGCAGAGTATGTGCAAGTTAGCTGGGGAAAGATGTACAGTCTGAACTCGAACGCGTGTTTGCCATATTTGAGCTGGTGTTTCCGTGAAAACTGCCTTCATCCATCTGTGCCTATAGAGATCGTGGAGGAGAAACAGGAAGTGCCCTTTGACCCGAGGCTCCTCCGTTGCTCCCCATTGGTCAGATCGACATTCCTTCAGATGCCATGGAGTCTTAACCTCTTTAATTTATTCATTAGTGTTCGTTTGACTTGAAAGTAATACTATCATGTACTCCGGCTTTGTACGACTAATTTGTGAATGATAAAATGTTTCCAGAGATGATTATGATTTAGTTGTAGTGCAAACTTTAACGATCTCATTTATTTATCATTTGTTACCGTTTCCATTTTTAAAGTTTAAAAAATGTTCATTTGATAATCTAGTTGAGAGCCGATTATAATTGTGAAACTTGATCAAACCTGTCATAGAAACAACTGGAACTTCTGCAGGCTACATCTCTATGAAAACACCAGCATTTCTTTCTTTCCCTTGTTCTTTATATCATTCAAATAAACTGTAAAACATGCCACCGTCTTAAAGGAAGCTTATCTTTTGTATCATTATTTGCAATAAAAGAAAGATATAGAAAATATCGTTTGTTTTAAAATGTCTTTTTCAAAAAGCCTAAATCATGCTTGACGTCTTTTTGTGGGATCTTCATGACATGAACACATCATCACACCACAGCGATCTATTCGTCCAACTTTAAAGACAATTCAGTACACATGCAATGATTCAACTTTTATTAACATACAAACATGATGTAGATGGCGAAAGTAAAGTAAAAGGGGGATGATCCTGTGCAGGAGACAGCTGATAAAGCGATCAGGAGGAAAGCAGGAACTCCAGCGTTCGGCTGTAAAAACAACAGTGGTGATTTCATCAGTCATTAGGAGATCAGTGAAGCGACACACATCACTGTGTCGTAGCTAATTAAACAACGGCGGCAAAACGCATCTATAAACCGCAGAACAATATGTTTGATGACAGAAATGGTGAAGACATGATAGACACCGCTGGATTCTTGCCTTTAACTCGCTCTGAAAGGCTGCTGTAGATATGGCTGCATTTGCACTGCAGGTCTTGATGCACAATTGTGACAACCCAAGGTAGACGTCCTGACATTGACGGGCATATCTAATCTGTCCGCTTACAATGCACATATTCCAGTCATATCCGATTTATTTCCACATACTGTATATGAGGCCTAAAACCGATCAGAGAATATCAGAATCCAAGCTTATAGGTTTGTTGGTCATTTCCAATCTGAAAAACCTGAATTGGGTCGCTTGAACCATTGAATGTGGCCTGCAATATTCTTGAGTTTCATCAGTGTAAGTTCATCAGTTAAACTGCAGGAATGAAAGTGCCAATGTATTTGTGCAAAATGGTTTTATACCAAGCATTTTAAATCAAAATGGCAAAACTTTTTATTTTAAAACAAGTAGAAACAAATCACCTAATGTATATAAAGTACCAATTTAAAAAACATTATGTTGTGTGAAAATCTTTTAGGTTATATCCCCATTTATAAAAATTAAATGTATATCAATTATTGTCCCATTTTGTGTAATCTTTTCTAGAAGATACACAAAGTGTGTGTGTTTATGTCAAATAAATTAAAACTGGTGTCATTTAACGTGCATTCATTTGTGTCGAATTAAATTGTAAACTGGAAGTGAAATGTTCAGAAGTGAATTGCTCATGTATGATAGTGATTTAAATCAAATGCTTAACCAATTCAGTTTAACCCACTGTCCAGTTTGCTAAATTGCACAAATGTAATAAAGATTTAGGAAGTGCACTTGCCTGCAGTGGCAGCGAGGCGTTTGATGGAATGGGAATGTCCCATCGGACAGACAGGAAAGGATCCCAGTGTTTCCCAGAGGGACTCATCATTATTCCACACACACATCGGCCCTATGGGTGGTCCCTCTGACTGAACACACTCCACTGATAAACCACAAAACACTGGAGGAATCATTAACACAGTGGAATATTAAGATCTTATGATCTCAAGATTTGATTAATCTATTGAACTCTGCCTTCATATGAGATATACAGCAGTCGTTACATTTGGCATGAAATGGAAGTTGCAATTGTCTCTTATTGTGTCGGATATCGGGGAAACAATGCAGAACAAACGTAGGGCAGGTTTGCCCCACCCTCGTCATCAGTGAAGTCAAGTCACGTTTATTAATATAGCGCTTTTTACAATACAGAGTGTTTCAAAAGAGAGATAACTGGAAAACAATGCAACAAAGTTTTTCCAGAAGAAAATAGCGTCACAGTCACATAGCGTTATTGATGTTTCATTTTTTAATTTGAATTTTTTAACTTAGCTCAGTTCTCATATAATGGTGTCAATGCAGGCAAATCAATAGTATTGTTGAATGTTAAATTAAATGTTAAAGTTAATGTCCCTTGACCAAGCAAGCCAATGCAAAAGAAGGTGGAAAAGGCGACAGTGGCAGGAACCAAAAACTCCATCAGTGACAGAGTGGAGAAAAAAAAACCTTGGGAGAACCCAGACGTAGTCACTCTGAGTTCTCTTCTGGCCAACCAACGAACAGTGTATGATTATGATTCAGGCAGCATTACAGGTCTGAGGTCAGATTGGATCTGAACAGTCAGAATATTATCCAGTTCCCTCTGGTTTAAGATCAGAGTCATCAAGCTGGTATGGAGATGGGTTTGAGAGTCGATTTTTATATTCCAGGTATTATCAACTAGCCGGAGTTTTGAGATAGCAATAGACGTGAAGGACTATAACGTGTTAAGGGCTAGCTCAAGTACTGCGGAGCTAAACCATTTAGTGCTTTATAAGTAATCAGCAATATTTAAAAATTTATACGATGTTTAATAGGCAGCCAATGCAGGGTTGACAGAACCGGGCTAATATGGTCATACTTCCTGGTTCTGGTAAGAACTCGGGCGGCTACATTTTGGACTATCTGTAGTTTGTTTATTAAGCATGCAGGGCAACCTCCCAGTAGAGCATTACAATAATCTAGCCTTGATGTCATGAACACATGAACTAACTGTTCCACATTTGTCAACGAGAGCATATGTCGTCATTTAGATATATTTTTAAGATGGGAGAATGCGGTTTTAAGACACATGACTTTCAAATGAGAGATTGGTATCAAAGAGCACACCCAGGTTCTTAACCGACGACGAAGACTTAACCGATCAGCCAAGACTTAACAGAGCAGCCATCAAGTGTTAGACAGTATTCTAGGATGTTACGTGTGGACATTTTGCGTAGTCAGTTCATATTTGAACTTTTTGTTGAGTTGTGTGTCACTTTTTAAGTTATTGGGTTCACGGTTTTCTGATGTTTGTACATTATATGCAAGTAAACATAAAATATTGAATCTTTTTCAGCAAGTGATTTATTTTTGTTGTTTTTATTTAAAATATTTTTTTAAGTGTTAATATTTAGTGATATATTGTGGAATGATATTATTATTATTAATATTAGTAGTTACAATTACCAATTACAAAAAGAGAAAATATTTACTCTTGTAAATTACAATGGTAATTTGTTTTTTAAACATTTTAAATCTCTTTTTAACATAATTATTTTAAATAAATTTTATTAGTATTATCTTTTAATACTAATATTTATGCCTTAAATTATTCACTTACAAATGTTCAAACCCTCAAGCTTTTAACATTTCACACTGTAAAGCTTCTACAGTATTTTGGCAGATTCTGTGAATGCTTTAAACTTTACAGAAACACTGGATGAAGTGAATATGCAGCTAAAGTAAACCCAGATGCACATGCAGATAGTGAGAACACTGAATCATGAACTCAGTGCTGTGTTCACTCTCAAGCACACTATAAACCTAATCAAATCATCATATTTGCAGAAAGTTTTGGAATATTTTTCCTCTTATACAATAATACACAATAATAAATAATCTATTAATAAGGTTATATTGACCTATTAATATCTTTTTAAAATTTTTTTTTTGCTATTTTATTAAAAAGAAAGTTTTCAATGGTAAATCAACGTACACACTGAACACACTGAAAAACTAATGATTTGCATAATAAAACACTGAAATACTAATGATTTGCATAACGGTACAATAAAATTCTAATTATTTGCATAACTGTACTAAAATTTTATCTATTTCCCCCAAATAATTGATCGTGTTCCCTTTTTTTTCACAACCAAAACAATGCTGTCACCACCGAAGTTTAGATACATTAGAGCTACATGGTTAGCTAGCACTTCTGAACAGTTGTACACACACACAAACTACTACATTTTATGGAATATTACCCAAAAAGGTTTGTGTAATTGCAGAAATATAAAAAAATGTACTTAAAAGATATTTAAAAAAAAAAAGAAAAATGGAAGAATTTGCTAAAATAATTTCAATATTTTCACAAGGTGAAGTTTAGGGCTTAGGGTTCTGGACAACCACATCCCAGTTGAAAGTACTGAATAAATTATGATTTTTTTAAATAAATTAAGCTTACGGATATTTTAGATATTATCGTGGAATTCAATAATAGAAGGATTTTATCTAATATTTTAATACTTACACTTACTTATAAAATCCTTACACAATACTTATAAAATCGTTAAAAAAAGGATCAAATGACTGTCCGCTACGGCTGCCAAACAAAAAACGTAAAAATAAATTAAAATATCCTAATTTAAATTAAGTGCAAAAAACTCTTACAGATTTTTTACTAAGATATCTTACAAAGTCATTATACAGAAAATATTTTGACAGGATCATACAGACTCAAACAGGCATCAAGAATCAGTGTATGAATCACAACAATGGTGATCAACTCTAAACTACTATAAAGTCTCATAAAGGCTTTGTTGATCACCATTGTTGAGATATATTTGTTGATTATTGCTGTCTCCTTACTCAAAAAAATAAAAAATAAACCAGCCAAAAAAATTCTTTATAATAAATTTTGTTTTAAAATTTCAGATGGGTATAATATGTCAAGGTTCATGTATAATATGTCAAGGTTCATGTGGAAAATTATGACAATTATGGACTTTGTTTAAAACTAAAGTCCATCTATATATAATGTTATCTCAACTAACATATTCAGATATTTCACTGTTACAACAGTGAATCAGGTCACCATTTGACATCAATAAATCACCAGCATCATCCGATATATTCTCCTGCATTTCTTGCTGTAACAAAAGTGTATCAAAAACACAAAGCAGCCAGAGAAACACTAAGGGTCAAGAGCCCAACTAAAGCAAACATTGATCTCCATTATGGTGACATCAAATTTCAGTTTTTTGCACTTTATTTTAAATTAGCATATTTACTTAAATTTACTTTAATATTATGGTTTTTGTTTTGGCAGCCATAGCTGCCAGTCATTTGACCCTTTTTTAAAAAAATGTTTTACAATGAAGGTATTTGATCATAATAATGCTTCTAACCACAGCCCAAGAGATGTAGTTGCAACCATACGTTTGCAAAGCTGTCAGCGAAAGTTTGGTGGAACTATGGTTTTCGGGAAAACTTCAACAATGTTGTCAATGAAAGAACTTGCGACCACAGTTTGCTAGCAATACTTCTGGGAGACGCAGAGTAATGTGTTGAGCATTAGAAGCTCTGAAGAGACGAAACCCGGTTCTCACCCAGGTCATGTTTATCTGGTGTCCCTCTGTCTTTGGTTCAGTGGTGCATTGGGTCTCTGAGGAGGATAAAGCACAGTAGGTACAGTATGAATCCAGGGCCAGTGAAGTCTCAGAGGTTCCAGCATAAGACGGCTATGTTCTCCACTCAATGCCCAGATGCAATAATACACGGAGGAATAATCTTGATATAATTGTGGGATTTTCCACCACCATCCTTCCAACTGTTTTCAATTATCATCCTTGAATGATTGTTCTTTGGCTCCGGCACACACACATGATGACATTACATGCCCTGACATCTTCTTAATGCAGAAACGTTTTCTGATTGGGTCTCACAGTGTTGGCATGATTTATCATGACATATGGTATGAATCTACTAAATAAAAAAATTGTTTATTTCTTTGGTTAATATTCGCATAGAAATCTCTAAACATCCAACAACGCAGTTGAATCATGTGACATTCAGGTGTGAAAATGCTTTCTTTTCAGAAGAAAAGCTTTAATTCTTCAGGAAAGTGATTTAAAGACAAGGTATTAAGAAAAGTATCCTGTGCTTCCTCTAAAAAGCTCTCTTTGAAAGCCAGAGCCAAACTCATCATATTTCACTGGTCCAATAAATATCTCAGCAGAAACATCATTCAAGCATATTAAAATAAATACATAACTAGTAGACATTAATCCAGTCAAATTATTAAAAAATTGGGAATTTTTTGTCTCCCAGTCCCAACAGACTGACAAGTAGTGAAGTGATTCATTTGGATGTTCATTTTAAAATAATTAACACATTCAAGTCATTTTAAAAAAAATTTAAAATTTAAAAAAAAAAGTTTGGGAAAATGGATAAAATGTTTGGAAGCTTGTTTCCACCACACAATAAAAAAAGGTAATTGTGACTTTTTTTATTTCTCACAATTACGTGTTATAAAGTCAGAATTGTGAGTTTTTCCGATTTTTTTTTTTTATCACTCAATTCTGATAAACTCGCAATGGTCAGATAAAAAGTCCAAATTTTATTTTTTAATTGGTGGCAAAAACAAGCTTACACAGCCATGGGTGTCACACACACACACACACACACACATTGGATGTTTTCAAAACAATTTCCCCCACCGTGCATCGTTGAGGTAAGTTGAAACTCATTATAATATGCAAAACTGTATGTTATCCACTCACAGCAGTGGGTGTTTACTTCCAAGTCTTCAGTGCGAGACATAAAAACCCATAAAAACCGAGCATTTTTCAGGTAGGCTAAAAACTTGGGTACAGAATAGCCTATTACTTATTCATTTTGATGTTTTTGAATGCAAAAACCAAGCGAACATCATAAGTTGACCTCAGACAACAATATAATAAAATTTAAAAAGCCAGTTCATGACCCCTTTAATATAATAACAGGTATTCTGCAGTCTTAACATGTAACTGTCTTCACTGCCCACCTACTGTATAAGGCTTGATTGCGGTTTATTCAAATGTAATTTCACTCATCTAAAACAAGCTGCACAGGAGCGGTTCTGTCATGTGTGTGTGTGTGTGTGTGTGTGTGTGTATGTGTGTGTGTGTGTGTGCCATAAAAGCTCCAATCCTGTCAATTTATGCTGTTTTTTTCTGACACACATGGAGCACTGAAGACACTGATTCCAGATGCTGTGTGTGTGTGTGTGTGTGTGTGTGTGTGTGTGTGTGTGTGCGTGTGTGTGTGTGTGTGAGCAACAGGGCAGCTGGAGGTCCTACTGAACATCAACATGCTCCAGCAACTGTTCTCAGGAGTTAGAGAGGAGAGATTTAACTGCACATGCTCACATTAGAAGAAACTCAATGTTAACAACAAGCTAAGAACACAGAACAAACAGCTGTTGTGTGTGAGAGTAAAGTTTTCCTCATGAAAGTTTTATTCATATTGAAATTCACAATAAAAAATGCTGTAATTAACCCTCAGGAAAAATAAGTATGCTTTAGCAAAGTATTTCTTACTGGAATTATAGACTTTAAATTAAGAAATGAACGTGATGTTTCCAGCCGAAACAAGCATTCATGGTAAACTTAAATATACTGTAATGTCACTATAACGTGTATGTCATGCATTTGTTTATATTTGTAATTACACACTTGTAATGGTGTAGTTGCAATTTAGCACATTTAAAACATTAACTTTAAATGTAATATCAAATAACATTTTAATATTACAAGTATTTAACATGTGCTTTAGTATCTTAGTCACATTAAAATGTTTTTTTTTTAAATCATACCACTTCCCCATTGACATCCATAGTGTGTTTTTTATTTACTATGGAAGTCATGATGACCAAAAACTGTTTAATTCTTCAAACGATCTTCTTTTAAGTTCAGCAGAAAATGGGTTAGTCCATATTTGAGCCAAAATTGGGTTGAAACAACCCAGGATTTTGTAGAGTGTGTGTAGATGGACATCCTAGAACTACTCTACACAAGGTCAAATGTGGCTATACTATGTGCTACTGATAAAAACAGCATACAGTAAACCTGAAATAACGTGGCCACAGTTTCATGTTGTTGTTCTGAAACATTGTGAAACCGGTTAATCCGGAGACATGTGTGCAGTGCAGGCGTATGTCCCAGAATGCACTGCAGCTGTGCTGGAGCTAATGGGAGCTTTACTGGACAGCTGTGAGAAACAGGTGTGAGGGGACACGAGCGGAGCCATGTGTTCAGCACTGACATCTGGCCCGTTAGACACACGAGGAGTGCAGGCCAGGCCAGAGGAGGACACAGGGGACAGGTACGTGTGCCTCTCTGAGAATCGAAACTGTCAAAAACACGAGGAGTGCAGGGTGGGGTCAGGGGAGGACACTGGGGACAGGTATGTGTGCCTCTCGGCGCATCAGTATCGTCAGAAACACGAGGAGTGCAGGCCAGGGCCAAGAAAGGACACCAGAGGCAGTTACGTGTGCCTCTCGGAGCATCAGGACCGGGGAGAGGACACCGGGGACAGGTACGTGTGCCTCTCTGAGAATCGGGACCATCAGAGATACAAGGAGTGCAGGGCGGGGCCAGGGGAGGACACCGGGGACAGGTACGTGTGCCTCTTGGAGCATCGGGACCGTCAGAAACATGAGGAGTGCAGGCCAGGGCCAGGGGAGGACACCGGGGACAGGTACTTGTGCCTCTTAGAGCATCGGGACCGTCAGAAACACGACATCGGGACCGTCAGAAACACGAGGAGTGCAGGCCAGGGTCAGACACCGGGGACAGGTACTTGTGCCTCTCGGAGCATCGGGACCATCAGAAACACGAGGAGTGCAGGGCGGGACCAGGGGAGGACACCGGGGACAGGTACTTGTGCCTCTCGAAGCATCGGGACCGTCAGAGACACAAAGAGTGCAGGCCAGGGCCAAGGGAGGACACCGGGGACAGGTACTTGTGCCTCTCGGAGCATCGGGACCGTCAGAAACACGAGGAGTGCAGGGCGGGGCCAGGGGAGGACACCGGGGACAGGTACTTGTGCCTCTCGGAGCATCGGGTCCGTCAGAAACACGAGGAGTGCAGGGCGGGGTCAGGGGAGGACACTGGGGACAGGTATTTGTACCTCTCGGAGCATCGGGACCGTCAGAGACACGAGGAGTGCAGGCCTGGGCCAGGGGAGGACACCGGGGACAGGTACTTGTGCCTCTCGGAGCATCGGGTCCGTCAGAAACACGAGGAGTGCAGGGCGGGGTCAGGGGAGGAAACTGGGGACAGGTATTTGTGCCTCTCGGAGTATCGGGACCGTCAGAGACACGAGGAGTGCAGGCCAGGGCTAGGAGAGGACACCGGGGACAGGTACGTGTGCCTCTCGGAGCATTGGGACTGTCAGAAACATGAGGAGTGCTGGCCAGGGCCAGGGGAGGACAGTGGGGACAGGTATGTGTGCCTCTCGGAGCATTGGGACCGGTGGGATCATCGGGATGAGCGGCCAGGCAACACAACTGGACTTCTCTCTTCTGTCTGTCTCGCTGTCCTTTCTGCAACGCCAGCTGAATTGCTGTTGCTCGCCTATGAAATTCCAGCCATCCATAAGAAGTGAATGTGAATATTGACATTAAAAGGATAGTTTCACCCCAAACATGAAAGTTCTGTCAGTAACTCGCCCTCATGTTGTTCAACCCTAAAAGACCTTCGTTCATCTTCGGAACACAAATTAAGATATTTTTATTAAATCTGATAGCTGGATCACTCCTCCATAAACTTCTAAAGGGATTGAAACTGGCCGGCTCAGAAAAGTTAAAGACATCATTAAAATAGTCCAAGTGACTACAGTGGCTCAACCTTAAGTTTATCAAGCAACGAGAATACTTTTTGTGCGCAAAAAAAAAAAAAAACACAACGAACCCTGAAGCAGTGTATTTTGTAGAGAAATCCGTACAACTTGTTAAATTAAACTTTGGCCATGTTTAGCATGAGAATCCAACTCTTCACCAGTGTAAATAAGTCAGAATGCATGAGATAGCATTAGACGTTCCCTTTAACTACTGTACCACGTACTAACGTCGAAACCGTGCAGTTACTGTACTGATGCTGCTGCTGCTGCTACTGTCGGGTTTACGTGTCAACACTGTACATAGACATGCACATTACACGCAGGTATTCTGAAATATAAGTACTATGTTTACACAATAAGTGCATTGCATCAATTGATTCATTTAATGTTAGAAGTTAAAGACTCTTAGTACAATGTTTTTTAAAAAGGTCTTAAAAAGACTTTAATTCTTAATATTTTTGTTGGGATGAAATGTTACCCAGGCATTGTTTTTGTCAAATTAAAGTAAGAGTAGTGTTTACTACTACTGTTTTTTTCTTATGCTGTAATTACCTAAAGTAAATATATTAATATATGAATATAAATATGATGGTTGTGAATGTGAAGGACTGGCTTGTGCAGCAACAGCTTGTAAGTGTGCAAAGCTGACATCTTATTGGCCATTTATTTGGCTGCGTGCAGAAAATGACTCTAGAAAGAATATAATTATTAACAACCATTTAAAATTGTATACACTGCTTATTGTGTGACAATTGTTTGTACCAGATAATACCGTAATAGTATAAATATGCATCCAGTCCAACATGCCAGAGGCTCTGAGTACTGTTAACTAAAGCTGTTGTGTTTAATCACCTGAAAGTTCAAATTACACAGTTTAATTAAGTCAAATCAGCAAACTGTTTTTTTTACAGTGTAATTATATGCAGGAATTTTTAAATATAAGCACGATGTATAACGTGTGTTTACACAACAAGTGCATTGTATCAATTGATTAATTTAGTACAATAGTATTTAAAGACACTTAATATAGAGTATTTAAAAAAGTATGTCTGGACAGATTAGGAGAACATGTTTTAAAGGGTACCTATTATGGCATTTAAAATGTTCCTAATATTGTTCTGGGAGTCCCCAACAACAGTTTTACAAGCATGCAATGAGAAAAAACACTTTTGTTGTCTTATAATATGCATTTATTTTTACCTGATTTGCCCACCGACTCCCATATGAATCGTTAAGCGAGTCCTTTTCCAAACCCGCTTTTGCGTGACGCTAATCTGCGGTGATTGGTCAGATGACCTAGTCAGTTGTGATTGGTATTCTCTGTGCAGATATTGTCGAAAACGGAACTCTTATCAACTTAAATGGGTTCTCAACTCCAGTCCTCGCGACCCACTGCTCTGCATATTGTGTATGTCTCCCTTATTTAACACACCTGATTCAGATCCTTAGCTCGTTAGGATAGAACCGGCTCGCGAATCCATACTTTATAGCGTTTAGGTTTGTGAAGCAATCATCTTCAAAATGACGCGAACACAGAACAAGATTTGGGCTATACTTGTGTGGTATAGCAGTACTTGTATATATGAACTGCAGCCACTTCAACTGCAGTCTTCAAATACTCCTCACTTGGCAGGTGAAAAAAGTTTGCTTTAGCGTCGCACTTCAAAACACAGCGTCTCGTCGACATGATTGTTTTCCGAAGCCCAGATCTCGAAAAACGACAGAGTCCAAAAAGGTGTGGTGGGTCCAAACCGCCATGCTCTCAGACCAGGCAGGGTGGCCCGTCCTGGGCCAGTTTCAGATTTGCCCGCCACCCCTGGAGCTCCGGTTTTCCCTGGCGTCTCCGAGCGCAATAAGTGGGCGTTTCTTATTCAAATAACTTGTCAAGTTGACGCCAACTAGACAAAGGAAAAGGATCGTTCTTCGAACGATTCATATCAGCGACTCAGAGTCGACTCTTACTTTTGAGAGACAATAACTTTGTATACGATGAACTTTCATGTTTAAAACTTTGCAGGATGTTTTCGTTCACTTAGATCTATGTTAAACACTACATGAAGGGCAATTTTCAAAAATCCATAATAGGTACCCTTTAATTGCCATGAAAAGAATTGCATATTGAAATGTGATGTAAAAAAACGTGTTTTTCTTTTCACTTTGGGATGAAATGCGACTCAGGCAGATTCACTAAACTCACAGGACTTTAGAACATGTCTATGTCTGGTTCTAAGTGAAGATAAGAAACGTGACAGGAGCCACTGTTAACATTATTATACAGTTAGAGGTTTGGTTGAATGCAGAGAGCATGTCTAACCCTGGGAAAACCAAGCCTTCTCCTGATTGATGAACGGTGCGAAAACACTGAGATTCTCTGCTGGACGTGTCAACAAACACAGCCGTGCTGGTCTGGCTATGGATACGCTCATGTGCAAAGATCCAGCGAGTCGCTCCACCTTTCTTTCCCAGTCCCACAGATCAGGACGCCGCACACTTTCACTACTGGAAACACAACATTTGGCTGCCAGATTTCTGCCCTCAACCCTCACAGATGTCTTTAAAACCCACTTTTATTTGTTGTGCTACAAATCAGCATGCTAAAATCTGCTCTCGGTTTATCAGTGAAAGACCATCAGGTCTGTGACATCGAGGGCAAGCTAAACAAACAGCCGTCACTTCTCTTTTCAGCTGCTGTCAGTGAGGGAACGCAAGAGACTCAGGGAATAAGCAGAAACAGAGAAAGATGGGACATTTCATGTAATATCTGCCTGCATTGACACCATTATACAAGAACTGATCAGAGCTGGACATCACGGTTTACTCCAGAGCACATATATACTGTATATATATATATATATATATATATATATATATACCCATCACTGAACTTAAGCTGGACTGTGACGCTATTCTCTTCTGGAAACAAACTGTGTTGTATTATTTTCCTGTTATCTCTGCTTTGAAACACTCTGTATTGTAAAAAGCGCTATATTACAGTAATAAAGGTGACTTGAGACAGAATCAGCAGAATCATTAGAAATCCACTTGTTATGCGCTGGTTTCATGTCAAATGTTTCTTCACCGCGTCACATGTGCACTTTAGGAACATCTGCGATGGTAAAACTCGTATTTCAAAGAGTTGGGAAACATTACCTGAATGTTTACAAGAGTTGTGGACCTGTGAGTCAGCGCCAAGCTGTTTTAAAGGCCGACCATGAGAACAGAGTCTGCAGTCCAGGAACACACTTCTGCATATCAATGACGCTTACTAAGAAATCGAGAGCGAGAGGGGGAGCACTGAAAGGAGAAGGGGAAAAAACAAAACGGCCTCTCGTGAAACAGGGCTGTGAAATATGACAGGCCGACAGAAAGGGAGGCAGGGCCGAGGGAGGCCATATTGTAGCAATCTTATTCTGCGGTCATTAATCGTGTCCTGCTGTTCCTGCCTCCCCGGCAGTGTGTGCTGAGCGTATGTCAAACACATTTCCCCTCTCTCCCCAGGCACACACACACTTCTCCAGTGCCTTTTCCCCTCATTCTCCTCGTCCACAAAAAGTTTTTGAGGAGATTTTGAAAGGGTCGGACATGCTGTTCCCAGACCACTCGCTCTCCGGCGCTTCCCTGTATGCTGATCTAGAATCAGTTTCCAAAACCTTAACCTTTAAAAACCACACAACAATGGATTAGGTCAGCGTGAAAGGGAAAGTTTGCTCCGCTTCCAGTTTATGCAGCCCATGGGAAACACTGACTCCATTCCAAGGTATATGACAACCTAAAAGTCCAGATTTAAACCTCTGCTCCTGTTAATGCGAGGGAAAACACAGCCTCCACACTGGGTTATAAAGTGCTGAATCATTTCAAGAAGAGCGGGAGGCCTTGAAAACCTTGAGTAAGTAGAAAGATCTTCAGTTTCAGTTCTGTGCAGTGCTGAATATCCTCACGCTTTGAGAAAGCCCTTTCAGTTTTACACTTCTCGCAAGACAAAAACTCATGCGCATAGAATTGGTCTGCAGATCCTCAATTCATGAAACACAGGCACAATGAATGTCTGTGTGCATTATGATGTAAATATTTGGTTTTAAGAATGATTCGCTCAGAAATTGATTCTGCTTTTGTTTCATGAATGAGGCCCAGTGAGAATATGACTGGTGGTGAATGAATAATGGCTTCAGTGAGTCCTTGAGGGTTTGCTGTGTTTGTGGCAGTGGTCACCTTCTGTGGAACTGAAACAACTGCTTTTGCCCTTCACGTGATTCAAATTGTCCCTGGATGAGGTTAGCTAACACACAACGCTTTAACACACACCGCCTCTCATTTATCCACCACAGCCTTCGCTAGCGATCCAAGATGCTGTTTTCCTGGACTCGCCATTTGTCACAGTGATTGACAGCTCATGTTGTTGACTGACAGGTAAACACTTTCTCCGACAGCACACAGAGTACATCTTGACTCAATTTGACACAAGTGTTTTCAGTTTTACTTCACACATCACCAGGAACATTAGCCTGACTTCGTCATACTCATATTCTAATAAGAATATGAGTCTGAAATCACTCAATTGAAATTTAATTATGAGGCGTGTCGTAACCGAACCAGGACAAAAAAAACCCTCTGCACTCAATTGGATAGTCGGTAGACCTACCAACCAATCAGAGCAACGCATAAGTCAACTCCTTTGCATAGCGCAGTTTTCAAATACATAACGTTGCCTACTTTATTTATTTTAGAAGTTAAATAACAAGTGTTACTTCTTTTACTTACTCCTCCATGAGTGCCACCAAATGAGAAACCACAACGACCACAGGCTTTTCATTACGTCCCGTCTTCTTAGCGACCATCAGAGCCAGCTAATAAGTTACACTTTTCCCGAATCATGTAGGAAGGACGCCAAAAATATATTTCCGATCGACAAATGCCTTGATTGCAGTTCTCTGTTTGTCTATTAAAATGAATGCGCTGTCGATTTATTTTACAAAAGACGCGACAGCGGAATCTATACATCTCAATTCTCCAGCTGCACTCATCTTTGACAAGCGCTCTTTGACGACGTGAGGATTACGTTACTGAAGACCACCTGTCAATCATCGTATAAAGCCCGCCCTGGCAATTTGATTGGCCCGATGATCTCTGAACCGTTCATAATTTCTCCTCAATGGATTGAGTCCAGACCGAACTTCCCGTCCAAAAATTGTTGTGGGCGGAGTTCGGGCTGGCATCCAGGCTACAGGAACATGGGCTGAAGTTCTGAAGGTCCAAAAGAGGAACTGGAACCTTCCATCCATCCGCTCAGAACTATTTTAATAGGCCTACCTTGCAAATTGCACCTCCTGTAACTGCTGGACTTCAGTCAAAACACACTCTAACAGTTTCTATTTATTGGCCATTTATTGATAAACAAATCTTAACAGGCAATGGCCCTCATTTATCATTTTTGCGTATATGTTGGCATAAGATTATGCTTACACTCCTCTAACCGCCTGATTTATGAAGCTGTGCGTACCTTTGAAATCCAGGTGTACGCAATGCCTGCCCTTGATAAATCCGGCGGCTGAAAACGATCGTCATTAGAATAACACGCCCCTAAATATTCAAGTCTCCGCTTCCCCCACGTCCTCATCTTACTCCACGGACACACGGAAGACGGCAAAGAAGAGAAACTTCTCCAAAAGCACGTCTTTTGACACAATTAGCATTAAATTTCCTATCACGTCACATGTATTGGGGTGTACAATAGTGATGATGTGATGTGGAGTACCATTCATTCACATTAATAATTGCATGGCAATTTTTAATATTCTTATTATAATTATTATGATTTTTTATTATTAATGACACTTGTTATTTAGAAGAATGTTGTTGTTGTTGTTATTATTATTTGTATTATTATTAATAATAATATTTAAAAGAAGAAGAATATCATTTTTATTATTTTGTCAGTCTGAATTATGTTTTGGTCATTGAAAGCCTTTCATTACCGAACCCAGTCTGTGGCACAGGCTCACAACTGAAGGAATACATATGCTTACAAGTCAAATGCTTTGGTAAAGTCACACAAATTAAACATTAAAGTCCAAGTTGCACAAAAATAAACTCTTTTAATTACTATGTAAGTTTATAATTACTATGTTAGCGTTGTTTTTTTATAGTGGGTCATAATATATCATATCTTTAAGTTTGTCAGTGCGTTTTGTGGTGATTTGTTTTTCTGCGCAAAACGTGCGTGCATGTACACCACCTCCTGAGCTGGAGTAGGATTTGAACGTGCCGTACACCAACGTCCATATTGATAAATCTTAAAGTCACCATGGTTTTGGGTGTACTCCAGGTGTACGCTGGAAATTTGGTGTACGCACTTTTGATAAATGAGGGCCAATGTGAGGAAAGGAGCCATCTTTCAGTTAAAAGAGGCACTCGAATTAGGGGCTCATTTTTTGGTCGATAGTACACTTTAGACATTCTACTAACTATAAGTAACTTTGCAACTACATGTCAACTATCAGTCATTAGAGTTTTAGTAGACTGTCTGCTTAATATCTGATAACACTTTATTTTAATGCTCCCCAACAGATATTCTACTGACTATGACCCAAACTCTCCGCAACGCAACTCAGCCATACGGACCGACCCGTTTGTCTAAAAGGCTATCGAGCCCCACTGGTGCGTTAAGCAATTTCAGTGGCAAACGGCTCTTTTATGGCATACGGAACCGTTTGCCACTGAAATTGCTTAACGCACCAGTGGGGCTCGATAGCCTTTTAGACAAACGGGTCGGTCCGTATGGCTGAGTTGCGTTGCGGAGAGTTTGGGTTGCGGAGAGTTCGTGAGATAGTGGTTTTCTAACACCGACACCCGTACAATGGAAATTATTATGAACATCAGCTATGCTAATTATGAACATCAGCTATGCTAATTATGAACATCAGCTATGCTAATTATTTCCCATCTGCCTTTCTGCTGTTATCTCGGGACGCTTGTCCTGAGAAAAATGGCGTTCGTCAGGTCCAGTCTTGTATCCAGCATCTCACGGGGGTTTCGGATGCCCCACCGCCTGTGATGAGAAGACCAACGCCTGTGAAGAGACGACTCAACGCCTGCGATATGTTATGGGGCTGTTTTAGACATAAACAATATTTATATTTAATAGTTATAAATAAACAATATGAATGTAAGCCAGAGGAGAACTGGCCCCGACTGAGCCTGGGTTCTCCCAAGGTTTTTTCTCCATCCAATCTGATGAAGTTTTGGTTCCTTGCCACTGTCGCCTTGCTTTTGGCTTGCTTGGCTTGCTTAGTCGGGATTATTTAGGATCATTTAATATTTAATATTTAACAATATTATCGATCTGTGTTGTACTACTTTCATGTTATCACTGTGAAGCTGCTTTGATACAATCTGTATTGTGAAAAGCGCTATATAAATAAATGTGACTTGACTTGACTTGACTATGAGTAACTTGGCAACAACAACTTATTCTACTAACACCTAATTCTACCTAACAGTCTACTACTGTCTACTAATAATCGAATGACAGTAAGTTGACATGCAGTTGCAAAGCAGAATGTGTAAAGTGGACTATCAAAATAAAGTGGAACCAAATTAGTATTGCCTGGATGGTAAAACGGACCTCTCCCTAGAACAGGGGTGCAAACCTCCTGCAAAAAAACTGCATTTCAGCTTCAACCCAGATTAAACACACCTGATCCAGCTAATCAAGTCCTTCGGGTTAATCTGAAAACTACGTGGATTGCAACTAAACTCTCCAGGGCTGTGGCCCTAAGTGCATTAGCTTTGTCAACCAGAAAATACATTTTTAACTCTGATTTGTAATCAGCAATTCTTACAATACAAATTTGTGGCAGATTGTATAGCTGATTTGTTATTTTTGTTCGATTTTGGCATATAGAAGTAAATAGGAGCTGTGTTGACATTGACCTCTTGAACTATTCCAGTGTGGTTTCAATTGGTCACCGTGATTTTGCTAAGTAAGACATGGTCCTGGATCAACATTCTTGTTTCAAAATGTAGTCCTTACCCAATTCCTATCGTTACCCTACTTTTCCCTAAAATCAGAGGGTAATGAAAAGTGAATAGCACTGATGTTTAAATACTTCACTCTGGTTCTAAGCCTAAACTTGACATAAATTGTAAACATGTCCCTAAAATCTGATTGGTTGATTGGAAAGTTGATCAAGGATCAACAAAGATGTTGATCCAGGAACATGTGGTACTTGGTGAAATCACGTTCACCGTTTCAACTGATATCAACGTCACAGAAACACATAGCCGTAATCTCTCGAACAAACATTTGTTTTTGGAGAGAAGCCCTGCATGTAATGTGGTTTGCACCATGCAGCAGTATCATTGGTCATAGGAGGGTTCCTGACAGAGCTCTTGACCTATGAGTCCACAGAAAGGCTATGCCGTCAGCTAGGTCGACAGGCTCTGATTGATTGTGTGTTATTGACGAGCACTGAGCCGGGCCGATCCATCAGTCATCAGATGCGTGGTATTGTGTGAAGGCCACCCTGCCGTGCCCATATAGGACCTGACACTGGTGGAAAATCATGAGAAACTGATTTTACCTCTAGTAATGGCCATGCATTGCATGTCAGATGCAAATGTGATGACTGAATCCCAATGTATCTCTGTGTCAGAGTTAGATTGTGTATTTTTGTTTGCTGGTAAAGGTATTTTCCTCCATTTCCTGAGGGGTTGAAGACAGCTTCTATCTGACTATAGTGTTGAATTGCTATAGAGACGCTAACATTAGTGTCTGTCACAGTATTTTCAGGTTTCCACCAACCCTTACTCTGCAGACTTCCAATATGACCATCAACCCCAGATGTGATCTCTGCCATATGGATATTGTCAAGCCTTGTATGCATTCACACAGTAACACATCCCTCAGAGTGATGCGATAGGCCAGTCGGCCTGAGACAGAGAGGTGGCGCTACTGATAATCAGTCCGACATGGACCACACCTGTCATATTTCCATAACAGTCGAAGGCACCAGGAATCATGACCGAGTCAACAGCAGCTGAAGGGCTGCATTTGTCTCGGACTACATTTACGTCACCAAGTAGCCAAGTAGATTGGAATCGCAAGCCAGAATGACACATTTCACTCTGATATTCTTTTACTGAGACAGTCCATTTTGGGAAGTTGTTACGTGTAAGCTCGGGGGGGTGGAGGGTGGAGTGTGCAATTGGGAAATTATCCTTAGATATGCAAAACTTCACTTAAACTTTGAAAAAGGGAAGTGAGCAATATCTACAGAGCAGAATATCATAGAGATTTGGGGTAGGTTAATGGCAACCAAACCAAAAACACCAGCAACTTGCTAAAACTTTAAAAACACATTAGCACCAAGATAGCAAAACCCTGGCAACCACAATGTCCTAGCAACACCATAGCCAAACACTAACAACCATTCTGAACATCTTAGCAACCACGTAACTGATGAATATGATGGGCAAGCACTACTTACATTGTCTTCTAAAAAATTAACAACTATCTAAAACATAAAACATAAAATCCTCCTTTGGGAAAGTGGCCAGCAGCATTCTGGCAGAGCTGTTCTCTGGGGTTTGGCTCATAGTGATTCTGTGGTTCAGATGGGACACGCCCAAATGAAGACATCATACTTCTGCAAGCTCCCGAACAGCATCTTTTTACACTGTAAGAAAAAGGGGAACAGTAGGAGTTAATTTTGTCCCCCAAGGTACAACCTACACTAATGTACCCCATAGGGCTTATTATTGGACCTCAAGGTACATATATGTAAGTCAGAGGTTAGACTCTAAATGAGTTCAGTGATTCAGGACAAGTTATGATTATGTTAAAACATAAACACCTGATCAACTTTGGCAGTTATAACTCAGATACAACAGCCAAACAAAATCTAATATTAACAGTTAACTAAAGCAAACACTGATCACCATAATGGTGTCTTCAAAATAGATTTTCTCCTTCAATAATGGTCAATCATCACTCAATGAATCACTTAATCGTCACTCATAATAATCACTCATTAACTTTAACACTCTTGAATGTTGATTTAACACTCATATTTTACCATTTTAAAGGGGGGGTTGACTGCGATTTCACTTTTTTCATTTTAAATAGTGTGTAATGTTGCTGATGGTGCATGAACAGTATCTGCAAAGCTGCAGCGCTGAAAGTTCAATGTAAGCAGAGATATCGTCTTTTAAAAACCAGGAAGTGTAAACGCCTACAAAAACGACTCGATTGGGACTACAGCTGGGTTATGGTACATCACTAACCCACACATTTGCATCAACCACTCCCTTCGGAATATGCAGGAAAGGGCATGCACATATTTCTGCAGCACGTCGAGTGAGTTGTGTTCACCCAGCTGACAGGTCTTCTGTGTTCGAGCTTCCCACGGATGTTACTTCGTCAACAATGGATACAATTTATGTTTGATTATATTCCTGAAAGTGACGATCGTAATCTAGCTCTCTGTGCTGCGCATTTTAGGGAAAACAGCTTCCAGAATCTCCACGAGTTCAATGCAGGATTCAAGAAGAAACTGTTATTAAAACAAGAAGCAGATCCAACTTTAAAACCAGAGGCAGCTAGCCTGACTTCGTCATACTCATATTCAAGAAAGAATATGAGTCTGAAACCACTCAATTGAACTTTAATTATGAGGCGTGTCGTAACCGAACCAGGACAAAAAAAAAACTCTGCACTCAATTGGATAGTCGGTAGACCTACCAACCAATCAGAGCAACGCATAAGTCAACTCCTTTGCATAGCGCAGTTTTCAAATACAGAACGTAGCCTACTTTATTTATTTTAGAAGTTAAATAACGAGTGTTACTTCTTTTACTTACTTCTCCATGAGTGCCACCAAAGGAGAAACCACAACGACCACAGGCTTTTCATTACATCCCATCTTCTTAGCGACCGCCAGAGTCAGCTGATAAGTTACACTTTTCCCGAATCATGTAGGAAGGACGCCAAAAATATATTTCCGATCGACAAATGCCTTGATTGCAGTTCTCTGTTTGTCTATTAAAATGAATGCGCTGTCGATTTATTTTACAAAAGACGCGACAGCGGAATCTATACATCTCAATTCTCCAGCTGCACTCATCTTTGACAAGCGCTCTTTGACTACGTGAGGATTACGTTACTGAAGACCACCTGTCAATCATCGTATAAAGCCCGCCCTGGCAATTTCATTGGCCCGATGATATCTGAACCGATCATAATTACTCCTCAATGGATTGAGTCCAGACCGAGCTTCCCGTCCAAAAAATGTTGTGGGCGGAGTTCGGGCTGGCATCCAGGCTAAGAGGCAGCAGTTGTTGGGCCACAAACTGTAAGTAGGCTAAGACTTAATCATTTTAAATGTATTTGCTTGTATAATTCCAGACGTAACGTTAGCCTGTGTTTTATTTATTTTATTTATTTTTTTCAAATGCCAGCGCTGGCTTTATAGCCACTAGGCAACTAGTTATGCTAGTATTTTGTGTCTATGACAAACGCGTACAAACATTATGGACCTGAATTTTGTATAAGTGTACTAATGTTGTAAATGTATTTTTAATGTGTGTATGGTTTATGACGTTATTTCCGATTTGATCAAGAACGTAAACTTGCCAACGCTGTTTGTGTTTAACATTAGTAGCCAGTCAGTTGCTATCGTTGCCAGTCAGATGCTATTGTGTAAAACAAACGTGTATATGGTTAAAAAATGTGGCAAATTATCATTCAGAAACGTTTAGTAAGAACCGTGTGTGGTGAGGTTCTGCTTGACTTTCTTCATCGCGGCTTTCTCGGTCTGATTCTGCCTCACTGATACTGCAGTCTCGACATCATTATTTACGTGTATCCACCGTCTATCTGTCTATGGTATCCACTTTTGGCATGCCCGTTAAGGTAATGGGCGTTAATCTTCCGGACAAAGTGAGCGACAGTTTAGCCAATCACAACACACCCACCCAAACAAACCAATCTGAGCCCACTACGTGTTTCTGAGGGAGTGGTTTCATAGACTCAGGAAGTCAACCGCTCGTTCAGGGAAGTTTATGAAAAATAAGACTTTTTAAAAAAGAAAAACCACGAATACATGTTATATTGCACCCCATAAACACAATCATGCAAAGAAAAAAAGCAGTCAATCCCCGCTTTAACACTCTTGAGTCTGGAGCCATATTTAAAGGGTTAGTTCACCCAAAAATGAAAATTCTGTCAGTATTTACTCACCCTCATGTTGTTCCAAACCTCTATGTGTTTATTCGTTCTGCTGAATTCAAAGGAAGATATTTGGAAGAATGTCTTAAAGAATTACTATATTTGAGTAGCCTTGAAATAACCTTGAAATGAAGGAAATAAAAGTGGCACAAGTGTACAAATATGTACCGTTGAGGGACAGCCCCAGTGACAAGCCATTGTACCTCCGAAGTTACAATTATGTACTTTATTTTCTGAGAGTGTACACACAACAGAAACCAATTAGCACAGCGAGCACGGCAATGATTAGGTCTGGAAATAGATCTTCTTTTGCAATGATCCGTTACAGATCCGAACTAAAGCACTAAACGCCTTTCAAAGTCTCCATTTGCTCTCCATTTCATTTCTGTTTAGGAGAACCAACTGATACATCTCATTTGTGATGCTGTTTGATTCCTTGATATGTACATTTAACATCTTTAATAGAGCAGATGACCTTCCATGGAGAACTGAGATCAAGCCCCACTGATCATCGGTATTAAACATTTCCAGCGGAAGGTTAAACTTCAATTTGACACCATTAATGCCATTTCAAAATGCGTTCAGTTCCTTTTATGGGGGAAATAAAAGCGAGCTATGAGGTAGTGTTGAATATTCATTTCTCTATTAGCATTTCCCTCCGTGTTTCTCACAGTGTTTGGGGTTTGGTGAATTCCCATAACCCCCATCCCGATGAGCCCTCCCACATATGACACTACAAATTAATCAAGCTACCCAAAAACCCTCCAGCCACTACATCACAATGAGCTTCACCCCCCCGACCCACATCGCCTGTCTCTACTGGCAATTAAAACTCAGTGCAAGTATGTGCTAAGTGTTTGGTTGTTGGGGGGTGGGGGTCCAATTTTATGGACAAAACTGTTTCTAGAAGTAAGCTAATCCTGAATTAAGCAGTCATGACCAGTCTATTTCAGAATAATAGTGCTGATCAAAACTGTTTGCAAATTACATAGTGGCCAAAATGTGTTTAGATTGTAGTTTTGCGCACATTCCCTCGAGTAGCTTCATAAGGTTCGTCCTCAGAGGCTTTATAACAGGATTGATGATGCTTTGGTGTGTGTTGGGCTTCTGACACGACATCATCAGGCGGGTTCTGCATGTGGAGATTCACCCGCCGACAGTGTGTGTATAGAGTAGTGATCAAAACTGACGTCCAGCCTATAGGCTGTTTCACCCTTTATTCAAAATGTTTTCGAGATTTTTAACGCATACTGGGTAGTTGTGCTTTGAGCCAATTGTTGTATTAGTGATAATGCAATGAAACATGCCACATTTTCATTTCTTCGTATAACAGCCTAGCCAAAAAAAATATGCAAACATGAAAGCATACAAACAAACGAAAACCAATGAAATATTAATAACCGATAATGTAGTTGTCTATTTGTGTTTTAATGCATTTACTTTTACCTGTAGCTGTAGTTTGCCAAATGTGTGTGTGTGTGGGTTGAGTGAATTGTGACAGTGTGCACATATATGTGTTTGTGCCATTTCTGTTTGTGTGCGTGTGTGTTTGTGTTGGCAGTGAGGGGGGTTGGATCAGCTGTGTGATGTTGAGTGTGTGTGTGTGTGTGTGTGGGCATGTGGAGGCTGTGTGTGGGAACCCTGTGCTCCTCTCTTCTCATACATTGTTCCCCTGCTCCTACAAACCGTTAATTCTACAAAAGATGCTCAGGCCATTGTAGAGCAAGACAGCTGAGGAGAGGACGAGGAGGGGGGATAAAGAGAGCTGGGGGTGGGGTGTGTGTGTGTGTGTGTGTGTGTTTGAGAGAGAGAGAGCCCATCAGAAACTGGCCAGCACTCAGGCCCTCTCCAGTGGATTTGCTCCTCCAGATGATGTAAGAGGCTCCCGTCGCTGAAGCTCATGTGAGATGTTTCATTTTCACTGCAGTCCTGATGGCAAAGAGCTCACTAATGGTGTCCATTGTGATGCAAATTACAATTATTTTTTTTAATTAAGACCAGGGAGTACAGCACTAGAGAGAGAGAGAGAGAGAGAGATGGCTGAAGGGGTGGAGCTGAGAGATATCCACTCTCTCTCTCTCTCTCTCTCTCTCTCTCTCTCTCTCTCTCTCTCTCTTCTCAGGGTTATGAAGATACTTTCTGAGAAGAGAAAGTACTGTGGCTCTTCAAGCTACATGCTAGTCAAATTTGAAGTTATCAGCTCTTTTGGAAAAAGTAGTCAAAATGTTCTACTTTTTTTCTAAAAGATTTCAACTAGGATTTCAAGATTGCTGAACCAGCTCCATGTCGTACTACGCTTGTTCGGTAGCTCAGATTAGTACTTGTGATGCGGAGAGTTCGGGTACGAATCCTGTGAAAGACGAGTTATGATAAAAGAGTTCAGAAACAGGCTAAAATGCCATGTTTTTTGTTAACTCCATCGGGTAGATTTAGTGTTTCAGAGCGTTGAGCTTATAGCGCCACTCACCGCACATTTCAACAACTGCGGTGATATGTACAAACTCCAACGCTGCCATATTCACGTTCATCTGTTCCGGAAAACACTTAACACGCTTTTAGCGCCACATTGCTGTCACGAAACGTGCACAGAGCAACGTATTTAGCGTTTTGGAAAAAACATTTTCCACAGGTACGTTTTTCTAATTAGTTTGTCCAAGAGAGGCTGAAGCTTGGGTCTGTCAGCTGAGGTTATGGAGACTAACACCGTGTCCTAACTACACGCGACGCGATAAAATTCCAGCGACAGCAAGTGTGTCTGTCCACATTAGACACGACGCGACTGTGAGACGCCACACATTCAGAACAGCGTGTGAGCAGAGTCTCTCTGTGAAAGCGCACTGTTGGCATAATCAAATCAAGAAATTATAACATTATTAAAAATTTAAACATTAACAAAATATACTCATTGACTAATTTTGTTATGAAGTACAGTTGTATGTTTGCATAGAATTCATTTTGAACGCCATATTATATGCTTTTAAAATCTGAGGTAAATTATCTGTTATCGCTTGTGGCACAGTGACCTATTTTTAACTAAAAATAAATAATGTGTACTCATAACCAGTGTAATTTCTTCATTCTGTCTGCCGCGACGTCGCAGAAATAGGAACCGTTTCTAAATTAGAAACTTCGCGTGTCGCCGTCGCGTCTGGTTATGACAAAAACACGGAACACGGAAAAGATACCTTTTATCACGTTGCGGAGTCGCGTCGCGTGTAGTTAGGACACGGTGTAAGGTAGCATGATGATAACGACGGGTTAAACCCTGAGAACGCTCTCTCCCCTCCTCCACATAAAGTGCACTGGTGTTCTGGGGACTCATAGTGTTGCCACCCCTGCAGATTAAGCCTCTGTCTGTTTTTGTCCCCAACACAAGAGCCGGTGGCATTCCATGGCAGCAAAGCCCTGGACGCTGTCACATGGTGGAGATTAGCCAAACTAAGACCTCAATAGAATGCTCACTTTACCCCCCCTTCATACACACTCGCACACACCCACCCACCCCTTGCACACACAACCAGGAAGAAAAATAATAAGTCTGCCTGCTTCAAATGCATCAAAAGTCTAGACACCAATATGAAGCGATTATCAATTGGCATGCAGAAGAGTTGGGTTAATTGTGCCAGACCTTGCATTGTGGCATTGGCACACATGAATATACATCGAGAGCAAATGAGAGGCATGTTTCTCACAGGCGGGAGGGAGGAGACGACTTCAATCGCTTCTCCGAAAGCTGCTGTAACTGAAAACTGTTGGTGCCATCGTCCACCCCTCCTCAGTGCCCTCTTCGCCACAGGCTTGGAGAAACCATTTTGCATCATGCACACACAGAAATAGATCGTTTATGTTAATCTCTATATGACACTGCTGTCTCACCCGTTAAGAAAGTGCACATATGCCTCAGAGTTTTAATAGCAACTGCTTCCCATTAAATGAGCAGTGGACCTCATGCACATGACACTTAAAGTATCGACAAGATACATAACTTGGTGGATAAATTGCACACTTGGTTTTCCCAAAGAACATGTGTTTTCTGCCTTATTGTGCTTTATTTATTTGCTATAATCTGCCGGTGCCCTTTCCTGCCGCCTCCGATGCCCTATATTAACTCTGTTTATTTTCAACAGCTCCATCACTCTCGTTCTTTCTGTTTCTCTCCTTCCAGCCGTTCCCCCCTCTCTGCAGCGTCTGGCGTTCTCCAGCACATCCAGTAATGCATTCAGGTTCAGAAGCAACTTTAGTTCTGCTGAGCTCATGGGCCAGCCGAGGGCAGCTCTGTGACGTACGTAAATCACAGCACACACACACACACAAGCCTTCTCCTGGGTACCCGCTGTCACCGCAGAAGGTCCTGCTCTCCACTTTGGCAGCAGAGCACTGTTTCTTAAAACCCGTTCATAAGTCATATTTCTGATGTGTGCTTTTGCAATGCGAGCCTGTAAAGTCAGGCAGGGCTAATAAAGGTAGATGGATGGCAGAAATCTTGGATCGGGGAGACTGTGGGCGTGTGAAAAGCAGTACGGACACGAAGCCTTCGCTCTTTTCTCACATTGAGAGTACGTCTCTCCTCTGCAGTGCCTTTGAACGCAAAAAGCCTTAATGATCGCCTCTTTGGCAGTTGACCCATTTCCCCCCCTCTTACCCAGCCAGTCCTCATAGACCAGGCACATATATTGTTTCTGCTTACCACACAGTAATCCTAATTTTTTAAGTCCTCGGGGAACGAGATTACAAAGCCTGAGCAATTGCGATTAAAGTTACTGGTATATGAGCAACTTCAGCTAGAGCATTGCTGACCCTAAACTACGCCATACACACATGACTGAAACCTTGGCAGAAATGCAAACGTTTGCCAGCTCAATTCCATACACATGCTCCTCATATGAGAGTGTGGCCTTGGTGTGAACACAAATGTTTAACGGGGTGAAGTCAGAGCTTGGAGGGCTCACGGATAGGTACCTGACCACGGGAACTCAGCAACTGGCCCAATACAATAAAAATGTTCAGTAGGGCCACAAGTCTGCACAGTTTCCACAGCCAGTAAGCAACTATCGATAATGGCAAAGTTAAAACTCGATCATTACCTCAACGGCTACAGCTACAATGCTGCATTGTGTGCTTTATGAAATGAATTCCCCTAACTGTACTTTACAACAGCGACAACTGCAATGGTATAGGCACCATCGAGCGCTACAACCCCCTCTTCTGGACCAAGGACACTGGAGCTCACGATGCATTAGTATGCTTCACACACGCCGAGTCCTCCTGCCTGTTTATTATGCGTTGGGTTCTCATCGTAAATCTGCCTTGGGAACCCGCAAACAGCCAGTCTACTTTAACATGTCTGGGAATACGCATATGTACTGTATGTAAACGTCTAAACAAACGATGTCACAACTGTCAAGTTTGACAAGCCACGCGGTCCCATTAAACCTTCAAACCGGTTACACATTTTTATTTCGATAGTCACTTTAGACGTTCTACTAATTATAAGTAACTTTTCAACTACATGTCAACTAACTCTCTTTAGAGTATTAGTATATTATGGTAGACTGTTAGGTGTTAGGGTTTGGGTTAGGAGAATATGTTTACTTGTAGTCGCCAAGTTACTTATAGTCAGATTAATGTCTGTTGGCGGATGTCAAAATTAATGTCAAAATAAAGTGTTAGCAGATATTAAGCTGACAGTCTACTAATACTTTATTGGGTTAGTTGACATGTAGTTGAAAAGTTACTTATAGTTAGTAGAATGTCTAAAGTGGACTATCGAAATAAAGTGTTACCTTCAAATTGAAAATGCGCCCAATGGGAACAAAAACTCCCATATATTACCAACAAAGTTTTTACTCTCGCGCAAGGTGGTTTTTCAGGCAATTCGAAAGAGGAAAAATTCGCAAAACTGCAATTGGAACAGTTTTCACTTGGTGTAGATGAAAGTGGATCATTCTTTAAAGATGACGCAGTATGCTTGAACAGAAGTCGAGACTTGGAGAGGTCTTTATTAACCCCCTCGGGTCGGCTATCGTGCCGGCGTGATCGCTCGTCTTTTATTATCAGTGCGAAAGAGATTCAAATAACTCTGTCGATTTTTGTGATACAGGCAAATGTTATACATCATTCAATGTCTACTTTTATTTGTGTACACTAATAATAAAAAGAAAATGTTGTATTTTTTGTAAACTAAAGAAAATAAACATAATGCGTGTTCTCCCTTCTCTCTCAATTTGAAGTTCATTCTGAAACACGACAGAAAATGATCTTTAAACTCAAAAGATTTTATGGGAATACTGGATTCTAAACAACAAAGAAATGCCACATACTTTGAAGCAGATATGAAATGCCTGGAAAGTTGGGCTTTCCTTTCCATTAATGCTTGGATAACATGCTTGGATAACATAAGTCTCCTTCGATTAAAAATAATGGCCAGTGCCAACATGACATCATGACTTTTGCGTAAACATACACGCCACTTTCGAGTCAAGTGGCGTGTTATCTCTACGCATTTTGAGCTATCCGCGTGTAACCGCGTGTATGCGTGTATGTTTACGCCATTAACGTTCGCGTCATTCCGCGTGTCCGTACACGCGCGTCAAATGTCCAGTCATAAATGCCATTAACCCCAGTGACGGTTAAGTTTAGGGATGGGGTTGAGGTAAGTCATATCTTTTTTTTACCTAGGATGGTAAGGGAACAGTCATAAATGCCATTAACCCCAGTGATGGTTAAGTTTAGGGACGGGGTTGAGGTAAGTCATATATTTATATAACGTTAAGTCAACGGCGTTCATAAACACGCTGAAAAGCGATTATGCGTCTTGATAGCACGCCAAAAATGGAAATACGAATTGGCGTGTCATACACACGCTACTTCATGAGATCAGTCTGCCAGTGCAGTGGATACCAAAATCTGTTGCCATGAATGACTTTTCGAGAGGAAACAATTACGATGCAGTCACATAATGGAAATGCCGTCATTTCAAATTAGTTTTTTAGCGCAAAAATATTGATCAAGTCTGTAATGGAACGTGGCTATTGTGGCATAAAAATGTCAATCCCAACCGGCAGATACACTCTTGACCAATTCTCAAGAACAATTCATTTCCCACTCAGACTACTTGGAAGTTTTCACAGTCTTCCTTGACATTCACACCAAGAGACTGATGCATTCAAATTCTTTGGAAGCTTCTCTTTCACATGCAGATGGGGGGTATATATGAATGTCAGTGTAAGTTTGTGACTTTAAGGGGGAAAGTATATAAACCCATGTAAAGGTCTTAAACATCCACAATGGCTGAGGGAATATCCGACACCAAGCAATTGGCAACACAAAAACTACGAAAGTGAACTTCCAAACCCTCTTCACATGCACTGGGACACCTTACGTGACAGATGCATGTGACGACCGCATGGGCTTTCTGCTCTCTAGAGCTAGCCTGAAGTACAGCGAGGGACACTATCTGGGTAAGCCAAGGAAGTGAAAGCTGTCGACACTGCGCCCACGGGAGCGTGGTCATGATGTCAGAGTGGTGAAAGGAATAGCCTGTCACTATGACTTTGTGCTTTATCAGTAACAATATTTATTTGTATATAAGCCCTGTGGTGATTTGTTATGAAATCAGAAAGAAATCAGACAAGACACAGATGGATGAGGGTTTTTCCTGAAGTACATTTTCAAAATGGAACTAATTGGTATTCTTGGAAAAGATCCGCAGAATACACTTGCGTGAACATTCAAGCGTACTGTGCTGGAGTATTTATTATTGTCCAGATCTCTGCCCAGTCTTGGCTCCCTAAGGCCAGTGTTTCTGCCCAGCCTGGCCCCAGATCGACTGTCCCAGAACAGACTAAAAACAGCCTTGTACATTGCACAATGATCTAAGTACAGTACACAGCCCATCAAAGTCACTGGACACTTTCCTATTCAACTGGAAACTGAACATTCCCAGGAAAATTGAACCTGGACACGCTGCAGAGAATGGGATCTGTGAGGTTTGAAGCAGGCGGCAGACTGGTTACGGGATCAGGCCTGAGCCCCAATCGAACAGAAACAGGCTGATGCTGTTCAACTTGTTCCCTCCCACGCAGTTGAACACTGGATATAGGCAGTGATTAAGTACTTTTAACTGACTCTACAGATTTAATATCAATACATTCATTACAACTCTACACATTAAAGGTGTTAAACTAAGCATATTTGAAACATATGGAAAGAAAACACAAACTAATAATGGTTGTAGAGTAGAGGTGGGGAGTAACAAACTACATTTACTCAATTCTTTTACAGTATTCGGAAAATTTGTTTCAGGAAAGAGTACTTTTAAAGTAGGGTACTTTTACTCATGCTAACAAAATAAATACTTGTACTTCATTACACTGGGCAACTTTCCTCTCATCATTTTATTTGAAAGCAATAAATGGCTAATTTATTCATTCAATTTCCTCATTGGATGAAGTGAACCTACTGTCAAATGAAAGCAACTCTGCAAATGCATCATTTTGTTTGCCAGTGATGAATATCTTTATTAGTTAACCATATGCTGTCTGTGAACGATTCCTCAGGTAGAGCTACAATCAATTTCATTTAATACAGGATCTTTCAACCAAACAGATATAAACTTCTACATAGTGCTGGTACGTCAAATGGACAAATACAATACTCGACCCGCTACTAGCTGGCCTCCGTCACATAGGCAAATCTTTTACATTTCCCATAATAATATCACAAATAAATATCACAGCATCCTGAAATCAAGTCCATTACGTTTGAAATTAAAACGTTCTGACTGAGATACACATGAATTTATAACCACTTGGGATTATTTTTCATTTGTGTGATAGTGAATATCTCATAATGTTTTCAGTATGATGTCTGTTTGGGTGCTGTTTGACAGATGAAATATGACTGCCATTTTCCTCAGGTTAGCCATCCACCTGCAGAAAGAAAGCAAAAGAAAGTGATTACCAAATTTGAAAGGAAATTAGCATTAGCATGTATCCTGTGTTTTCTGCATTGAATACAAAGGCTTGTCTGCTAAACTCAGCTAGTGGTGTTATATGGAGCAGTGCTCTTGACTTCTATTGTAATAGCTGGATTCCCATGGAACAGTTTCAACCTGCAGACCACACCTGGCAGATGAGGTAGAGGCCGTTAGACTGTGAGAGAAACCCCCGGGACTCCTCCGGGACAAAGAACCAGTTCAACAGGGGGCAGAGTGGACTCTGGGATATGGTGTCTTTCCCATCGCGAACAAAAGCGAGAAGGAACTGGAGCTAAAGGCACATGGATCAGTTACAACTTTAATGAGCACCTTAATATGCAGAATTACCCAGCATTGGCCAATCCATGCCACAAAAAGCTTAGATAATGCATAGATTGTTTGCATCTGAGAAAAACACTCCTTTTCAGAGAGCAATAAAAGTACAGATACACTCTAAAAACTCTGGGTAATTCTTTGTAGATAAATTCTGGATTCAGCCTTTTGGGTACATTTTTTGGGTTATTTTTGTTCAGTGTTTGGATGATTTTTGTGTTTGCCAGCTCCTGGGTCAGACGTAACAACCCAATGTTTGGGTAGATTTTGTGTGTCTCAGCTCCTGGGTCAGGAGAGAGCAGTGCAGCTCCAAATTGGTGCGTGTCTTCGTAACGGGTTTGTGTAAATTTTTTTTTGTATCTATGAATTTGTTATAGTTCTGTATATTGTTTAATTTTATGCGAGTGTCACTTCGGTCTTTTGGAAACGGCTGGGGCCTCGTTTATAAAACTGTGCATAGGATCCTTACTAAAAGTGTACGGCAACACTTTAGTATACAGTTGCTTCGTTAATGAATAACTACACAAGAACTAATGAGTAGCACAATATTAACAATCTAGTAACTATTATTAACTAACAAGAAACTCTGATTAACGAACTAGTAAGTAATAGCGCACAGACGAAAGTGGTAGTTCACTATTAAGTAATCAATAACTACTATTTTTTTAATACTTCCCAGAGAACTACTGAAAAAGCTTATTAACAATCTAGTAACTATTATTAACTAAAAGAAACTCTTATTAACGAATTAGTAAGTAATAGCTCACAGATGAAAGTGTTACTAGACACTTCTGTGGGAATTACTAATTATTTGGATTTGTATTATAAAGTGAAGATCATTGGAACAAACTAGTAATTACTCAAGTGTTACTAAAGACATTTTCTAAAAGTATACTAAAGTTCACCAAAAATCTCAAACGGTTGCACAAATCATGACTAGATCATGTAGTAATACTTGAGTCATTACTAGTTAGTTCCAATGATCTTCACTTTATAATACGGATACAAATAATTAGTAAGTAATAGCTCACAGATGAAAGTGTTACTAGATTCTTCTGTGGGAATTACTAATTATTTGGATCCGTATTATAAAGTGAAGATCATTGGAACTAACTAGTAATTACTCAAGTGTTACTACATGATCTAGTCATGATTTGTGCAAACGTATGAGATTTTTGGTGAACTTTAGTATACTTTTAGAAAATGTCTTTAGTAACACTTGAGTAATTACTAGTTAGTTCCAATGATCTTCACTTTATAATACGAACGAATCCAAATAATTAGTAATTCCCACAGAAGTATCTAGTAACACTTTCATCTGTGAGCTATTACTTACTAATTCGTTAATAAGAATTTCTTTTAGTTAATAGTAGTTACTAGATTGTTAATAAACTTTTTCAGTAGTTCTCTGGGAAGTATTAAAAAAAATAGTAGTTATTGATTACTTAATAGTGAACTACAACTTTCGTCTGTGCGCTATTACTTACTAGTTCGTTAATCAGAGTTTCTTGTTAATAATAGTTACTAGATTGTTAATATTGTGTTACTCATTAGTTCTTGTGTAGTTATTCATTAATGAAGGAACCGTATTCTAAAGTGTTACCAAGTGTACGTGTGCGCGACGCAAAAAAATGGCGTACACAAAAAAATATTCAGACTTATTAAACCGTTCCTACGCCAGAACCTGAGCAGAATTCACTTCACTATAAATCCCAGTCAGCAGAAGAATGTGTGCACATGTGTCTCCTCCCACGGAATAACCATATATGGAGCTTACAACGTCTAGTTTTACTTATCCTCATCTCCTCATATCCTCATCTGCATATCATTTGCACATGATTTTTCAGCCACGTGATACCATGTTTAACGGTACAAGACATTAAGAAAATATGAAATATGAATGTGCCTTCACATTACAAACATTTTTTTGTAGCCTACATTCTTGCCTTGTTTTTGAATTATTTAATCAAATAGTGTTAAATACATTTAGTGTTAAATCAAATAGTGTTAATTAAATCAAACAGTGTTAAATACATCTTTTCCACTGGCCAAATAGTATTTTTAATGTCTATTTCTTTAAATTCTAATTAACTGATTCATATTTTTAGTGGAACAATTTTCTCAGATATTCTGCTATTAGCTATCAGTTAAAACATTAAAACACAGCATGCCAGAGGAAAAGTGTTCAAAAGCATTGCATCCACAACAAATAGGTCTATTTCTATTTATTGAATATACATTTTTTGTAACTTCTCAGTAATGATTTCATGCAGTTTAAGTGTTTAACTCCATTAATGAGAATGTCATATTTAATCTAAATGTTTATATCAGAAGTAAAACATAGTTTAAATCATTCTTTGATTTATTTAAACTGTTATTGTGAACTGTATTTCTGATTAGGACTCATAATGAAGATTTACGGTTTTACTCCATCTGCCGTTAGATTATAGGCTTTATGTGCGTAAGTTTCACCAAACGGCCCAACGCGCTCATGGCGCAGACATTTATGAAGGGATGCTTCAAGTGATGATAGGTTTGTGAAATTATATTTGTATTATCTTTTTGTAGATTTTCTTTAGATTCTCTGTCTAATGGTGACCAAAAAGACATTTAACTCCAGCTCACCATTGGTGTCGCCAAACTGCGCCTTCTCCAAAACATTCGTACGCATGGGTCAGAGTTTGCGTGCAGGTGTGCAATTATTCCCGTCAAGTTTGTTTTGCGTCGGAAGTGGTGTCTGCCTCTTTCAGGGCCTGTTTTGTGCGTACGCAACGGTTATAAATGAGGCCCCTGATGCCTTGCATAACAGTTTGTGATTTTAATCAAAAAAAGATACAGAATATAAATGCTTAGAAAGTTCAAATATGTTCTCAGAACTGTAGACTGTTTGATTATGGACAGGTTATGGAGCCAGTCACACTTTGGCTTGTGGATGCAATATGTATTCAAAACTATATAAAATAAAAGTAAAAGAATGATCATGCAAACCAGTGGAGTATTTAAAGATTTAGAGGTTTTAAGTTAATCGTATGTTTAATTGTAAACATGAATTTATGTACGAAGTAAAATAAAAGGAAGTACTATAGTAAAAATGAATCTGCAGGGTAAAATGAAGGCAGCATGTGTTCTGTCCTATATTTCCCCAGGCCTTGGGTTGAACCAGTGTATATCCTGATGTATCTCTGCTCAAAGAAAGCCTGAGGCTGTTGTGCGCTGCCGGCTCTGTAAGACCACCACTGTCCCTCCTTTTAAGACCCATCCAGACTCGCAGATATGCTGAAGACGTAACCGCTAACATTCAACCAAAACATGCTCGGAGGATGTGAAATATGTTGTTGGAAAGACTGAATTGTTCTCTCATGCATTCTTTTCTCGCGCCCTAAAGGCTTTATGTGGGAGTGATAAACTGTGCATTAGAGACATGTTTCCTTCAGTAACTGTAACGTGTGGAATGGCGCAGGTATGCGTTTGTGGCTCTTATATCTGACAGCTGTCTGTAAGGATGGCTGTGTGAAGATAAACTCAGTGCTCAGCTTTTGCTATTATTAAAGAAAACATTGCGGTCGCCATGGAGACGTGATGATGGATGTGTGTTGAGGCAGAATTCCTCATAACCGAGAACCTGTCTCTCACTCTGCTCACACTTGGCACACTTTCAATCACTCTCTCTCTCGACAGGCCGAAGCAGGAGCGGCAGCCGTGTGTTTCAGTCCTCACACTTATACACTTCCTGCAACGCCAGAGCATTTCTCACACCATACACAACATATCCATTGTGTTTAAGACAACAAAGCATTTGCATAAGCGCTACCAACACAATTGTAATGGATTCTACGATAGTGATGCATGTTGATGAAAACATCACACCACTCCTGATGGATGAAGGTTCTCTCCGCACTACCGTCACCCGTCCCATTCATGTCTGAGAATAATCTAGAACAAAACCTTGACTTGCAGAACATGTTCTCCACAGCGCATTCATATGTTTCAGGTCTTTTTCTTCTTCTTCCCATTCTGTGCATCAGTCCAAAAACAAGCACATATTGACCAGTGTTTAGTAATACACACTACCAGACAAACGTTTGGATTTGATAAAAAAAAGTTATACTAAAGTGTCATTTATTCCAGTGATCATTACTCCAGTCTTCATTGTCACATGATCCTACAGAAATCACTCTAATATGATGATTTTATGCTCAAGAAACATTTCTCATTATTATCAGTGTTGAAAACAGTTATTTATGATAATATAACATATATTTATTTTTATTTTTTTTGGGGGGGGGATAAAATAAATATATACTTTTATTCATCAAGGATGAATTAAATTGAACAAAGTTACAAGACATTTATAATGTTACAAAAGATTATATTTCAAATAAATGCTGTTGTTGTTGTTTTGAACTTTCTATTCATCAAAGAATTAAGGAATAAAAATGTAAATAATTTTTTCAACACTGATAATAATCATAAATGTTTCTTGATTATCAGATCCTCATATTAGAGTGATTTCTGCCAGATCATGTGACACTGAAGACTGGAGTAATGAAGATGAATGCAGCTTTGATCACTATTTGAAAATATATTAAAATAGAAAACAGCTATTTTATTCTGCCTTGGTGAGCAGAAGAGACTTCTTTTAAAAACACATAATCCAAAACTTTTGACTGGTAGTGTATATAATCAGTGGTTAAAGTGTGATTTGTCAGGTGGGGGAACCCCCAAATTTTGTGTAGGTGCAACAGAGAAAAATGACTCACCGTGGGACAACATACTGACTATCGTGGTATAGCAATACTTTTTGGGTGTCGCTGTGGCACCAAGTAGCCTGTCACTTATTTACTTGATATTTTAATGGTTTTATTTTGGCCCATCTACACTGATTTAATGACAATACTATGTTAAAATTGCTTAACACTGGGACAAAAAGTGGGGTTCGGGGCCTCCCCCGAGAAAATTTTGATTCTTTGACCAAATAATGTGCAATTTAAGACTTTTGAAGGCCAAAAAACGGATAATAAATAGCTTTAAAACCATGTCAGTGGGCATTCGATTATTTGTCAATAGCCTACCTGCTCTCTTCTCATCTACATCTTTCTTTTTCTCAGTCTCCTTATCCTGCCCTATTTCTTCCCCTCCTAAACTCCTAAACCCCCTGAACTTTGACTGATAGTCTTTCATTTTCGTCTGTGTCAGTGAAGTAAATAGGCTTAACTGATAATTATATGTTTTATGAATCATTATCTTAAACAAGTTAATTTACTCAAGGCTACCAGGTCAGTATTGCCACCTTCTACAAGCTTTGGAATTTAAAAAGTAATTTTAAATAATACAAATTACAGGCTACGTTTAACTCAGTTGGTGGAATTGGCAGACGTTCCCTCATCATGCGCTGTGCAAAGCATTCTCAGGTATAAATATGCAGCGAAAATGCACGCAGGTGATTTTTGAATATTAATGAACGAATATTAATGTTTACATACAATGGTTTGTTAAAACTAATCCTGCTATTGATCTCTTTGTAAGACCCAAGAACAGTGGCTATAGGGAAAACAAATGTCAGGCGAAATATTTCGGACCTAAAACTAACTTTACCACGCTCAACCACAGCGAGTGCATTTCAAGCATTTGTAAAGCCTTGTGTATATACTCGACGCGTCCGCACGAGCGCGAGGCTCCGCGCGCACCTCTCCAAATGGACGAGGCGTTTATACTTTATATAGTTTATACTTTATGTGTTTATCGCTCGCGTTCAGCGGGGAGGAAGGGAAGTTGGTCCATATCGGGAGAAGCAAGATTCGTTGAGAATAATTAATCTATTTATTTATTAATTTATCTGAGGTGCCGGAACACAGTTCCGGACCATTCCGGCCCACTTTAACCCCTGTATATAATGTTCAGCATCCAGCTGTAGATGAGAGAGAGAAAGAGATAGAGATAACTCAATGGATGAGGGTTGTTAGGAGGCCATGATTGATACGGGCAAACTGAGGACATTTGTCCAGGACACCTCTCTACAAGAAGGTTATGACCGTCAGGACCTCGGCCTGCATCATTGTTAACATGCATATCGTTTCTAAACATTGTTATTTTTTAAAATTAGCATTCCAAGAGCAGTTTTGGTCTCATCTCTCATAAAATAAAATCATTTACAGTGTTTCATTTGACAAGATTAACAACATCACAACACAAGGGAAAGATGACAAAGAGTTAGTCTTCACATGTGCGAAGGCAGAGCTTCTGTCCTGTGTCCTTAGCCTTTGCTGGAAGCTCTTGAAACAGCCAGAGGTATCTGCCCATCCTTGCACTCTCTCATTTCTCAGAACCCAGTGCCTGTCAGCTAATGTGAGTTGCATGACTCAGAAGGTCTGATTAATGGCATGTTTGGGTAGATCCATCAAAACCAGAAACAAATGGAAGAGCCGATGATGTCACAGAATCAAATAAAGACATTTAAAGCTGCTTCCAGGGGCTGAAAGGTAACCCCAGTGCATGCATGCATGTGGAGAGAGCGGCTCACATTCGGCTCTCTGACCTTTGAATCGTGCCCGCTATAGATGGCAGAGAGGAGCCTGTCTCCTCTCCTCACCCACAGCCCAACTCCCTTCAGTGGAAAAGATTACGTCCATGGCATAACATGTGGTTACACTTAAGCTTGCCGAGAGAGCAGGACTTGAGAAACCAACACTGGTAGGGACGTGATGTTAAACGCCTGATTCTGGGCCGGCTCCAGGGCTGTTTGTGGCACTCTGTGGACTCTTGTAAAGCGCACTGCTAGGTGTGTGAGGTAGAGGTCTGCCCTGCCAGCCTCACAGTGCCAAGGAAAAGAGAACAGTCTGTTCAATGCAACAGATAGTGGGCAACAACAGGACAGAATCAAACATGCTCAGCATAACATACAACAATGCTTCGGTCGTGACTAGCCGTGACATTAATGATGCTTCAAATTTTGCGGAGCGTTGAGGTGCAGTGTCAATCTAGTCATTTTACGGTTCAAAAGGATGCACCTTTGGGGCCACTAAGGCAACAGATCATGAGCTTAGAATTATAAGGTTCTATCTCTACTTTTGGTCGAAATTGAGTTTTTGACATAATCTGACCCAGACAGCAAACTGACATTGAATCAACGTGGAAATGACGTCTCTCATGACATCGAAACAACGTTGATTTTGCTCATCGAATTAACGCTGAACCAACGTCAGACGCGGCATTCTTCAAAGCTAAATGAAAATCGAAAATTGGTTTGCTTTCATAACGTTGAAACAACATTGATTTCAAGTTGATTTTCCGTTTTTGAAAGAATGACACGTCTGACGTTGGTTCAACGTTAATTCGATGAGCAAAACAATGTCGGATCAACGTTGTTTCGATGTCATGTTTCCACGTTGATTCAACGCCAGTTTGCTATCTGGGGATCCATTGGGTGTTTATTAATGCCTGTGTGGTGTTATTTTTGTAAAAAAAAAAACAATAAAAAAAGATTAATAGATAAAGCTATAATAGAAGATTATACTACATAACAGTTTTGCCAGCTGGGATGTAAAAACTTTGATGCTCAATATCTCAGAACAGAGATAGAACCTTATAATTCTAAGCTCACGAGATTACAATCAATATTATTAATTAAATTTAACAAATTAGGATTGAGTAATAATTAACCAAATGAATTACTTAAAAGTTTTACTTAAAACCATTTTAAATGACAAGAATTTACTCATTTTTTTGACAAAAATATCGAAAAACAGACTGACGTCAAAGATGAATCTTTGATGAGTCTTTTTATTTAACTCTTAACTCTTTTTTTTTAATTGCCAACATTGAAGACACCTGATGATAACAAGCAGAAACTCTGAAGGATAAAACCGTGATTTCTAAGTCACCATAATGGTGATCAGTGTATGCTCTAGTTGGGCTTTTAACCCTTAAATCATTATCTTTAGATTTTGTTTGGCTGCTGTACGTGAGTTATAACAGCCAGATGGACAAATAGAAAAGGTGATCTGATGGTGTTGGTTGTGTTTTAACATAATCATCATTTCACAATCATTTGACCTGAATCACTGAACTCATATAGAGCCCAGTTTCTGAACAAGCTTTACTTTATTAATTATAGCTGCAGTAGCCTTGTACATCATCATATTTTCAGTGTCTTCAATTAAACCAAATGATCAAAACATTAAGATGACTTCAGAAATTATTTTATGTAGGCACACACAGATATCAAGGATTAGCGTATGAATCTCAGCAATGGTGACAAACAAATCACCTCTGAACAAAAGCTCATTATTTATTCATGCAGCAATGCATGATGGGAGCCATGAATGAGTTTTGATTGGTGGCACCCAGAATGCAATGCAACATGCTTTATAATTGTTAGCATTGTTGAGATTCACAGTCGACAGTGAGATTCAAGAACAAAAATATTGTATTTGGGGCCACAATGATCCCTTGATGCGCACTTCAGCCTGATATTCAAGGGCACCGTGAGGGAGAGCCACGCCGCGGGACAAGTCTTGATGCATGAGGGAATATAAGGATATGAGCACGGGGAGTCGGAGAAAGAAATGACTCGTGGGCTCCTGCAAAATATATAATTTTGCAATAATAACAGTAATAATAACAGCACGCAGAAGTCTGTAACTGGAGATCTGGAGCGTCGCGTGCGTGGAAATTGTGAAAAATAGCCAACAGACACTGGAACGAGACAGAGTCTAAACGAACCGGGACTGAAGAATCAGCGTAGACCTCTTCCTACGGGCTTTTGCGGGCGGAGGTGGGAGAAAATCTAACGTATTTTTTGCCGGAAGTGGTACATAATCTACCAAAAGACACGCAGAACACTACTGTGAGGACTGTGGGTGCTATTAGGGACCTGTTTTAAGATTTAAATAAATGTCCAGAACGCATTAAAAGTTTTCTGTCTTCTGTTACGGTGTCGCGTAAGCGGCCCCTAAGTTAATAACTAATGATCTTAGCAACGGAAGTGAATCAATCAAAAAACTAACTTTAGCTGGACAATAGCTGGACATTTTCATCAGACTAGCTAGTACTAGTAAGTATCAGAAGTAAAGATTTTTAGAAATCATCCCTTCTGATCAACAACATATACCTATTTGTAATAAACACTGAATAATCAAGAAGTGCGGTCTTCATCAAGTGATTTAGCAGTAGCGCGGATGATTTGGTATTGGTTTTGAGATTCAGAGATTCTGGCTGAATCTGAAATCGCCCCCTAGACTCTCAAATAGGGCATTAGTCCAGGGGACAGCCATTTGTAGTGGAGTCCGAAAACACAGTGCACTCATTAAATCCCGCATTGCACTGCAAGTGGACAACTGATGTAGGCTCAATGACTGCTCACTCCTTTTCATTCCTTTCTTTAAGTGAACAGTATTAGTGAACGAGGGTCTACGGGGCAATTTCGGATGTTTTCTCAGATCATAGGCAGCCCTGATTTAAGAAAGGCTAACAACTTCTCATGATATCTTTCCAGTGCTTCTTTGATTGTTTGTTTGCTTTCAACTCCCAACAAAGACATGAAATATACAAGAAACAGGCACAAAGGAAAGATTTGCAACTCCTCATCGCTGCTAAAACTGTCTCTTCGGTCTGGATTTATCTCTGGCCTGCTCTATAGCGGTAGAACAGGAGCAGCCAAAAACTCTCTCAGGATCGGCTTGGAGCAGCCGGCCAGCCGGCCTGTGCTCTCTCTCTCTCTCTCTCTCTCTCTCTCTCTCCGCAGCGATCCTATCGGACATGGCAGCATCCCAGCGCTCGCTGCCGCATGTTGACAGTGCCATTACAGCAGATCAGCCGGGATGCTGAGGCTCACTGAAGGGATTTGTTGCCACTGAGAATGTAAGCTGGATTTATGAATCATTTTTCCACTGATGTGAAATCACCAGTAGAAGTGGAGAAAGCCAGCTGATCCAAGCCAATGGCTCTCGTCTAAATCTCTCTTCAGACCTTCATTTGAGAATTTTGCTGTGAAGTAGTGCTGGAAAGGCTGAAATCCGAGGACAGATTTATGGAGATTTGAGGAAGAGGCCTTTCTCTCGTCTTCAGTGTGGAAACGCTGAAGCATCCCATCAGTTAACGGCTGTCGAGATCCTCAGTGAGTCGACAACCAACACTTCACGAGAAAAACCCTGAGACATGACACGACACACACGTGAACTGACACCTCGATTCATCCCATCTTTAGGTTCGGTGGCAGAATGAACAGATCCAACGAGTCTCGGCAGCGAGTCTGAAAAACCCACTCATTACGCGAGGCCTACGGCTGCAGGGAGGACAGGTAGGAGCTCGCTAGAAGAAAACCAGCACAGTGGCACCAAGTCCAAACGCATCTCTGCGGATATTAAGAATATAGAGAAGCCCAGATTTCAGATATTCTGGAAACATCTTCAACTCATCCTGAATTAGACACTGCAGTTTTCAGGCGCACATTACAGGAAATGAGTTGAGCTGCCTGAAACCATCAGGCAAACTTTGGCAACAATGTGCCATGCGTTTATGCTTTCCATTTCTAGGCGCAAAAAGGGAAGTCTGCTACAATTTCACCTTAAATAAGAAACATATCAAGGCTCTAATGAAGTTTGCAGAGATGGAATAGAAATACAGCGAGGCTCTGAGAACATTAGGCCAGTTTCACACCACATCAGTGTGAGAAGCTACTCAAGCGAGCTACTCAAATATTGATTAAAAAAGGCATCTTGACACATAGTTTAGTAAATCTGACTAATTTAAGCAGTTCATCCTGCATTTAGATGTAAATGTCATCTCCCTTCTCATATACAGTAAATACGATTTGTTAATGATAAAGTTTCAAATAATTCTCAGGGGCCAAATCCGAATAAACATTTTAGAATTTATATCAGTTATTAATTCAAAGAAATACTTTATAACTCACTTTTGGATACGTTTACACGACAACTATATGCTTAAATCTGAGTTTTCCACATAAAGACGACACCATTGTCAAAACGATGGTCCCACGGATCTGCGAAAACGACTGAAAACGCTGTAAGGCGATGAAATACTATAGACTGAACATGTGCATGACATCATTGTCTTCAGAGATTCACGTTTTTGTTTGCAAAAGTTTGCGCTTTCAGGTGCCCGAAACACTGTTGTCAAGTAAATGGACAGCCAAAACGCATAAAAAGTGTTACGTTTTTAGTTGAAAACGGCGTCGTGTGAACAGTCCATCTGGAACCCCAGTGTGTTTTGCAGTCATGCTGTCGTTTGGTTTACGTGTGTAGTGTGGAACAGGACTTTTCCCGAAAATATGTCCCTGCAAAAAACACACCATCATCAGGCTCTGCTCGACTGCATGAATACCCTGAACGGATGCCTTGACTGCACAGGTATGAAACTCAAGATAGCATGAACATGTTTATCTCATTCAGAAGCTGATGTGGTGACATTCCTCATAAACGTGTCCTCTGTGTGAACCGCGATCTTCAAATCAGAGCGAGGGGAAAACAGCCCTCATGGCACCAGGACAATTCAACACATCCACAGACAAGAGACTATTTGTCTGAGACTGAAACATGACACTTCATATGTAGAAAGAATGTCTTACTGTCTGTCTGTCTGTCTGTCTTGCTTTTTTCTTTTCTTGAAAAGATTTACAAATACAGGCTCCTTCATGTCTGAGAGGTGTTGGAAATGGTACGAGTTGATTGACAGCTACAGTTTGAAGTAAGTGTACAGTACGTGCTAATTTACTTCCTTCCTTTGAGCTCATCAGTAGATAATCCAGAAAATATGAGCTAGTCTGCTAGTACAAAGCAGAAGACCTAAGCTTCATGGAAAAAAAAAGAGTCTGTCATGAGTGTGATCTGCATCAGTGTATCGTGACTAGGGTTGGGTATCGAGAATCGAGTATCGATTGGAACCGGGACTAACTTTTCATTTTTCCCGGAATCGTTCAAAAGTTAAAATTTCGATTCCTAATTTTGATATTCACTGTCCGCCGAGCGGAAGAAGAAACCGCTGAACAACACCAACGAAGAAGCGTCTACCGGAAGTGTTGGCATAACCGCGCGAGTCGAACATGAGTAGCTTAAGTCGGCTTAAAAATAACGAAATCTCGGCAAAATGCAAAATTTGTGACAAAAGGAGTATTTGTGACAGAAGGAGTATTTCCTTTAGAAAGGATTATTTCCTTCAGAAAGACCGTTGGTTAGCAAGGTTAGCTAAACTTTTTTGACCCTGCCTCTTAAAAGAATCGGAATCAAGAATCGTTTGGAACCAGAATCGAAACAAGGAATCGGAAACGGAATCAGAATCGTTCAAAGTCAAATGATACCCAACCCTAATCGTGACCCCCTTACAGTAGAACAATGATGTAAAGAGGTCAGTCCTCTGAGAGGCTGAGGGACATTGAGATTGATTTAACCTGGTGGTGTCAGTGCATCACAGTGCCATTACCCAGCATGCAGTGCACAGAGGTCAAAAAAGGGAACATGAGAGCCCCAGATACTGGAATCTTTTGAGGTGCTTTAAGAAAACAGCCAAACTACGACTTCTAAACATCCAGCTAACTGGTGTATGTGTAGATACTTAGCCAAGTTCAGAGTCAACAGTGTGTTTACCATCAGTGGTACAGGCACATTACAGAAACTGAACAAAATCAATGGGAACACTTTACTTGAAAGGGTGTGCATATGACTAACAAAACACCTTCACAACCATGACATATGTTATGAATATGAAGGAAGTTTATGACAACTGTCATTAAGTGTCATTCGCTTAGTTTTGAAATTTTTAATGACATTGTCATATTTGAACATTTTTAACTTAATGTCATATTTGCATTAAAAATTTCATAATTGAGCGAAAGACACTTTAATGAGTGTTGTCATAAACACGCATAAACCCTACTTCATATTCAAGACATATGTCATGTCATGATTATGAAGGTGTCATGTCAGTCTTATGCACACCCCTTCAAGTAAAGTGTTACCGAATCAACTTGTTACATTTGGGCCATGTGGGTTGTGTCTTTAGCAGGTACTTCACTAGCCTGGAAATCCGAAAGATTAAGGGTCTGGTATTGAGTAATGAAAGTCACCCAGCTCGAGGGGCGGCACCAAGCAAACCTCACGCAACTGCACGCAACTGGATAACTCTACGACCAATCGCAACAATACGCTTCGCTACCAGCGGAGCTAACTGTTAGATTAGACTCTTGCCGTATCCGGTCGGCAAAACTGCAAAAACGTCCTTCTTGGCGTCTTCTGTTCCTCTTTTAGATAAAAAGCCAAACTCGTTCATTGCAGCGGCCAAATCCGTTTCCAACAACTGGTGTTCATCCATAGCCATCTTGCAATGTTTACCAAGGACTTCCATGTTGCAGCACTGTCGCCATCTCGCCTCTGGCCCGCCTACATCAGACAACCCGTGGTGATTGGTGCAGCTCGGATACAAGGCCAGAGTTAATGAGCATCATTACTCAATGCCAGTGGGACTGCTGATTTCCAGGAGAGTACTTCACCAGCCCGTTCTCATCCCAAGGCATCATCTAACTGATGCTTTTGAACATGCGTCAGCTTTAGGGCACCCTTTAGCGTCAGTTAGATGACCATCATTAAAGGGTGCCTTAAAGCGTCTGATGTTGACGTATGGTCAAAAGCGTCAGTTGGATGACGCCTTGGGATGAGAATATGTTGACTTCACACCCTTCATCTGAGCAGTACACAGTGACCAGCGACTCCGATCGGCTGTTTTCTGTCCAGCCAGGCGATCCTTCAACGACGCATCATACTATAGTATGATGCGTCGTTGAAGAAATCAGCTAGCTAGTCACAACTGTTTCCCGAAACCACATTGTCGCAAATTAATCGTTCAAGCACGTTGATGATGTCACGCAGGTGTTGGAGTAATAACTACTTTTAATGAATCTGTTTGAGATCGAGTTTAACGCTAGATGTTTTGATATAAATTACAGACATGTTAGACACAACTTTGTGATGTTGTTTCCTTAACGATGGTTTCGAACTTGCGACCACAGTTGGCTAACGATGCTTTCGGGAAACCGCAGCAACACATGCAATAGCTCTCGGCTTCATCAGCGTCTGTCAAAACTGTCTCGCTTTGGGAACTTTGATTCTGCAAACACAAAGCTAATTGAGTCAAACCTCATCAGAATACCTGATGTAACATTACCCACAGAAAGAGAGCGAGATCTTTCTGTTTGCACTCTATAAAACTTAACACAAAGGGAATTGCACAATGTTCTTCGCCAACCGGTTTGACAGTCAATAAAGGATTAGTGGAGTGAAGACATGAAACCAAACAGGCTTATTCAAGGTTTTTAATCCATTCAGTCATCGTTCGATGAGATTCTGCGCTATTGTAATCCAGTAAAGATCAAAGAAGGAATACACGCCTGGTTTGGGTGGCTTCAGGTACACGCTGAGCTACAGTGATGTTATGTGCAGCTCGTCCTTCCTTCAGCCTCTGGAAGCATGTTTTCTAGTGCCATCACTCGTTTGCGTTAGGCGTGTGCCGGTGGCCAGAACAGGGGAACACACACACACACACACACACACACACGGGCAGGTCGGGGTGTGTACGTGCTGGAGCAGAAGTAGCACAGGGGCTGAGGAGAGGCGGAGGACATCGAGACCTCACAAGCGGCTGTTTACACAGTAGACGCACTACCGTAGCACAGCACTTCACGCATCAAGGACGCAGGGTTTACAAAAAAACTACACAAGATTTGGGGCAAGTCCTCTTCATGCATATGAAAGAAAAATAGCACAAAGAAAACCTCAAGTTCTGTCTCTTCTATGCTACCCTTTGCCAGAATGTGTCTAGATCTCAAAATCTGCAGTCAGATAACTCAATATTCTCCCAATATATATGAGCTATGATATCCACAGCAGATGTATAGCTCTCGAACATGTCTTTAAGACAAACATCTGCAGATCCAGCATTGCCAGAATGATGGATGATGTGACCAGCATGGGATGCTCAAACCACCAGCTAGACCAGCTCTAACCAGCCTGGATGAATTATGCTGGTTAACTCGGGAGAGGTGGATGTGTACGAACTGCAGAGCTACATTACTTCTCCTGTGAGAGAGCATAACAGCTGAGGGAACTGGATAATATTCTGAATGTTCAGATCCAATCTGAACTCTGACCTGTAATGCCGCCTGAATCATAATCATACACTGTTCATTCATTGGCCAGAGGAGAACCGAACGACTGGGTCTGGGTTCTCCAGAGGTTTTTTTTAATCCTCCTGTCTCTGATGGAGTTTCGGTTCCTTCACTGGCTTTGGCTTTAGGCTTGCTTAGTGTGGCGACATTTAATATTCAACAATAACATTGATCTCCTGCATTGACACCATTATATGTGAACTGAACTGAGCCGGACGATGACATCACGGTTTACTCTAGAGTGGCTATATATATAAATAAACTAAATGTATAGCTTTCTTACAACGGAAATGACCCATCACTGAACTTACCTAAGCTGGACTGTGACGCTATTTTCTTCTGGAAACAAACTTTTTGCATTATTTTCCTGTTATTGAAAAACTCGCAATATTAATAAAGGTGCCTTGACTTGACTACTGTATAAAGTGTTATATTAATAAAGGTGAGCCTATCCCCTTCATCAGGCCACCAGCACCAGATTGCCTTTCGCACTCCTCGATGACATCACTCTTTCCAAAGCCACTATCACTATCATTACCCACAACCCTTAGCGGCAGCATGATAATCTAGGTGGGAATAATGCCTGTGATTATCTGCGAGCAATTTGCTCGCTCACAAGTTTCTACAGCGTACAGGAAGGCTGAGAAGACTCTGTACAGACATGCCGTCCGACAGGAGTCACATCTACACCCAGAAACACACGATCTCAGCTAGTGCCACAGTTGTTCTGTGATTTCAGCGCACACACAGACACTGTAACGCAGGTCTGCCGATCTACAGATATAAGCGCTCAGTCATGAGTCAGACTCTTATCAGCGTGTCTTACAGAGCCATCGAGAGCTGTGGGAAGTCTCCCTGACTCACTCGCTTGCTGAACCAGTAACCCGTTTATTCAGCGTTGCCTCATAGAAGCAGATTCTTGTCTGCACAGGTGAATGAGATCATGACAGCCGCTCAACGGAGGAAACATGATGATTGCAGCTGGAGGCCTTCACTGGCCGACTCGAGGAACACACACACACCTATCACACGCTGCTCGCCACACACCGGCTCGATGGAGGGGACGTGCACGCCACTTTAAAGTCATTATGAATTTCAAAGAGTAAATGAAGATTCAAGCGGCACTCGGATCAAGCGGATCTCCTCTTCCAGTCCCGAATGAACATGGGTGAACCGCGGAGGGAAAGATTCAATCTCAATCAGTGTTTCAGCCCAAGGACAGGCGTTCATCAAACAGCTTGTATCACTCAACGTTACACTCAGCACAGCTACTCACAATCCGCATTTCGCTGAATATGTCCAGTACACTGCATTATATGTCTATTATATTTTATACACATGTGCTGTAGAGATAAGGGCTGAGGAGGACGTCCACACGACCTGAGTGACATCGGAAGTGTGTTTGTGAGTTTTGAGGGGTTGACTGTGTTTGCAGACAGGGCTCAGATGCAAAAGAATGAAACAAAACATGAAAAACGAGAAAGCTCACCTGTGGCACGGCTCTTTACCCTGAAAACATCCATGAACACTTCCTCTCGCTCCTTAAGCAAACACACTGATCTCGGGCGGAGAGACTTCTGCACAGTTCAAAGGGTGCATGTGTGTGTTTAAGTCTTAGCATGTGTGCGCGCGCATGAGTTGGCATGCTCATAAATTACTTATCAAATGCCAGTGTGTGTGTGTGTGTGTGTAGAAGTCTGCATTAGAAATCTAATCCCAAAAGAAAATCTGTGTGTGTGTGTCATGCTTTAATAAAATTGTAAAAACTTTTTTCTCTCGATATACCAATATTATGAGCGTTCCCGATGGTCTACATGACATCAGCTTCACACAGGCCAAGGACATCACACACATGCCCAAAGGTTTCTGTTAGGACGTTAGAATAAAACAACTGCGTCAAAGTCCACACCATACTATACAAATAAGATGTGTGTGTGTGTGTGTGTGTGTGTGTAGGCCGATTATCTTCAGCATTAGCAGTAAGCGGGTGGCATGGCGGGTGGTGTTAGCCTGTGACAGCCTCCACACACACACACACACACACCACATGACCAGTTTGGCAGGAGACTTCATCCACGTCAGACCACACAGGGGAACATAGGCTCCTCTGCAGGCTAAATTAAGCAAGGTTGCCTCATGGTCTAAACTAGGGCAGAATTGCAGTCTATACGAGCACACACACATGAGAATATGTGGGGAAATTGCTTTAGCATTAGTTGTGTTCTGCACGCACTAACACACACACACACAGCTGGACTGAGTGTGCGGATGAACATTTGTCTGCTCCTGACGTTAAACACAATACAATTATTTGAATTGAAATGAATTTTATGCATTGTACGTTGTTCATTTTTCATTGAGTTATCATTTCTTAATTCATTTAAAGTGCAACATGCAGGTTGATTTTATTTCTGAATTAATACTTTAAATTGTCTGCAGAGGTCTTTTAAAAACACTTATGTAAAAATTACTAATGAAATCTCATTTGATGTAGAGATTTTGATGAAAATGCGCTAGGCTCTGGAATAACGCCTTTCCAGCAAGCAACGCGTCATATGACGTGGCCCGAGGAAAACAAATCAGCTCGCGGCCGCTTTCTCATTGCTGGGTGTTGATGTAGTTAGAGCAGTAGTGAGAGACATATAGTTTTAGATCGAAGCCATAATGGTAAATTATTGTGTTTGTGGTTGTTGCACGAATTCCAGCCTGTCAGGACATCATATCCATCATTTTCCTTCAAGGAAGAACAAGGCTTTTTGGTCTTGGGTGCGTTATGTGCAGGTGAATAGAGCAGACTTCACTGCCGCGTCTGTTAACACACACACACTCGGTCGTTTGTGGCGCACATTTCACTCGCTTTAAATGGTATCACAAACTGCATTTGAAAAGCATTATTTATTTGTTGTTATGGCATGATCATTAGTCAATGTGGATAGTGCTAACCAGCTTGGATGGTCTGCATAATCACTGTCAGCATAGAATATGAGAAGACAAAACGTTGCTGGCTTAAATAAAGACAATCTAAATAGATGTTTAATCAAGAACAAAGTGAAATGTATGTTTGCTAAAGCAGATTTATTGCAAAACACCAAGGTATAGCCATACAGTAGATGAATCAGCGTTAGCCGCGGTGCTAACTTAGATGAACTCACTTGCCCTGTATTAGCCACTGGTTTTCTCGACACCACAACTCTAACGTTACTTCTTTCCTCTGCCCATTGTTCGTCTCCCGATCTCCCCCTGACTTCTATCTCGCCTAGAAGGCTCATAATTATTTGCCTGTGGGTCATCATAGGCATATTCGTCAACATCGGAGAACGCGGTTTCGTCGTTCGCATCCATTGTAACCTGAGCCTGAACTTGAACAGACTGCCTCGCCAATCGTCACTTCCGGTTAGTGCGTTGTAGACGCGGGAGTTATTTTATCACAATTTTTCTCAAAATATCGTTAATGGCTAAATATATATTACTCCAGTTCAGAAAATCTTGTTGTTTTATCGTCAACTTACACTATGCTATATAGGGGTGTCCAACCTGCAAGTTGCACTTTAACATTCTGTGTCATCTTTAAGGACTCGTCAGGATAAATTTAATAATCGTTTAATGATTCATAATATTTTGTCCACAAGTGTAACGAGCGATTAAATAAAATCAAACTTCTTATCAAGTGTAACTATAATTAATCTAACAATATCTTTCTATTATTTATCTTATGTTTGTAACAAATTACACAAGCTGCTTTTTTGTGTGAAAAGTGCTATAGAAATAAAATTGAATTGAACTAATACCTGATGTTCAAAGTGTGGTTAAATTGTTGAAAAGGTAAAGATCATAATTATAAAACATAACTTTTATGTAATAATTAATCTGTACTATTTTTAAACTCAGTTAGATCAGCTCATTTAACTGTACTATTAATTATAACAGGGAATTCAACAAAAAATAAGTTACTTTAGTAGTACTTATTTAACAAATTAAATCATTTTATTTGCAAATTGCTCATTGCTACATTTGCACTGTAAACGTGTTTATAACTCACATGTTAGCAGAAACAATCAGATGCTTCAGTTCTTCCTCACATTTTATTTGGTTTCCACAAATAGAAAGTCTCTTCTAAAAATAATGGCTAGACTTCCTTAGTGAAAGAAAACCTTTACCAAAATGTATTCAAAATACATTTCTTTTAGTATAGTAAGAATCCATTATTTACAATATTTACTGACATATCACTTGAGATAAATATTATAATTAAACTTTATTTTGGAAAACTTCTTTGTTGCACAATTCTTAATATTAAGCTTAACATGTGTTTTAATATCACTATTAGTAAAGGATAGAATTACGTTTGCAATATTTGCCTAAAGTATACTTGGAATAGTTACACTTTAGCACAATCAAATATACTTATCTTTAATTGCATCTCAGCACTATTTCCAGATAAAGTATATTAAGCACAAAATTACTTGTTCCAATTTAGCAGACTTTAAGTATATAAATTTAGTATACCAAAAGTACAATTACTTGGTATTTATATTAAATACATACATATTTACATGCATTTATAGTATACTTAGCATAATTTTTTAAATTTCAAATACGTTTTAGTATATTTATTATTCACTATGGTATGCATAATTATCATCCATACAATATAAAAATGATAAACACTTATTATTACTAAGCGGCAAAAGACAGGCGATGTTGTCTGAAATTATATTTCTTTATAAACTGCTTTCATTGGGAGCAGAGATTCAGGGGGCGTGGCTTTATTACACCAGATACATGTTACGTTCTCACAGCTGATTGGTCCAGTTTGGGTTTGGGCAGAGGTGGACAGAGTACACAGCTTTATTACTTGAGTAAAAGTACAGATACCCCTTGCTAAATTTTACTCAAGTACAAGTAAAAGTACTACAGTCAGATGTCTACTTGAGTAAAAGTACTGAAGTACTTGTTTTTAAAAGTACTTGAGTATCAAGAGTACAAGAGTACATTTTCTAAATATTGCATTACAACTGCCATAGTGCTTACATTTATGGACAGAAACGTCCTACATGGAGTTATGAAAAATGTTAAAGTCAATACCTTGGAGAATGTAAAAGGAATTGAAAGTAAAATCAAGTCCTTTTCATCTTTTTACCATGTTGCTTTATTTAACATTTAAGAAAATTTCAGCAAATTCAGAAAATTGAAATAGTCTGGCGAGGTGGGGCCACGGGCTGGCACATTCCCGGGATGGACCTGCTGCGTCTTCATCCATTGGTTTCGTCCATGGTTTGGTCTCTTATCTAAATCTGACCATGGAGTTGACTTTGGCGGAAAGCTGAAGGTGATTGCTGATAGGTTGTCCCAATCAGTGGATCCTGCACAATCCAATCACGTTTGAGAGGGAAACAACAATTTGAGGGTTTCCGAGATTTTTCTTATTTCCATTTTTTTTTTTTTTTTTTAGAAGTAGTTACTTTTTACTCATGGTTATGGATAGAAATGTATTGGAGTAAAGAGTACAATATTTCCCTCTCAAATATACTTGAGTAATGAGTACTCCCCAAAAATGATACTCGAGTAAAGTACAGATCCTTCAAAATTGTACTTAAGTACTGTTCTCAAGTAAATGTACTCCGATATTGTCCGGCTCTGGGTTTGGGATCTCTAACCCAGAGCAAAACCTGCTACAGAGGTCCATTATGTCTTTAGTATCTTTCCTCAGTTCTTTTAGTTAAAAATAACTGAATGTAAAAATATATATCGTGCCACAATATATCGCAATACAAAAATGCAACAACACAAATTGTGGATAGTGACAATATGTTGATTAAACTACTATATAATGTAGAATATGATGTATAATAATGCAATGGGCGAATAGTGCGTCCCGATAATGCCAAATGTCTGATGTTACCAGTAAAAAGTGGCCGACATTATTTTGAATATATCTAGTCAGTGAAAGAGTGCAAGCATATTCGTCTACAATAACTCCGCATTTTCAGCTTCAGAATCATGAATATTGTTATTCTGGTGCCACCATTGTCCTTGGGTTACAAGCACCAAGTCTAAGACTATTCATTTAAACCAACCATTGTTGGTATCAAAGTTAAAATTTGAATCAAGTACATTTTTGTTAACCTATTACCATATCTCTTGGAGTATCGCAATAATATTGTATCTTGAGTTCAATATTGTGGTATGTATCGAATAATACAAATAAAAGAAATTGTGTTCTCTTCCTGTTTGCCTGGGAGGTTCTTGGCTTGAGGAAACTTTAAAGTGGACCAGATTAAATGCTGCAAGTCTAAAGTCTGGCAATGCAAGCCTCACATTCACTGCCCTAAGTAGTCCAATTAATACACACATGCACTAGGTTCCAGCAAACAAGCAATATGGAAACCTAGCAGATATCAAAATGTTAGAAGCTCTTTAAGACTCATTTGGCATGTGACTGCTTCACTTTCCCCATAACAATGACCATTGCCTCTCTATAACCTACTACGGCTATTTCTGGTCTGCTAATGATCTGATCTCTCTCAAACCCCAAGACTTCACACTCATGGTCAGACCAGGCCGTTTACTGCCACTGCTGGCCCGAGACAAAGCCTAACACTGGTCTGTGGATCGCTTGCCTGTTTACTGGTCCAGAACCCCTGCTCCATGAGCCCATCTGTGGATGAAAGCTGAGGAAAAACTCATGAACGATAATCATTAAAGACACAGAGTGTGAGAGGGGGACTGTCCAACCATCTAGGTGCAACCTTATGAGACTCAAAATATTTGGGATATCGTCCTTATTTAATACACCTGATACTCTCACAAGTTCATTAGTAGAGAGCTCTCATGAATTAAACGAGCCATGTAAGATTAGTGACCCTGGTTTAGTGTGACAAAGGAGTTGCGTAGGAGGGTTGCATAAAAGGGAGAAAATCCCCAGTGGAGACGTTAAAAACAACCAGTTCCCAAAGGTATTACATACAAGTGTCCACAGGTGATGAGACGCTTATCCCCTCCCATCTCATTCTGTGCCCATATCACAAAAGAGTTAGACCTTCAGCCCAAAGAGCCAATTAAATCCCGCACTCTCTCAAAGATGTTCCTCTTTGTACCACATACAAATGACAGAGTTTCCAATATTTAAACAAGACTGCCATGTTTACATGAAGGAACCTCATTTGTGCGGCGTATCCTAGGGGTCAGGGCCCAGCAAGCAACAGCCCTGGTTTCTGCATCTAGGTTAACTATATAATCCATCTATGAGTAACACACTTCTACTTAGAATAACCTTGAATTTGGTTACATGTCATTTTTGCCTAAATAACTTGAGAGATGTATGATATTCCATCATTTAAACTAGTAAACAGTAACTACAATGTGTTTGGTCTCATTTCTATGACATGTTATCTAATTGATGACTAGTCTATTCTTTGGGCTCTGGTTAGACGTCTGTTAAATGTACACTAGGCTTCAGGAGCTTTATGTCAATGACCCTGAAGACCTGGATCAGCTGGGCTTTGAGATGAGCTCTGCAGCGCAGGGACTGAACAGCTTTGCTACAGGTGATATACAGTAGATGGTGGTCTTGGATAAACCGTGACCCTTTTAGAGAGCAGAATATCATGACACAACCATCCCATTACATTTGACAAGCAGGACCAATCCACGCAGATCACTCATTTGCACATGAAAGGGTATGATGACTTCAGCATTCAACACTCAAAAGCACACTAATGGTTTCACTTTAAAGGGGACATATCATGAAAATCTGACTTTCTCAATGTGTAAGTGCTATAATCAGGTCCCCAATGCTTCTATCAACACGTGAAAACGCGAAAATTAAAACCCAGTAACTTTGTTTTGTAAGCCTTTCTCTGCAAGATCAAAATCAGATTTCGCTCCACTTCTGACATATGAAGAGGATCGATTATAATCGATTATAATTCTATAGCAAACATTTTTCAGCACTTTCAATATAATCCAAAATATTTCTTAAAATGTGTTCTGATCAAAAGAGTTTTTTAAGACACACTGACATCAATAATCAGCCTGTGAATCTCAGCAATGGTGACAATAATAAAGCATGTTGAAGTGCCTTATGGGCTCCATCAATCAAAACTCACTTATGGCTCCTATCCTGAATTGCAGTATGAATAAATTATTGTCTGAATTGTCTTAGTAATTTCCTTTTCCTAACTGAATATTCTGTTTGTCACCATTGTTGAGATCCATACACTGATTCTTGATCTCTGTGAGTGCCTAAAAGAAAGATTTTTTTTAATCATCAGAACAACTTTTAAGAAAGCATATGAATTGTATCAAAAATTCTGGATCTTACACTGAAGAATTACTGTGATGCTTTAATCAACAATATACATTAAAGTCAGAGATTATACTCTGAATTAGTTCAGTGATTCAGGTCAACCGATGATTTTGTTAAAACATAACCAACACCATCAGATCATAGCAGTTATAACTCAGATGCAACAGCCGAACAAAAAAAAATCAGATTTCACTCCACTTCTGACATATGAAGTGGATCGATTATAATATTCCCGGCCCTAAATCTGCAAGTTTACACACACCAGCGACATTGGGTTTGGCGAGCGCCAACAGAGCCCAGTTCTAACGCACTGGAGAAGATCCAGCGACGCCTGAAACTGTTCTGTGGTCAGGCACAGACGACACTGAACACTATTGACCGGAACATGTCACCACTGTCTTATAAACACTGTCTCAGAAATTGTGGACACTTGTGGAAGAGTTCAACATGATGATGAGATGATCAGTGTAACTCCACAACAACTACACAAATGTCTCCACTAACATTCAGAAATGTGTAAAAGTGAAGCTCTCCCTGAGTCTCTCCGTAAGGCGGAGCTAAAGCTGCTGGTTACTCCTGATTCTGGATCAGTGAGACCGGCCTGTGTTTTTATTGCCAGAGTCTCTGAAACTTGTGTAAAGGCTCCGCCCTCTTCCGAACAGAGGTGGAGCTAAAGCTCATTTGCATGTAAAGGGACATACACAAAAACAATGTGTTTTGCTCACACCCAAAAAAAGTTTGACAAGCTATAATAAATGATCTCGGGGGATTTCTGGGGACACCATAGAAAAGGGGCATATTATGTCACCTTTAAGCAAAATATGACAACTAATAACACTTGTCATGTGCTAGTAGAGTTATTGATGTTTTAATATTCTTGGAAGTTTTGTACCGACGGGGCCCATGTTCATTCTCTTTGCCAGGGTCCCACAAACCCAACGCCGGCCCGGGTCCTGCTCGACGGAAAATCACACAGCCTGTCAAACTCAGTCATCGCAGCCACCCACTCTCCTCCAGCACTTACTGGCCCAATTTAATGTGTCCCAGAACATGTCTCTGCATACAGACAGCTAAAAAAACACATTCATATTCATAGCCACAGTCTTCTGGGTGAATGAAATCTTTATAACGAAGGGCCATTTAGTCAATCCCAACTGGCACGCCACACCATGGGCCGATGGATACACCTCTGCCATTCAACGGCACACGTCTCCCCAATGCCTGGACAATATCCAATGTAATGCAATGCCCCCCCTTCCTCTTTAAATCAAATTGCCTATATTAAGTGAATTCATATTTGCGTCTACTCAGAGGAAATAATCTCTGGAGAGCAGGTTAGTGCAATTATACTGTTATTTTAGCAAATGGATTTGCTGAGTCGTATCCAGCGAAGCTCAGAGACTCACGTTATGTTAATGGACTCTAATGGAGTGGGTTAAAAATGATTCATAATGCTGAGGTTTGTACTTTTGCAAAATTAGTCTGCTTTGGTTATATTGCATGAAGGTGCCATATATATATATATATATATATATATATATATAACTAATTTCCAGCACAGATTTTTCTGCAGTTACCCATACGAAGGATCTCTTTGCTCGAGGATGTAAATTGTGCCTGCTCCAGGATCCATTCCCATGGTGCATTGTGCTTGTGTGTGCGATAGCGTTTAGGGCATTGTAATCATGACTTCTTAAGAGAAAATCTGGGCTAAATACATCTTACGATGTATGGACAACACCATCTGTGGCACGTCACCTCTCAGTTTTTTAAGAACATTATAAAAACACTATGTGAACAGTAATACAATTACAATGAATTTATTAAACAGCAGTTAAAACGTGAAATATCATACTGTTCTGAAAGATACATGACTAGATATTACGGCTGCTTGATTATGGCTAAAATCATAATTAGTCAGTATTGAAACCACAATTATTTAAGATGATTATTGGTGGGTGATACGATCAAAGTCTTATTTCGTGATATTTCGAGTCATTTTAATAATCAGTGACATTTCACAATTATCGATACTTCAGCAAAAACTAATACTAGGTTAATTAATAGAAAAGGAAAAGGGTCCTCAAAATAACTTTCATAAGACAGGTAAACAATTAGCAATAGAATATGGACAAATGAAACTAATTACAAACAAAACAGAAAATAAATACAACATAAATACACTTTAAGAGCTGAATTAAATTAATTGAATTAGATTAATCGCACAGCCCTACTAGATATGTTATATATCATAATAAAATCATATTATCACACCTCAAGCAACAAAGTATAAAGGTCATAAACACCATGGACTCTGACAGATTATTAAAATTTTATTAGTCCCAATCAGGGTTACAGAAGTTTGTCAATACTCTCTTCATATCAGTAACAGAGTCAATTTTAGTAGAATTACTCATGTTTATGTAAAAAAACCAAGCGTGCCGCGCAACCCCTCAAAAGTGAAGCCAAAACTTCTCGATCGCCCGCCTGTGACCGGTCCTAGTATAGGTCATAAACCCCACCTCCCCATGTTATTCAACGGGACGCGAGACCAACTAAACAATTCAATCACACTTCACATATCCTTTTTACAAAGACAGTTTCTGTCATTTACTGTAGTTTCTATCACGTTGATGTAATTTCAAGTGTTCGTTTTTAAAATAAGTTTGTTTTTAGTTAGTTGTGATGCTATAAAAACGGTGCTCCCAGGAGAGTTATTTTTAACACTGTTTTTGCTGTGAAGGAAAAAATTAAGTCAGGATTCAGACCGCCTCACAGCACAGAAACTGCACTAGTTAAAATGACAAATGATTTACTTTGAGCTTCTGACCAAGGCTGTATCTCAATACTAGTTCTACTCAATCTTAGCGCTGCGTTCGACACTATCATAAAATACTCTTGGATCGACAACAAAACTACACTGGTGTTCAAGGACAGGCATTAAGCTGGTTCAGATCGTACTTATCGGACCGTTATTATTTTGTCTGTTTAAACGGGGAAAAATCAAAGATAACGTCAGTAGACTATGGAGTACCGCAAGGATCAGTTTTAGGCCCACTGCTATTCTCAATATATATGCTGTCACTTGGTAATATTATAAGAAAACATGGAATTAATTTCCACTGTTATGCTGACGACACTCAATTATGTATTTCATCACGACCAGATGAAAACACTAACTCATCTAAATTGACAGAGTGTCTCAAAGATGTAAAATGCTGGATGACATGTAATTTCTGCTATTAAATTCCGATAAAACGGAGATATTACTTATTGGTCCAAAAAAACACTCACAGCACCTCTTAAAATGCAACTTTAATATACGTAGAAGGTTGTCCTGTTACTTTATCCACTACAGTAAAAGACCTGGGTGATACTAGACCGCAACTTGTCTTTCAAACATCATATTTTATATGTAACTGCCTTTTTCCACCTTAGAAACATTGCTAACCTATGTAACATGCTATCTGTTTCTGATGCAGAAAAGTTAGTTCATGTGGGTAAGATCACTAAATTCAAGGCTTCTGGTCATTCCTAGGATATCTAAGTCCACTAAAGGAGGGAGGGCGTTCTCGCATTTAGCTCCAAAACTCTGGAATAGCCTTCCTGATATTGTTCGAGGCTCTGACTCGCTGTCACAGTTTAAAACTAGACTAAAGACGCATCTCTTTTGCCAAGCATTCACATAATGCTTACCTTTTATTCCTCTGTTGAGTCAGATCAAATGCATTAATATTATGAACAGCAGCTATGCTAATTCTTTCCCATCTGCTTTTCTGCTGTTATCTCAGGACGCTAGTCCCAAGGTAAATAGTGTTCGTCAGCCCAGTTTGTATCCAGCCTCTCACAGAGACTTCAGATGCCCCAACACCTGCAATGAGACGACTCAACGCCGGCGATATGTTATGCCCTAAATTAATACATGATTAACTAACTGTGTTTTTCTATGTACATTTCTGAAATGCTCTTTCTTTAAAGCTGCTTTGAAACAATTTGTATTGTAAAAATTGCTATACAAATACATTTGAATTGAATTGAATTTTGCAGGTGAATATTGTCCTTGGCAGCAAGTTTTGGACCTGTTGAGTGGAGCAGAAATGATGCTGAAATGAAAGTGTTAATGAAAGAGGTCCAGGAATACGAACACCCACTTGTTTTTTGAATGTATAAAATTATCATACAGTAACATTTCACTTTTTCACATCTCACTTTCATTTCTCTTTGAACTGTCACTACACAGAGGATGTGTTTCCTTCCTGTGTTTCAGGAGCTGTTCTGAGGCCAAAACTACTGCAGTTAATTATACTTCAGCACACTGAATACATATATACATGGACAGAGATGAACACCGGGGTTTGCTAGATTAGCAGTGGCTCACCGCCATGCGTTGTGCTCCAGACCTGCCCATCTTTAGCAGAGCGAGATCTGTTTCAAGCTGTCATTTAGATATCATTTCAAAAGAGGAATGAATATTTTACACAGGGAGGAGAGGAGATTAAAACAAAGAGAAGAAAAAACACAGCACATATCAGATTTCTAATATGAAGCAAGTGGTTTAAATTACAAGAGAGAGGATATAAACAGGGTGATTTTAGGGCCCGCTGATAACAATCGGCAGCATCAACTTTCTGGGCAACATTTCAAGTAGGTTGCACTGAAGGACAAAGATCTCTTTGAACATGAATAAAGAGAGAAAATCCCTTAGTCGTCATTATTTTAATAAGCCTGCGTTCCCAGATTAAACAACACTGGGATTGAGCTGAAAGTGCAAGGCAGGACTGTAGAAGAACACAGGACAACACATCTAGACAAAGATATTATATAATATAAAGACCTTTTTTATTGTTATGTGTATGAGAATGAGTTTCATTCAACCTTTGTAAACTAAAAACCTCTTCATCTGAAACTGTTTAAATGTCTGGAATTAGTTTGTGTCCCTTTGTGTATGTGGTGGAGTGGATAGACAAGGAAAGGCAAGCCAACACACCTAGAAAATCCATAAACAAACCTTCCCAGAATGCACCTCACAATGTTAGTTTTTAGTATGTGCAGAGTAGGAATCAGTAACTAACTCTGAAGTGTGGAAAGACTAATAATAAAGACTACATGGATGTGGTACTGTAGGTGGTTGAGTCCAATGACATCTGAACTGAATGGATTTTTCCAGGATCTGACCATGAACTGCAGGCAAGGTCAACATTCCTCTGTCTAAACATGCCCACAAACACTGGAGCTTTCCCTCGAGTGCATATGTGTGAACGAGACGTAAAAACAGCTCAATCAGGTGTCCATCAGCGTCAGCAAACACGAACCGGATAAGAGCGTGGCTATCGACCCGCTGGCGACCCTGACACCGCTCATCAGGGCTGCCGTGGGATCAGACATCCCCCCACATCACATCACAGCAGAGCCTTTGTGGTTAAAAAGTATATAAATGTTTATTTTGTTTATAAAATGTCCACTGGTTTGTCTAGATCAGACTCTTATTCCTCTGCTGGATCGTGTCGAGACTTTGAAGCTGCACTGAAACTCACATCTGGACCTTCGACCTCACTGAAGTCACTATATGGAGAACAATCCTGGAATGTATTTTTCAAAAACCTTTGTTTCTTTTCGATTGAAGAAAGAAAGACATGAACATCTTTGAAGACGTTGGGGAGGGTAAATGATCAGGAAGTGAATCCTCCTGTGAGCTGGCTAGCGTGTCACATAGCTGTCGCTTGTTTGATAGATGTTTTCCTCACCTCTCCGTCATCCACCACACCGCCAGATGAAATTCAAGTGCTGCCTGTAAAACTGACCTGAGACTGTCAGTAGGTCACAGACCTTCAGTTGCTTCTGACCTGAAATTGCTAGTCTGACACGTACACCAGCGTACGTGCATGTGCCCAACTGCGTAACCCATTCACTGAGAGTCCTGATAGTATCAGTCGCATACCAGCATCAGCTCAGTACACACAAGCCCTCATGCATGGCCTGGCTCATTCAGACGGCTCGAGTGAAGTAGACAGAGGTTATGATAGACACTTTATCACTGTGGCTCTGAGCTGAAACTCTCTAATCTACAGCAGAGAGAAAAGAGGAGGCAACGGCACAATACTCCCACAACAAGTTACACTACGGGACAGATCCTCCGGCTGTGGAAGCTTGTTTCCACCACAGAATGACAAATTTAAAAGGTAATTGTGAATAGTCACAATTGTCTATTACAAAGTCAGAATTGCATGATAAAAAGTCGCAATTGCGTATTATAAAGTCAGAATTGCATGATATAATGTCGCGATTGCGTGATATAAAGTCAGAATTGAGTGATATAAAGTCCGAATTGCGAGATATAAAGTCTCAATTGCGAGATATAAAGTCAGAATTGTGTGATATAAAGTCAGAATTGCGTTATATAAAGTCAGAATTATGTGATATAAAGTCGAAATTGTGTTTTAAATTCAGAATTGCGAGATATAAAGTCAGAATTGCAAGATATAGTCAGAATAGCGAGATATAAAGTCAGAATTGTGTGATATAAAGTAAGAATTGCGTGATATAAAGTCGAAATTGCGTTTTAAATTCAGAATTGCGAGATATAAAGTCAGAATTGCGAGATATAAAGTCAGAATTGCGAGATATAAAGTTGCAATTGTGTATTATAAAGTCAGAATTGCGAAATAAAAAGTCAGAATTGCATGATGTAAAGTCACAATTGCATATTATAAAGTCAGAGTTGCGTGATATAAACTCGCAATTGTGTATTATATAGTCAGAATTGCGAGATATATAGTCAGAATTGTGAGATATAAAGTCAGAATTGTGTGATATAAAGTCATAATTGTGAGATATAAAGTCATAATTGCAAGATATAAAGTAGCAATTGCGTGTTATAAAGTCAGAATTGAGAAATATAAAGATATAAACTCGCAATTCTGAAAAAAGTCATTTTTCCTTAGAATTGGACTATATAACAGGTAATTGCGAGTTTATACAGTATCTCACAATTATGAGAAAAGATGTCAGAATTGTGTTATTAAGTCAGAATTGCGAGATATAAAGTCAGAATTGCGAGATATAAAGTCAGAATTGTGAGATATAAAGTCAGAATTGCATAATATAAAGTCGCAAATGTGAGATATAATGTCGCAATTGTGTATTATAAAGTCAAAATTTTGTGATTTAAAGTCACAGTTGTGTGATATAAAGTCAAAATTGGAAAGATATAAAGTCAGAATTGCGAGATATAAAGTCAGAATTACGTGATGTAAAGTCAGAATTGTGAGATATAAAGTCAGAATTGCGAGATATAAAGTCAGAGTTGCAAGATATAAAGTTGCAATTGCATATTATAAAGTCAAAATTGCGTATTATGAAGTCAGAATTGTGAGATATAGTCAGAATTGCGAGATATAAACTCAGAACTGCAAGATATAAAGTCAGAATTGCGTGATATAAAGTCAAAATTGCGAGATATAAAGTCAGAATTGTGAAATATAAAGTCAGAATTGCGTAATATAAAGTCGCAAATGTGAGATATAATGTCGCAATAGGCTTTATGTCGAGCGTCACGTGACCAAACCGGAAAACGGGTCTCATCGCATCCGCTTGTCAGAGAAAGTGTTAACGGCCGTAAGAACTGACTACGATATCTATGGATTTGTAAGGTAATTAGCTAACCTACCTATTTCACTTTGTTATTGGCGTTTTATTAAATTTAAATATCTAAACGTTACTGTGAAGAATAAAAAATATAAAACGTTTAAATATCAATCTGCACATGTGAGGGATATTGGTTATGCTAATCTTTGATTGCTCCTTTTAAGTTATCTTGATTAAAACCGCAACAAATTTCATGAAGCACATACAAAATATCTGGACCGGAAGCGATGAGACCCGTTTTACAGAGAATGCGGAAGTAAGTTGTGCATAAAGCCTATTGTGTATTATAAAGTCAAAATTTTGTGATATAAAGTCATAGTTGTGTGATATAGTCAAAATTGCGAGATATAAAGTCAGAATTGCGAGATATAAAGTCAGAATTGTGTGATATGAAGTCAGAATTGAAAGATATAGTCACAATTGTGAGCTATAAAGTCACAATTGAATGTTATAAAGTCAGAATTAAGAAATATAAAGTCAGAATATCATGATATAAAGTCACAGTTGTGTGATATAAACTCGCAATTCTGAAAAAAGTCATTTTTTTCCTTAGAATTGGACTTAACAACAAGCAATTGCGAATTTATACAGTATCTCACAATTATGAGAAAAGATGTCAGAATTGTATTATAAAGGCAGAATTGCCAGTTATAAAGACGCAATTGCGAGAGAAAAAAAGTCAGAATTGTGACTTTATAACACGCAGGTCTTTATAACACGCCTCACTGTAAACATCACAGAAGACCTGTTGGTCTAAAGGCTGTATGACACATGCAATCATTCATCGTTCAACCTCCTAATTAATCCTGGGTTATATAATATTTTTTACAGAACTATTGAATGAAAGTGAAATGTGAATATTCACATGGCCAAGATAAGCGCAGAGCAATGTGAGATGTGTGGGACTGAGGGACACCCCCGGGGGGCACTGTGCCATGGGGAAGGGAAGAGGGAAGTTACCAGTCGCAGGTGTGCTCATATTCAGCACCCTTGATCACCAGTCCTGAGGAGTTCCCGCACCATCAATGGCACTGATTGGAAGTGCCATCTTTGAGTTTGAGCACTCAGACCTGAAATCAGCTCTGACCACACATGCCTCCATCGGTCCCCCACCCCCCTCCTCGTTCCCCTCCCCGTGCTCCTGTGTGGATGGAGGTCATTACTGCTGAATGGAGGTCTAGATTCCCATGGACGTCAGTCTAGCCGCTGGCCGACGCACTTCAAACCTCCCCCACCAATCCCTCACTGCGAATGAGAGCGAAACAGATTGGAAGGGGAGAGTTCATCAGATCTCTTCTGGCACATTTCGCGGCTTAGCTTTGAGGAATTATGTAATAGATGATCAGGATCTGCACTACCATAAGTGAAAGCATCTGTATTGCACATCATTAATATGGAATAATGTTTGCTCAGGTGGTCATTATCGTGAAGTAAACCACACCAGGCCGATCAAGACCCTGATAGCACAATGGATTATGATAAATTTTTAGATTTTTAGATTTAAGTCTAAATTTTTTTGTGAAAAGACAAATATTGCTGCATAATGCTATCTGAGACACATGAAACTAACGGTGTCACTGTATGTAGGAATTCTTTGCCTGGGACAAAGGTTTAGCGTTCATTATACGAATGATCTGACGACAAAATGCAGGCATCATAATCAAGTATTGTGGAAAGTCGTGTATTAAAGGGTTAGTTCACTCAAAAATAAAAATTCTGTCAGTATTTACTCACCCTCATGTTGTTCCAACCCCGTAAGACCTTCGTTCATCTTCGGAACACGAATTAAGATATTAAGATCACTCCTGCATACTAGTTCATAGGCTTCTTGAGGGAATGACTTGTTGTCCTCGAAAAATCATTAAAGACATCGTTAAAATAGTCCAAGTGACTACAGGGGCTCAATCTTAAGTTTATCAAACGACGAGAACAGTTTTTGTGCGCAAAAAAACAACAAAAATAACGACTTTATTTCAACTATTGGTTTATTTCTCCCTCTGCGCGAAGTCAGGATACTAGTTTAATAGCGTAAGCTTCTGTTATTGTACGTCACACGCATCACACACATGACCAGCGTCGGCCAATAGTGAGCCTACGTGTGACGTAGCTTTACGCAATCACACTACGTTAACTGACTACAGGCCCATGGAGAAGGAAATGAATAGTTGAAATAAAGTCGTTATTTTTGTTTGTTTTTGCACACAAAAAAGTATTCTCGTCGTTTGATAAAGTTAAAATTGAGCCACTGTAGTCACTTGGACTATTTTAACGATGTCTTTAATGACTTTTTGAGGCCATTAATTGTCATTCCCTCAAGAAGCCTATGGACTAGTATGCAGGAGCAATCTTAATATCTTAAATATCTTAATTTGTGTTCTGAAGATGAACGAAGATCTTACGGTGTTGGAACAACATGAGGGTGAGTAAATACTTACAGAATTTTCATTTTTGGGTGAACTAACCCTTTAATGAAGAATGTGATGCGGGAGGTGTTGTGAATATGGATAAAGGGTGTTGTTATGCATGAGCGGACTGACTATATTGACTATACTAGTATACCATAGCCTCAAGTGCCTTATTGCTTTTATAAAACACTAAACTAATTTGTGACGTGGCATCCTTTCACTTGAAGGTCTAGTGAACGGCGGTTTCACCTCATAGCTGTCGCTAATCCTAAGTACAGTAGAGTATTTCCCGACCGGAAAGATCAGCACACCTGACCATGACTATTGAGTTTCTGAAGGAATGATATTTGACATCCACAGTGACAGAGCAAGAGATTTCTATGAAAGGTCAACAGATTTAGGGACTGCTTGGGAAAGTTTCCTCATGCTCAGAGATTGTGAGTGGTTCATATTCCCACACACCCACACACACTCCACCAGCCAGCAGAAACCAATACATGAGCTCCCATCCAAACTGGCCCAGCCCAACGCCAAATGCCCACAGACACACACCGACACACACACATCAATGCTCCACTGACCAGTCTTGGCTGGCGTCTGCCCTGGCCGTTAGTAATGAACCACTTAATGAATCCATTAAATGAAATAAATGACTGGACTTACACATGTGAAAAGAGTCCTGGCCGAGCATCCGTCACAGTGGCTCCGGGAGAAGTGTCCAAGGTGTGCCGAGTCCTCGGCTCAGGTAACGGATGAAAGACGGGGGAATGGTCATGAATGGTGGAATGTCTTCAACAGTGTGTCTCTGGGCATATCTGTGAAGTCACAGGGATATTGGACAAGCGTAAACGCCCTGGGACCGCGCCAGTGGCTGAGAAGTAACTGTGGGCTTCTTTCTCTCCTTTAAGCGACAGGAGTGTTTTGAGGAAATGGTTTGGATGGAGCTTAAAGCGTAGACCGTACTGTGTGAGCGTTCACTCCAGCAAGGGTTTGGCACTCGGCCCTGTTTGAGCTTCAGCCTCAAATTATTCTCATTAACGGCTCCTCCGAGGGGAAATGGCCATTTGTCTGTGTGTGATACTCGTACCAAGAGGCTATTGGGGCTTTGGAGCTCCACCAATGAGAAACATACAGTTCATTGCGCTGAGGTCAGAGTTCACCAGCTGGAAAACCCACGGATATGCTTCGGCCAAGAGCCTCCGAACGCCTGGATGGCTATCGTAGAAACTAAAGGGAGTTTAGACATTGACGTCACACACTTCTGACAGTGAGACAAACAGCTCATAATCAAGGTCTCCTTACACAACCGGTGTTAAGTGATTACCCAGCAGCCTTTATCACTACGAATCAGTCTCAACTACTCCCTCACGTCACTTTAAACCTGTGGAACAGGCTGACATTTAAGTCCTTATTCATTGAAAATCATTCTTTCCGTTTCACACTGGTGTGTAGGAGCGAGCGGGACACAACCTAACATGGGGCTAGTTGTCACACACTTTTAAATACTTCCACACATGCTTTCATGAGTATATAGTGAAAATATAGAGAGACAAACACACTATATAGAGAAGAAATTTACCAAAATTCAGAAATCATTGGAAAATATCACTGAACATTTATCTAACATATTGTTGTTTAATGCTGATCTAACAGCAGAAACACTCGCCAGGTTGGTCAGTCAGGGCATGTTGTCACACTGATTTATAATAAGCCCCTGTTAGAATTATTATATTCTATACTTTTTATGAATTTTATTGAGAAACCATGAGAAAAAAGTGAATAAAGACTTTGAGTCAATGTTCAGGAATTATTCATTATTATTATATGTTTTTAACTATGTTGTAGATTTGTTTTGTGGTGTGTTTGTTGTCATACTCAAAAAATGTGTATTTAGTATTAAAATGTGGTGAAAAAATGATGTGAAAAAAGTAAATAATTATATTTAATTGAGAAAATATTTGATTTTGTCTTGTATACATTTAGGAATAGATCTTATGATATGTTACGATTTTTCAGGATAAATCAAGGAAAGATATACACTGCATTATTATACACAAAACCACGTAATTGTAAATAATTGACAGCTCGACAGTGTTAGGTTGTGCCCCGCTCGCCCCTACAGTGATCAGTTACGACACATGATGTTTGCTCGTGTCCTCTCTGAATGATTAGTCTTTCATGTGGCTTCAGATGACTGAATATAGTGCACGAGTCATCCAGACTAGCTGTATGCTACTTTAATGATAGTTTAATGACGCTCTTTCACTGTTGGCATCTGTGGTCAGTCTCCAGAAGACTAGAGTAGTCAGTACTCGACAGTAACACACAGTAGAGCCACTCTTTTGGGGCGCCATGGAAGAAAGCAAGTCATACAGATTAGAAAGGACATGAGGGTGAGTCCAGCAACTGTGTAGCCCAACTAGCGCTTTAAACGGCTCGGCAGAAGAAAGTCTGGAAAGGGAGCGAGGGCTGGAGATTTACGGGTGTGACTTAGGGATTTAGTTCCTGCCATGCGATTGGACGGAGTCATGAGGAAACAAAGAAACGCGGGGAGGTGGTGCTGGAGGACAGAGAAAATCCCCTTTGGCACAAGCTTCTGTAATTAATTCAGGAAAAATTCATCCCAGCAGGCTTTTCCCAACACACAGCTCTTTTTAATCACTTCATATCCTCCAGGAGAGCGTCCAGCAGCCCCGGCCACTTCCATGTACTCGCCTCCTCCGGGCTTTAATGCTACACACTCAAGAGTGTGAAGCAAGTGCGGTGTAGAGACATGTTCCCGTGGACGTCCTATGTGAAAGCTCGGGGGTGTCGGGGGTTGGACGTGCCCTCCCCTCACGCTCAGCCTGTGTTTCCCAGGACTGTTTACCACAAGACTCCGCCATCGCTGCCCGTACTCATTAACACCAGCCAAACGGGCCGATGCCAAATCCTGCCCACCGTAACCCTGACGATCCAGCATCCAGCAGGGGGGGGATGATGTCATTGTGGGGCATGCTGGGGGCCAATCAAAGCCTGAGAAAATTATGTCAACCTTTGTTGAGTTTGTCCATTCAGCGCTATAGAAGCGCAGTGAATTGAGATTGGCGGAGAGGTCATTTTCTCTGCGTGTGAGAAAAAAAAGAGGAAAAAAGAAAGGCGAGCGAGAAGGGAAAGCATTGTGGTCATGCTAATGGTGTCGAGTTGGAGATAGCGGCATAAAGATGTCATGATATTTAATTGCCAAAACATCAGCGCTTGGCCTATTGTACAGAAGCCCACGACAGGAGCAACACAGGGAGAGATCAGGGTGAACTAATGTTGCAGCGCTTCTGCACGTGAGCTTGATCTGTGTACGAGGAGAACGACCCTCTTCCACACACACACAACCCCAGACCTCAGCGGCGCGCTGGACTCGTAGCCGAAGCACACGGGCTTATGTGTACGAAGAGACCGGCGCTCTTCTATACACACAACCCCAGACCTCAGCGGTGGCGTTTGACATAAACCAATACATCATAACCTGTCAGAGTCTTTGTCATGACAACTTGATATTACTTAGACAACACAAGCTGTCATAAACATGACATAGCAGATTAATTATAGAAAGCACCTAGCTTTATGGGTTAACATTACGTTAAACTGTCCGGTGGTTGGTTTTGACATTGGCTGTCATGAAGCCATTATAACTTTTTAATGACAAATTCAATTAGTACCACTGTAGTTGAGGACACCAAAATATTAAAGACACAGTTATAATGCCTCATGACAGCCAATGTCAAAGCCAACCCCTTGACCGTTTACCTTAATTTTATGTCAAGTTGTCATGACAAAGACACTGACAGGTTATGATGTTATGGTTTATGATGTCATAAAGACATCTCAAACAATGTCATATTTGCATTAAAAATGTCATTATTGAGCGAAAGACACTTAAAGGGGGGGTTGACTGCGAATTCACCTTTTTCATTTTAAACAGTGTGTAATGTTGCTGATGGTGCATGAACAGTATCTGCAAAGTTGCAGCGCTGAAAGTTCAATGTAAGCAGAGATATCGTCTTTTAAAAACCAGGAAGTGTAAACGCCTACAAAAACGACTGGATTGGGACTACAACGGGTTATGGTACGTCACTAACCCGCACATTTGCATCAACCACTCCCTTCGGAATATGCAGAAAAGGGCATGCGCCTATTTCTGCAGTAAGTCGAGTGAGTTGTGTTCACGCAGCTGACAGGTCTTCTGTGTTCGAGCTTCCCACGGATGTTACTTTGTCAACAATGGATACAATTTATGTTTGATTATATTCCTTAAAGTGACGATCGTAATCTAGCTCTCTGTGCTGCGCATTTTACGGAAGACAGCTTCCAGAATCTCCACGAGTTCAATGCAGCAAGAAACTGTTAAATAAACCATGAAGCAGATCCAACTTTAAACCAGAGGCAGTAATTGTTGGGCCACAACCTGTAAGTAGGCTAAGACTTAATCATTTTAAATGTATTTGCATGTATAATTCCAGACGTAACGTTAGCCTGTGTTTTATTTATGTTTTATTTTTTCAAAATGCCAGCGCTGGCTTTATAGCCACTAGGCTACTGGTTATGCTAGTATTTTGTGTCTACGACAAACGCGTACAGACATTATGGACCTGAATTTTGTATTAGTACTAATGTCGTAAATGTATTTTTTCATGTGTATATGCTTTATAACGTTATTTCCGATTTGATCAAGAACGTAAACTTGCCAACGCTGTTTGAGTATGACATTAGTAGCCAGCCAGTTGCTATTGTTGCCAGTCAAATGCTATTGTGTAAAACAAACATGTATATGGTTAAAAAATGTGGCAAATTATCATTCAGAAACGTTTAGTAAGAGCCGTGTGTGGTGAGGTTCTGCTTGACTTTCTTCATCGCGGCTTTCTCGGTCTGATTCTGCCTCACTGATACTGCAGTTCGACACCATTATTTACGTGTATCCACCGTCTATCTGTGTCTATGGTATCCACCTTTGGCATGGCCCTTTCGCCTGTAAAGGTAATGGGCGTTAATCTTCCGGACAACGTGAGCGACAGTTTAGCCAATCACAACACACCGGCCCAAACTAACCAATCTGAGCCCACGACGTGTTTCTGAGGGAGTGGTTTCATAGAATCAGGAAGTTATCCGCTCGTTCAGGGGACAGAGGAGAGCGCGGCTGACTATAAAGGTGAAGTTTATGAAAAATAAGACTTTTTAAAAAAGAAAAACCACGAATACATACACGAATACATTGCACCCCATAAACACAATCATGCAAAGAAAAAAAGCAGTCAACCCCCCCTTTAATGACAGTTGTCATAAACATGCATAAACCCTACTTCATCTTCATGACATCTGTTATGTCATGGTTATGAAGGTGTCTTGTCAGTCTTATGCACACTCAAGTAAAGTGTTACCGAAATGATCATGGAGGGAATCCATATGATTGGACTGCAAACACAATATGGGCTGGATCATTCAGAGACACGTCTATATTAGAGTGTATTATTAGTGTTGCGCTGAAACACTATTCTAATTGATAACTTGCTACAGTGCAGTAGGGCCTCATCTTAAAAAAAAAGATGTTTGGACTCCACATTTTGTTGGCAAACTTTCGTCCTATTCGTCCAAATTCAACTTTTCTCTCAAAAATTCTTGAGAAAGTTGTCTTAAATCAACTTCAGTCTTATCTGAATTTGAATTCTATTAATGAAAATGTTCAATCTGGTTTTAAATCCTGTCACATTACTGAGTCAGCTCTTTTAAGAGTTTTAATGATATCCTGTTAACTACTGACTCCGGACAGTCTATGGCTCTGGTTCTGTTAGACCTCAGTTCTGCCTTTGATCTAATCAACTATGATATTCTTATATCACGTCTTGAAACGTGTTGGACTTCGTGGCACAGTATTACAGTGGTTTTGGTCATATCTCTCTGACAGGAGGTATGTTGTCAATGTTGGACACCATTCCTCTTCTGAAATACCTTTAAATTCTGGTGTTCCCCACGGTTCAATTCTTGGTCCTGTTTTGTTTTCCCTTTATATGCTTCCACTAGGGTCTATTTTCAACAAGTATGGGGTCTCTTTCCATTTGTAAGCAGATGACACCCAAATTTATATCCCTATGAAGCGGGATAATAAGCAGGTCTTAAAGCCCATTTTGGACTGTTTGGAAGAACTACAACACTGGCTTCCAACTAACTTCATGAGTCTTAATGAGAGTAAAACTGAACTTATTGTGTTTGGTTCAAATGAGCACTATGTACATGACATTGAACTTGCATCTTTGTCACCTTACACTAACCCTGTGTCAGAAACTTAGGTGTCTGGCTTGATAATAATCTGAAATTCGATAAGCAGATGAATACTGTGATTAAGTCTTGTTTTTATCATCTTCGTCTCCTGTCAAAGGTGAAGCCATTTCTTTCTCTAAAGAAATTTGAAATAGTTATGCATGCTTTCGTAACATCTCGACTGGACTACTGTAATTCTGTGTATATCGGCGCCCCTCAGGCTTGTGTTTCACGTCTACAATTAGTTCAGAATGCAGCGGCTCGGCTTCTCTACGGGAAACGTAAATATGATTCTGTCACACCAGTATTGATCTCGTTACTGGCGAGAGCCCGTTAAACATTTTCTGTGTTCAGTTAAACTGTATCGTGTTAGCGGCCCCTAAGTTAATAATGATCTTAGCAACGGAAGTGAATCAATCAATACTAACTTTAGCTGGACAATAACTTTATTATAGACCTGCTGTAAGGCCGAAACAATCTCTGTTACTTAAATATCCTGTATTACTTCTCACAAATAGTAACTGAGTTAGTAACTGAGTTACATGATTATAAAAGTAACTAATTCCCAGGGAAAGTAAATATTGAGTTACTAGTTAAAAAAATCAAATATGTAAAATAACTTGGATGCACCCAATATGTTAAAGGATAATATATTATTGTAAATGTTATTATTACTATAGTGGAACAATAAAACACAATAGATGGTTTAGAACTTTTAATATTTATTTCACAGATCAAAACAAATACGTCTAAAAACAAATTGTGCTTCTTAAGAAATGTACCAAAAATTAATAAATAATAATAACAATATGCATAGACTCTTTGTTGCGCAAATTAAAATGATAAGACAGTCACACAACTTCTGTAGCCTAAGTATTTTCTCCCTCACAAAAGTAAACAGTTTAACAAGAAGTGCTCTCAATATAATACTGAACAATGTACCAACAATAAATAATAATAATAATAATATTTTGGGGTTTTATTTTTATAACTTACAGAGTTTGTGAACAGTGTACATTTAAATAAATAGTTTATGAATCATTTACTCACACTTTCTAAGTGATCTTATGAACCACTGACAACTCCTAAATAACTGGTGTGTAAATAATGCAAAACTTCATTTAGAAATGATAAATTGATCATTAATGAAGTATGAAAATACAATTATTAAATACATTATAAATATGATTATAAATCAGGAATAAAGCATTTATAGCTGTATTTATAAACTGCTTATTAATGTCCATCAATGCTTTATAGAAAGATTAATAGTGCGTAGTTATTATATAGAGTTGCCAAAACGACTGTGCTTTCAATACCGATCAATCTTATTCAGTAAACACAATTCCACTCAAATCTACACAATAGGAATAGGCAACATCATTTTGTGTGTGTTTTTGGGAAAATGCACAACATATTCTGGCTACACAGATACAAACAACCTAAAGACCATTTATGAAATATATTAATGCAATTTACGAATTAGAAAATGAAGTAAGTAAGTAAGACAACAGAACTAATCACTCAGTGTGTACACTCAGTCAGTCAGTTTGTGTGTAAACAAATCATGTTATACAACCATGAATACAAAAAAAAATGCAAGAGGTTGTGAGAGAGTGTGAATGTAGGCATCATGGCTTGCATAAAGCACAACCCAATCATTTATAAAACGACATTGTTCTATATTAGCACAATATTAAAGACATAAGTTGAAGATCTTGTCCATGGCACATGAACTGAAGTTAATAGTAGGGTATATATGAGTGCTATGGTCAACATCGCAGCTGTTGTGCATGTTAGCGTTGTGCACTGGAACAGTACTGACCCATCAGAAGGGAACATGACAAAGTAGAGAGCAGTCCAGGCCTCGTCTGTCACACACATCCCAGAGCAATGCCTTACATCCATATATCTCCACATATCTGCCCAATCCCAGAGTCCCCTGTGTCCCCATCACTCATCCACTGTAGATAGTACTGTAGAAACAACAAAAACAAGTTCAGGTCAGTTTGCGAGTCTCAGGTATTAATGAAACATCTCTATAATAATAACAAAACAGACCCAACTGATTCAAAGGCAATAATGAGTTCAAACAGTTTTTTTTAAAGATTTTATCAGTATGGACTCAACTAGAAGGTCCAAAGTCTGCATAAGAATGGACAGAAGACGTGTGCGGATTAAACGACAGACGGTTCTGCTTTCCTCTGATCTGAAGGAAAGGTTTCTAGAACTGAACTTGATCGTCCAGCACTGATTCTCAGTAGACTTGCTGTAGAACAGCAGATTTACCAAATGGCAAAAATCTAGAGAGCCAAATTCAAGACGACAACATGATGGTGTAAAGAGCATCAGTGCTTGATCTGTGACCCTCGATGCTGGTGTTTAGGGTTAGGGTTAGGGTCGTGAAGCTCCTCGTTCCTGATGTCGTCACCGTCATGACTTCACTCGTGTTTGCGATAAAACACACACACACAAACACACACACACACACACCTCCAGCATGACATCAGTGTTGTTCCTCAGTGCTGGTGTCTCTGTGGAGACGGCGAGAGGAGCGGATGGCGGGTCGAGTCCTGGTGTGTGTGAGTAGTGTGTGAGGAGTCACGTTCCACCTCTACCTGTCTGGGCCTCGTGCCTGAAGCTCAAACCTGCCTATGTGTGTGTGTTGCCTGGGGCCAGAGCGTATCACTCCATCAGCTCATCCATCTGACGGCTGGCAGTCTGCCCTGAGTCACACACACACACTCTACAGTGAGAAACACACTGCTCTCTACAGCGAGACCCTCAGCAGTGCATACACACACTCATCTGCAGTCTTATACTGCTTCATCAGACTAATACTGTGATCACATGTGAGCCACTGAAGAACTAGCTGATTACAGTTCAGCTAGTTCTCTGTCTTGTCTCTTTAATTACTTTATTTGCATACCATATTTACAAGACGTTCCTGAAGGGAGTTTTTGGGGATTTTGTGATGTTTTCGACACTTCTGGGTATAAATTTGTCCTTAAAATATAGTTTAGTAGTTACACGCACACACACACACAATCACAGCTTTTCATCTGATATCTCTGATATCTTCATACACACACTCACAGCTACGGCAAATGTTTACGTAAATCTGTGAGAACAATACTAACACTGCAGCTGTGAGTTACACACATATGTAGAACACACCCGGGTCAAGACTGAAACACACCTGACCTCTCAACTAAAACACGCCTGACCTTTCGCCTGAAACACGCCTGATCTCTCGACTGAAACACGTCTGACCTCTCAACTGAAATACGCCTGACGTCTCCACTGAAACATGCCTGACCTTTCGAGTGAAACACGCCTGACCTCTCGAACGCCTGACCTCTCGACTGAAACAAGCCTGAACTCTGGACTGAAACACGCCTGACCTCTCGACTGAAACAGGCCTGACCTCTCGACTGAAACATGCTTGACCTCTCGACTGAAAGATACCAAACCTCTCGACTGAAACACGCCTGACCTCTGGACTGAAACACGCCTGACCTCTGGACTGAAACACGCCTGACCTCTGGACTGAAACAAGCCTGACCTCTCGACTGAAACACGCCTGAACTCTGGACTGGAACACGCCTGACCTCTCGACTGAAACACGCCTGACCTCTGGACTGAAACAAGCCTGACATCTCAACTGAAACACGCCTGACTTACCGACTGAAAAAAGCCTGACCTCTCGAGTGAAACACGCCTGACCTCTCGACTGAAACACGCCTGACCTCTCGACTGAAACAAGCCTGAACTCTGGACTGAAACACGCCTGACCTCTCGACTGAAACAGGCCTGACCTCTCGACTGAAACATGCTTGACCTCTCGACTGAAAGATACCAAACCTCTCGACTGAAACACGCCTGACCTCTGGACTGAAACACGCCTGACCTCTCAACTGAAACACGCCTGACCTCTGGACTGAAACAAGCCTGACCTCTCGACTGAAACACGCCTGAACTCTGGACTGGAACACGCCTGACCTCTCGACTGAAACACGCCTGACCTCTGGACTGAAACAAGCCTGACATCTCAACTGAAACACGCCTGACTTACCGACTGAAAAAAGCCTGACCTCTCGACTGAAACACGCATGACCTCTGGACTGAAACACGCCTGACCTCTGGACTGAAACACGCCTGACCTCTGGACTGAAACACGCCTGACCTCTTGACTGAAACACGCATGACCTCTGGACTGAAACACGCCTGACCTCTGAACTGAAACACACCTGACCTCTCCACTGAAACACGCCTGACCTCTGGACTGAAACACACCTGACCTCTCCACTGAAACACACCTGACCTCTGGACTGAAACACACCTGACCTCTCCACTGAAACACGCCTGACCTCTTGACTGAAACACGCCTGACCTCTGGACTGAAAAACGCCTGATCTCTCGACTGAAACACGCCTGACCTCTCGACTGAAACACACCTGACCTCTTGACTGAAACACACCTGACCTCTCAACTGAAACACGCCTGAACTCTGGACTGAAACATGCCTGACCTCTGGACTGAAACACACCTGACCTCTCGACTGAAACACGCCTGATCTCTCGAATGAAAAACGCCTCAACTGAAATACACCTGACCTCTGGACTGAAACATGCCTGACCTCTCGACTGAAACACGCCTGACTTACCGACTGAAAAACGCCTGACCTCTCGACTGAAACACGCATGACCTCTGGACTGAAACACGCCTGACCTCTGGACTGAAACACGCCTGACCTCTGGACTGAAACACGCCTGACCTCTTGACTGAAACACGCATGACCTCTGGACTGAAACACGCCTGACCTCTCGACCGAAACACACCTGACCTCTCCACTGAAACACGCCTGACCTCTCCACTGAAACACACCTGACCTCTCCACTGAAACACGCCTGACCTCTTGACTGAAACACGCCTGACCTCTGGACTGAAAAACGCCTGATCTCTCGACTGAAACACGCCTGACCTCTCGACTGAAACACACCTGACCTCTTGACTGAAACACACCTGACCTCTCAACTGAAACACGCCTGAACTCTGGACTGAAACATGCCTGACCTCTGGACTGAAACACACCTGACCTCTCGACTGAAACACGCCTGATCTCTCAAATGAAACACGCCTCGACTGAAACACACCTGACCTCTGGACTGAAACATGCCTGACCTCTGGACTGAAACACGCCTGACCTCTGGACTGAAACACACCTGACCTCTCCACTGAAACACGCCTGACCTCTGGACTGAAACACACCTGACCTCTCCACTGAAACACGCCTGACCTCTGGACTGAAACACGCCTGACCTCTGGACTGAAACACGCCTGACCTCCCGACTGAAACACGCCTGACCTCTGGAATGAAACACGCCTGACCTCTCGACTGAAACACGCCTGACCACTGGACTGAAACACGCCTGACCTCTGGACTGAAACACGCCTGACCTCTTGACTGAAACACGCATGACCTCTGGACTGAAACACGCCTGACCTCTCAACTGAAACACACCTGACCTCTCCACTGAAACACGCCTGACCTCTGGACTGAAACACACCTGACCTCTCCACTGAAACACGCCTGACCTCTTGACTGAAACACGCCTGACCTCTGGACTGAAAAACGCCTGATCTCTCGACTGAAACACGCCTGACCTCTCGACTGAAACACACCTGACCTCTTGACTGAAACACACCTGACCTCTCAACTGAAACACGCCTGAACTCTGGACTGAAACATGCCTGACCTCTGGACTGAAACACACCTGACCTCTCGACTGAAACACGCCTGATCTCTCGAATGAAACACGCCTCGACTGAAACACACCTGACCTCTGGACTGAAACACGCCTGACCTCTGGACTGAAACACACCTGACATCTCAACTGAAACACGCCTGACTTACCGACTGAAAAACGCCTGACCTCTCGACTGAAACACGCATGACCTCTGGACTGAAACATGCCTGACCTCTGGACTGAAACACGCCTGACCTCTGGACTGAAACACGCCTGACCTCTTGACTGAAACACACATGACCTCTGGACTGAAACACGCCTGACCTCTCGACTGAAACACACCTGACCTCTCCACTGAAACACGCCTGACCTCTGGACTGAAACACACCTGACCTCTCCACTGAAACACGCCTGACCTCTTGACTGAAACACGCCTGACCTCTGGACTGAAAAACGCCTGATCTCTCGACTGAAACACGCCTGACCTCTCGACTGAAACACACCTGACCTCTTGACTGAAACACACCTGACCTCTCAACTGAAACACGCCTGAACTCTGGACTGAAACATGCCTGACCTCTGGACTGAAACACACCTGACCTCTCGACTGAAACACGCCTGATCTCTCGAATGAAACACGCCTCGACTGAAACACACCTGACCTCTGGACTGAAACATGCCTGACCTCTGGACTGAAACACGCCTGACCTCTGGACTGAAACACACCTGACCTCTCCACTGAAACACGCCTGATCTCTGGACTGAAACACGCCTGACCTCTGGACTGAAACACGCCTGACCTCTGGACTGAAACACGCCTGACCTCCCGACTGAAACACGCCTGACCTCTGGAATGAAACACGCCTGACCTCTCGACTGAAACACGCCTGACCACTGGACTGAAACACGCCTGACATCCCGACTGAAACACGCCTGACCTCTCGACTGAAACACGCCTGATCTCTGGACTGAAACACGCCTGACCTCTCGACTGAAACACGCCTGACCTCTCGACTGACACACGCCTGACCTCTCGACTGAAACATGCGTGATCTCTTGACTGAAACACACCTGACCTCTGGACTGAAACACGCCTCGACTGAAACACACCTGACCTCTTGACTGAAACACGCCTGACCTCTCGACTGAAACACGCCTGACCTCTGGACTGAAACACGCCTGACCTCTCGACTGAAACACGCCTGACCTCTGGACTGAAACACGCCTGACCTCTCGACTGAAACACGCCTGATCTCTGGACTGAAACACGCCTGACCTCTGGACTGAAACACGCCTGACCTATGGACTGAAACACGCCTGACCTCCCGACTGAAACACGCCTGACCTCTGGAATGAAACACGCCTGACCTCTCGACTGAAACACGCCTGACCACTGGACTGAAACACGCCTGACATCCCGACTGAAACACGCCTGACCTCTCGACTGAAACATGCGTGATCTCTTGACTGAAACACACCTGACCTCTGGACTGAAACACGCCTCGACTGAAACACACCTGACCTCTTGACTGAAACACGCCTGACCTCTGGACTGAAACACGCCTGACCTCTCGACTGAAACACGCCTGACCTCTGGACTGAAACACGCCTGACCTCTCGACTGAAACACGCCTGACCTCTGGACTGAAACACACCTGACCTCTCCACTGAAACACGCCTGATCTCTGGACTGAAACACGCCTGACCTCTGGACTGAAACACGCCTGACCTCTGGACTGAAACACGCCTGACCTCTGGAATGAAACACGCCTGACCTCTCGACTGAAACACGCCTGACCACTGGACTGAAACACGCCTGATCTCTCGACTGAAACACGCCTGACCTCTCGACTGACACACGCCTGACCTCTCGACTGAAACATGCGTGATCTCTTGACTGAAACACACCTGACCTCTGGACTGAAACACGCCTCGACTGAAACACACCTGACCTCTTGACTGAAACACGCCTGACCTCTGGACTGAAACACGCCTGACCTCTCGACTGAAACACACCTGACCTCTGGACTGAAACACGCCTGACCTCTCGACTGAAACATGCCTGATCTCTCGATTGAAACACACCTGACCTCTGGACTGAAACACGCCTGACCTCTGCACTGAAACACGCCTGACCTCTGGACTGAAACATGCCTCGACTGAAACACACCTGATCTCTGGATTGAAACAAACCTGACCTCTCCACTGAAACACGCCTGACCTCTCGACTGAAACATGGCTGATCTCACGACTGAAACACACCTGACCTCTGGACTGAAACATGCCTCAACTGAAACACGCCTAACATCTGGACTGAAACACGCCTGACCTCTCGACTGAAACACGCCTGACCTCTCGACTGAAACACGCCTGGCCTCTCCACTGAAACATGCCTGACCTCTCCACTGAAACACGCCTGACCTCTTGACTGAAACACGCCTGACCTCTCGACTGAAACACGCCTGACCTCTCGACTGAAACATGCCTGACCTCTCGACTGAAACAAAACTGACCTCTCGGCTGAAACACGCCTGACCTCTGTACTGAAACACGCCTGACCTCTGTACTGAAACACGCCTGACCTCTCCACTGAAACACGCCTCAGCTCTCGACTGAAACACGCCTGATCTCTCGACTGAAACACGCTTGACCTCTGGACTGAAACACGCCTCGACTGAAACACACCTAATCTCTGGACTGAAACACACCTGACCTCTCGACTGAAACATGTCTGACCTCTGGACTGAAACACGCCTGACCTCTGGACTGAAACACGCCTGACCTCTCCACTGAAACATGCCTGATCTCTCGACTGAAACACACCTGACCTCTGGACTGAAACATGCCTCAACTGAAACACGCCTAACATCTGGACTGAAACACGCCTGACCTCTCGACTGAAACACGCCTGACCTCTCGACTGAAACACGCCTGGCCTCTCCACTGAAACACGCCTGACCTCTCCACTGAAACACGCCTGACCTCTTGACTGAAACACGCCTGACCTCTCGACTGAAACACGCCTGACCTCTCGACTGAAACATGCCTGACCTCTCGACTGAAACAAGCCTGACCTCTCGGCTGAAACACGCCTGACCTCTGTACTGAAACACGCCTGACCTCTGTACTGAAACACGCCTGACCTCTCCACTGAAACACGCCTCAGCTCTCGACTGAAACACGCCTGACCACTAGACTGAAACACGCCTGACATCCCGACTGAAACACGCCTGACCTCTCGACTGAAACACGCCTGATCTCTGGACTGAAACACGCCTGACCTCTCGACTGAAACACGCCTGACCTCTCGACTGACACACGCCTGACCTCTCGACTGAAACATGCGTGATCTCTTGACTGAAACACACCTGACCTCTGGACTGAAACACGCCTCGACTGAAACACACCTGACCTCTTTACTGAAACACGCCTGACCTCTCGACTGAAACACGCCTGACCTCTGGACTGAAACACGCCTGACCTCTCGACTGAAACACGCATGACCTCTGGACTGAAACACGCCTGACCTCTGGACTGAAACACGCCTGACCTCTGGACTGAAACACGCCTGACCTCTTGACTGAAACACGCATGACCTCTGGACTGAAACACGCCTGACCTCTGAACTGAAACACACCTGACCTCTCCACTGAAACACGCCTGACCTCTGGACTGAAACACACCTGACCTCTCCACTGAAACACACCTGACCTCTGGACTGAAACACACCTGACCTCTCCACTGAAACACGCCTGACCTCTTGACTGAAACACGCCTGACCTCTGGACTGAAAAACGCCTGATCTCTCGACTGAAACACGCCTGACCTCTCGACTGAAACACACCTGACCTCTTGACTGAAACACACCTGACCTCTCAACTGAAACACGCCTGAACTCTGGACTGAAACATGCCTGACCTCTGGACTGAAACACACCTGACCTCTCGACTGAAACACGCCTGATCTCTCGAATGAAAAACGCCTCAACTGAAATACACCTGACCTCTGGACTGAAACATGCCTGACCTCTCGACTGAAACACGCCTGACTTACCGACTGAAAAACGCCTGACCTCTCGACTGAAACACGCATGACCTCTGGACTGAAACACGCCTGACCTCTGGACTGAAACACGCCTGACCTCTGGACTGAAACACGCCTGACCTCTTGACTGAAACACACATGACCTCTGGACTGAAACACGCCTGACCTCTCGACCGAAACACACCTGACCTCTCCACTGAAACACGCCTGACCTCTCCACTGAAACACACCTGACCTCTCCACTGAAACACGCCTGACCTCTTGACTGAAACACGCCTGACCTCTGGACTGAAAAACGCCTGATCTCTCGACTGAAACACGCCTGACCTCTCGACTGAAACACACCTGACCTCTTGACTGAAACACACCTGACCTCTCAACTGAAACACGCCTGAACTCTGGACTGAAACATGCCTGACCTCTGGACTGAAACACACCTGACCTCTCGACTGAAACACGCCTGATCTCTCAAATGAAACACGCCTCGACTGAAACACACCTGACCTCTGGACTGAAACATGCCTGACCTCTGGACTGAAACACGCCTGACCTCTGGACTGAAACACACCTGACCTCTCCACTGAAACACGCCTGACCTCTGGACTGAAACACACCTGACCTCTCCACTGAAACACGCCTGACCTCTGGACTGAAACACGCCTGACCTCTGGACTGAAACACGCCTGACCTCCCGACTGAAACACGCCTGACCTCTGGAATGAAACACGCCTGACCTCTCGACTGAAACACGCCTGACCACTGGACTGAAACACGCCTGACCTCTGGACTGAAACACGCCTGACCTCTTGACTGAAACACGCATGACCTCTGGACTGAAACACGCCTGACCTCTCAACTGAAACACACCTGACCTCTCCACTGAAACACGCCTGACCTCTGGACTGAAACACACCTGACCTCTCCACTGAAACACGCCTGACCTCTTGACTGAAACACGCCTGACCTCTGGACTGAAAAACGCCTGATCTCTCGACTGAAACACGCCTGACCTCTCGACTGAAACACACCTGACCTCTTGACTGAAACACACCTGACCTCTCAACTGAAACACGCCTGAACTCTGGACTGAAACATGCCTGACCTCTGGACTGAAACACACCTGACCTCTCGACTGAAACACGCCTGATCTCTCGAATGAAACACGCCTCGACTGAAACACACCTGACCTCTGGACTGAAACACGCCTGACCTCTGGACTGAAACACACCTGACATCTCAACTGAAACACGCCTGACTTACCGACTGAAAAACGCCTGACCTCTCGACTGAAACACGCATGACCTCTGGACTGAAACATGCCTGACCTCTGGACTGAAACACGCCTGACCTCTGGACTGAAACACGCCTGACCTCTTGACTGATACACACATGACCTCTGGACTGAAACACGCCTGACCTCTCGACTGAAACACACCTGACCTCTCCACTGAAACACGCCTGACCTCTGGACTGAAACACACCTGACCTCTCCACTGAAACACGCCTGACCTCTTGACTGAAACACGCCTGACCTCTGGACTGAAAAACGCCTGATCTCTCGACTGAAACACGCCTGACCTCTCGACTGAAACACACCTGACCTCTTGACTGAAACACACCTGACATCTCAACTGAAACACGCCTGAACTCTGGACTGAAACATGCCTGACCTCTGGACTGAAACACACCTGACCTCTCGACTGAAACACGCCTGATCTCTCGAATGAAACACGCCTCGACTGAAACACACCTGACCTCTGGACTGAAACATGCCTGACCTCTGGACTGAAACACGCCTGACCTCTGGACTGAAACACACCTGACCTCTCCACTGAAACACGCCTGATCTCTGGACTGAAACACGCCTGACCTCTGGACTGAAACACGCCTGACCTCTGGACTGAAACACGCCTGACCTCCCGACTGAAACACGCCTGACCTCTGGAATGAAACACGCCTGACCTCTCGACTGAAACACGCCTGACCACTGGACTGAAACACGCCTGACATCCCGACTGAAACACGCCTGACCTCTCGACTGAAACACGCCTGATCTCTGGACTGAAACACGCCTGACCTCTCGACTGAAACACGCCTGACCTCTCGACTGACACACGCCTGACCTCTCGACTGAAACATGCGTGATCTCTTGACTGAAAAACACCTGACCTCTGGACTGAAACATGCCTCGACTGAAACACACCTGACCTCTTGACTGAAACACGCCTGACCTCTCGACTGAAACACGCCTGACCTCTGGACTGAAACACGCCTGACCTCTCGACTGAAACACGCCTGACCTCTGGACTGAAACACGCCTGACCTCTCGACTGAAACACGCCTGATCTCTGGACTGAAACACGCCTGACCTCTGGACTGAAACACGCCTGACCTATGGACTGAAACACGCCTGACCTCCCGACTGAAACACGCCTGACCTCTGGAATGAAACACGCCTGACCTCTCGACTGAAACACGCCTGACCACTGGACTGAAACACGCCTGACATCCCGACTGAAACACGCCTGACCTCTCGACTGAAACATGCGTGATCTCTTGACTGAAACACACCTGACCTCTGGACTGAAACACGCCTCGACTGAAACACACCTGACCTCTTGACTGAAACACGCCTGACCTCTGGACTGAAACACGCCTGACCTCTCGACTGAAACACGCCTGACCTCTGGACTGAAACACGCCTGACCTCTCGACTGAAACACGCCTGACCTCTGGACTGAAACACACCTGACCTCTCCACTGAAACACGCCTGATCTCTGGACTGAAACACGCCTGACCTCTGGACTGAAACACGCCTGACCTCTGGACTGAAACACGCCTGACCTCCCGACTGAAACACGCCTGACCTCTGGAATGAAACACGCCTGACCTCTCGACTGAAACACGCCTGACCACTGGACTGAAACACGCCTGATCTCTCGACTGAAACACGCCTGACCTCTCGACTGACACACGCCTGACCTCTCGACTGAAACATGCGTGATCTCTTGACTGAAACACACCTGACCTCTGGACTGAAACACGCCTCGACTGAAACACACCTGACCTCTTGACTGAAACACGCCTGACCTCTGGACTGAAACACGCCTGACCTCTCGACTGAAACACGCCTGACCTCTGGACTGAAACACGCCTGACCTCTCGACTGAAACATGCCTGATCTCTCGATTGAAACACACCTGACCTCTGGACTGAAACACGCCTGACCTCTGCACTGAAACACGCCTGACCTCTGGACTGAAACATGCCTCGACTGAAACACACCTGATCTCTGGATTGAAACAAACCTGACCTCTCCACTGAAACACGCCTGACCTCTCGACTGAAACATGGCTGATCTCACGACTGAAACACGCCTGACCTCTCGACTGAAACACGCCTGACCTCTCGACTGAAACACGCCTGGCCTCTCCACTGAAACACGCCTGACCTCTCCACTGAAACACGCCTGACCTCTTGACTGAAACACGCCTGACCTCTCGACTGAAACACGCCTGACCTCTCGACTGAAACATGCCTGACCTCTCGACTGAAACAAGCCTGACCTCTCGGCTGAAACACGCCTGACCTCTGTACTGAAACACGCCTGACCTCTGTACTGAAACACGCCTGACCTCTCCACTGAAACACGCCTCAGCTCTCGACTGAAACATGCCTGATCTCTCGACTGAAACACGCTTGACCTCTGGACTGAAACACGCCTCGACTGAAACACACCTAATCTCTGGACTGAAACACACCTGACCTCTCGACTGAAACATGTCTGACCTCTGGACTGAAACACGCCTGACCTCTGGACTGAAACACGCCTGACCTCTCCACTGAAACATGCCTGATCTCTCGACTGAAACACACCTGACCTCTGGACTGAAACATGCCTCAACTGAAACACGCCTAACATCTGGACTGAAACACGCCTGACCTCTCGACTGAAACACGCCTGACCTCTCGACTAAAACACGCCTGGCCTCTCCACTGAAACACGCCTGACCTCTCCACTGAAACACGCCTGACCTCTTGACTGAAACACGCCTGACCTCTCGACTGAAACACGCCTGACCTCTCGACTGAAACATGCCTGACCTCTCGACTGAAACAAGCCTGACCTCTCGGCTGAAACACGCCTGACCTCTGTACTGAAACACGCCTGACCTCTCCACTGAAACACGCCTCAGCTCTCGACTGAAACACGCCTGACCACTAGACTGAAACACGCCTGACATCCCGACTGAAACACGCCTGACCTCTCGACTGAAACACGCCTGATCTCTGGACTGAAACACGCCTGACCTCTCGACTGAAACACGCCTGACCTCTCGACTGACACACGCCTGACCTCTCGACTGAAACATGCGTGATCTCTTGACTGAAACACACCTGACCTCTGGACTGAAACACGCCTCGACTGAAACACACCTGACCTCTTGACTGAAACACGCCTGACCTCTCGACTGAAACACGCCTGACCTCTGGACTGAAACACGCCTGACCTCTCGACTGAAACACGCCTGACCTCTGGACTGAAACACGCCTGACCTCTCGACTGAAACACGCCTGATCTCTGGACTGAAACACGCCTGACCTCTGGACTGAAACACGCCTGACCTATGGACTGAAACACGCCTGACCTCCCGACTGAAACACGCCTGACCTCTGGAATGAAACACGCCTGACCTCTCGACTGAAACACGCCTGACCACTGGACTGAAACACGCCTGACATCCCGACTGAAACACGCCTGACCTCTCGACTGAAACATGCGTGATCTCTTGACTGAAACACACCTGACCTCTGGACTGAAACACGCCTCGACTGAAACACACCTGACCTCTTGACTGAAACACGCCTGACCTCTGGACTGAAACACGCCTGACCTCTCGACTGAAACACGCCTGACCTCTGGACTGAAACACGCCTGACCTCTCGACTGAAACACGCCTGACCTCTGGACTGAAACACACCTGACCTCTCCACTGAAACACGCCTGATCTCTGGACTGAAACACGCCTGACCTCTGGACTGAAACACGCCTGACCTCTGGACTGAACCACGCCTAACCTCCCGACTGAAACACGCCTGACCTCTGGAATGAAACACGCCTGACCTCTCGACTGAAACACGCCTGACCACTGGACTGAAACACGCCTGATCTCTCGACTGAAACACGCCTGACCTCTCGACTGACACACGCCTGACCTCTCGACTGAAACATGCGTGATCTCTTGACTGAAACACACCTGACCTCTGGACTGAAACACGCCTCGACTGAAACACACCTGACCTCTTGACTGAAACACGCCTGACCTCTGGACTGAAACACGCCTGACCTCTCGACTGAAACACGCCTGACCTCTGGACTGAAACACGCCTGACCTCTCGACTGAAACATGCCTGATCTCTCGATTGAAACACACCTGACCTCTGGACTGAAACACGCCTGACCTCTGCACTGAAACACGCCTGACCTCTGGACTGAAACATGCCTCGACTGAAACACACCTGATCTCTGGATTGAAACACACCTGACCTCTCCACTGAAACACGCCTGACCTCTCGACTGAAACATGGCTGATCTCACGACTGAAACACACCTGACCTCTGGACTGAAACATGCCTCAACTGAAACACGCCTAACATCTGGACTGAAACACGCCTGACCTCTCGACTGAAACACGCCTGACCTCTCGACTGAAACACGCCTGGCCTCTCCACTGAAACACGCCTGACCTCTCCACTGAAACACGCCTGACCTCTTGACTGAAACACGCCTGACCTCTCGACTGAAACACGCCTGACCTCTCGACTGAAACATGCCTGACCTCTCGACTGAAACAAGCCTGACCTCTCGGCTGAAACACGCCTGACCTCTGTACTGAAACACGCCTGACCTCTGTACTGAAACACGCCTGACCTCTCCACTGAAACACGCCTCAGCTCTCGACTGAAACATGCCTGATCTCTCGACTGAAACACGCTTGACCTCTGGACTGAAACACGCCTCATCTGAAACACACCTAATCTCTGGACTGAAACACACCTGACCTCTCGACTGAAACATGTCTGACCTCTGGACTGAAACACGCCTGACCTCTGGACTGAAACACGCCTGACCTCTCCACTGAAACATGCCTGATCTCTCGACTGAAACACACCTGACCTCTGGACTGAAACATGCCTCAACTGAAACACGCCTAACATCTGGACTGAAACACGCCTGACCTCTCGACTGAAACACGCCTGACCTCTCGACTGAAACACGCCTGGCCTCTCCACTGAAACACGCCTGACCTCTCCACTGAAACACGCCTGACCTCTTGACTGAAACACGCCTGACCTCTCGACTGAAACACGCCTGACCTCTCGACTGAAACACGCCTGACCTCTCAACTGAAACACGCCTGGCCTCCCGACTGAAACACGCCTGACCTCTCGACTGAAACACGCCTGACCTCTCGACTGAAACACGCCTGACCTCTCGACTGAAAGACGCCTGACCTCTCCACTGAAAAACGCCTGACCTCTCCACTGAAACATGCCTGACCTCACGACTGAAACATGCCGGGTCAGGGTTCACTGGAGACAGGAACGTTACCAACAACAAGAGGAAGTGCTTTCAGGACATCAGGTGTTCACAAAAGTATACATAAAACGTTTTTTATATATATCTGATTCACCTGGCTCAACCTGTGATTAAAAAAAGTCTCAGTTCTTTGTTTGGTGGCACATTTAATTCTATTGCATACACACTATATTAAAAAGCTAGTCTAGACATGTGTATTTCCAGTTTAAATGACTCAAGAACTATCTTTGCTATTGCACAACAGCTCGTGTTCAGTTTCCCACACATCTGTAGAGTGAGTATTATTACACTCTCCAAAAGTCACCATACAGCCTGACAGTGTTACAACTTGCACAGTCACATATTTACTGCCAATGTTTTTGTGAAATATGCAAATCATTCATAGATGTTTTCATTAAATAGTTCCTGCAGGGAACCCTATGAATTTTCCTGTCATAGTTTTGACACCAGTCTCTCTCTCTTTCATGCACATTCCTGTACATTACAGTTTAGAGAGATCATAACAGCTCATCTAGAAACAATATTAGTGTAGTCAATTAAGAAAGCCATCATAAGGCCGGAAAACTCTTTTCATTACACACACACTCATAAAATCAAATACAACTCACTATCAACTGCTGTACAAAGAAAATAACACAAGGAAAATAACACAAGTTAAAAAAAGACTTCTGAATGAATAAAAACAACAAAGCAGAGCTTCCCTGCCATGCTAAACCATGCTATATTAGAAAATGTACCTCCAGAGAAGGGAAAATACATTTCCAGATGTAAAAAAAAAAAAAATGTTTGAATGCAAAATGTATTTTCAAAAATGTAAATTGGATAATATAAATATATATTTACATTGAAAACATAAGAAATTACAAATTATAAGACATAAAATAATCAAACTTTGATCAATATGATATATTTTTATCTATATTAGTGATATATTTTAAAGCAGCCACTGAGTGTTAGCGGTGGCTTTTGCATTAGCGAGCACCACTAACATGCACACAACAACAAAAGAACTAATCTACTCGGAGAATCAGCCATAAGCAACTGATAATTCAGATCTTGTGAGTAAACAGGATGAGGTTTTTTCCCAGAGCAATAGATGAGAATATGAAGAGTTTTGATTTCGTCAGACTTTCAAGGGTCATGATGCCTGTTGCATCGGTCCGTTCTCAGCACAGTTTTGTGAAACGCAACAGAAGTGACACACAGCAACAGCTTAAATTCAGACAGTTTTATTTTGCTCTAATTGAGTTAAAAGCTTCCCACAAATCACCATTAGACGCAACATATAATATACACATGGTTTTGAGAGAACATATGTGACACAGAATGATCTGTGGTGAATAATGAAGCGAAGATATGATCTTTGGTGGATGATGATATTATGTATCATCCTCTGTCCTGCAGGCCGGTTAAACTGGACATGCTAATCACACACAGGCACTGGGAACCAAACGACAGACCTACAGGAGACTTCATTAAACTATCTGATTAACAACCAATAAAGAGTCTCAGTCAGAGCCTGTGGCTGAACACGATAACATCGGTTTGATCCAAACCAATTACAATTTACATGCTAATCTAAGAACAACTCAAAGTTACTACTCAGAGGTTTGCCTCCATTATTAAGAGTTAAAAAACAAAGTAGTGCGCACAACTAATGCAAACAGTAAGGCACAGAGAGTTCCTGGCTATTGATTAAAGGTCCTTGCATATTCGTCATCCTAAAAATTCGTCACACACCGAAACCTTGCACACTGAGTCCAATGCATATTAAGTACTCTGTTGCAAAAAAAATGGAGTCTTCAAGCAGATTTTGTTGTCCTCTCACTTCTTAAAAAGAGGGAAAGAAAGAGGAAATATCGGGTCCATCCAATCCTGAGATTGAGTAGTGAGTAGAGAGGAAGGAGAGTTCGCAATGGGACGATCCCGAGAGATTCAAGGTTTACTTCAGGATGTCTGTGCCTCTGTGTGATACTGGATCCACATATTAAAAACAAGACACCAATTTCCATGAACCAATTGACTTTGGCGTTCACTTGTATGGTGGCTCTGAATTGTCAAAACAAAATGCGTGCAACGGATGCGAAAAACTCGCAAACCATCTGAATTTTTTACACTGGATGAAAGTTTCAGAGGCAGTGTGTAAAGGTGATTGACACAACATGAGGTCGTAAATGTTTTAAGGTGTGAACATTTCGGATTCAGTGTGCAAAGACCTTAAAGGAGTAGTTCACTTTTAAAAAAAAAGCTCAAATGCTCGCCTTGCTCTGTTCTGTGATGCGCGTTCGTGACTCCTGTTCAAACTCGATTATCAAAATGAACTAATGTTTTTTCTTGTTGACTCGGAAAAAGATTTGTTCATTTTGATGAATGAATTCGAACTGGAGAATCACACAACAGAGCAAGGCGAGCATTTGAGCTTATAAAACTTAAACTTTGTTATACAGTATATTTTTTTAAATGAGCGATCGTTTCGCTTGATAAGAGCGAAATCATCTGGTTTCATCGTCTGGTGTCGTTTAAAGCCCTTTGAACAGTTTCCAGTGAAACTGTCTTTCGTACCTTGAACCGTTATATGGAGAAAATCCTGGAATGTTTTCGTCAAAAACCTTAATTTCTTTTCGACTGAAGAAAGAAAGACTTGGACATCTTGGATGACATGGGGGTGAGTAAATAATCAGTAAAAGGTTTTTTTTTTTAAAGTGAACTACTCCTTTAAAGGGTTAGTTCACCCAAAAATGAAAATTCTGTCAGTATTTACTCGCCCTCATGTTGTTCAACTCCCGTAAGACCTTCGTTCATCTTCGGAACACAAATTAAGATATTTTTGATGAAATCTGAGAGCTGGATCACTCCTGCATACTAGTCCATAGGCTTCCTGAGGGATTGAAAGTCCTGGCCTCGAAAAGTTATTAAAGACATCGTTAAAATAGTCCAAGTGACTACAGGGGCTCAATCTTAAGTTTATCAAACGACAAGAACAGTTTTTGTGCGCAAAAAACAACAAAAACGACTTTATTTCAACTTTTCATTTGCTTCTCTCTGGGCCTCGAGTCAGGTTACTAGTTTAACAGCGTATGATCTGTTGTTGTACGTCATACGCATCCCACAAATGACCAGCGTCGGCCAATAGTGAGCCTACGTGTGACGTAGGTCTACGCTATCGCACTACGTTAACTGACTAGAGGCGCATAGAGAAGGAAGTGAATAGTTGAAATAAAGTCGTTATATTTGTTTGTTTTTGCACACAAAAAGTGTTCTCGTCGCGTGATAATGTTAAGATTGAGCCACTGAAGTCACTTGGACTATTTTAACGATGTGTTTCATGACTTTTAGAGGCAGGCAAGTTTCAATTCCTCAAGAATTCCTCAAAAATATCTTAATTTGTGTTCTGAAGATGAACAAAGGTCTTACGGGGTTGAACAACATGAGGGCGAGTAAATACTGACAATCATTTTTGGGTGAACTAACCCTTTAAGAGTGATTTGAGTTCAAAAGGAGCCAGGGTAAGTAATGCGCTGAGGGTTGGAACAACAGAAAAGGCAGTGTGACAGTAGAGTGACGGTGAGGTCGGAGGGTCATGGGTCGGTCACAGGTGTGAACGCAGTGTGACCCTCATCCAGTGACAGTGAGAGCTCGGTCTCTGTGATACGAGCCCTGTTACTGACAGAGATCCGGAACAGCACATCGACCCCGAGCCCGTTCACCTCTCTGTTCCCAACCTCAGGTGAAAGAAGCGGAGAAGCCCTGTCGTCGCCAGCTCACGCTCAGAGAGTTCACGTCCAGCAGAAACACACGAAAATATAGTCTCTGCTAAAGGGAATTTTAGACACCCTTAGTCTATAAAATGGATATTACATTCAATTCACAATTATTTGTATATTTGTATGTTACACAGCATTACAGAAAATGCACATTACAATTTGGATTGATCTGTCATCCGAGCTAACTGTCTAAAAGTTATGTATTTCAGAAAAGTACATACAAATTCATAAAATACTGGAATACTGTATTGACCAATCAGCATCCAGGAACGCAACTTTCTGCTCTATAAAATGCATTTTAACAATAACAAAACTCAATAAACCTTCAGAAAATGACAAAATGTTGTTAAAGTCCCCCTGTGGTGAAAATCCAGCTTTTAATGTTGTTTATGTGGTGTTTTTAATACGCTTTAAGACAAACCCTGTGTAAATTCATAGGTCGACAGCATTGTATCGCCAACCAGTGGATCTCTGAGCTGAGTGAGTGAGTGGGGGTGGGGCTCATTTGCATATTCATAGAACCGTGCATCCCAAATGAGGCAAGGGTGTCGACTTCAAGATATTTTAAGGTATGAATACTTTTTTTCAGGGAAAAACCATTAAATTTAATTGTTAAGTGATAAAATGATTGAATTTAGCCATCTATAACAGACGTATCTTCGTCACGTCCACACAGAACCTGTCTGTGGTCTTATAATGTTGTAACCAGTAACAAAACATTTTTTCAATTTTATTTTCTGAGTTATACTACTACTTTGGCCACACAGTTTGTTCTGGTCCACAAAAAAAACACTAAGCCAGTACAGACTTCTCATCTGGAGTGTGTTTCCTGTTGGCTGGATGTCGTACACCCCGCTGGTAATCTCTTACATGCTTCTATCGTTTTCAGATGACTTTATGCTAAAACACAAACATTAAACAACATAGAAGCAAGAGAGCAATCTTTCAGACTGACAGACTACAGGAGAAGACAAGAGAGAGATGCCAAGTTCAACAGAGAGACATGGAGGAATATTTCAGGTCAACAGTTTTCCATTATCATCTTTAGCCATCGATATCCACCCATTAAAGGGTTAGTTGAACTGTTGCCATACTCTCAAATCTCAATGACTCCACTCAAAACAGTCCCCTGCATATTATGAGGTTGGGGATCTGTGATGTCAGACTTGGCATGATGTGTCTCGATTATTCAAATTCGAATATATATATATATATATATATATATATATATATATATATATATATATATATATATATATATATATATATATATATATATATATATATATATATATATATAAATAAAGATATATATATAAAGATATACATTTTTTTAATTACGGCCGAAGGACAAATTAATTTAACTGAATGAAATTTGAGTCGTTTTTTTCACACAAAGTTGTTGCATGTCTTCTGAAAATTTCAATACGAAGAGTTCAAATTCATATGGTTGGCTTTTATGACACTTTCATTTTGTTTTTCGTCCTTTTTGGAGCTTGAATCGCCATCACTTTCGTTTGGCAAAGAGCAGCTTGAACATTTAGCTGAATTTTTCCTTCTGTTCAACAGAAAACAAAAAAAGAAGAGTTTGGAACACAAACCCAAGAAAACAACAGAATTTTCATTGTTGGGAGAACTATTCCTTTAATAGAAGTAATGTTGACATTAAACTTTAAGGTCGCCTTTGGCTTTTGACTTGCTTAGCTGGGGACATTCATAATATTCAACAATAATATTGATCTCCTGCATTGACACCATTATATAAGCACCATTATAACTGAGCCGGACGATGACATCACTGTTTTTTCTAGAGCGGCTATAAATATATAAATGAACTAAATTGGCAACTTTTTTACAACAAAAATGAAGCATCACTGAACTTACTTAAGCTGGACTGTGATGCTATTTTCATCTGGAAACAAACTGTGTTGCACTATTTTCCTGTTATCTCTGTAAAGCTGCTTTGAAACACTCTGTATTGTAAAAAGCGCTTTATAAATGTGACTTGAGTTGAAAGATTGTATTTATCCAATATTAGAGTCATTAATTGGTCATACTTCAGAAGGGGCCATGATGTGGTGACATAACATGGCCAGAACCGACTGTCTTCACATAGATGATAAAAACAAAGGCATCTTGCAGGTCTTCACTGGACGCACATGCCCTGCTGTTTTACTGGGATTAGAAACAGCTTCTTCCATGGTGGGCTCCAATCTCACAAAACGTAAGCACATGGTTCCCATTGTGGTTTAAAGCAGACCAGGAGGGTTGCGCTGCTGTTTCTGGCCTCATGGTGTGAAGCGAATGCTTTCAGGTCCAGGGGAATACCGCCGATCCGAGTTCTCCGGGCCGATGGCGCTGAGGTCCAGGGGAACGAGGTCAAGAGCTTCTCTGAGGTAGCAGACGTGCTCCTGTGTTGATGGACTGAGGGGATATGAAACGGTGTTGAAATGCGGCGGATTTGGGTTTTCAGTGCTCATCTGAGATTGTAGAGACACCAGAGAAGGGAATAACTTTGAAGAGGGTATTATGGAAACGAGAGAAAGTTAAAGATGACAGCGGGACTGTTGAGAGACACAGAATGGTGGGAAATGTGAACACTGAGGGCGGGGCAAGTGTGTGTAAACACTGGTAAATGGTTGGCATTTTTCTTTGACAAACACACACACACACAAGAGCACAGCAGGTAAAGAGGTTTAGTCACTCGAGCAGCAGATGGTTCAGAGTTCTTCAGGAGTGATTCTTCTGTTCTCCTGACAAAGAAGGCAAAATGTTTGACTGCCCGTGTCATACGGAGCAACAATTAAAGGCAAGGTTTTAAAGGTTCACAGAATGGGGTCTCCTATAAGGATATGCACCATGAAGCATATCTAGACCTATTCAATACACCAATTAAATTCCCCCAGAACCCCAGCGCGACTAACTAACTGTGTGATTCATTCAGTGTCTAAGCAAGACATTAAAAGTGCCTTCTCAGAGAGCACATCTATCTATAACAGTTGCTATGGAAAGCTCCATTATTATTCCCGGTCATGACCCCAAGTATTAGCCTCAAACTTGTTAGCCACTACAAATATGAACGGCACAACGATATGACTAGTTGACGAGAAACAGGGGTCTTTTTTGACCACCATTGCAACTGCATAGCAACACCCAGCCACTCACAACACCTTAATAACTGCATAATGTCATGGCAACGACATACAGCAACCTATTGTACCCATAATACCAACGTATTATGGAGGTGAGTTTAGTACTACTCACATTTGCTTCAGGAAATGCTAAAATCTAGTTACCCTTTTTAGCGTGATACGACTAGGAGCCAACTGAAGAGTCTTCTGTAGGTTTAATTGTCTTGGTCCCAAGTGTGTTTAGTATGAAAGAAAGAGGCAATGTCATGGTAGAAGGTAAACAATACAATCTCTGGACCGCTCTCTCTCTCTCTCTTCTGGCGGAGACGTCTTAACTGACAGTTTGGGCTTAAAGGTCAAGCAGGAGGCAGCCCCATCATGACCTTGTGTTTCCAGGGGTCAAATAGGTCAATCGACCCCCACCAGCACTCAGTTACCTCTATAGACTATTTCCGTTCACTTGCCCTGACTCATTCTCTTCTTTTCCGCCTGTGTGATGTCATGTTTTCCCTTCATGCATAGATAGGAGAGGGAAGGAGGCAATGGCTTTAATTAAATGCCTCCTGAAGGGCTTTTGCTGTTTTCCATTCAAGAAGCGCTTACATAAAACTTGAGTCATTAAGTCCCAACACTCTTCCAACCACTGAACCGTGTGCTGAGAGGCTGGCCGAACACCAGAAGCACCTCACAAGTGTCTTCTACAGTCCTGTTCATCTTCTGACCTTCATACCGAGGATGAGTGTGTTCCCGTCTTCAAACTTAACTCTCAGGTTCACCTTCAATGGTGCTTCCTCCAACGAAGAGATGATTTTGATGTATTACCAGCAAGGACTTAATCTGACCGGCTGTCGCCGATAAACGAGTGATTCAAAGGCCTGGTCTAGGCGGAACGAGATCCCCCCAGGCCAACAAGGGTCTGCTTCCAATTTATCCTGTTTATCATTGCGCTGGAGTCAGCCACTCTTATTCCTCCTCAGAAAAATAAACCTTGGCCACACTCGGAGCATTGGGCTCCAAAACACTTAGCTTTCATAAACACTATTAGCTTTATTCAGTTCTTGTCTGCATGTCTGAGGACAGATAGTAAAACCATGAAGCAGATATTATGAATAAACATTCTGGGGCGAATTCTAAACATTTAGCCACTCACACACACTTTGCTTCAGCACTAAACTCTCACAGTCCAATTAACCCAAGCACTTTGTAAAGTCGTTAGGCTTTTTTCTTCTTCTATAGGATACACCAGGTTGATGAACATCAGCGATATGTGCCAGTCACATGACGAAGGCAAGCTGGTGGTAAACCCAGTGTTATTTAGGGGCTGTTTTCAAATAAAAAAAACGTGTTATGCGTTTTGGCCGTTTAATTACATGACAACAGCGTCTCCGTGTAAAGAACAAAAACGTGAATCTCTGAAGACGATGGAGTCAGGCACATGTGTATTACATGTTCAGTCTATTTTTTAGTAATCAAAAAGCATGTCCAATTAATTGAAATCATTTATTATGAATCATTAAATTCATACAACATTTGTTTAAAATCTATGAACAAAATTTCACACTATTTATGTGATGTGTTTTTTTCTGGTAATAAAATGAAGACACAAATTTGATCATTTATAATGAATTTTAATCACATGAAATTAAATAAACTTTTTGGGGCTGTTTACACCTGGCCACTTCATGCGTTTTCTCAGATTGGGTAGCTATCGGATTTCTCAAAACGATTCCATTTACACCTGGCCACATAAATGTGTTTTTGCAAAACGGATATAAATCTGATCTTCAATTCCCGCGCTATATACAGATTTAATAGCCTGGATGCCAGCCCGAACTCCGCCCACAACATTTTTTGGACGGGAAGTTCGGTCTGGACTCAATCTATTGAGGAGAAATTATGATCGGTTCAGATATCATCAGGCCAATCAAATTGCCAGGGCGGGCTTTATACGATGATTGACAGGTGGTCTTCAGTAACGTAATCCTCACGTCGTCAAAGAGCGCTTGTCAAAGATGAGTGCAGCTGGAGAATTGAGATGTATAGATTCCGCTGTCGCGTCTTTTGTAAAATAAATCGACAGTGCATTCATTTTAATAGACAAACAGAGAATTGCAATCAAGGCATTTGTCGATCGGAAATATGTTTTTGGCGTCCTTCCTACATGATTCAGGAAAAGTGTAACTTATCAGCTGGCTCTGACGGTCGCTAAGAAGACGGGACGTAATAAAAAGCCTGTGGTCGTTGTGGTTTCTCCTTTGGTGGCACTCATGGAGAAGTAAGTAAAAGAAGTAACACTCGTTATTTAACTTCTAAAATAAATAAAGTAGGCTACGTTCTGTATTTGAAAACTGCGCTATGCAAAGGAGTTGACTTATGCGTTGCTCTGATTGGTTGTAGGTCTACCGACTATCCAATTGAGTGCAGAGGTTTTTTTTGTCCTGGTTCGGTTACGACACGCCTCATAATTAAAGCTCAACTGAGTGGTTTCAGACTCATATTCTTTCTTGAATATGAGTATGACGAAGTCAGGCTACAGATTTAATGAAGTGCACGTCACCGAAAGCAACAGATATGAAATCAACAGATCATCGGATATCAGCAACAGATAGCAACAGATCATCGGCTAATTTCAAAATCAGCAAAGACAGCTATAAGAGAGCGGCAACAGCCCTGGTAAGATGATTTTGTTTCTTTAATGAAGATGGTAGTGTTAATCGTCTGCGTCTTACTTTCACTTTGATTTGTGATAGATTGCGGCGTGTTGGCTTGATAGGCGTTCAGCTGCTCATCTGAGGTGATGTGTGTCGCAGTAGTGTCGTCATATCTGACTAAAATAACATGACATATAGCCAATAACACGCTCTCACACATTTATATTTTAGCATTTTTGGGAGGAGTAAAATTTACATATGTGGTTTCAACAACCAGATGCATTTACACATGTCCAGTTTCATCTGGAATGCGGCCCAGACCACCTTCTGGTGTGGTTTGAGCGATCGGATTCAAATCCGTCTCAAATGCCTTTCGGGGGGCATTTACACCTGGTCTTTTCACGATCGGATAGCTATCCGTAAAATTAGTTTTGAAGATCATTTATTTGGATTTTATTTTTAAAACAATGGTAGGGGAAACACTGGTGTTTCATTGCCATCCATTGCTAACATTTTCAGCCATTTTCGCAGATACTTGTGTATGGGGATCTTTTGAAGATGAAGCACGGAAAACTCAAAGGAAAAACTACTCCGTTTTAAGCATATCGTTGTCCAAAAAAATCCTCAATTGTGTGGTGTTATTACGATTATTTTACTACTCCAAATCACCCACACAATCCCAAATTTTAAATATCAAACATGTTTGATATTTCCGACTCGTGATCAGGCTGCCTCTATGTGATACCTCCGATAGCCAATGAAAGTGAGCGAGCTTCACCGACCGGATGTTGCATGCTACTATAGCTGACACTTGACTATGGAAGCTTGTTTCCGCCACAGAATGAAAATATAAAAGGTAATTTGCGACTTTTTATCTCACAATTCTGACTCTTTTTTTTTCACAATTGCTTTTTTTTCTCACAGTTGAGTTTACATCTCGCAATTCTGATTTTATTTCTCAGAATTGCAAGATATGAAGTCAGAATTGCGTGGTATAAAGTCAGAATTGCGTTTTATAAAGTCAGTATTGCGTGATATAAAGTCAGAATTGCGAGATATAAACTATTCTGAGGGGGAAAAAGTTAGTCTTTTTTCCCATTAGAATTGGCCTGATAACTCGCAATTGCCGAGTTTATATCTCAATACAATTCTGAGAAAAGATGTCAGAATTTCAACATATAAACTCGCAATTATGTGTTATAAAGTCAGAATTGCGAGATGTAAAGTCGCAATTGTGAGGAAAAAAGTCAGAATTGTGAGATATTATAAAATGAAAAAACCATCGCACACCTGCAATTGGTAGGTGCGTAGGAAAAAACGACCAAAAAAAACGACCATTTTGGCTTCAAATGTGATGAGGTTGTATAACTGATGAAGGTCGTGAGACCGAAACGTTGTTAAAGGAGACATATCATGCAAAATCCACTTTTTTAGCCCTTAAATGCATTTTGTTGTATATTTGGAGTGTTTATAAGTACAGAAAAGATGAAATTATTCTCTTCAGGTGCTTCATTTATATCTTTATATTCTGTTTTGGTCATATTTTTCAACCTGTTCGGATTTTCCTGTTGTCTATTACGTTTTTTGAACAATTACGTCACAGTATTTGCAGCGGAACTGACAAATAAGGACATCGACTACCAGTCCAACACTTCGAGCAATCCGCCATTATTATTTCTCGCTCCAATTTTGTAGTCCAAGCTCAATGATGCAGAAGTTACGGGAGGGCTAGTCAAAATGTTCGGTTGTTGGATGTAGTGACCTGAAGCACTTCAAGGATTCCCACTTCAACAACCTCCGCCAGTATATAAAGAAGGGTTTGCCGATCGACTTCGTCTGAATGAGGGGTAAATTCCTTCTATCATTTAGCTGCTGTGTTTGCTGATGCTTTTCTAAACGCAAGTTATCATATTATTATCAATACAGATTTTTAGTGGTAAGATTAGACTGTAGTCATTTATCTTGTCAGAGTGCTTGTTTTAACAAGAGAAATAGTCGACTTTCACTAATAACACAACATAGTTAACTTAACTTTACATACCACTGCATCCATATGAAGACGTTGTTCTGCAGGTTTGTCGTCGTCTTTTTCAAATCGCTCGCTCTGGCTCGAGTATGTAAAGCTTGATGGACAAGTCTTCCGTTGTTGACATTTTGTTAACGTGTGAATAAAAATGTTCTTTGAAACTATAGTAATCGTATATCTCTTATCAAACTACAATAATGGCTGAACGCGGGGAGTTGAACCGACCGTGAACTCAGCGACCTGGAGAGCGGGCGGGGAAAGACGCAACTCCTTTTTATTTAAAGGGGACGCTTCGAATCGGGTTGCTCACAGAAGCACATCAGAAAAGGGGTAGAAAAGGGGCCTGTTGAGCTATAATAATGAGGAATTCAGACCCAAGCATTGCAGTTATGCTTTATATAGACCACAAATGTATGATTTATAAGTAAAAATGAATGATTTAAAAGCACGATATGTACCCTTTAAATAAAAAGTTTGTGATATGCAAGTTTTGATAGTGTGCGGGATCTTCTCTTTGGCAGAATTGTGAGATTAAAAGTCGCAATTCTGTCTTTTTTTCTCAGAATTGCGACTTTATATCACGCAATTCTGACTTCATATCTCACAATTGCGACTTTATTTCTCACAATTCTGACCTCACATCTCGCAATTGTGAGATAAAAAGTCTCAATTTTTTATTTTTTATTCAGTGGCGGAAACAAGCTTCCATACTTGGCAGCCACAAACACGCCAGAAAAGTGGAGAATTAAGAAAGAAGATTGATAATATAGTTGACTATGGAAAGCCGTTTAAACTTTTATTAATTTCTAGGATATGAATTCTTGATATCAACAACTGTATTTTCACAAGTGAAATGTCACCATAGGCTGCCATTCAAAACCATTTATTGATATCAAGAATTGATTTCTTACTAGTTGAAATACCAATTTCAAATATCAGAAATACAATGTGTAACTTGTGTTCAGCACTCATTTTGGTAAATCAAGCATTCAAGTAACGTAGCCAGCATGTACCAACAAACCACGCTATCAGCAGATGCAAGCGATTGTTCCTGACTATTTGGGCCTCTTCGCCATGGGGTTTATCACAGGAAGATGAAGCGTCCCAGTGATCAAGTTATTAAAAGGGTGCATCTTCACAAAGCAAATCAAAAGAAGACTTCTGCCCACAACATGAGGTCTACAGAAAGCCCAACACGGCAACATTCTTCTGGGACTTTACACATTGGGTGTCCCCTTGTCACTGACAACAGGCTTAAGTGATGTCTCAAACAGCTGAGGGGGTCTGGATATGTGTGAGTGGGCAAGCCAAGATTCAGCAAAAGCTAATCCATCCTTTCTCTTCGGCTACGTTTTCCTAGGGAGTGTAAAAGCTGAGGCTGACACTTTTTCCTCTGGTTGCCCTTGCGGCCGTCTTAGTGTGTCGGCACAATACCCGACCAGCTGAGCTTTGAACGCAACTCGGCCCTGTGGAAGTCTAGGTGCAGACAAAGGCCACGTGCGGAGAGGCCGAGGGACTGGAGCCATCAGCCGTGAGGAGTTGCTTTAATGCAAGCTGACTGTCTGTACCTCCTCCTCGTCCTATCTGCCCTTCCTAATCCTCAACTTCTCCAGAGCCCCACACGCCAGAGCCGGCAGCCACAACCCTTTGTAGGGAACAAAAAAAGCAAAGTCGACAAGGTCGCAGCAGGCCTGGACCACCTGCTCAGAGAACTCATTTGCACTCGGCAACGGTGAAAGTAAGTAAGACGCGGCCGCTCTTATGATCCTGCCGTACAAAGGAACAAATTGCGTTCCTCGGGCCTGTCCTCCACAGGTCAGGAATCAGGGTGAGAGCCTGTGATTGGCCCTCTCAGGAAATGTACATGTTTTCCATTCATTTCTCCTTTCATCTCCTGCTTTTCTATTCCTCTGGTGCGCATTTGTCGAGGCACTTCTCTCAAAATTGAATGTTATTATTCCAAACAGTCCCAATGGCACGGTCTTATCTTTTATTTATTGTTGAGTGGCAGAGCATCTGCTGTCTGTCTGTAGCCTAGATTAAAGGGACGGATAGAGGCAGAGAGCGATATAGTGCTGCTTCATCATCATCATCATCATCATCGTGATCTTAATTGCATGGTTGAATTTCTGAGCGCTACTAGCTTTAATCTACAGCCTCGTATAAACAATAGCAATGCTCCTGGAAGACACATCCCACAAGCCCTCAGTTCACCATCTAGGTTAACTAGACCCAATATAGTCTGGCTGTGAGTCACACACTTCTGGCCAAAATAACCTTGAATTTGGTGAACACAGACCAATGTTAGATGAATGTTGAGTTGTGTAGAGTGTGAAATGGTGTTAAACCTCATCCATAATGAGAGTCTGACTATATTCATCATGTGTCAGACTGGAGGTGTAGATAGCTGGAAGGTAGTTGACATGAAGACATAACTGAAGCAGATTACGGTCACACCAGCCATGAGGACCACTCAACATAATTAACTCACATTTGCTCTACACACAACATTACAAAAAACAAGTACATCTTCTATGCATCTGCATAAGACTAGTGAACATACACTCCCACTAACACAAGGATGAGCGAGCTGAGGCTTTTGTGACTGATCCGTGACTAGGAAAAACTAGGGGAAAAGTCACTGGTTGAGTCACTAAAGAGTTGATTAGAAAGAGGTTTGAAATAAACCATTAAAAAAGTGTATTAATGCACATATTAGGACCATGCACCATCCAGATAATGCTAATTCCTGATCTCCTCTCTCAAAGCCAGTCATTATAGGACCAAAACCACCGTTCAATCTTATACACTCACACCCGCATTTATTCAGAAACCTTTATCAACATTATCACAGTTTATTCGCTATAGTTTAGAAAATGGTTTCTAGAAAACCATCCTTCTGTTAGACTGTCTCCCATAGGTTGAATTTAACTACACAATTAGATGATACCAGTTTAGCTCAACTAAGCAATACTTCATGTTGTTCAGTCTGTGTGTAAAAATGACAGAAAAAAAACACATTTTACTGGTAGTCACTGTATGAAATGTTTTTAGGTATAATATGTCACATTTTCTTTATTTTGCTCTTCTCACTTACATAAATGAAATATGGTGTCCTGCACACACACTAGTAAATCTGGTCTCTGAATCACTTTTGGTTCCCTGTACATACAAACACTACTGAGACTGAGAACTGTAGTCTGGACAGAAGTCGGGTGTCTCGCGTCCAGCGCGTGTGTGTCATTCAGGGATTTGGGGAGTAACTCACAGCTCAAGCCAGAGTCTATTTCTAGAAGATTTCCTAAAATAAAGTCCTGAGCTCCTAATCTGGCAGAAGAGAGCAAAACCTCAACAGCATGAACTCAGCGGTGCCATCACGTCACTGCTGACGAAACACGGATCTCGTAAAGAAGGTCAGCGGACCTCCAGCGAGAACTGCTGGAACTCAACTGAGTCATTTCATCTGCAAGCCTGATCCCACACTAACACAACGCCGCAGCAAACACACCAACGACAACAGCTTTCTATTAGCACTTTAGGGAGGAGTTCACCAAATATCATTTACTCATCTTTACCTTGTTCCAAAACTATATGACTTTATTTTTTCCCGTGGAAAAGGTTAGAATATCTACGCATGTCTTTTACTGAAACATAATGTCAAAGTCAAAAAAAGTCTAAGTTTATAGCATGATTTATACAGTTTTACAAAACATCCTAAAACAAGAACACGTCACACATCCACATGGAACAAATGACAGATTATTAAAAGCAAGTGAGTAAAAATAGGATTTCAGCCGTGACTTGAAAATAAAGTGACTAACAATCTCTAAAACCTCACATAATGCCATTTTTGGTTACAATGTTTAGGGTCTAAATGAAAACTGTGTGATATACTTTAATTAAAAATTCTCATTAGTATTTTAAAGCTACACTGTGTGATCCAGTGAATATTAGTTTCTGTTCCTCTCAATTCCGATTTCGGTTTAACTCCTACGGTGGCCAATGTAGTCCAAGATTAACATGGCGTCCAGTTCGACCTCGTCCATGAGTGTTAACTCAAACGTAAACGTGAAAGGCGAAGCTTGAATTAACGGGTATGTCCCTCTTTGGCTAATGTACTTTCAAGATGGAGGGGCAACATGGCGACCGACGTTAGAACCCCTTACCCGTATGTATTTTCAATGGCATATTATACACTCACGAGAATACTTTATTACTTGAACGAAGTAAATATACATTAATGCGCACATATATTTTTGAAAGAACTAAGTGTTTTTAGCTAACAATAAACTAAAAGAGTTACACAGTGTAGCTTTAAGAACACACTCATTTTACCTGGTCAAAATCAGCTCTGTTTTCAGCACGCCGTTTCAGTGCATATGCCTTTAAATGATAATGAGCTTTGCTGACTCTGCCCCTCTGTTCTGCGGGTGTTTGACACAACGCATGTAGAGTGTTGCCTTGACAACAGTTGAGGGTATATTTTGGAGAGAGAATGGCAGCGGGAGTCTCTGAGGACACATCTGTGCAATCGTATTAGTCGAACCTGGAACAAGATGACGGCCGCAAAGAAGTTCGACAGTTAACGCTCCAACAGGATGTTTCTGAATGGTTGGTTAACGTAATGTCACTTTGATTTATCTTTGTGTGCACTGACAGGGTAGAGTAGTGAGATACGAACGCTGTGTGTTTACTGATGTATACGTTGACATATTGACGTAACAACTAATGGCCATGAACGTTTTTTTTTTCGCGATTCGCAAAGATTAATATAAAGGCTAATAAAACTTTACACTCACTTCTTCTGGTGGTGCAGCAAGAACATGAAAAGTTGGTACCGATTCTTTTCAGGACCAGCTTTATACTGACCCTCGTTTATAAAGCAGTTTGACGAGAAATGATTCGCGTAAACATGGACGCTTTGACGTTGATTGTGGGGAATATTCCCTTCGAAAACAAAACTAAGCTACTGCGTCTTCAGCGGTTCAGATTTAAGAACATCAAAATGACTGTGTTGGTTATTACACCCAAGAATAGAACACCACAATCGCTTAGACGCCATTATGCTTCAGCGTATCAACAAAGATGGACTATAGTCTATGATGAAAGCTTGCTCAGGGCGGGTCTTTGTTGAAACGCTGCTGTCAATCAACAATCGTGAGAGGGGCGTCCGAACGGCTCGATTTTAGACTGGGGAATTCATATAAGGAGATTAAAACTAAAGCACTGGATGGTTTTTTATCATTATATGATGGTTGTGTACGGTAACTGCCAAAACACATTGCAGTACAATCAACTTGAAAAAGTGCCATTATATGACCCCTTTAAAGTAGACCACAAGACGTGGGAAAAAGGCTTGAAGCTTCAAAATCTCATTTATGAATCCACACACTCACACCGACAGAACCACAAGAATGTGTGACCAAGTTTCGTGTCTGAATATGTGCTCGCAAATTATATTGGTTTCTTTTAAGGGAATTTTGACTTGCAACCACACACAGATGAGGAGATAAATGCGTGAAAGCGTGTGTGAGATGTGGCCTAGAGCATACAGATAAACCAGCGAGTTGAGTGTCAGGTGTAACGTGAGTTGATTTCGTACAGTACATCGTCACTGAGCGAGCTTCTTTAACACAACGGTGCCCACTCTTTTCAACACATACGCTTTCATCTGTGCTTTTTATTCAACATCACATCATCATACATTACGAGTACACAAATATATAAGTTCCCTTACTCTATACAGTGAAAAAATAATGTTTACCATGCTTTGTGACACTTCTATATATTAGTATACCTCAGCTTGCGGAAAAACTTTGATTCATCATGTCTTTCTCTTTACCTCCTGTTTTTTTATGGTTTACAATATTAGATCAAAACAGATTTTGTATATTAACACTATTGAATTAATTAAATGTTTTTTTTTAAACTGTAAAATCAAAATTAGCAACCACAGTTGCACATAAATTGCACATATTTAGTTATATTTACTGTGTTGTTCAGGGTAGGCGGTAGTGAGAAAGCGAGACAGACAATGAAGACGTTCATCTTTTTTCACTTACAACCATTTCTAAAGCTGAAGTGTATAATTTTGGGGATGTTGAACTGCTTTCTCCTATCTCAGCTGAATGTGCAGAGTCATCCTGTGGTTGGACTTCCTGAAGACTGCCAGTATATTCACCTGGAAGTGTGTGTGATCAACATTTGAGTGTGAATGGAGGGCTCTTTAAGCAGCTGTTCAGACAAACAGGCCCTGAATGTTTTTATGGTTACGTGATTCTAATCTCTTTTTCATATTGTTGTAGTCGTGTGTTTATTAGTCACGTTTAATCAAGCAAAGCGATTCAATCTTAAGTTTATTCAGCTACAGTGATAGTATGATCAGCACAACTGTGTTTCTGAACCTGCTGTAGAAAACAGTTTTTACATCTTTATCAAACAACATCAAATACAAGAGTACAGAGACAAAAGAGACACTGCTAGATTCTTTCTCTGCTGAAAACACAGTGTGATGATCAGTGTTTGCTTTAGTTAAAACATTATATTTTGTTTGGCTGTTTTATCTGAATTATAACTACCACGTGAACAAAGAGGAAAGCTGATCAGGTGGTGTTGATTATGTTTTGACATAATCATAATTTGTCCTGAATCACTGAACTCATTTAGAGTCTAATTTCTGAGTTAAATGTATATTGTTGATTCTTGCATCTTCCAAAGCATAAGATGCAGAATTTTCTAAATAATCGAAAAGATTTCTAAAACGTTGTTCTGATAAATAAAAATCTTTCTTTTAAGCACACACAGACATCAAGAATCAGTGTATGAATCTCAACAATGGTGACAAACAGAATATGCCATTAGGAAAATTACTACGACAATTCAGATAATAATTTATTCATACCACAATGCATTATGGGAACCATTAATGAGTTTTGTTTGTTGGCATCCAGAATGCACTGCAACATGCTTTATTATTGTCACCATTGTTGATATTCACAGGCTGATTATTGATTTTACTGCCGTAATCAACAAGGTAGACAAGGTAGGTATTTAAAAAAGATTTGTAATTCACTTCAAATTATGATTGTCAAAACATAAACAGAACTTTTCTCTTTGTTCATCTAGCAATGACTCAAATACAGGCAAAAGAAATCTAATGTCAACAGTTTAAGAGTCAAGAGCCCAACTAAAGCAAACACTGTGACTGATCACTATAATGGTGTCTTAAAAAAATTATTTTCTCCTTCAGTGATTCTGCTTGTGAACATCAGGTGTCTTCGATAATGGCCAATCATCACTCAATGAATCACTTAATTAGCTCATTAACTTTAACACATTTGAACACAGGAGAGTTCATTTAACACTGGAGTAACACTATTGGTAACGCTTCCTTTTACAGTCGAGTTACCCATGTAAATACTATGTACTTATTTTAGTAACTACAATTACTGGGTAATAACTAGTACTAACCCTGAACCTACCCCTAAACCTGCCCCTGGTCCATGTACTTACCTTATCTTAGCAGTACTTTCTAGGTAAGTACACTGTAAGTACTGTACTGTAAAAGGAAGCGTTACCCATATATGTACCTTATAATGGTTGGGAACGTATATGAACCTTTTTGACCCTCAAAAAGGTACATATATATACCTTGAGGTCCAATAATAAGCCCTATGGGGTATATTAGAGTAGATTGTACGTTGGGGGACAAAAATTGACTCCTACTGTACCCCTTTTTCTGACAGTCTATGGTTTATCTGAGTTCTTCAAACCTTTTCAGGTATTTTCATGATGGTAAAGTATATTTATAGCCTGACGTCGTCACACTCAGACTCTAGTCAGAATGTCAGTCTGATACTGCTCCACTGGGCTGTGATTATGGGGTGCTTCAACCCAACCAAGAAAGAAAATGCCTACATGTCTACATCAACAGACGAGATGGCTGCATCTACACATCTCAATTCTCCAGCGGCGGCCATTCTTTGTTGTAAACGAATTCAACCCAAATGCTCTTTGGTGATGTGATGATGATCACGTTACTGTTGATCATCTGTCCATCATTGTATAAAGCACGTCCTGACAATTTGATTTCTGCTATTTCATAAGTGCCTTAGGGCATTAATTCACATTGTTGTATTCAGCCCTTCTGTTTACTTTTCTTTCATAATGGTCTGAATAGACAAATCATATATGAAAATCACACTGAACATTTCTGTTGGTGCAAACAAAGTTTAAGTTTCCAAATCGGAAAGATATCCAGCGCAAAGAACACTGCCACAAGCACAGGGAAAACGTGAATATGACTTACTTTACCGGACATGGAAACAAATGTGTTTATCCCTTAAGGCTTTCAGATATCACCATTTATATTGGTTGCATTTGTAATTATAATATATATATATATATATATATATATATATATATATATATATAAACACATATGGATGTATAATTAAAACACACACCACTGAAAGTATGGTCACTAATATTTATTTAGCATATTTAAATGCAATCACTAGTAAGACTTTGTTAAAGGGATACTCCACTTTTTTTTTTTTTTTTTTTTTGAAATAGGCTCATTTTACAACTCCCCCAGAGTTAAACAGTCGAGTTTTACCATTTTCAACTCCATTCAGCCGATTTTCTTATATTTAGAAGAATATCAGTAATAAGACAGTTACTGGTCTCATTGACTTCCATAGTATATATTTTTTTCCTACTATGGAAGTCAATGAGACCAGAAACTGCCTGGTTACTGATATTCTTCTAAATATCAGAAAATCGCCTGAATGGATTCGAAAACGGTGAAACCCAACTGTTTAACTCTGGGGGAATTGTAAAATGAGCCTATTTCCAAAAAAAGTGGAGTATCCCTGTAATAAAGTATCTAGTAAGAATCTGTTCTATATTAACAAGGCATTAAATCACATTACACATTAATAATACCACAACAAATAAAGCAAATTAAGTCACGTCTCATGTCAAACATGATCTCATGAATAAACGTTTCTGTGTGACAAAACAATTGTAAAAGAGAAACATTACAGTAAATTGGAATGAATGGAATTACTATTAGGAATATTAAGTTTACTGTTTGACCAGTTCCATAATGTAGAGAGTGTGTTAATGTATATGATAAACAGTATGATGCCTTCAAACGAGAAACCGAAGATGAGCATATCTCCATCACAAATGCAGTCTAAAAGATTTTTATTTGTCTGAATAAAACACTAACAAACAGTTTTAACAGTAAACACTAAACTCATAAGTACATAGATATTGCCCTCGGTTCATTCTGTTGTTAACACTTTCTCTGACAAGTGTATGCGATCAAGAGACCCATTTTACCGGTTTGGTCAGATGATGTTCAACATATACCCTATAGCATATAATAAATGAGGAAACTAGAGGAGATCAAATAAAGCATGTGTATGAGCATGTGTTCTTATGCATGTGTTCTTATTCACATAAAATTCACATTGATTTTAAATTTGTAAGACATGTTTGACACTTAGGGTTCAGTAATGTACATACAGTATCAATTTCTCAAATGGCAATGATATTTTGAGCAAAATAATCAACTAAACCATTATGCAGCATGACGGAAATGTGGACCAAGTTTTCATAGACTAAAACTAGACTAAAATGCCCAGCCATTTAGACGACTAAAACTTTGCGAACTCAAAAGAACTTTTGACACAGGACTCGGACTAAAACGAAACAAACAGTTGAAGAGTTCAAACGAAACATGATTTGTGCCACGAATGCAAAAGGAAAAGAACTAGCCATTGCATCTCAGAGACTCTTCCATCCGTCTGTCAGCAATCTCTCATTTACATCGGCTTTGATTCTTTTGTCCGACTGATTTTTTGAGATGAATCTGAGATGCTTAAATGAATCATAATAAGTAATCATTCCTGAGCGATCTGTTATCCGCAACTCGTAACTCTACGTACAGCGGTTAGTCACGCTGAGTGACATGGACATGTTTTCTGGGAAACTGAATCCAGCTGCCAAAGAGTGGTTAAAAACTGGCTGAACATTCAGGTGTGGCAGGAGTTAATATAACATGATATTTGATATGGATGAGAATGTCGAATGTGTTCAGTGTCTGTAATTCAAGCGTCTGTGCTGATGTGTACATAATTGAGCTTGCCTGAATTGAATCTGTGCCATATCATTGGGTGTTGACTTGTTAAAGAAGAGGATCCTCATCCACATGCTCAGTTTAAGACTCAGTTTAGGGTTTGCTGTTGAGTTTGAATAGTGACGTGGTACAACGGTAAAAACAGGACATTTGTGTTTACTCTAGTACAAGAATGAAGTAAAACTGATCTCGAGACAGCATGAAAGTGTTTCAAAGTTTTCCAAGTTTGATTTAATACATTCGGTATCAGCAAAATCAATCCGAACAAAGATTATCTAGAGTTATCTGAACAATCAATTTTACATTCAACAATGCTGTGCCAGTTCCTGCATAAATTGCATCTTGAAGAAAGTATGTGGTAACTACTGTTAAAAATTATAATGGAGATTTGTATATTGCATGTTTCCATTGAAAATCAAGGATGCTGTGTTGCCTTGACAATTTCAGGTAAGTTCAAAACAAACCTGAACAAGGTTTTTATTTAACTTTACTTGAGTTAACTTAAAAATTTGAGTTTTTTAACTAGCCTGTATTAATATGTAACATAACAGTGTCAAAACAGATAATATATGCATTGTCAAAGTTAAATGCTTGTGTTAAAAAGGTTTTTGCATTAATTTACCAATTAAAATATTTTATGCAATAAAAAAATGTTTTTGACCATGTTTATGCATGTTGATTGTTTTTGAAGCCGTGTCGTCAACCCATGCTTTCACACAAATGGACTCAGATGAGCCAAGTACTGTTACGACCTTCGGGAGCGGAGTGAGCTGTTATCTGGAAAATATGACATGATGATGGTGTGCATCTCAAAGCAATGCGTCATCTTCTCCCAGATCAAATGAAAACCCAGCGTGGATCATTATGGAATCAGAGATGATGATTTTCTTCTCTTCAGATGACGTACACACTGACACATGAAGCTTAATTATTATAGGTCGACAACATTTAGGCATTTAATCATGATATCTATTTTTACGCCAACAGTGAGTGTGACTCTTTATTCTGCAAAGAATATGAACTTTGCAATTGTGTTAGTAGTATTCTTGTAATTTTGGTGTGAAAAGGCCTTTACATCTGTAAGGCCGTGTGTCCACCAAAGCGATTTTAGCCAGCTGAAAACGCTACACGCTCTGCAGAAGACGCCGTGCTTTGGGCGCTTGAGAACGTTTTGGCAGCGCAGCGTTTTTTCCGTTGAGGCGTTTCGTTGCTATGATACAGAATATCCGCAGCAGTTTAAACGTTGTGACTGTTGGTCGGTGTGGTTTAGTCCCGCCCCTCCTCCACTGTGATTGGACGGCTGGGCAAGAACTGACAGTGATGAGCGCTGCGTTTTTTCCAAAGTTGAACATTTTTCAACTCTCGGCGACCAGTAAAAAACGCCGGGCGCTCGGCGCTTCAGCGTGAAAAAAACGCTCAGCGCCTCGTCACGCTCATGGCGTTTAAAAAACGCGGCACTCCCATTGGAAACAATTGAAAACATACGCCAGGCGCGTGGAAAAACGCTTTGGTGGACACACGGCCTAACACATTATACAGTCAAACCTAAATCTATTCAGACTCCTTCAACATTTCTCACTTTATCACCGTTTTTCGCTTTAGTTTAGAAAACGGTAATAAAATAAGAACTCAGAGTTATGAACTCAGTGGATATTTGACTGGTTTTGTCCATCCTTCTGTTGGACTCTCACACATGAATTATGTTGAATATCTGTCAGCTGTTAAATTGAACTACACAATTAGATGATACCAGTTTAGCTCAACCAGTGACCAAGCAATGCTTCATGTTGTTCAGTGTGTGTGTAAAAGAGCATTAGCAATTACAGAAAACACACATAGTTAAAGTGTCTGAATAATTTTTGGTCCCAAATTTGTATAAATTGTACAGGTAGTCACTGTATGAATAATTTTTAGGTATGAGGTTTTAGGTTAGGTTTGACTGCATGTGTGTCCTTATTGACATGAACCATCAGGTTATGAGATGATAAAACTGTAAAACACACAAGCACATCACCGAGGGTAAACTGTCTATGAGAAACCAGACCGTGTCAACACAGATGAAGCCAAACCACAGAAGACTCCGGTTACGATTGCAGTCACAGTTCCACTGAAGAAAGTAAACTTTTGCTGAGGTGTATGTGTGTGTGTGTGTGTGTGTAGACAGACATGGACAGTGGTCGGGGAGAGGAGGGCCTTGTGCACCACGATCACGACCCGTCGTTGGCAAGGAGGAACCAGAGGCTGCGTCTGGAACACACACACTCCACCGCACCTTCCCGTTCCCAGATGCCCTACACTCTCGCTTTCAGCAGGACTGGACCATCACACGCTAAGATCACACTCCAGACACACACACACACACACACACGGCTTCTCTATCGATCACGCCGTCAATACAGTCAGAAACCATAAATACACTGCTCTGAACCTAGAGCCGACACACACACACACACACAATAAATAATGCCTTCACGTTCATTAACTTTCAAGTCTATCTTTAAATCTAATTCCCAGTAAAGCCAGAAAGTGATTTAGGCTTTATTTTGCAGCTTGAAGAGAGAATTTAAGCTACACTATGTTTTTTTTTGTTGTTGTTGTTTTGTTTTTGCTACAGTTGCTAGGTTGTAAGTAACAGCCATTTACTGTAGATGGGTGTAGGTAGATATGGTGGCCGTAGCATGAAAGGCTTATGGATGAACTGAAGTCTTATTTTTATGGAACAGTAAGCGATATGAGCAATATTGCATCAGTCTGGTCAGAACAGCTGAAGATCTATGCGGCGTTTGGTGGCTGTAACTTAAACGTCCTTGTAGGAGTTATATGAGTAAAGTGTATTAGTGACTATTACTAAAGTGTATGCTCACTTGCTCCAGAATGAGAATTAATTCCACTTTGGCATTGTAAAATTCACATTAATACTCAAGATGCAGTTGTGATTTATATACAGTACACAGTGGGCCCAAAAAACTCATAAAAAGGATTCGATGGCAACTGGCTAATCATTTTCAAGAGTAGCTTAGAAAAGGTGAAGTTTGTTCTGAGAAACAATCTAGATGTTTGCCAATAGGGCCGGGAGAAAGAAAATCGATTCACTTAACTATCGTGATTTTTTGCTTTGTTTATGATTTTAAAATATATTTTTTTATTCCAGAATCGATATTATATCTAATTAAATAGCTTTATTTTAGTCTATTCTTAAAGACGAGGTGGACAGAATTTGCACACTTTTGTTGCAACGGAGGTTGAACTGTGTCCTTATCTATGAGTGTTAAGAGACAGAATATGCCTTTCAAGCGGATGAGAGAATGATACCCAACACTTCTGAAAAAAAGTAAAACGCATTACAAGCTTAACTGCAATCAATTGTTTCCCATTAAAAAAGTCATACTTAAAAACAGGAGCGATTACTGTGATGACTTGGAGACATAACTCCTGGAAATACGTGTCATAAAACACATGGAGGTGTGTCTGTGTTTGCTGATTCTATCTGAGTAATCCAACTAATGAGGCCATCCATTCCTTCCATCACAGCTCAAATTTCCCCGTCCACACCAGCACAATGCCACCACATTCTGGAAAGTGATCACACACACTATAATTATGACAGTCAATCAATCTAGAAGACTTCCTGCTCAAAGAGAACATGTATCAAGTGTTAAAACAATGGGGGCATATCACTATCATTGGTTTGGTGAACAACTTTAATGATACCATGATTTGAATGATAATTTGAGTACTGACAAATACACTTGATAGTCATAAACTAGACATGTTTTTTGCAGGTTTTGTGAGATTCATCTCTCAGCTTTAACCTGAACTAATCTGAGCTCTCTGTGTTTAGAAAGGACATGTTGGCGCGTGAATATTTTTAGTCTTACCGCTATATTTTATTGACCCCAAACAAGTTGTAGAGATGAGAAAAGTCGTATAAGAAGCGCTACAAGTATACGTATGCGTTAATAACTCTCTGTCAAACCGGTTCATGTGCTGTCGATCATCTCTCGGATGGACTATTGCCATGGAGACATGTTGGTGTTTTTGTTTTGAGCTGTGGTTCATTTTAAGAACACGTTTCAACATGTTTAAGTTTTACACAAATATACACATGAGCTACAGTATGTAAAGGAGTGTGTTTGATTGTTGTCTTTATTTATTTACTAAAAAACACTTTCATTCAGGCAATATCAAAGGGTTAGAACCATATGGTGCATTCAGGTTCTCCTGAGAAATTTGTTTATACGAGCTCGGAAAACTCAAAAAATTTGCATTATGTGTGTCATTTATGTCATTATTTTTATGCTGCCACAGACGTTATCTCTCTTCATTAATGGTAGTGCACAGAAATCATGCATCATGATTGAAAACTGTACAGGCTCAGTGTGAATATATATTATGAGGTATGGTTAAAGTGTCTTTTGCTTACACTGATACTACAAATAAAATCACCATTTTATAATTCCTCAGCAAGTAAACGATGAAAGCTTCTCGAGGGTTGGCTCTGGAAAGCACCAGGCCGTTGGTCTGAACAGGAACAAAAGATGACTTCACTGAGCAGGAATGCGGAGTATGCGAACGAGACAAACTCAGACACATTCTCGTCGAGGGAGCATTAATACACACCTACTGTACTGTACATCTGAACACCTGTGGAGAAAACCAGGGTCTGAGACGCCCCGAACCACACACACCCACAATGCACTGCTCCTCTCTGAGGCCAACACACTCTGCCTAATACTGATGCTGCCTGTCTGTGTGTGTGTGTATATGTGTGGAAAACACACAGTCTCCAAACATCTCACAGCATTTCTCTTGCATTGAAACGCAGGGCTACATTGAGAATGACCTGTGTAAGCTCATTAATTATGAAATGCTCATCAGGACAGAACTGGTTGTCATGAAATGGGAGAAAGTACATCTAATGTACGCGACTATGCGATCGCATGATTCAATGCATAATCAGACAAAGTCTGCATTTTTATGCGGGGGCATTTTTTCAAATACGCCGCACTTTTGCCACACAAATTGCAGATTTCCATGCAAATTATGCGGGGCTTGTATGATTTCATAATTAGAGCCAGACCGATATATCGGCAGGCCGATATTATCGGCCGATATTAGGCATTTTCCAAAATATCGGTATCGGTAGTTATAATGGCCGATAAATGAATATTTCAAAAATAAAATAAAAACGGACGAAACACGCTTCAATCATCTCTCCTTGGCCTGTTATATTGAAAATGTATGTTTTACAATTTGCAGTATGACGTTATCTATTGCTAAATTATGGCTCTATCATAGACTAGCTAACCACAAAGCTAGATAATGCCACTTTCATCAGTGGAAGACCGCTAACGTTAACATTAATGAGCTTGGAAACTACAATGAACTTTTTCTGCCTAAATAAAGTAATGATTACTGTATCTATAACTGCCATATCACTAGTTACAGTCCCTACATTGTAAAATGTAAGTTATACTTGCGAGGAGTGAACATTTAGACATAGAGAAAAAGTATCAAACGTATCTTGTGCATAAAAGTTAGCTTTTCTTTTACACGTGTGTGAAATTCAACAATATTTAATAAAAAAAATATATATATCGGCCGATATATCGGAATATTGGATTTTAAAACCCAAAAATATTTGTATCGTTACAAAAAAGTCACATACATCTTAGCAGAAAGATGAAAAATGTTGTGTTTACACAAGAGCAGCCATTTCCCCCTGCTGCCATGGGAACGTAACGAAGTGATGTAATTACGCGACGTGAACCATCAAAAAGCTGTAAAACAGGAAAACAAAATGTATAATTTATTTATTAATTTTTACAGATGTTGTAGCATATTCCTTTAGTAACGCTACAGAACTTGTTTGACTCATCAATGTTTTGCAAGTTTGAGCCATGTGTTTTGTAAGGTCTGAATAAAACAAGATGAAATATTCCAGCACTTTCTGTGATGTAGTAAGCTTGCTTATCATAGGAAGTCATAAGAAATGACTTTTTACTTTAAGGTAGTAGACTAGAGAGATCAGGGTGTTGAGGAATGACTTTTTCATCAAAATTTTTGCAAGTTCCCGGAATTTCATTGCGTAAAATTGCATAAAGATCCCACATATTCCATCACATTTTTTAAAGAAAACGTGCCACATAATCAAGGATTTTTGCCCGCAACAATCACAAAAAAACTCTGGGTAATCCACTCTGTGAACTGCCATAGGCAGAGAGTTTAGAAACCTTTGATTATGCTGGGAATGTTTTCATGTTAACGCACGGCAACGTGGTGCTTAAACCCAACCGTATCTGAAATATAAATCATCTGACTGAACAGGACTGAAGACCTGCTCCGCTGTGGCGTGACTGTGTCGCTTCTTTCTTTGCATGTGTGTTGTCGACACCTGTGTGTACGAGGGTCAGAGACACAAAGGGCCGTGTGTGTGTGTGTGTTCTCCTCCTCGACCGCAGGGGTAGAAGCGCTCCGGCAGAACAGGGAAACGAGTGTGAGCGCGGCCGGTGTGGTGAACCCACGATGGGATCCAGAACCCGTCTTCCACCTTTATTGTGTGTGTCGGTTCACCACAACCCCAGTTTTCCTTCTCTGACACAGACAATCACAGTCATTGTGCTGGACACCCTACAGGCACCAGAACTGAGTCGTAGCGTTCGGTTGTAAAACAGCAGTATGCAAAAAAGGAGAAGAGCTGGATGTGATGTGCATATAACCGTCTGGTTCTCTTAAAAAAAATATGTTTTGTAATCTTTTTTTTCTTCATCGGAATGGTACGAAACTTGGTACAGGTTTTAGCACTAGCTATGTGAACACACACATAAATCATGGACATGATTCGAACAGGTTAAATGGTCCTGAATGAAATAGTCGCTCTTGTGCTCTTTGCGGTCAAAATGTGAGACGAATTTCATCAAAAATGGCTTTGATTTTCTTGCAGTTTTAGAGTAAAACGCCTTGTTGAAAATATGTTTCGTCTAAATATTTAAAATAGCATTTTGTGGATTTTTCAAAATAAATGTAACAAAAATTAAAACTTTTTTCACTTCAGTAATAATCTGCCGAGTGTCACCTTTAAAAAGAGATCAAACTTAAGTCTGTTGCTTAAAAGCATTCAAGATGTAAAACAAATGGAATGCTATGCTCAAAAACGTGAATGAACGGGATTATGAATACAGCCTAAATATAATCAAGATACCATAAAATCCCCTAAAAATACAAAATATTAAATAAAAAACATTGGTGGCGATGTCTGCTCATCCGAGAGGTGCCACTAGAAACTCCCCGTCATAAAGACAGGGTGAGCTGAACGCGAACGAAACGTCAGTAACACGTAGATTAGCGTCAATAACCAGCGACAGGCCGGTTGATGGGAAAAAAATCACGCGGCATCAATATGGATTATGGCTAGAGCGTCCTTGAGAAAACACGTGCCCAGGCATGGGCCGAAGAATGGACGAATTGGAAACAAACACAAAGGCATTGATGGTGGCATTGGTATTACAGGAAACTCCCTGAAGCGAATCAAAATCTACCTGCATCTGCAAGGGCTCTAAGGCCATCTTTAATGGTAGCCCAAGGACCCAAAATGGCATCAGTATTGTCATCTCACAGCCGTGATGCAGTAGCTGAAGTCCAGCGTTAGGACGACCGGAGTAACTCCGCATACACTTCTTTTCTGCTTATGCGCCACAAACTAGATGCTGTGACTGTGCCACCGAATAAGTACATCATCGTTGCTAGTAACTTAAATGGCCGTGTCACCAAATCAAATGACAGCTGCCACGGGAGATTTGGCAATGGTGTGTTGTGAGGCTATGTAAACGATGAGGCCGAGTGACCCCTCGAATATTCCAACGCCCATGACCTCATAATCACGAACCCGTGGTTCTGCAAGTGACTTTATCCAAGTCAGAAGACGTGATCTGAAGAACGTCAAGGAATTCGATTGAATTGCTAGCATGTTTTTCATCCAGGTTGTTTAAGAGAAGACGCCCAACGCCTAAATCAGAGATCTAGCGTACTGTTGTTCGTCCTGTTGCTATTTCTGCGTCATGGAAACCACGCGCTTCGAGCACATCTGCAATGAAGACATTCGGCACTGATATGGGATCGCCTTGATATCTGATAAGCTACGTGAAGCCCGGCTTCGGTGGCAAGGCCCTGTCCTGCGCGCTGACAATGCAACGCTTGCCAAAGCATCCGAAGGGACCCGTGGCTCAATACGCTAATTCATTGACAAAAAATAAAACATTCTGTCATTTTTGACCACCAGGAAGGCAAAGAGCACCAAGACTGAAATGCATCATGGTCGGGCTCTAATCTAAGTACTTGTGTTGTGGAGCAGATTCCTGATTTATGGCTCATTGTTGTGTGTGTGTGTGTGTGTGTGTGTGTGTCTGCGCAGTCATGTCCTCACCTGCAGGAGCCTATCATTACAGTCGTCACGCTGCCATCTCCACACCAATCCCACAAGCCCCGACAGAGACCCACATACACCTGGAGGCTCAAACATCCTGTTCACACACACACACACCAACCCATTCACAGCCCTCTCTCCTGGCAAACCACAAGTGTTTTTCTGCTTTTCAATTTCTCTTCATTGTTATTGTGCTTCATGTCTGTGCAGTGCCACGGTTCGAGAGCTTTCAGTGCCAGCTACCACAGGTGCTGCTCCCATGGGCTAAAGAGAGAGAGTGTGTGTGTGTGTGAGAGAGAGAGAGAGAGAGCGAGCGAGTATTGACACTGCCTTGAGTAAACATTTAACGCCTAAAGACTTCTGAACACAATCAGAATCTTCCTGTATTATTCACTGCAGCTGACAGATTTACAGCTTTAGAAAACATGAGTCTCAAGACTACACCCAGAGGAACTGCACATCAATCTGAGTTTGTCTAGCCTACAACAACTCTTTCAAGTGCAAGGCCTGTTGTTTCCTCGTTTTCAGAACATGTACTCATAGGAGCAAAAGCACGTGCCCCTTCTAATCGATGGCTTTTCTAGTCCTTTCTCAGGACGAATCTTAAACCTACACCATGTGCTCCAGCATGATATCCAGAAACCACCAAACCTTACACCGTCAAGACCATCCACATTAGAGCCCGACCGATAAAGGATTTTGAAGGCCGATACCGATACAAAAATTTGTTGGTTTTAAAATCCGATATTCCGATATATCGGCCATTTTTTTTTTTGTTCGTTTTTTTTTTTTCAGAAACGCGCAACAAGACATTAACCCCCTGAGCCCGACGGCATCGTCGACGATGCCACACGTCACCTCTGATAAATGTTTACATAACTCGATGACAGATTTATCGAGTTTCTTACCGTTTTTTTCAGCAGAAAGCTAACGAGCTAGCCATCACGGGGGTGTCTTTGGTGTCTTTCTAGCCTTTACAGAAGGCTATCCAGCCTGGAACTTGTGCTTCCTTTCAGAGGTTTTCAGCAATAAATCCAAACGCTTTATGTCAATTTTGATACTCTTGAAGTCCATAATTCATAAATATTCCGTCGTTTTTGCCGCTAGCTCGATGCTAGCGGCCATTCTGGATATCACGTGATGTGTTCACGTGATGGTTTTTGACCAATTACAGGCTGATCCGTCGTAAACATTGGTGTGCGTCATTGCGCATGAACCAAGCGCTGATATAGTGGAGAGAGATAGAGACGCACAGAGACGTGCGATTCACAGAGAAACACTGCGAAATGGAGGTAAATAAAGCGCTAGTCTATTTTGGTGCATAGCAGGATAATGGATTTTCAGGAGAACAGAGCTTTTTGACGGATGAGGAACTAGATTACCAGGATAGACCCAGCTGAAGTGGCATTTATTTATTTACTGTAAAAAAGTATTATAGCAGTATAAATGTATTATAAAAGAATAAAAAGTACATAATAAATAAAAGAATAAATAAAATAGAAATGCAAAACCTGTGATGTGGACCTCTGTGTGATTGCTGATAGGAACTGTTTTGAGGTTTGGCATCAGTGAATTTCATGAGGCCCCAAACGCCTGGACTTCTTTTGGAAAAATGTCAATAGTTTTGGTTCTGTACAAGTTATAATGTTTATTCCTGTGCTCCAGGACTCAGGAATAAACAAAGACATGGACAAACTATTTTCCAGAGGAAAATTGCTTAGCTTTTATTTATTTGTGTGTGATTTCAATAAATATTTAAATGATTCCATTTCCGATTTATTTTTTCATTTGTCTTTATGGTCCCATAACTTATTTTCCATTCAGGTGACATCAATGTAACACGAATATTCTGAAAGTTCAATTTGTCCTGAGGTGTGTCAGAGGTGTGTCAATTATGGACCAAAGGGTTGATGTTTTACAAGCTTTTTTAGTAAATGACACCAGACGGAAAATTTATTGTAAAAATACCCTTAGGTCTCAGAGGGTTAGTTATTTGTAGTTATTAGGGATGGGCATTCGATTAAATTTTCTTAGTCGAAGAAATAACGATCGACTATCGATTAATCATTAATATTTTTATTTTCAAATTTATTATTGATTTAACTTTTTATAAATTAAAAATGCAATGAAAGTACAAAAATACAGCGTGTTTTTCCTCGATTAGATCTTTATTACAAGATAATGAACTTGTGGCAGTTAAACTGGGCGTTCAGTTAGGCTAAATTTGAAGATATGAGCGGCGGTGCTCTAACGCAACTGAACCTGCAGCTGCGAGTTGGCCCTCGTGAGACCCTCGTTTGTTCCAAAATAATAAATAAATAACTTAACCAAAAACATAACAATATTGATATCTGACAGGTTTTGTCAAAATGTAACGTTAACTCAACTTTTCAAGGCACAGAGTCGAGAAAGGGTGAGAGAGATTATCCTACCTAACAATCAATACTTAGAGCCTCATAAAAAATAACTCACAACTTCTGCTCCAGTCTACTGATTTTGTTGAGAAAGATAAGCATGTTGATGACATGATCTGGGGTCAGTCACTACCGCAACCTGCATGGTGACCGTCAAGCCTTGTTTACACTTTCGCCTGGCTCTCAGCTCGAGTCTCTGCAGACTGCGCGCGCCGCGCACCTCCCCAAACGGACGAGGAGTTTATACTCGACGCGCTCGCCTGATTGTGAAACAACAAATACCGCAAAGACGTCATTTTTCCCGTGTGCACCTTCTTCACGCTCATGTGGACGCGCCGAGTGTAAACAAATGCTTCAGTCCAGCCGCTGAAAATACCTCTCTGATGAGGGGGACTGACGTTGCCGGGATGCACAGGTACCTCCACGCTAACATGACCAGCCCAGAGAACACGTTCACTTTCCACTCACACTACGCAACGCAGCAGCAGTAGTTTAATGATAATTGATAACAAATTAACGCGATCGACGAAATTCTAAACGATCAATAATCGATCGTCGATTAATCACGCCCATCCCTAGTAGTTATTTATAAGTTTTAACTAAAATGATATGAAAATGCATTTTAAAAAGAAACTTGTTTCTTTTATTGTCGCAACAGAACATTGCCCTCTGGTGGACAAACGTGTTTCGTCCGTTTTTATTTTATTTTTGAAATATTCATTTATCGGCCATTTTAACTGCCGATACCGATAGTTTGGAAAATGCCTAATATCGGCCGATAATATCGGCCTGCTGATATATCGGTCTGGCTCTATGCTTCCACAAACCGGAAAAATAAGATGAAAAACACCATGCATACAGTATTATGCACAATATTCCAATTATTGAAATATAATTAAAACCTTTTGGATTCAATAAAAGAGATCAAGTTGTACTACCTTACATACTTTGGATGTCACGTCTTATTTTTTATTATTATTAAGGCCTTCAAGGCTGTCATGTCATTGACCCATGTATCATCATTTACTAGTATTACTATGGCAAGTACATCTAACATAACAAGGACACGGTAAAATAAAGTGTTACCAGATTCTCCATAACTTGAACTCTCAAGATAGTCATAGAGATTTATAACAACACGGGGATAAATAATTAGCAGGATTTTCATTTCTGAGATGATTTCGTGTGGATCTCTGAGCTTTGCAGGACCATTCTCTAGCTGAGATCCAACATTTGAACAAGTGAAGTTTCAAGTCTGTGCAGCGTTCAGGACCAAAACACACTTTAACACGCCGATCTGCTCTGATGCCGTGCTGAAAACCATGTGTGATCTCCTCGCCACTGTTTAAAACCACCCACACACACACACGCAGAGCTCAACGTGTCTAAATCCTCTTAGAAACAAGTCTGCTCTTGGGTCAGTTTGAACTTTGGTGTCACAATGGGTGCAGTGATGCGGATTATGAGCTTCATCCACGTGGATTCTGGGGCACACGGCTTCGGCCATCACGGATTGGGGTGAATAAACACAGTTGTGCTAGAGATGTGTCTTTCTCTCTCTCCCCCTGCTGGATTATTATTTTTATGTGGACTCCATACAGTTTTCAGGTGCACTCATTATCCAAATAAAGCAAACTCTGGCGTTAATCCACTCCAGGTTTAAACCAGAAGTGCTATTGTGAAAGCACCCTAACAGTCAAGTCACCTTCATTTATACGGCGCTTTTAACAATACTGTTTCAAAGCAGCTTTACATCGGACACTTTACAGTGTTTGGGGCTCGAAATGGGAACAAAGTTTCCGGAGTAAACCTTTAAAACCGTGAAGCACGTAAACTTTGGCTTGGGAGTTGACGTGGAGAAACATCAGCTACGTCACTCAATCGCTTTCCTCAAACTCTCAGTTCCAGCCAAACCTCAAACGGACTCCTCCACTGATGTACAGATGCAATGTTGAACTATTAACTGTGCTGGATTGCAACTAAAACATGTACCACAAGGCCAAATTCTTCTGTGACACCCTATTACTCATTCAATTATATATTTACCGAGCTACAAAATCCCAGGACCGATTGTAGAAGAGGAACAGTTACCGGTCACAGACGTTATGGTTTCCTTAAATCACTGTGTGTAATGAGAGATTTTTCAACATTTATAATGATCAGTTTGAGCAAATGTAGGATCAATACATCTAGACTATTTATTTAGCAAAGCAGTAAAAGATCATGGAAATTAGTGTAAGTATATGATATGTCATTTTTAAAGTTTAAGAAAACTCAGTCTCAGTTTAAGAAAGAAAGGCATAAAGGTTTGGGACAATGTGAGGGTTTGAAAACTAGGTTTTTTTTTGGAAGAACTATCCCCTTAAAATCGGCATGAAACAGAAATTAAAATGAGTTGAAGAGTCTTTTCAACTCTATTGTGATGTATGCTGCGTCCCAATTCGCATACTATCCGTCCTAAATAGTATTCGAAAATAGAATTAGTGCGTCCCAAACCGTAGTATGTTGAAATGAGCATTTCAAAGATACCCGGATGGTCTACTTTTTCCGGTCAGAATCCGAAGTGTAGATCGATGCACACTCTAACGGCTGATATTGCCCACAACCCTTTGCGCGTTGAATGAGGATTCGGTTAGAACTACAAACACAAGTAAAAAGTGTTAAAAAACTACAGACACCGAGGACGCGCGAGTCCCGCGGTTATGTTGAGAGGTTTAGATAAAGAGCTTTGAGTGATTAATTAACACTATCTGACCTGACAAAATTAATTTATTCAATGTTCTCCACATTATATTGCATCTGCAGCAGCATTGTGAACTTTTGTAAGGATACGTTTAGCCATTACTTTTTAAATGCATCATATATTCAAATTGCAAAACACGAGGAACATGAAAGACCCATGACTGGCAGATTAACGTGCTCCGATACGGCAGGAAATCAAACTAGATTGAATGGAGGATTTTAACTGTGACGAGATGATTGACAGGGCAGATTATGGTGACAGGATGCACGCAGCATGCGACAGAGCCATCCGTTAAAGATGACGTGATAGTATGTCCCAAAGCTTGCCTACTTTTTTGCTACGTACTCAAAAGTATGTACTTTTTCTTCACAAAAAGAGTACATACTTTTAGGGTGTAGTATAAGTAAGCGAATTGGGAAGCAGGGGTACTGTATATCCAAGTGAAATTGAACATTGAAAAAAATGTAGCAAGGAACTTGATTTTGTCCATTGAGAATTGATTGGATCCTTGTTGTTTGCTTTTCCGTTGCACATTAAACTTAGTTGAAGTGAAACTCGTATAAATGAAATACATAGGGAAGCCTGTGACAGGAGTAACGATTGGAATAAAATAACTGAACTGCATTATTAAGCTTTATTAGACATAAATGATGACATGATTGACTATACACTCGCTTACATTTCACGAGTCATGTGATACTGTTAGCGGCTCTTCAACAGGAACACTTCCATCTCTGTGAGCATAATTAGGGCCCGAGCACTAACAGTGCGAGGACCCTCTTGAAACTGTTAGGGTTATTTTTTTTTTCTTTTTTCTTTTTTCTGCAACGTAAGCGCCATTTTCGGGGCCGCAACATGCTCAAAAACTCACCAAATTTGGCACGCATGTCAGGACTGGTGAAAAATTTCGTATTTTGTGGGTTTCGCGGATGGGCGTGGCAAAATGGCACGCTAGCGCCACCTAGAAAATTGGAAAAAATTAGCCCCTCGTCCACGTTCAACCTAAAAACACGAAATTTGGTGGGGAGGTGTATCATATCAAGACGCACAAAAAAGCCTCAAGAACCCATAGCCTAAACTCGACAGGAAGTCCGCCATTTTGAATTTGGCGACTGATTTGGGACGATTTACACACTCCGTACTTTAACTAACTCCTCCTAGGGATTTAGTCGGATCGACTTCAAATTTCTTCTGTGCCTTCTAAAGGCATTGACGATGTAAAGTTGTGCTATCTGCACGTTTTCGTCGATGGGTGTGTCCGTGGTGTCGATGATTCGCCATGAAACAGGAAGTTGTAGTAACTTGGCTGTAAATGCCCAGATCTGCACGAAATTGTACACATTTGACAAGACTCCCGCCCTGAACAAATCTACATGCCGACATTCACCCACAGTCATAGCGCCACCTGCTGGCAACAGGAAGTGACATTTAACGAAGCAGCCCCGGCCGCATGTTTGACCGACATGTACGAAATCTCTGTGGTACATCTACCATGTCCAGACGCACAAAAAAGTCTCTTGGAGCGATGCCCTAAACTCAACATGAAGTCCGCCATTTCTAATTTTAACGCCATTTTTGGATGATTTACTCATTACATACTTTAACTAACTCCTCCTAGGGATTTAGTCGGATCGACTTCAAATCACTGCTGTGCCTTCTAAAGGCATGGACGATGTAAAGTTGTGCTACCTGCGCGTTTTCATCAATGGGCATGTCCGTGGCGTCGATGATTCGCCATGAAACAGGAAGTTGTAATAACTTGGCTGTAAATGCCCAGATCTGCACGAAATTTGACACATTTGACAAGAGTCCCGCCCTGAACAAATCTACATGCCGACATTCACCCACAGTCATAGCGCCATCTAGTGGCAAGAGGAAGTGACCTTAAAAGACGCAGCCCCCTCCGCATGTTTGACCGACAGGTACGAAATTTCTGTGGTACATCTACCGTGTCCAGACACACAGAAAAGTCTCTTGGAGTGATGCCCTAAACTCAACAGGAAGTCAGCCATTTCTAATTTTACCGCCATTTTTGGATGATTTACTCATTACATACTTTAACTAACTCCTCCTAGGGATTTAGTCGGATCGACTTCAAATTTCTACTGCGCCTTCTAAAGGCATTGACGATGTAAAGTTGTGCTATCTGTGCGTTTTCCTCGATGGGCGTGTCCGTGGCGTCGATGATTCGCCATGAAACAGGAAGTTGTAGTAAATTGGCTGTAAATGCCCAGATCTGCACGAAATTTGACACATTTGACAAGAGTCCCGCCCTGAACAAATCTACATACCGACATTCACCCACAGTCATAGCGCCACCTGCTGGCAACAGGAAGTGACCTTTAACGAACTAACGTAGCAAATGCACAGCCGCACTGGCTGAGCTGCAGAAAATGTAACGTGGCCGCCTCACACCCCGACGTGCAACAGGTGCGAGGGCCCGCCCATCGCTGCTCGCCGCTTTAATAAATCATATATATATTTAATTTCTAAAACAATTTCTCAATGTTATTTACATATAAAAATATGTCATTCATGAGTAAGTGCGGTATTTTAATGTAAACATACTTTTTACGTGCATGAGGCAAAAGCAGCTTTAATCCCGGATAAAGTGATTTTCACACCATTTCAACACAACTTTGCTCTCTTATTAAAGACTCCCGCTGGAACATTGAGGGAAAGTGTCATATGATGTGGCTACGCTACACTTTAACCTACTAGCTACATTCTGCCTTATAAGAACAAATGGTGCAAATGAATAAAGTACAGAGTTTAGAGTTACTTACGATCTAGCAAACAGATACTAAGTCTCTAGTGTGGACTTTGTGTTCTGGTTTAAACCTGACCCTGGTTAGCACATTTCCTGCTGATCACAGAAGAGATGTAGCCGCAGACACGTCAGTGTTTATGAGGACACTTCTTTTTCTTTGCTTTTTAAATAATGATGTGCACTGATAAATAATATATAATGCATACTGCAACATTCCAGCTTTTAGAACTAAAATTAGAAAGAGTTGCATGGCTGAATGGCTATCCAGTGCTGTCAGAAAGCAGCAGAATATGAGTATCTCAATGAGAAACTAAAGAAATCAAGAAATCCAACTGAGCCAGTCATATCTAATAAAGACAAAAACTGGAGAACAGACTCGTGGTTGGGTCCTGTTCACCAGCTCCAATGTTGGCTAATGTCAGTACTTTCCATGCTGTTTCCTTCTCTGAATATGGAATATAAAATGCGTCGTATTTTCTAGGGTAATACAGATTAAGGGCCAGATTTACTAACAGCTTGTGCCGGTGCAAATCCCCCTTAAACTATTGTCAAGATTTACTGAAGACTAGCGCTGAAAAGAGTTATTTTTATGGCTGACATTATTGCATATGCATAGGTGTTTGCCTTAGCTACAAGGGAGAGAATTCATTTATTTGGGATGCCAGAGAAAGACGTAATCCGAACATGTTGTTTTTCATGTGCTTTGTTGTGTTGTTGGTAGATTACCCGCACCTGATTATCAGCGGTTCAGCTTGTTCGTGACTCGACACTAAGTTGCGTGGGTCATACACATTCAGTATGGGATGTCGGTCCGCCCTGTTTAGTAAATATTAGAGCCCGACCGATAAAGGATTTTGAAGGTCGATACGATACAAATATTTTTGGGTTTTAAAATCCGATATTCCGATATGTCGGCCGGTATTTTATTTCTTTATTTATTTGAAACTGGACATTATAGTCACAAATTTAAAAAATATAGTCATGCTTATTTGAGTTAAGAGAACTGATGGGGATGCTCTTTTAATTGTTATTCAAGCAATGTATGTATCGTGTCCAACTCAATGAGTGTTGCCAACAGGAACGGTGTAGAGTGCCCTCTGGTGGAGAAACTATACAACTCCAACACTCATGACATGGTTCGAGCGTGTTTCGTCCGTTTTTATTTTATTTTTGAAATATTTATTTAGCGGCCATTATAACTGCCGATACCGATAATTTGGAAAATGCCTAATATCGGCCGATAATATCGGCCTGCCGATATTTCGGTCTGGCTCTAGTAAATATGGCCCTGAATATTTGGTGAAATTGTACATTCATTCATTAATTTGTTCTTTAACCAGGTTAAATTGTGTAGCCAATTATCACAACATTGTATTTACAAGCTAATCAGACTTTTAAAGAAAAGATGTGAAAATACTGAAAATGAATTTTGATGACTCATTTTTTAACTGAACTCATTGCAAAGTGCAAAGAAACTTCGGTGCAGTTATTGAGTCAGAAGCTAACACTTTCTCTTACCATTTATTTCAAGCTGCCTTAAAGTCATCAAACAGTATTACTACAGTACAGTGCCATGTAAAGTAATGGTACTTCTGAAGGAGAATAGCTAATTGTCTTCTGTTTGAAACCGCCTTCGGCCTGAAATGTTGCTTAGGTAGGCACTCTTGTCTGGAGCAGAGCTAATATCAGTCGTTAGTGGGGGTTTTTGTGACGGGTAAGGAGAAATATTTGAAGACAGCCTTTAGGGCAGAATCACTCTCCGTGCACAATGGCCTGGGTGTTTTTGTGTTTCCCATCCAGGACAACAGTCATGTGTACAGTAACCCACGCAGTAATCATGCCTCGTCTCTCTCGCGGTCGAACCGGTGACTGTACGAAGAGGAATGAACAGCCAGAACCAGAGGAACGCCGGTGAGACATGATCAAACACAGGACACAGGTATGCCGACACTTCTCCCTCATTATGCGTGAAGATAAAACCAGCCTTGTCTTCACAGATAATCCCTGCACATTTACTTAAAGCGTCTCCATTAAACGCTTTCCATCATGACACATGCACACCTGATCTGCTAACAAGAGGCTTTCAGATGAGAGGCCGAGGTGATGTCTGGTCCCTCATCAATGCTGAGCAGGCAGAAATGATGTGGATCCCATCAGCAAGATACTCTATAGTCAGAGTCAGTCACACTGCTTCTCATAAAGCCTTTAACAGGGACACACTGCTTTAATCTCACACACTTTAATCTCACACACCCATCACAACAACAAGCATACAAGTTCTGCTGAAGAAATAAGGAACTGAAAGTGAGAGCCCACAGGTCAAACAGGTTTCAAACATTTCAACGTCTTACTGTACGTTCACACCGCTGCCGACTTGAGCTTCCAAAGCGGCCGGAAGTCATTCATTTTCAACGGAAGCTGGCTTCTCTCAGCTGCAAGGAGCGTCAAAATCCTCGGCGTAGCGTTTTGGGCGTTTTGAGCGTTTTGATCGTCAATCGGAAAGTTGAAAGAAGCTCAACTTTATGGTAATAATCTGGGACGCGGTTCAGCGGCAAACGCCAGCAACCAATCGGAATATAGACGTCCTTCACGCTGGCTGATTCCGGAGAAATACAAAATGTAAACTTTCGTTCCTACCAAAACATTAGTTCGGAGAAAATGGAAGAGAAGCTAATCATCGCCGTTGCTGTGATTCCTGCTGGTTTCGTATCATTTATGACATGACGTTGTTTACTACAGGGACCGCATGAGCACAACTTTTATTTGAAATATTTCCGAACGCTCGTTTTAAAGGGGGAATGCAATTAATTTGCTCATGGTGACACCGATTTGACTGCAAATAATAATAATAATAATAGCTAACTATTTTTTTCCCAACCAAATGCGACCAAAACGGTTATAAAAATGCTGTCATTAAAAAAGGTTTCTTCAATGTATTGCTTGTTTTTTTCTGTTTATTACATTTCATGTTGTGACACTTCTATTCTCCCTGCAACGTCAGAGCGTTCAAAGCGTCAACAAGCTTCCCCGTACGTTTTGTCAAGCGTCCTTGACAGGGCGGCCAGAGCTTCTTTGACGCTCAAGTTGGCGGCGGTGTGAACGTACGGTTATAGATAATACACACATTCATTCACTCACCGGCTGCACCATACTTCACTCATATAAAGTATTGCCATAATCAGAAACAGATAGACTTTTCTTCACTGCCATGACGTTTAGCTGAGTGAAATGGCTCATTGACCAAGAACAAATGTCAGATGATTAGATTGATAGTGGCTTGCTATTGGAGGATCTCATGTGAGTGACAGGTTGCCCCGCCCTCATCGGAGAAGAGATATTAAGAGGAACATGAATTAAAAAACAATATAAAAATTGTCAAAGGAATTGTGAATTTTGATTTCATGGTGGCTTTAAAAGTTCCTCTGAATGGACAGATGAATGAGCAGCAACTCTCAGAGACACGTGTAATCTCTCCAATGAACCTCAGAAGCTGTTTGTTAATGCTAATCCCTCAGTTTTTTCACATCACTATGAAATGCTACTTTTTGTTTTTTTTACTTCAAAGACGAATCTATGATATGTACTCGTTTGTAAGCACGGGTGTTTGGAGACAAAGAACATCATTTCACCAGCAACAGTCCTCACAACATTGCTCTCAAATCACCCGTTACCCCCCCGACACACAAAGCAAACATAAAGTACATAAGTAACTAACATGACCTTCTGTTAAACAGGAACGAAAACATATTTCACTCTCATGAACATAGTTTGTCCGACTTCCTGAGCGTTGCTGACTGATGTTTACAAAGTCATTCTTGCGGTTCAACATGTTGTTCGTTCTTGCCCATCTATTCAACACAAGGTCATTAGATCGCTGCCGCAGGATTAAGTGCTCTGTCATTAGTAAAATAAGATCTTCATCTCAATGCCACAATGGAAGTGTGAAAAAGTTTTGATGTATTTATAGTGCATTACTAATACTAGTTAAATATGATCTATTCCTCATTCCCTTTGCTATCTAGACCTGGTCATCATTACGCTGTCCATGGTCCTTAGCTGAGGAGTCATATCTGACGAAGATAAAGCTGTCCATTAAAGAGGCCTCAAAATGCCTGTCTGTGCAAGTCATAAATTCCCCAACTTCTTCCCTCCATACTTTTGCCTCAAAGAATACATAAATAATACACATTTCAAGGGATGACAGATCGGAATTGCACCAGGCCGCAAATTTTACGTGCCACATTAGTGCAGCATATTTAAACAAAAAGACATCCCCAAAACGCATCCTTAAGCAGAGATCTGAAGAGGAAGTGACCTTTGACCCTTGAAATGGGCTACTGTACTCACCCCTAAACATGAGCTCCAGCCTGAACCCTCGAACAGAGGATAACCGCCATCTTCGGGGACCGGACATGGGAAAGATCCAGCCTATTAGGCCAGGAGTCCCACGGAGAGGCTCGTTTGGCCAGTGAAATGGATCCGCTCAGACTGCTAATGCTAGGGGTGGGCAAAGGCAGCTAACCGGGTGCGAGGACACATGGTTTGCATTTGGTCTCGTGTCGTAACAGGAGGAGAAAGCCGACTGGCAGCAGGAACCCTCTGACGCTCGTTTCCTACTTCTGGAGAAAGACGATCCTTCCCGGCAAAGCCTACCGTAGCGTTTCCCTATCCCTCCCGATCTCCTGAGTCCAGCGCTCAAGATTATATCCAACCGGCTCGTCGTTACGCTGAAACAGAGCAGCCATTGAGTGCGTGAAGAGGGACCGAGCAAAGACATCGGGCCTCCATCCGTCAGCTCGGGTGACAAGACCTTTCTTTTCCTCTCTGCAAGTCAGGCTGGACCCACTGTGGCAAGGGCAGAAACAGAAGGGATACATTACGAACTCTTCCAGAAATCCAATCTGACAGAGCGAAAAACAAAGTCAAATGTTTACGTTGGGTAAATGACAGATCTGTTGTGGAGAAAAAAATGGCCAAACACCTCAATCAACTTTAGATCAACACATTCTGAGTTACGGTTAGGTTCCCAGTGCATCTTTCATTCATTCATTGAAAAAAATGGCTATGGTATCCTTTCAATGGTTAAAGTTACCACCGTCACTGCATTCTTTGCCTCTGCTGTGCTTAATCTCTACCATTTTGTTGTATTAGTATGATTTTATTTATCGGTTTACCTTGGAATTTGAAAGATAATAAAGATGTGCTCCTCGAAAACCCAAAAAAGGAGTGCTTGAAAAGTAATTTTACAGTATCTGTACGACAAAACCTTACCCCTTTTTGTTTAACTTCATTTGATTCATGTCCCTTTTACCACTTTTGCACAACAGACAGACGAGACACGGAAAAGGATTGGGAAAGAATGTGAGCTGGGGTCAAATTGACTTAAATGTTAAATGTTGGAGAATAATCCCCTCTGAACCCTCGTTCATTATTCCCAACGTTAGTCCACTAATACTGTTCACTTGAAGGAGTGAATGAAAACAAGTAAGATCTAAATCCACACAGCCGTTGAGTGTACACTCGTTATTGCAGTGCATTGTGGGATTGAATGAGTCCACTCAATAACGTCCATTATAATTTCGGACACCACTACAAATGGCTGTTCCCTCAAATAACGCCCTGTTTAAGGGTATAGGGGGCGATTCTTAACTCTGGCCCTTGAGATCCGCCAGTTTACCTCCAACCTTGATCAATCTCACCTGACTATGTAACTTTCTAGTACTCATAAAGACCTTAACTTGTTCAAGATATTGAAACCTTGAGAACCCCTGTGCTAGACCATGGCAAGAGCTCAGTTGAATCTTTGAAAGCTCTACTTCATGCTGGAATAACCACAATTACCTGGCTTAAAATGGTAATGCACATAATGCAATAAGATGTTATCAGTACTAAGTTCAACATTTTTCAAAACTTGCCCATTGGAACCGGTTTCAAAGTTTGTGTTCCCGAGCCACCAAACACTGTTGTTGTGCAAATGAACAGCAAGAACACAATATAAGTTTTCTGTGTTCAGTTAAACAGTGTTGTGTAAGCAGCCCTTAGTTAATAACTAATGATCTTAGCGTCGGAAAAGTGAATCAATCAAAACTATCTTTAGCTGGACATTAACTTTTTCTAGAGCTGCTGTAAAGCCAAACAATCTCTGTTACTTTCGTTTCCTCGTATCAATGTAAATCTGCTTTGAAACAGTCTAAATAGCTAAAAGCACGATATAAATGAAGGTGACTTGACTTGACTTGACCACTATTATAAAGAATTTGTACTGCAGAAGTCACTGCCATCATGTTAGGTTTAGAGAGGAGGAGGAGCTCTTAAAGAGTTGGCAGCAAGGTGAGTTGGTCATGAGTGAAAATGAAGCATTTTAGCAAGGGGTGTGTGTCTGAGGAATGTACAAGTTAAACTCACACACAGCTACACACACACACACACACATGAACACATCGGTGCCAAGTCAATCCCACTCCTGGCCTGATCCTAAACTGGGTTGAACTGGATCCTGGCACAGAAGAGCCTTCATCTTTGTCTAAGTTACACTGTCTCTGTAAGTGCTTTGTGTATTGAACAAGATGCGGCATGTTCACTCTGTGCCTATGGAGGAGTGGAAAGATTAACTTTATTTTGAATTCTTTCCTCTTAATATGGCAATTACCCTGCTCGCCCCTCTTCACCGGGCCTGTTCCCAACACTCAGGATATTTGTTTTGTACACATAAAGTATTTTATGCTTACTCTCCAAAACGTCTGACTTCTGCACAGAAACTGAAGACATTTTCAAAGCACAATGCGAGAATGTGGTCTAGTCTAGTGTTCAAGGCTCATAAACCTCTCATTTAAAGCACTTCTTCAACACTGTGAGTCACGTCTACTCTGTGCCATGAAGTTTGAAACTAGATCAAATCAGCATAGCAAAGGTTTTAACATAAGATTCAGAGATCATTTGATAGAAGCATTTCTTAAAATGTATTCTTTTGTGTTCCACAGGTGAAAGAAAGTCATTCAAGTTTGGAATGAATCATTTGAACAATTGAATCCTGTAACACTCATCTTTGATCACTAAAATGAAAATAATAATAATATTTAGTATATGTGGTTCTTTGAATATGCAAATGATCCCCGCCTCCACTCACTCACAGCAGCTCAGAGATCCACTCACTGACGATTACACCTTGATCTGATTGACATATAGACACACAGACAACTTTAATGCTGGATTTTCACCACGGGGGACTTTAAATATTTTAGTATGGTGTCCCGCACATGACAAAAATAGGAAAAAATAGATTTACTGGACACTATTTGGTCAATTGCAGGTCAGTTGAACTAATTTGTTCTCTCACTTTAATTTAGTCAAACCATAGGAGAAGAATTTATTCTGATATCCAGTTTAGTTTTCATGAATTAGCAAGAAAGACTATTTGTCTTTCTCCAGCCACATTACGCTTAATTAAATCCATCTCAGTTCAATTACTTCTCCAGGATACTAAGCAAAAAGTCAAGAAAAAAAGGACAACAAAAAGGAAATGAATGCTGAAATAGGACTGGCCACTTCAGATTCCCTTCCTGTCATCTGCCATTGGATGAAATATCTCTCAGAAGTGAAGTGAGAGAGAGTCTTTGCTCAAACACAAACCCTGTGTTATTATCTGGCACTATAAGAACTGATCCCTCGAGGAGAGCGCAGGAAGAGCCCTGCAGTGGGGATGCTGAACTTCCTCTACCACTGACACACACACACACACACACACACACACACACACACTAAACTGACCCCTAAACCTACACATCACCCATTTGATTTCTTTATTTGAATCTGCCAATCAAATTTCTTACAGAAAGGGTTCATAAATTCTTAGAGATAACACAGCTTTGACCTTCAAGGGTACATAAAGCATCACTTACGCCCATACGTGTCAAAATTTGGTTGGGGGGGGGGGGGGTTGACGAGTACAAGACCTGTACGCTGTGACCTGTGCGCTCCTTGTTGAACTATCGGCCGTATTGTATTGTATGTGCCGTGTGCCTCGAACACCCCTTTTACTGTCTATGCGGAAACCCCATGTATGCGGGTATATCATGTCTCATGCTCATTTTTATCTCATTTTGTTTATTAAGTATCAAGTACACGAGTTAAATTTAGGAATAAAGTGCGAGTTGTGAGATGCCAATCGCCTCCGTGAGTCTGTCTGGCCTCTGCATGCAATAACTTCAGTTGTGTGCTATGGTCTGTGGATTGTGTGAATATAATGCATTTAATCAAATCTGGCAACTGGTCAACATTAAACTAACATATTGGTTGGATTATTCATAAAGGAGTTTCAGCCATGCAAATTACGGGAGTTTCCCGGGAAAAATAACAAACCGGCATTGGTCCGGATATCCCTTCGAGCTGTCCTGGATGAACGTGAATTATTTTTTTCCATTCAGTTAGGAATTTGCAGGCATATTTTCTCTTTTTATTCGCCATGGTCTCTTCTTTCTTCCTTTTCCCCTATTATTGTTCGGTCTGAAACGGCGCCCAGTGACGGATGGTTGTTGTCTGGGTGGAAATCGGGAGAAATTCGGTAGAAAGGTCGGTCCGGGAGAAGTCGCTCCCAGAAAAATCAGGAGGGTTGGCATGTGTGCTTACGCCACACAGCAAGGCTGCCTATCACAGCAGATATAGAGCAACATGTTGCCAGCTGTTTAGACTTTCCTTTTGATAGCCCTGCCAGTCTAAGTCCACTAACAGCCAATTTGTGGACATGTCCCAGGCTGCCAAATATTTATGCCACAATCTTACATGCATATCCTAGGTCACTAATCTTTGCAAGGAGGGGTTGGTATTTAATGATTGGTAACACTTTATTTCGATAGTCCACTTTAGACATTCTACTAACTATAGACCATTTCAAAAGATGTAAACAACACTGGTCCAGAAGCACTTCCTGTTTCAGTTTGTAACTGTTTTCTTTATTTCACATGTAAAGAAAACTTCTTAAAGATGTTTGTTCAACTTTTTGATTCAGTTTTAAATGTTCTGTTGGTTGTATTTTATCCCAGCTTTTATGTAGTGTTAAAAAACTGACACAGGAAGTGCTTCTGGGCCAGTGTTGTTTACATCTTTTGAAATGGTCAATAAGTAACTTTTCAAATACATGTCAACTAACTGTCATCAGCATTAGTAGACTGTCAGCTTAATATCTACTAACACTTTATTTTGTTGGTCCTCCAACAGACATTCAACTGACTATGAGTAAGTTGGCGACTACAAAATGTATTCTTCTAACCCAAAGCCTAACACCTAACCATAACCCAACAGTCTACTGACAGTCTACTATGATATACTAATACTCTAATGAGAGTTAGTTGACATGTAGTTGAAAAGTTACTTATAATTAGTAGAACGTCTAAAGTGACTATCGAAATAAAGTGTAACCTAATTATTTTTTTCTAAAAAGGATATGTCCATATACAAATCATAAACACAACCTATTTCAAGGACTAGCACCTCTCCTAAGGCAGAGAGTATTATTGTGACATGTATTAAAGGTGCCATCTGTCAAAAAAAATCTAATCATACTCCATGTTCCATACCAGATGGGGGCAGTATACCTCCCGAAAGTGACTTGTGCTGCGGGCCGTGCTCACGTGCACTCACGTCTTCACCACGAGCGAGCGCTGTTTTGCTCTCTCTCCCTCGCACATATTAATCAAATCAATTGACACAATGGTTAAAGTTTGGAAGACCGCCGTTTCACGTGGAATATTTGGACATTTTTAGAGATTAGTCTCAATGAACATCTCAACTCTAAATTATAAAGGTTGTCTCATAGGCCATTCAGAGCTGCCAACTCTCACAAATTCACCGAGACACGCAACAGACACTTTTCACACGCTCTCACGCCACACATCAATTTTGTCACGCACAGAAAGGGACACGGAGACCGACAGACTAGACAGAGCAGGTCAGTTATGATATATAAAAAATCTCAGCTCTCAGATTCTGTTAATTTTATTACGCAATTCAAACTATAAATACTGTTTTGGTGCTTGTAAATGTTACACGACAGATCCCTAGCGCACGTGAACCGATCATCTCTAGTAGCTAATGGTAAAAGAACACGAACATTGTTGAAAGAGACAGTATGCTACAACTTACCAAAATGTATTCCTCATGCATAATATCGACCAATCATTTTTTGAACTCTTTCCTGAACTGAAATGTAGTAGTGCACACGACTGACATCAGGTTCAAGTACACACACAAGCCGTGCGAGTTACTCGTGTATTGCAGTTTGGCTGGTGGTTATGTTGCCCGCCCACATACCGCCTCCCATGGCCGAAACTGGTACTACGACACCTGCCGGGCCGGGGCTACTAATTTAGCATACTAATTCAGGTTAATATCTCGGCAGCACTATAACTTGTCATTTTTTTAATGACATCATTAACCTTATTTCTTCTCATTCTTTTGATGCGTGTAGCTCATTTTTGGGATATTTTAACCTCAATTTTTACAGAGGGCACCTTTAAGGCAGAGAGTAATATTGTGGCATGTATTAAGACAGAGAGTATTATTGTGGCATGTATTAAGGCAGAGAGTATTGAGCAATAACTGAGGCTTATGAATGTCTTGATTTACAGGTGCGCTGAGTATCATCTTACAGATTCTGTTGTGTGCATATTAGTTGTAATGCAAGATGTAAAATGTTCAGACGCATGGCAGTGATCTAGACTTTGTAACTTAATGCGTTTCCTCTTCCACAGCAAGAGTGCTCTAATTTTCAAGCTCAGAGACCAAAAAAAATATATATATATATATAATGGCATGCATTTCCCAGCATCCCTCAATCAGGGGCACACACAAGCTTAGACAGAAGATTTTAAATAATTACACTGGCATTCATAAGTTTTTGATACTTACGATTTTGTATGTTTTTAAAAGAAGTCTCTTAAGCTCACCAAGGCTGCATTTATTTGATTACAAATACAGACAAATAAAAGGTAATATTGTTAAATATACGACAATTAAAAAAACGGCAATTTATTCCTGTGATCAAAGCTGAATATTCAGCATCATTACTCCAGTCTTCAGTGTCACATGATCCTGCAGAAATCACTCTAATATGATGATTTGACACTCAAAAAAAACATTTATGATTATTATCAGTGTTGAAAAGAGTTATTTCGATTTTTTTTTCAGGATTCTTTGATGAATAGAAAGTTCAAAAGAACAGTATTTATTTATGATATAATCTTTTGTGAATCAAAATGTGAATCAATTCAATTTATCCTTGATGAATAAGAGTATTGATTTATTTTATTTATCCCCCCCCCCAAAAAAAATAAAAAAAAATAAAATAAAACTTCTTACTGACCGCCAAACTTTTGAACTGTACTGTTTAATGTCACAAAAGCTTTTCATTTCAGATAAATGCTGTTCTTTTGAAAATTCAGCTTTGATCAGAGGAATAAATTACGCTTTACTATATACTCACATTGTAATAATATTTCACATTGTAACTGTTTTTTGGTGGGGGTCGAGTATTGAATGCAGCCTTGGTGAGCAGTGGGGACTTCATTAAAAACATCACTGATCAAAAACTTTAGACTAGAAGTGATTCTCTGATTTGAACTAAATGTATTGTGCGTGAACTTTGCTGTGTTACTCTGAGAAGAACACCACACACACACTAAACAATGGAGTCATTAAGATGATGTGTAATTAGCCGAAAACAAAAGTGGAAACTCCAGTTCAGGGAAAGTCCGGAGTCGCTGGTTGGTTTGGCTGTCAAATGAAACCGAGCCGAGCCATCTTTGACAGATTGGTACAGACGGCGTAATTCAACACAGTTTTTGTCCATGCTTTCCATGTGCACATATCATATTCAAAAACTGCAAGCATCAGAAGAACAGGCCCTTTCCGTTCACAACAATGACAGAGCTGTTCTCAAGGCTTTATGTAATACAAAGGCCTCCACGGGGGGTGTGTGTGGAAAACACTTTAATGTGCCTTTCCCTTTCTGTCGCGTCCAGCACACACACACACACACCTGCATGAGGAAGAGAAAATCAGCAGCTCTGCCAATGAACTTGACTGAACTGAGAGATATCATGGCATCTGTACACTAACGCATGCAAATCCAGGACACTCTGGTTTCACCAGTGCTTTACATTTCAGTAAACAGATCCAGCAACACATCATGCTAGGAGAAACCAGCTTTACGCTCCTGAATTAGCAAAGCTTTCGCTCGGTGCAAACCAGAGAAACACTGAATCAGCCACCGCGAGAAATAAACACACCTTATTAGCGATGACAAGAGAGTTTCATGCCAAAACACATCAAAATGTGAGCCGGGACTCTCTCTTCTTCACACATTTGTGTAGCAGATGTTTCCCACAGAGCAAATCAGGCTTTATTTATGCCCAACGGCAAGACACATCACATGTTTTTTATGATATTTCATACATGGATAGAAACAAACAGCCATCCTCTGGGACAGAAACACACACACACACACACACACGTAACCGAGAGCTTGGCAGGGAAACTGTTCGCAGGAGGGATTCCAAACCTGTACGAGTTTCTTTCTTCTGATGAACACAAAAGAAGATATTTTGTTCAGTTTTTGGACCCCATTGACTTCCATAGTATAGTCTTTCCGGTAACACTTTATTTGAAGGGGTGTGCATAAGACTGACATGACACTGTCATAAACATGACATAACACCTGTCATGAACATGAGGGAGTCTTTATGAATGTTTATAACTGTTGTCATTAAGTGTTATTCGGTAAATTATGACTTTCTAATGCAAAGTTGACATTGTTTAAAATGTCTTTGCTATGACAACTTGACATTAAAGGAGAACTCTGGCGAACAATCGTCTAATAAAACATTGGTACCTAGTCAATCGTTCTCTGAGATTTGTTTTCATGATAATCGAATGTAAAGAGTTTTATCTCTAAAAACTGTTTAGCGTATAATGCTAGTACTGGGGGCATTGACTAAGTAAAAAGAATACCACTAACAAGGCTCAAAATAGCCCCACACTAACACAGTAACATAACAAGGCTCCATACATGCAAAACAAAGAATTGAGAACTTTGTAAGTGTAAGTGTACAGACCGTTTAATAAGAAGATACGTTATAAAGACAGTTCACTTCATGTATACACAGCAGGAGCCATCTTAGGAAATAGTATCGATAAGTCGATCCCCGAACGCCGTTCATACAGTTCAGAAGTTCGATGAACTTCATACAGTTCAGCTCACTCAGCACAACGTTCGTGGTTTGACTTATCGAGACTATTTCCTAAGATGGCTCCTGCTGTGTATACATGAAGTGAACTGTCTTTATAACGTATCTTCTTATTAAACGGTCTGTACACTTACAAAGTTCTCAATGCTTTGTTTGGCATGTATGGAGCCTCATTATGTTACTGTGTTAGTGTGGGGATATTTTGAGCCTTGTTAGTGGTATAAACTAGCGATTTCTTTTTACTTAGTCAATGCCCCCAGTACTAGCATTATACGCTAAACAGTTTTTAGAGATAAAACTCTTTACATTCGATTATCATGAAAACAAATCTCAGAGAACGATTGACTAGGTGCCGATGTTTTATTAGACCAAAGGTTCATTGTTTGCCAGAGTTCTCCTTTAACAAAGAAATCATAACCTGTCACAAATATGTCATAACAGGTCTAATTATCAAACTTAAAGACTTTATTGAGCTTTGTGTTAACATTACATTACCCTGTCATACAGTAGCGGTTCTAGGCACGGGCGAACCGGGCAGTCGCCCGGGGCGGCATTTCTTCATGTCACATGGGGGGCGGCACGAGCAGTTAAAAAAAATATCCTCGGTGCCGCGAAGGTTTTCTATTTTTCATAATTTCGAATCAATTATTGGCAATGGCGCCCCTGCTTGCTGAGAAGGTGCCGCGCACAGAAGCGATGTCAAGGGGGTCTCTTGATAAGTTCACGTATCGCGTCTTTTGCGCGCTCGAGGTCGTTACCTCAAATAGGCGATTAGGCGCACGGCAAGCGCTCATTGCGCGCTCGCGGGAGGCGCGCTCATAAACTTTTCAGTATGGAAGTGCACGTGCACCCAAACACTTGGGTGTTTTTTCTCTTCTCCGTAAATAAATCTTTTAGCAGAGCTTCAGCAAGCGTTTTTCTGTGGTGGAAATACATTACTAAAACTTCTTTGTCATTGTGGAGAGCGCAGTGCATGGTTGTATAGCAACGACAGCCATGGGGAAATCGGACCGAATTTTACTATTAATAATAAAAGATAAGCTACTGTGCATTATAAATGTCAGGAATGTATCTTTATTGATGTATTCTTTTTATAGAGATGATTTAAATGCTGAAATATGAGGTATTTTTATAAAATCTTTTTTGTGTTAAGCTTAACCTTCAAGTTTAGTATAGGTAAAAGACACTCATTTAAAACAAATCTTTAATGTTATTAACTTGGTGAATTGATTTCATTGTGTATTGGGCTTTTTGACCAAGATTCTGTGTATGTGATCATGTTGGTCAATATTCATGAAATGAAAATAATTTACATAATAATCAACTTTATGAGTTTTTACTGTAGCCTATAATATTCAAAGTACAATTTTCTATTTTCTAAATAATCTCTGATTCTGTCCTTTTCTCTGACATTTTAAGAGTGGCATAGGGCTACAAAAGTTATTTTAGGTCTAGTGTGGATAGTTGTTAATATGAGAGCTGTTCAAAATTATTTAAGAGATAAGAATAGTGTTACTAAATAAGTAACTCTCTGACCCTTTTACTTTTAAAAACTCCATCATGACAAAGTATAGTTTAACTAGTCAAAACTCAAAGTGTGGCATGCATATAATTCAAGGCCAATGTGCTAATGGTTACTTCCTCCCTTTAAAGTTAGAAAAATCTAGCAAAATAACTGGATTATATTAACTTTTTTTCTTCAAAGGAGCGGAATGTAAATTTATTGTTGTTGTTTTGTTTTTGTTTTGTTTTTGTTTTTTTGTTTTTTTTTGGGGGGGGGGGGGGGGGCGCTCAAAGGGGGTCTCGCCCTGGGCGTAATTCAAGGTAGAACCGCCACTGCTGTCATATGTTATGGTTGGTTTTAACTTTGGTTGTCATGATACCATTATAACTGTGACATGAATATTTTACTTGTCCTCAAGTAAAGTGGAACACATTGTGCAAGTTATAAAGATGTCATTAAGGGTTATTACACTGTCAAATGCTTTAACAACAGTGTCATTAATAATTCCCCTTACCTCAAGTAAAGTGGAACACGTTGGACTAGTTATGAAGATGTCAGGTTGACAGGTTATGATTTCTTGGTTAATGTGAAGTTGTCATAACAAAGACATTTTAAACAATGTCAACTTTGCATTAAAAGTGTCATAATTTACCGAATGACACTTAATGACAAAAGTCATAAACATTCATAAAGACTCCTTCATGTTCATGACAGTGTCATGTCAGTCTTATGCACACCCCTTCAAATAAAGTGTTAACCGTTTTTCCTAATAAGTCAACCCATATTCTTCCAAATAACTTTTATTGTCAACAGAAGAAACAAACTTATTATGCTGAGTAAATGCTGACAGGATTTTTATTTTGGGGGGAACTATCCCTTTAATTATTGCGGTAAGCCTATGGTCCAGCTTGTATACCACTGTTATGGCAAAGTTTATAGAAATGCAGTGAAAACGCTAATTTTCAATCAGTGTGTACACTGAATACACAACAGTTGAGGAGTTGGAGGTCGGTAAGATTTTATGTTTTTGAAGTGAAATTATTTACAATAACTGTCTTCTATCTGTTAAAGTGTGATTTATTCCTGTGATCAAAGCTGAATTTATCATCAGTCTTCAGTGTCACATGATCCTGCAGAAATCACTCTAATATGGGTATCTGATCGAGAAACATTTATGATTATTATCAGTGTTAAAAAAGTTCAGATTTTGTGGAAACTGTGATACATTTTATTCACAATTTGATGAATATAAAGTGCAAGCGAACTGCATTTTTTATAATAGAAATATTTTGTGACATTAAAAAGGACTTTGTTCATCAGTAAATTGGATGCAGTAAACCGATAAAAAAATGTAAATAATAATTTTAACTGACCCCAAACGTTTGAACAGCAGTGTATCTAACAACAATCATTCACCAAGATTCAATGAAAAATAAACAACACACACCAAAACTACTATATGAATCACTGCCACACTGTGTTTGGATGTCGAGGGCTACAAAAGTTATGACTGCTTTATTCTCTTGTATTAGCATTAGCAGTCGTAGCATTAGCTCTCTTCATCAGAACTGTAGTCGATACTCTGCTCTCCTGTAGAAATACTGGTATTGCTGCATTTTAGTACCGTACTAGATCAACATTCCTCAGTATTTGTTAACAGCCTTTGCTCTCATATGGAAATAATCCCAAATATCACTCGGATAAGCACGCTGTAAAAAACACAAATCCGGTGAATTTACGGTAAAAAACGGGCAGCTCAAGATCTACTGTAAAAAATATGGTAGCAACATTTTAGGTTTTACAGACTTAAATTTACAGTAAAAAAATAAATAAAATGTATGTCATGATCTAATGTTAATTTACTGACCTATTGAAGTACTAATATCTGGTTTGTATCGTTGCAATACCCCGACAACCACCAATCACAGGGGTGATGAGTCACATGATCAAAGCTCATCACAAACAGCTTTTCCACAAGAGAGTTAATACTCATATACACAAACTGAATATACAGAAACTGAAACAGTGTCACACACACACACACACACACACACACACTAAATGAAACAATACCAAATGAAATTTTAAAAATGCAATAAACATTCATTTAACAACATAAAACAAAAACACATCAAATGACGTGTAGTTGCAATAAATAAAATACAATGTGACTGAAATGTGTGTATTCAGTTGTGCACAGCTTCTGCACACACACTTTTAAACACACACTCTAGTGAGTTGGCCTGACGCTGCTGAGAAAGGAGAGATAAGCTGATGGTTTATGGCCATGCCGTCGTCTCAAAGGCCGTCCGCGGCTCTGCTTTAATGTGGAGACAAACGAGTCACTTTATGAGCGCTAGAGTCACGGACGGGGAATTACTGTACACAATATCACAACACAACACACACACACACACAACCGCTGAGACCTGTGAGACACACACACACACAACCGCTGAAACCTGTGAAACACACACACACAACCGCTGAGACCTGTGAGACACACACACACACAACCACTGAGACCTGTGAGACACACACACACACACAACCGCTGAAACCTGTGAAACACACACACACACAACCGCTGAGACCTGTGAGACACACAACCACTGAGACCTGTGAGACACACACACACACACACAACCGCTGAAACCTGTGAGACACACACACACAACCGCTGAGACCTGTGAGAGACATACACACACAACCACTGAGACCTGTGAGACACACACACACAACCGCTGAAACCTGTGAGACACACACACACACAACCGCTGAGACCTGTGAGACACACACACACACACACAACCGCTGAGACCTGTGAGACACACACACACACACAACCGCTGAGACCTGTGAGACACACACACAACCACTGAAAGCTGTGAAACACACACACAACCACTAAAACCTAAGAGACACAAACACAAAAACACAACCGCTGAAACCTGTGAAACACACACACACACACAACCACTAAAACCTAAGAGACACAAACACAAAAACACAACCGCTGAAACCTGTGAGACACATACACACACACAACCACTGAAACCTGTGAGACACACACACAGAACTGCTGAATACATGTTCTGTGCATCTCTATTTGATTAAAAACACAAAACAATACCAGTAATATTTGTGAAAAACACTCTCCATCATATACACACATACACACACTGCACATCACACACACACTGATTAACAGGTTTAGGCCAGACTAATGTTGTGCGACACAGATGTTATATTTCACACGGTAGATTCAAGATCTGCTGTTCTGCTGTTCACCACTGTGTGTCAGTGTGTTCCTCAAACTAATGTACAACACACAGATCATCAGAAGAATCTCAGGCTGTGTCCGAAACACACACACGCACACACACACACACACACACACACACACACTCTCTCTCTCTCTCTCTCTTCAGGAACTAATTCTGAAGACGTGCTGCTAAAAATAAACGTGTGAGTTATGAATATAATCTGGACATACTAAATTCATCATGATGTCATAATCATGTGACCTAGAGTCCCTTCAAACATCTCTCCTGTGGCCTCATGGGACAATAAAGTGTCCAACACACACACACACACACACACACACTTCTGAATCTCAGTGGGGCTTTTCTCCTACTCTTCCATGACTTCTGTGAACTCACACACACTCTTTAGTCACAGATGTTCTCCTACTATACACTCATTTCAGGAGCAGTTCATCAGTGAAGCTAAAACTGTGTGTGTGTTACATCCAGTTTGCACCAGGTGTTTCATGCAGTGTTCATAAAATGAATGTCTTTCACTTCGGCCACATTCAGAGTGTGTTATGAAGTTAAGTCGTTACCAAAGTATTCGATTGTGTTATTCTTACCAAAGCCAAGCTTGTGTTCGGGAGCAAATGTCTTAAACATAAGCTAACAGTGACCTCCAGAAACATAACCACACACACACACACACACAGAGAGAGAGACAGAAGCTTCCCTCACATGTAACAGAGTTGTACTGTTTTCGCTCGTCACTGAGAAATGAAACAGTAATCTCTGAGGAACGAGTGAGAAGAGGAACAGAAGAAGAGGAGCAGTCGATTAAACGAGTGTAGTATTTGCCTTCCGATAGGAGATAAGCTTTGATTTAACATGCTGGCGCACGTCCACACACACACATTGGCAGTGCTCCACTAGAACTTCTGCTGTGATTGGTCACTAGGAGCCACACACACACACACACACATTGATAATGAAGTCTGCTGAGAACTTGCGCGCTGTGTTTGTCGTAACCTGTGAAACCAGGCAGTCTAAATCACACCAAATCTGATCTGTGTAGAGCCAACCTGGGCCGCGTTCAAGTATGAAGCGCTCCGAGCTTCTTTACGCATAACACACACACACAACGGCCTCCAACTCAGCTCGACTCGCTCGCGCACACACATCTGCCAACTGGGATAAACAGCACTAAAGTATCTATCGACTTGATTCTGCTCTGTTCTAGATGAACGTGAAAAAGACGGAAACACCTGAACTGCAGTTGTGTGATTATATATAGCAAACAGTGGAACAACACACACATACACTCAGCACAGCATGTGTCACACACACACACTGAGAGAAAGGCTTTTATAGCTGCTATTCATGTCAGCCAATCAGAACCTGTATAACCTGCGTCACTAAGACCTGAACTTCACACACATCTGGCCCTGGCCCAGCTGACACACACACACACACACACACACAAGAAACCGGCCCTTCCAGCCTCCAAATGCTAGTCCAAATGATAAACTGTGAAGTTCAACGTTTTACACCGACACGACTAACTAAAGGTCACATGACTAGGAGATCCTCCTGTCAGGGTCGACTGAGGCGGATGGAGACCTGCGGGAGCTCTGATGCTCAATAAGACATGAGGAGTGATCTGGCTATGATCAGTGGAGGCACAGCGCCATCTAGTGTTCACAGATCACACACAAAACATTCCCCATCACCTGTACATCCAATCAAACTCATTTGTCGCTTGAAACACAAGAACATGACGCAAAAAATGAAGTGAGTTTTGGCTTAAAACAGTCAAAAGTACGAAAAATGATCTAGTTTCTGTTTGAATTAAGTTTTTGCTGTTTTTATCCCATAGAGAGCCTAAGTCCCGCCCCTTTGCTTCCGGCTCATGGGACCTTATTTCGGAAAAAATATGAATGGCAGTCAATGGGGAGAGACAACTTATCTTTTTATTCCGTCTGAACTGTGCCCTGAATTACACATATGATGTTTGTCAATTTAAAAGATGATTCTCAAAGTCAAAAACGTCGCAGTTTGTCATACAGCAGAAGAGTAACATTTAGTTTTATGTGAAAATCGCTCTGTGAACTACATCTCCCGGGAAGAGAAACGAGATCCGCTGCTCGTGTGTGTGCAGTCTGGTACAAAACACTCAGGTATGACGGCGTAACGTTACGATTATAACGTAAGACCGTAGAAATAATGACAGACAGCCTCAGTAAAGTTAGCTTTATTCGTTGAGAGAAAATGTGCGCCTTTGGGGTTTGTAGTCTTTGTAATTACGTATTTTCACAGTCTTATACCTCAACGGTTTTGCATCAAACTGCGACTTTCTTTACTTTAAAATGTATCTTTTAAATTGACAAACATCATATGTGTAATTCAGGGCACAATTCAAACCAGATCAAAATATTTGTTGTCTCTTGCCATTGACTCCCATTCAATATTTTTTCGAAGTTAGGTCCCATGGTGGTCGACCGGAAGGGGAGGGACTTAGGCTCTCTATTGGCAGATCATTTTGCTTGTGCTAATCTAAGCAATTACTCTTATATTACTTTACACATCTAGTAAATGCATCTTGATTTAAGAATTTTTAGATATTTGGACTGGACACGACAAAAATACTATGAAAAAGAAGTAGAAAAACATACTTGCAAATGCACTAAACGGCACTAATGGAGATCTGGCAACACTTTACTTGAAGGGGTGTGCATAAGACTGACATCACACATGAATATTTATGCATGTTTATGACAACTGTCATTAAGTGTCATTTGCTCAATTATGACATTTTTAATGCAAATATGACATTGTTTGAGATGTCCTTGTCATGATAACTTGACATTATAAAGACAATAGGGCTGTTGGAACAAATTCCGAAATTGCGTGTCTAGGCTAATGCACGAGTGACTGATTACCATGGAAACCTGAAAGTCACGTATGTAGATAGACTATCCTTGGCTTTTTGGATTTTAAATGTCGATGTAGGGTATACACACCCGCGAAAACCTCAGCTTGTCGTAGACGCACTTCTCTTATGAAAAAGTGCGGGGGACGAATTTACATTGAATAAAAAGTGGCCCGCGTAATCTACGCCTATGGTTTCGTGACCTCAACTACAGTGGTACACATTGAATTTATCATTAAAATGTTATAATGACCTCATGACGTGTGGAAGAAATTGAATATGTTCTATATGTTTGCATTTAATTATATGTATAGAATCTTAGAAATATGGTAGTTTCGATACATTTCCTTATGAAGATGTATGTGTATGTCCTTGTATATGACCTGACAATAGTTAATGGTTGACTGAGTGTATGACCGAGACTCTATTGAGGATATAATATAATTAATATGATAGACAAATCTAAACAATGTATTATAGCTGAGAGATATTTTAATTTAGCCTCAGGAAAACAACTATAAAGAAGGATCCTTGTGGTCACACTCTGACCTTTCCTTGCGAGGGAATACTTCATCTTTAAAGACAATTGCTACATGTTTGTCTCTTATTCAGTGATATAAAATTGTTTGCCACCACAGAAGTCAACCAGATAACCAGAGGATAATTATTGTGGTTTATTAGCACCATTACAGATTTCATACTTCACTTATGACTGACAAATATGCATCACATTACGTTTATTAATAAAATGTTCAGCTGATAATAATAAAATAAATGAATGTGTATTAGACAAAATATAGTATCTCTCAGTAGATCGGGTGGTCTCAAGTTACACTCAAGCATCAAACCCTTCTTTTATTCTCAATTAATTCTAGTTTAACAATAATAATAATAAATGTTTGACAAGATGTGTGCTATGACGGTCATTCTGAGTTTATTGAACCATCCTGACAGAAGAAAGGGTAAACAACACATTCATGAGGAAATGGATGAAGCGAATACGTCTGAACATGTTTAACAGATTGATCCACATTCATTTCTTGTCACATGGGACAAAACTACAAGTCTGAAAGAATGATGAAAGCATATGTGTGAGGAACGTGTGCTAGATTAGTGGGTTTGGTTCAGCATTATTACATCTTAATCCATGCCAACTGGTTAGTGTCAAATATCAAGTATCGGTGTTTGTGAAAAGCCCTGGCATAAAGAGTTCACTGCATCAGAAAGTCTCACAGGGAACAGTGTCTGATGGTTCAGATGGCTTTTCTTCTAATAAATAGCACTGGGATACAAACCTCAACAATGCCTGATAGGACGCAACTAAAGAGATAACTTGATAAGTAAAGCTGTTTTTCTTTAACCGGCTTAAAAAAAACTGCTATAGACCATTTCGCAAGATGTAAACAACACTGGTCCAGAAACACTTCCTGTTTCAGTTTGTAACTGTTTTCTTTATTTCACATGCAAATATCTAGCTAAAGTCTATCAATTTAATTAAATGTCACTGAATCAAATGATATATAAATGGATGAATGAATATAATAAAAATGCCTTTGAATCATGTCAGGAAGCCTTTAAAAATTCACGTTGAGACTACTTAAATTGGGTAATTTAAAATTACATAATTCTATTATGTTGAAGTTATATGAACAAATTATGTTTGTTTAACGTAATCTAGTTATGTGGAACCTGTTGACAAATTAAAATTAATTAAAGCCAACATATAATTTTTTTGAGTGTAGTTGGGCTTTTGACCCTTAACTCATTAACTTTAGATCTTGTTTAGCTGTGAGTATGTGAGTTATAACAGTCAGATGATCAAATAGAAAAGGTGATCTGGTGGTGTTGGTTGGGTTTTAACATAATCAGTATTTCACAATCATTTGATCTGAATCACCGAATTCATATAGATCCTAATTTCTGAGTTTGGTTTACTTTATTAATTAGAGCAGCAGTGACCTTGTACATCATAATATTTTTAACATTTACAATACATTTCTTAAAAGCTTTTCTTATTCAATTTTTATTTTTTAAGGCACAGGCATCAATAATTAGCCTGTGAATCTCAACAATGGTGACAATTATAAAGCATTTTGCAGTGCATTCTGGGTGCCATCAATCAAAACTCATTTATGGCTCCCATTATGCATTGCTGCATGAATAAATAATGAGCTTATGTTCAGAGGCTATCTGTTTGTCACCATTGTTGAGATTCATACACTAATTCCTGATGTCTGCGTGTGCCTATATAAAATATATATATATTTTTTTGATTGTTTAGATTTCATTGAAAAGGCTAAAAATGGTATGTTCTAAAAGGCCGTGCTGCTAAAATCTATACGGTAAATATAACTCAGAATTTATGCTTTTTTAATTTATCTTGATGAGTTCAGCAATTCAGGTCAATTAATGATTACGTTAAAACAGAACAAACACCATCAGATCACGTTTTCTATTTGTTCATCTGGCTGTTATAACTCACAAACTTCAGTCAAACAAAATCTAAAGTTAATGAAGAGCCCAACTAAAGCAAACACTGATCACCATAAAGGTGACTTAAGGAGAAAACAGTCACCTTTTCTCCTTCAGAGATTCTGCTTGGTAACATCAGGTGTCGTCAGGTGAGTCAGAAAGTGTTCAAAGACAAGAAGCAGAAACATTGATCTGGGAGACTTCAGCTAGTGGAGAGCGGGGCACAACCTAACGCTGTTATACACTTGCGCTCAGTTTCTGTAAATCCACTAGGGGTTCAGAGTATTTATTTTTACAATTATGTGGTTTTGGGTCATTAATACAGTGTATATTTATTCCTTGATTTCCCCCGAAAGAACGGAAGTGAAATGTGACAACATGCCCCATAGGTGTTCATTGTAACACATCTTATGACAGATTAAAGAGTTATCTGATCTATTCCAAAATATATACAAGACAAAATAAAATATTTGTCAATGAAATACAATTAGTAACTTTTACATTTAAAAATGAAAATATTTGCTTTTGTTGAGTTTGACGGCAAAACACATCTATACAGCATAGTTCTATACAGCATAATTCAAAACATATTAATAATGAATAATTCCTGAACATTGACTCTCAGTCTTTAATCATCTTTTTCTAATGGTTTCTCAATAGAATTGATAAAGTATAGTATATAAAAGTTCTAATAGGGGCTCATTGTAACTCAGTGTGACAACATGTAACTGTGTAAGTGTGGGGTTTAAACCAAGCGACCGTTTCTGCTGTTAGATCAGCATTAAACAACTATATGTTAAATAACAAGATTAAAATAACATCAGATTTGTCTCATTTTAAATAAACACAAAGAAGCAGAGATGAAAAAAGAACATAAGTAAGAAATTTACTTTTACAACAGTTAAATAAATGTTCAGTGACACCTTCCAAAGGATTTTTTTCTCTCTATAGTGTTGATGTGGCAACTAGTAAATACACTACGTTTCGTCATGCTAGCATTTGTGGAAGTATTTAAAAGAAGTGTGTGACAACTAGCCCCGTGTTCGGTTGTGTCCCGCTCGCTCCTACACACCAGCTGGTCAAGGATGGTATGATGAAAAACTTTTCATTTAGTGTTTGTAAACTATGGTAGATTCAACACTACCTATTAAGTCAACCCCTCAAAACTGATTTCATTTCAAATCATTTTGACGCTTGCTCATCAGTAGAGGGCGCTCTGTGTCCAACAACAAATGAGATACATTTCTAATTTCAACATCATTTGTTGTTCAGATATTCCTCTATAATAATAAGGCATCAGCTGTGTGCAAAGTGACCCACATTTGGTTTTAGACCACTGAAAATGTGTACAAGTGACCACTTTACTCATGGAACCGCATTAATATCTCCATATCTCTGGGGTTGAACCAAATAGGGCCTTTAAAATGAAGTTAACAAAATAAAAGTTTGTTAAGAAACAGAATATAAAATGATATCACAATATATTTAATATTTCTTCAGTTACAGGCATGCAAACTTGGGGGGAAAAAAACAATAGGTGCTTTTCATCATTTTTGAACCTTAGGCATTTAATCCATTAAACATTGTAAAAGCCCCAAAATTTGACTAATCCGCCTATCTCTGTGTAAAAAATATAATAATCATGCTTTCTAAAGCAATATATATATTTACTGAGTAACAGCAAGGCAATTTCACAAGTAAAATGTCCCGATTTAAGCTTATGAACAGTTAGATACCTGCACACTGTAGGCTGTTTGGATGGATATAACCATATAGTGACATTGTCTCATCTAAATGTCCAGATTTAAGCTTATATTCCAGCGGTCAACCTTTTTGATCCAAAACATCATTCGATATTCGGTACTTCTGCTTTAACTATGACTAAGCTAAGAGAACTGATACATTACATGAATTATATTAGTCAGACATTTCAACAACTGCATGTTCTTCAATAAAAACACAAACTACAGCCTTGTTGTTGAGGGTTATGATTTGAGTTTACATTTGATCATTTATTTACAAATTGACATTTTTTTAAGAGGTCATTTATTTTGATGTTTTAATAATCATTTATTCATTTAAATACTTTTAAGTCTTACTTTCCTTGGAGGTTCCCTGTTTGAAACTGAAGCGCGTGTGTTACATGTACTGGTCACCAGGGGGAGCCATAAACCAGGAAATACTTGGCACACAGTCCAGCATAATCCTCATGTTATGAAGAGATATCTGAGTGTGAATGAGAGAGGGTTTCTCTTCAGCTTCGAACACCGGGTCTCTAAAAATTAAAAAATTTATTCTAAATTTACCCCAAAAAAAAAAAAAAAAAAATAGAAACTGAAACCACTTTACGTACGCTATACAGCCTTATAATCGTGTTATGAAGTTATATTTCATCCGGACAGGACTATAATTATATTAATGTATTTAACATTATTGTATTGTATAATGCATACATAAAATTAAATAATATGATTAATAATAAAACAATTTAATTTCATCTTAAAAGCATTCCATCATAGTTAAAGAGTGAGTATCTGAATAATGCAGATATAAGTGTGTCAGCTGATGAAGAGCTCTGTAATCTAGGTCTGTATAGTTTATTTTTATTATTATTATGTGTGAGTTTATTGTGAGAAAGAATGGCAGACTTATGAATATTGAGACTCTTCACCTGGAGGACATCACAGACCACAAGTCTTAGATTTGGGACACTTGTTTTATATAAAACATTTGAAACAGAAATAGTTTGGCAAGATTACTGGTAGTTTTTATACTAACACACACACACACACACACACACACACACACACACACACGCACACACACACACACACACACACAAGGGGTGGCTAACACTCAAATCTCAAAACGTCCCAACAGAGAAAGTCCCACTCAAGTGTCCATTAACAGACATGACTAGCCTAGCCTAGCCTAGCCGCTACAGTCTTGTGCAGCTCTCAGCCGCTGCTGTCACTGTGCCGAATCACCGCGTCTGGGCCGCATGTAGACCGGGACACGCTGAGTTTGAGTTCTCTGACCCTTCTTCTGGCCATTTGGTTTTTTCAGCCTCTCCCACTCACAGACACATTCCCACACACACACACACACACACACACACACACCTCTGAACAAAGCGTCCATTTTCCCAAGGAAGGGTCAGCAGGTCCTCCATCAGACAGAGGCTTGTTCTCAGCCAGACCCCCTCTCTCCAGCAGCAGCCTACAGACAAGCGCACATTGTTCCCACACACACACACACACACCAGCGCTCAACACACACCGCAGACGCATGCCACACACACCAGCGCTCAACACACACAACAGACGCAGGGATACAGAGAAATATCCCCAGTGTTAAATTAACACTGAAAAATGTGAATTATATAAACTCTGAGCAGAGTGTTAAATGAACATTGAAGCAGTGTTAAAGTTAATGAGATAATTAAGTGACTAATTGAGTGATGATTGAGCCTTATTGAAGACACCTGATGTTAACAAGCAGAATCACTGAAGGAGAAAAACTCATTTTTAAGGCTATGTTTACACGGAAACGATTCTGAAGAGAAAACGCAAAAGTGGCGTTGCGGCATCTTTTTTATTCTGCGTTTAGACGAGCGTTTTGTGTGGGGAATTCCGCGTGCAAACGGTGACGCAAAAGTATGTGAAATTCAATGTAGTATGCACTTCAGGCGGCTAGGAGTGCATACTACAGCAACACCAAGTGCACGCGCCTGCGTACAAACTTCACAGTCAAGCAGACTTTTGTGTTTTTACCGTTTACACGGGAACGCGACGGTGGAGCGTTTTTAAGATTTCCACTCTGGAGGGTGGTTTCACTTTTTTGCGTTTTTAAGCCTCAAAAACGCCGTCGCCGTGTAAACGAAAGGCACATCCGATAAAATATTTTTACGTTTTCACCCGCGAGCGTTCTCGTGTAAACGGGGCCTAAGTCATCATTATGGTGATCAGTGTTTGTTTTAATTGGGCTCTTGACCCTCACATCATTAACTTTAGATTTTGTCTGACTGAAGTTTGTGAGTTATAACAGCCAGATGATCAAATAGAAAAGGTGATCTGATGGTGTTGGTTGTGTTTTAACATAATCATTAATTGACCTGAATTGCTGAACTCATCAAGAGTATAAATTCTGAGTTAAATAATGGATTTTAGCAGCACAGTCATTTTAGAACATACCATTTTTAGCATTTTCAATGAAATCCAAACAATCAAATAAAATAAAAAAAAAATCCAAAAATTATTTTATGTAGGCACTCACCGACATCAAGAATTAGCGTCTGAATCTCAGCAATGGTGACAAACAGATCACCTCTGAACACTAGCTCATTATTTATTCATGCAGCAATGCATGATGGGAGCCATGAACGAGTTTTGATTGGTGGCACCCAGAATACACTGAAACATGCTTTATTATTGTCACCATTGTTGAGACTCACAGGCTAATTATTGATGCCTGTGTGTCTTAAAAAAAATTAAAAATTGAATGAGAAACTTTTAAGAAATGTATTGTAAATGTTAAACATATTATGCTGTACAAGGTCACTGCTGTTCTAAGTAATAAAGTAAACCTAACTCAGAAATTAGGCTCTATATGAGTTCAGTGATTCAGATCAAATGATTATGAAATACTGATTATGTTAAAACACAACCATCACCACCAGATCACCTTTTTCTATTTGTTCCCCAGGGTTACATTAAGGGGGCTTTTACACTGTGCTCGTTTGCTGCGGTCCGAGCCCGAACGCGGTTGTTTCCGGCGCCCCCCGCAGCGTTGGTCTGGTTTCACACTCAACTTGATTCTATCGAACCCTGGTGCGTTTGCGTGCATCTTACGTCATCTCGAACATGTGCGTCACATGATAGAAAGCAGAACGTGGTTAAATATTGTGGGGTTTTTTATTAATTTGCTGCTATTATGAGCAGTTGAGTGAACAATACAGGTTTACTATGCGTGTGTCACATAAGGTGGACTTCTGCTGCTTGCAAATGGACTCTTTTGAGGAGACGGTAGATTTCCAAATGTGTTGCTCTAATTCCACGCGCAATGCACGAATTCACTGCAGGCTCACACTCGCTCGTATCCAAGGTAAATCATCAACACTATCATCCCTTACAAGTGTTTTATTTAACTGAATACATCACAATAAGCTAAAACGCATGCGCAGGATACTTTACTTCCTGAACAAGTGCGCACCCGAGTCTTGTGTTGCTTGCACATTCACGCGAACCGCGGCACGGTTCGGGAGCAACCGAACTCAGACCACCTCTTCCAGGTAGTCTCGGGTTCGGTACCCCAGTGCACACCCGGGTCCGATGACAGCGTTCACATTAATGATTTTTCTCGTGAACCGTGCCCCGTTCCGAACTAAACTGCCAGTGTGAAAGCCCCCTAACACTGCTCAGAGAACATATGGGCCCTCCACAGAGAGTTAAAGTTAAAGAGATAATTATGGGATAAATTTAGTGATGAACACCTGCTGTCAACAAGCAGAATCACTGAAGGAAAGAGAAACACATGAACTACAACTGACTTCAGCCACATCCTTAGTTTAAATCAGATGAAGAGAAAGGAAGACATTAAATCTGAAGATCTCAGCAGAGGAAGATTAAACACCTCCACACACAGCATTACCCAGCTTCACTTATTACTGACCAGACTGACTTTATTTCTGTCAGACGTCTACAGAAGCTCTTATTGAGAATTAGATGTTGACGATTTATTGAAAATGTTTGGTCACCAATATGGTGATCAGTGTTTCATTTGGTTGGACAGTTTGACTCTTGGCTTTTGATGCGAGTTTGTGGCAGCAATGCATGCTGGGAGGTGGAAGCCATGAGTTTTATGCTATGGGCTCTATGCACGGCGGTATTTCCGGTGAAGGTTTAAGGATGCTCGATAACTTCCGCCGATCGTAGAGTCCAATGCAATACCGAGAATTTAAATTGAATTTTATACTCCATGGTAATACTAAAGAAACATTAGTCACAAAAACAGATAAAACAGACACCCTTCGTTGTGTTTATGCTTCTTTTTAAAATTATATTAAATAAACATAACTATCTAAACGTATGTACGTTTCGTTTCAAAGACGGGAGGACAGTAAATTTTGAAGACTCTGCCATAATCCCGTTTTCCTCGGTTTTCCTCCACTTTAATCTCCACAACCGGAAATGTACGAGCATCCTTGCATCAAATGAGGAACTTATGCGTGCATATAGCCCATTGTGGCTCCCAGCAATTATTCTGCTTGTTGGCAGGTGTTCATCACTAATGCTCAATCATTACTTAATTAATCACTTAATTATCTCATTAACTTTAACTCTGATTCAGAGCTACTTTAACTCTCTGTAAAGATGGAGCAAATGTTCTCTGAGTTCATTTAACTCCGGGGATTTTGCTGTGTGTACACACACCCTCGTCACCTGCGTTACACTCCCACCACTCATGTGTGCTGGATTACTGAACTCTTCGAGCATTATTATAATGTCCTGCATTTGTTTATTGCTGAGTTCAAAAAGCATCATACTTCAGTTCATCACTACATTATTTCAATATTGAAGAGAACCAGAAAAAAATCTCAACCTCTAGAAGTAAAATGGCATATCAAAGTCAAATCACCTTTATTTTCAGTCAAACCTAAATGTATTCAGATTCCTTCAACATTTCTCACATTATCACCGTGTTTCGCTTTAGTTTAGAAAATGGTAATAAATTATGAACTCAGAGTTATGAACTCAGTGTATATTTGACTGGTTTTGTCTGTCCTTCTGTTGGACTCTCACACATGAATTATGTTGAATATCTGTTAAATTTACACAATTAAATGATACCAGTTTAGATCAACCAGTGACCAAGCAATGCTTCATGTTGTTCAATGTGTGTGTAAAAAGAGCATCAGTTACAGAAAAACACACTTCAGCAAAAGTGTCCGAATCATGTTTTGTAAATTTTTCTGGTAGTCACTGTATGAAGAGTTATTGGGTATAATACGTCACGGTTTATTTTGCTCTCCTCACTTATGAACTACAGTGTCCCACACACACTAGTAAAACAATATCAAAAATTATGTCTGATGTCTGAATCATTTTTGGTTTGACTGTAGTGCTTTTCAACATTACAGATTATTTTAAAGCAGCTTTACAGTGATTACAGGAACATATTTCAACAAAGACTACAGCATGCGTAGGTGAAAACGGACCTTAAGGTTGTTTTTTTTTCTTTCACCTTAACTACTGTCATTCCCCGTGGAACAGTTTGAAGAGGATAACGCTATTTAAGCTGTTGCTGTATTCATTATTGGCCACCTCGACAACACCTGGTTTAACGGCACACACACTGGAATGTAACTTGTGGTTTACAAAAAAAAGTGTGGTCAATTTAACTGAACACAAGCACTGAGTTCCTGCCAGACGCCAGCACACGCGCTCATGTATGCTTCTCTTGTGGTTTACCACAGGTGTGTGTTACATTACAGCGCAGTAAACACCTGCTGCAGGAACACACTCCTCACACACACTCAGACCTGTGCATGAGCAAATCTTCAACAACAGGGAGACTGACGGCACCAGCCAGATGAGATTTCTTCAGCTGGAGACACAAGTTCGGTTTGAAGCCGTAAAACGCACCAAAGCACGAGATCTGAGAAAACACAGATTTACCCACTTTCAGATGCTTCCCTCGAAGGAGTTTAGGTCATTGTACTATATGAATACTATATTTTGATTTGATAATGTTTCTTGAATTTTTAAGGGGGAATTTTAAGGTTCTAAATTATATGCATGCTGTATTTATAATCCCTTTATTCACTTTTTGAGCGTAGACCTGAAAATGAAATTTCCAACTTGAAAGCTTTAAAGCACAGACTGAAGTTTGATCTCTTTTTAAAGACGCCACTTGGCAGATTATTGCTGAAGTGAAAAAAGTTAACTTAAAATGAACATAATTTTATGTGCATTTTTATGAAAAATGCACAAAAAAATGCTCATTTCAAATTTTTATTCAAAATATTACATTTTACTCTAAAACTGCAAGAAAATCAAATCCATAAATCTAAACAAGTTGTGCTACTAGTTTGAGCCTGATATCTCAAAAGATGAGCATTCAGTGAGATGTTGTTCGGCTGCAGTACCGAACGCTTCCACTAGAGGACATTCATTTCCAATGCGCTCATTTCTGACCGCAAGGAGCACAAGTGCGACAATAGGCTCTATGCACAGCTCCACTACTTCCTGAACGTCAGCCAGCTCCTTGTTTCCTGTCTGGCATTATTGGACACATTGATTAATTCAGGTGTGTTTGATTATTGTTGCCGTGACTACTGAGGTCAAACACACCTGAATTAATCAAATTGTCCAATAATGGTATACAGGAAACAAGGAGCTGGCTGAAGTTCAGGAAGTAGTGCAGTTGTGCATAGAGCCTATTTTATTCAGGACCATTTAACCTGTTTGATTAATGTCCATGGTTTATACAGCAAGTGCCAAAACCTTTACCAAGTTTCGTACAATTCCGATGAAAAGAAAAAAAACTAAATGTACAATTTTTCTCTTTTTTTGACCGAAGAGCAACAGAGGGTTCAGGAATGCGTTTCCCTCGTCCACTTGTGATCCGATCGACCAAAGCGCATCCTAACACCAGGTGTAAACATGGCCAGGGAAGAGTAGTTTGTCTAACCAATGCAAGCACAACACAAACACGTGCTTCCCACCGGGATGAGGAAGAGAAGAGAAGACACGAGTGTTTCTGTGTGTGAGAGACTGGCATTCCTGACCAACTTCACTGACACTTCAGCCTCTTTAGTGACGCAAGAGTCCCTTCGCCATGAGAGTCACTTCTGTTGGACATCGGGTCCCTCTCAGAGGAGAAAGGAGGGCTTGTTTGAGATATAGTGGATCTCTGTCCCGGCTCAACAATAGAGGAATTCTGCTCTGGAAGAGGGGCGAGTCCTTTAAAACACACCCAGCGCCCACTGTCCACTAGCTAAATCTACACACACACACACACACACACACACACACACACACACACACACACTTAGAATAATAAAGAGGAGATGCTGTCATCAACCAGCCTGACAGGATCAGTGCAGTTTCACTATGCTAAATGGTCTCATCAAATGTGTTCATATAGAGTCGACCAAACTGAAACTAATAATAATATCAATAACTTAGGCTGTGAGATTATGAACTTCAGTAGAATGATGATGAGAGCTGTCAGTGTCAATATAGAGCTGAAGACAGATCATGGACATGGCACATGAAGCCTTAAATGAATGTATTTAAAGTACCACCAAGTTTTAATATCATCCCTTTATCGTGGCACTTGTTTTGGGTTGTAATAAACCTCTTGGTTTTGAAGTTTTGCTAACCAGACCAAGTCATTTAGCACACATACAGCACCTGTGTGTCCTTGTGCTATAAAGCAAATAACCGAACAACAGAACTGTTAACATCTATTTCGAAATAAGTGTTAACAATATAAACAAAACATCTAAATAAACGGACGTCAGAATACGTATTGACAGGCAAACAAGTGAAGACAACAACTGTCATTAATAGTGGCATTATACTAGCAGAAATGTGAATTTTGTATGGATTATTAACGTGAGTTACTCTAATGAATAGCGCGTTGTGTACTAATGTTAGCCTACTGTTATTGATGAAGCTGAGCATTAACGTTACCTTTATCTCACGCCAGTTTCTGCGGAGGAGTTTGTGCTTCTCCTCTTCCTTCTGTCGATCCTTCATCCTTTTAAGTTTATTATTCCACATGTGAAGTTATTCCTGAAGTCCAGAATCCCAGAGATACAGGATCCATGTACCCAGAGCTCGTGTCTGAGGCTTTAGCATCCCGGCAGACTGAAGAAATCCACATCCACACAATCCAGATAAACTCATGCGGTTCTCCCCTTCAATGAGGCTGTCGACCCACGTGCCACACACACACTATACCAACACCTCATCCAGCGAAGATCTTCTTCACACTCGCGAACGACGTCCTGATATTAAACCGAGAGACTCAGATGAAGGTCCGGATGAAATCTTGTGTGTCGCTGTAATGTGTCAAGAGTAAGAGAAGCACACGCTCTCACACGCTCACTCTCACACACTCACTCTCTCTCTCTCTCCCTCTCTCTCTCACATACACACACACAGACAGCCAGCGGTATACTGAAAGTCCGCTTAGTCCCATTTCTCTCTCTCTCTCTCTCTCTCTCTCTCTCTCTCTCTCTCTCTCTCTCTCTCTCTCTCTCTCTCACAGCATCGATCCAAATGTTAATTATTTTTTCTTTAATTTCATCAACAAAAACTACCCCTTTTCACGGACATCTAATATTTAGGAACTCAACATTTATATTTCTTTAGTAAATCCTAACTATAAGCAATATCACATGATTCTGAGTGTCAACACAAAGTGTATTTTTACACTCTAAAAAATGCTTGGATGTTTCAAGCCAAATTTGGGTTCTCTCATCAACACCAGGAGTGTTAATTTAACACTGGAAATTTTGCTGTGGTAGTTGAAAGTGAGATTTGAAGTTGGGTTACAATTTTAAATTACATTTTAACCCAACATTTGGGTTTGTCCATATTTGACCCAAATTTGGGTTGAAACAACCCAGCGTGTAATATGTCTAATGAGGTTGCACACAGTATATTGTATACTGGACAGCTCTGTATAGTGTGTTGTGCTTGAGATTGCATTGTTTACTTCATTGTGTTTAAATGGGCCTCATGTTCAGCAAAATAACAAACAAGTGTGTTTATAGCTGTGCATTATTCTTTAACATGTGATTGATAATGAACAGTGGTGTGTGTGTTAATGACAGCATCGCGTGTGAGCAGTTGAGCGTGAGTCAGATAAGATCAGCTGTCGTCACAGGACACAAAAGAGTGAATCATGTTTTCATTAATGTTCTTCACCAGCTCCAGACATGCTTTCATTTCACACATCTCAGATCAGCTGAGAAGATCAGGAGCGGATTCAGGATCAGGATCCGTCAAACTGTGACTGATTACTTACAGTAACTGTGATTTCACATACTGGAATAATTCAAATAATAATTCATGATATGGCATCATCATAGTAATATTGCTGTTCAACAGGTCATTCCTTTCCGCCCTGGAGAAGTTCTGTTGAAGTCCATCGCTTCGGTCTCTTCCCATAATACCAGACAAAATCTCACTGGATTAGTGTGTGCAAAAGTCTTGTTTGAAAATCTGAAATGCAACTTGCATGAATAGCAAAAGATTTTGAAATTGTACTAGAGTTGCTTGTGTGTGTGTATGTGTTTGTATTGTTGGATGTTATTTGTTACACTCAAATGTGCTGTGTCTGTCAGTTTTGGCCAGGACGCTCTTGTAAAAGAGATTCTTAATCCCAATGTGCTTCTTTCCTGGTAAAATAAAGGTTTAAATAATTTAAAAAAAAAAAGATGTGCATGTTTTCATAGTTTTCATAGGTTTGACCTTTTTTGTTATTCAATTGTATATCTAATGCTAGCAAATTAAGAACTATGCAGTTTTTCCAATGTAAATTTGGCTCTCTAGGCTAAATGACGACTTCTGTTAATTGGCCACATAAGGGAGTTATCAGACAATGATAAAAATGTAAAAGTCTGTTCATTAATTTCCAATATAAGAGTCTATCACCATGTAAACCTCAGCAAGTTTGATCTATAAACAATAACCACTCTGTCCATGAACAACACACATCATTTGAGATTATTTCACAGTCACCGTACCCTGCAAAAATGCTTTTGTCTTGTTTTCGGGGAATATAAATCATGTTATTTGTTGCTTTAAAAAAAGCAAAATGATCTGTCAATGTGGTAAGAAAATTAAACTTAATTCAAACGGAAACAAGATTATTTTTCTTATCCCATTGGCAGATCATTTTATCTTTTTTTAAGCAAAAAGTCATTAAATTGTGATTTATTTCCCCAGAAAACAAGGCATACAGTGATATCATATGGCATTTTACATCTTTAGTAAATGCATCTTTATTTAAGAATATTTCGATATTTGGACTGGAAATGTAAGAAAAGCATTTCTGCAGTGTAATTGTAATGCGAGTGGTTTGGATAGTGGTGCTATAGAAGCAGTAACCCGTTCCCTGATCCAGCGCTTGCTTTAAGAGCAACACCTCCACTGGCTGGAGTCCAGCTCACACACACACACACACACACACACACACAGGCTCTCGGCTCTTTCTAGTGTACCGCGCAGGAGAGGTGCGTGACTAGAGCCTGCAACCAAAACACAAAGACATTGTTTTCAGTCAAACCCCCTTTTGGTAACTCGACCACATTCCTGTCTTGCATTCCTGAGTCACCGGCACTCTGAAGTTTTTTTTCTCCTTCTGAGAGTGATACACATAACATTATACAGTAGCCCTGAAAACTGCAGCTGGTGCAATTAACACGATTATACACTCACCTGAAGGATTATCAGGAACACCTGTTCAATTTCTCATTAATGCAATTATCTAATCAATCAATCACATGGCAACTGCTTCAATGCATTTAGGGGTGTGGTCCGGGTCAAGACAATCTCCTGAACTCCAAACTGAATGTCAGAATGGGAAAGAAAGGTGATTTAAGCCATTTTAAGTGTGGCATGGTTGTTGGTGCCAGACGGGTCGGTCTGAGTATTTCACAATCTGCTCAGTTACTGGGATTTTCACGCACAACCATTTCTAGGGTTTACAAATTACGCTTTTCCATGGTATGGTACGGTACGGCTTTAAATGGTGCCACCTCTGTTAAGGTTCCAAGCGTGCCGTACCGATACTAAAATTTGACGTGAAATTGAAAACACTGCAGATCACTGATTGGTCAGACAGAATCGTCACTACCAGCGCCATTGTATTTGCGACACAAGAAACCAAACCCGCTAGATTTAAATTGCCAGTAACAGCCAGATCCAGCGAGAGCTAGATGGTGCGACACGGGATGAAGAACTGTTCCAAGAAGTAGCTCAGCTCTTAGCTGGACATAAACAGTGTATGGACAAATAAAAAACTTGAAAGTGATAGAGCCAAAAAGGACCACAACAGCCGGAGTGGTGCAAACAGACGGATGGGGAAGTGGTTACGGAAGTCGACCTGCGAGCAATGGACTCGGCCACCTCGTTGTTGGACAACACAATGGAGGATTGGTGCGTTGTGTTATGTGAACAATATATTACGTTTGAAAGCTTCACTTTATTTTCACAGCCATGCCTTTTTAATTGTTAAAGTTGTTATGGTCAGTAATGTTCGTTGCTAGTTTGATTTGTGTTGCAGTAATTTGTGCATTACTAACTAATTGTACAAACTTTTTGTTTCAGATGCGTTGTCTATAGCCAGGTTTCCATCCAAGGGTTTTTTTTTTTTTGCGAAAAAAGGTTTAGCGCATCAAAATGTTTACCGATATAGCTGATGGAAATGCCAGTTATATTTGATATTTTCGATATATTTTCGAATATAAATATCATTATATTCGATATTTTTTTGCAAATGTTGACACAATCCTTTTCCATTTAACTTTAGCACATAAATTCTATGTTGATACTTTAAATGTTGCGAAAAACTAGTTTGGAAACACATTTTGTTGAGAAAAAAGGGCTTTAATGCGAATAAATGTGGTGTCACTTGATAGTTCCATCACGTGGAAGGTGCAGTCGTCACAAGAAAAGGCGGACTCGGAGTGGTATAACGTTACATAGACAGATGACAAGACTCGTTATTTTCTTCATTTAATTGAAGAAAATTATATATTTTTGATGAAAAACGACAAAGGAATGCTACAACATTTCAGGAGTTGCAACGAAAAATGGCTATTAATGGCTACACTGAGCCATGGCATATTCTTCGTAAGGTACTGAAACAGCGTTACCTGGCAGAAAAGCGTCTGTAAAGTGTCTCTCCACAACTTCCTCCCAGAACGCCTTATTGTGTGGTCTCTCCCAGACCCTTGGGCTTCGTCACATCAGGGTATTTACTTCGAGCCCTATTAGATCAACTGCTTCTGCCGTCGTCTTCTGATATTTCGATCCCTTGCAATTATTTGTGAAAGTGGAATGACAGTAAGCTGGCAAATTTCAGTTAACTGCCTGAATACTTTCTCCATTTGTTTAGTTGGTGTTAGGGGGTGAGCCCACTGGAACCCCAAAAGGTAGAATTTGCGACATTAAAATAAAAAAAATAAAAAAATTGTGGAAACGGCTCAAGGGGACTTTTTTGCGATACACCAAAACATTTGCGACAAATCGCTTTCGTCATTCGTGAGGTCATCACACACACGCTCTTATCGGTAAAAGGCCAATTGAATGGAAACAGTCTGGAGACGGTAAATTTCGTAATGTTTTTTTTTTCCGCATATTCACTTTGTCGATAGCATAAAGGCCTGTTCACACCGGGACGAATTTCGCACGCGTTATTCACCGACGTTTAACGTTGGCGAACGTTGGTGCTAGAACATAAAGAACTATATGACAAACGCGACAGGGACTACAAACATCTTGAGAAAAGAGAACTGTTGTGGAGTGGTATTGCAGAGCAAATTGGCGCCATCTAATGTCATGGAATGAATTTGCATGTTCACTCGGCTCATCGTCAGTGAAAATCGTTTGGGTGTGAACACAAAAAAACGTGTTGAAAAACGCTGACGAATAACGCGCTGATATTCGTCCCGGTGTGTATGGGCCTTAACTGTGGAAAAAGTGGATGGAAACGAGCTTTATAATTGATTCATTAGCACTTTCTCCGTGCAGTGATGTCTCAATTTCCCAACTCGTTCTAGCACGGTCGCCCCCAGCACGGCCGCCTACACCAGCAGGACACCAGAGCGTGTGGTACCAGGTATGAAATATGACTAAAACACTCACTGTTACAAAACATATATCTAGACTAAACTTACCTAATCATTTTCTTTTTGTCGATCAGTAAAATTGGATATCATGAAATCTGTTTTAAGAGAGATCCAGGAGGCTTATGTGTTATGTTCGACAGCATGCAGGAACTGAGCCGGGTACAGAGGGAGCGCCATTTGCAGATGGTAATTGATGAGGCCCGGCAAGCGAGAGAGCAGGAAGCGGCCTTAAGGACGGAGGAATGGGCACAAACGGCTGCATTCAATCAAGCCTTCCTCAACGTCATGGGGATGCTTGCACAGGCGATGAGTGGTCGGCAAGAACAGACCTCTCTGCCCGACTAGAAACCTGCCCAGTCCGTACTGTATGAAAACAGTTTGAAACAATTTTTCACTCTGTGAATTTTTTTTATACTAGATATATTTGCACTTTGTTTAAAGTTTGCTCTGTTTACATTTTCTTCAATAAAATTTACTGAACAAATATGTGTAATCTCTTTTTTAATGATTTAATATTTTATGAGTATATGTAATATAGCTAATTATAAATGTTATTATATAAATAATGATAAAAACCTGTTTAAAACCCCTTACCAGACCGCTTTAATTTTGGCAAGTGGGGCATATAATGACACCCAAAATAAAAAGGTTGCTGGCGTAAGTCATTCTGAATAGACACATAACATTATAATTAGAAAGCCAACCATTGAGAGTGTAAAGACTAAGAATTAATTTGACTGTTTAATATCACATATAAGCTATAATATAAGCTCAAACATAAAAAACAAGAAATATTAAGAATATATATTAAATGTATACAAATTATAAGATTGTAGTATAAACACTTATAACCACAAGTTACAAGTGGGGTCATGCTTCATTTTAAATCCGAGGATATCTCTAAAAAACTTAACACTCACTTAAACCACTAACGAGTATTTGTATCATATTCCGGTTGCCCTTTAAAATAGTTTTATGTTATAAAATAAATAGAAATGTTCTTCGGTATGATGAAATATTTTAAGAACATGTAATAAACATTTCTCCAAAATGCACACCATTGGACTGAGCCCTGGCGTCTGCTGTATATTGCATGTATGTGAACACAAATAAACCTGAAGAAACACGATTAACTGCATTATGAGTGATGATTACAATTCAAAATATCAAACGTTACAAATTTTAATTTTGCACTCCTGGCATAAATAAAATGTCACTACAAACCAGATTTAGCATAAAGAGTGGTCAAATATCAAAGCTGGAGTCTTAAATATTCCTAATAATGCTCAGTTTGTCTAGATCAATAAGAGTCTAATGTTTTAACGAGTAGTGAATGTTGAACAACAACAGAGGTGGGTAATCCAGGGGCCCAAGAGTAAATCCTGCCATATGTTTATTCCACCCATAAACTCAGTCAGAGGATTTCACTAATTAGTCTCCTGTCTGAATTAGCAAATCCAGGTGATTGAAACTAAATACTGAGGAGGACTTTTACTTTCTGAACCTGGACTTTACACCTCTGCATAACAATGCCACATGTCAACCAAGTGTCACGGTGGACAGCTCCTCTGTTCCTTCTAGTCTCGTGTTTATGTTGTTCTATGAATGCACATGTGTGAGGGGCGTGTCTGGGTGGCATTACCTCATCCACTCCAGCTAATCATTCTCAATCATCACCAGCTGCAGTTAATCACCACTACTCCATATATACCCACCACTGTTCTCTCATCCTTGTCAGATCGTTGTTTGGTGTTGGTGTGTCCTTGTCTTGGTTCCTGGTTCCTGTGTTCCTGATCGTCTCGTCTTTCGTGAGGGTTCGATCGTGCTTGGAGTGTTTGTTCATCGTGTCACCTGTGGATTTCACCGTCTGTCTTCACTTCATCAAGTTGACCATCGAAGTCCCTGCGTCACCGTGTTCCTGGCTTACTGCATTGGACTGAGTTTAATAAATCTACTGTTCACTCGCTATTGCTTCCTGTGATATATTGCACCATGACAGAACGATCTGACCGTCAAATGGGAGCAGCGAGTGCATCAGCTACATCCATCGAGGAGTTTGTACATCACAGCATTCAGAGAATGAATTCTCAGGAAAAGGAGATCGGCGACACAGGTCGCGCAGTTCAAGCCTTGGTGACGCAGGTGTCCGAGCTCACCCAGCAGATCCAGCGCCTTCGTGTTCCCACTGCGCCCCCCACACCTGCCGTTCCCCTCGCACCACCGGGAAGCCCCTCCCAGTCGGAACCCTGATTGCCGGTACCAGAAGCGTATTCGGGTGAGCCTTCATATTGCAGAGCATTTCTAACCCGGTGTTCTATGCATTTTGCCTTGCAGCCACGCACTTTTTACAACGAACAAACCAAAGTTGCGTTTGTGTTGACATTGCTGACTGGGAGAGCGGCACTCTGGGGAACGGCGGTGTGGGAGAACCAGAACCCATGCTGTTCCTCGTTCCAGGATCTGTCAGACGAAATGAAGAAGGTGTTTGACAGATCAGTATCAGGAAGAGAGGCGGCCAGAACGCTGGCGGAGCTCCGCCAGGGAAGACGTTCAGTGTCGGAGTTTTCGATCGAATTCAGGACCCTGGCGGCAGAGTCTGGCTGGAACGAGGAGGCGCAGTGGGACATGTTCCTGCATGGGCTGGCTGACCACGTCCAGAAGGAGATCTATGCCCTGGATCTTCCCACCACTCTCAACGGATTGATCGACCTGGCTCTGCGGGTGGACGCTCGACTATCCAGAGTTGAGCGCAGAACGACCACCACCCGCATCCCCGGAGAGTGGGACGTCCTGCGATCCAGCGGCAGGGGCGTGGTCAGCCCCGTCGACGATCACAAGCCTATGCAGGTGGGTCGAGCTCGGCTTTCCCGAGAGGAGAGGGAGAGGCGGAGGTCCCAGGGCCTTTGCATGTATTGTGGAGGGGCCGGACACTATGTCGACAACTGTCCGGTCAAAAGGCCCAGCCCGATAGTAAACTTGAGGATGCTGTCGGGTGGGATCTCCGCCGAGAAGATATCATCGACGATTCCATCTACTTCTACTCTCCTCTCGGTAAGACTAAGATGGTCAACCAACCAGCACGATTGTCTTGCACTGTTGGATTCCGGGGCTGAGGGTAATTTTATGGATTATAAATTCGCACGCACATTTCAAATTCCCCTCAGACCTCTCACTCACCGGATTTCAGTTCACGCTTTAAACGGTCAAGAGCTTCCCACCATTTCCCACACCACTGAAGACATCACACTCATCACCTCTGGCAACCACACTGAGACTATTTCCTTTTTCATTTTGGACTCACCCCTGGCACCCGTTGTTCTTGGACATCCTTGGCTCATCAAACACAACCCCCGAGTGGACTGGATTCATAAAGCTGTGCTGGAGTGGAATAAGGAATGTCATAAGTCTTGTCTTGTGTCTGCTTGTTCGTCTGTTCCTGTTTCTGTGTTACAGGAGGAAACAGGGGATTTGTCTAACGTGCCTGCAGAGTATCTGGACCTGAAGGAAGTGTTCAGTAAGTCTCGTGCTGCTTCTCTTCCTCCGCATCGTCCCTATGACTGTGCTATAGATTTACTGCCAGGTAAGTCTCCGCCTAAAGGCAAGTTGTATTCACTTTCGATTCCTGAAAGAGAGGCTATGGAGAAATATATTTCTGATTCTCTAGCAGCCAAGTTCATTCGCCCTTCCTCTTCTCCAGCGGGGGCGGGGTTCTTTTTTGTGGGGAAGAAAGATGGATCGTTGCGACCTTGCATTGATTACCAAGGGTTGAATAACGTCACGGTAAAGAATACATATCCTTTGCCGTTGATGTCTTCAGCCTTCGGGAGGTTGCAAGGAGCATCTATCTTCACAAAATTGGATTTACGTAACGCTTATCATTTGGTTCGCATTAGGGAGGGTGATGAATGGAAAACTGCTTTTAACACCCCTAGGGGGCACTTTGAATATTTGGTCATGCCTTTCGGTCTGTCCAACTCCCCAGCAGTTTTCCAGGCACTGGTCAATGACGTGCTGCGAGACATGATCGATCAGTTCATATATGTCTACCTGGATGACATATTGATTTTTTCTTCGTCTCTCCAGGAGCATGTGCAGCACGTCCATCGAGTGCTTCAGAGGCTGTTAGAGAATGGGCTTTTTGTCAAGGCGGAGAAATGCGAATTTCATGCACAGTCTGTTCCTTTTTTAGGATACATTGTGTCGTCCGAGGGGATGCGGATGGACCCTGAAAAGATCAAGGCTGTGGTTAATTGGCCAAGTCCAGATTCACGCAAGGCCCTGTTGAGGTTTCTGGGGTTCGCCAATTTTTACCGGCGTTTTATTCGCAATTTCAGCCAGCTAGTCGCGCCTCTGACTGCCTTGACCTCCCCCCGAACTGCGTTCAGGTGGACCGACTCAGCCGAGGCTGTGTTCGCTAAACTGAAGAGCCGCTTCGTTTCAGCTCCCATTCTAATAGCCCCTGATCCAGCACGTCAGTTCGTGGTGGAGGTCGACGCGTCGGAGGTGGGAGTAGGAGCAGTGTTATCCCAGCGTTCACCTGTGGACGACAGGATGCATCCTTGCGCGTTTTTTTCACATCGTTTATCCCCGGCCGAACGCAATTATGACATTGGTAACAGAGAGTTGTTGGCAGTCAAGTTAGCGTTGGAGGAGTGGCGCCACTGGTTAGAAGGGTCAGGGGTACCTTTTATCGTCTGGACTGATCACAAGAATCTCGAATACATCAGAACCGCCAAAAGATTGAACTCCAGGCAGGCTCGGTGGGCACTTTTTTTCGGTCGCTTTGATTTCATTCTCTCTTACCGTCCTGGTTCTAAGAACATCAAACCGGACTCATTATCTCGCATATTTGATTTTTCCGAACGCCCGTCTACTCTCGAGTGTATTTTACCCGAAACTGTATTCGTTTCAACACTCACGTGGGAGATCGAAGTGAAGGTCAAGAGAGCCTTAGAAGGGGTAACGCCTCCGCCCGGTTGCCCACCGAACCGTTTGTTTGTGCCGGAGGGATTACGGTCCGACGTTATCCAGTGGGGTCACAGTTCCAACGTTGCTTGTCACCCAGGAGTTACTCGCACTGGTTTTTCAGTCAGGCAGAGATTCTGGTGGCCACGTATGGCTCGCGACATTCACGATTTTGTCTTGGCTTGCTCAGTTTGTGCCATTGGTAAGTCTTCCAATCGATCTCCAGATGGGTTACTTCAACCGCTGTCGGTGCCTTCGAGACCCTGGTCCCATATCGCTCTAGATTTCATCACCGCCCTCCCACCCTCTCAAGGTAACACAGTGGTTTTAACTGTGGTGGACCGATTCTCGAAGGCAGCACATTTCATCCCCTTACCCAAATTACCTTCAGCTAAGGAGACAGCGGTAACGATCGTTGATCATGTCTTTCGGTTACATGGCCTCCCGATAGACGTGGTTTCCGACAGGGGTCCCCAGTTTGTGTCCAAATTTTGGCGAGAATTTTGTAAATTACTGGGGGCGACTGTTAGCCTATCCTCTGGGTTTCACCCCCAGAGCAATGGTCAAACTGAGAGAGCCAACCAAGATTTGGAGAGAACGTTGCGATGTATGGTTTCCAAGAATCCCTCCTCGTGGAGTCAGCAACTGTCAATGGTGGAGTACGCCCACAATACGTTACCAGTGTCATCTACGGGCCTATCTCCGTTTGAGTGTAGCGTAGGTTACCAGCCACCAATTTTTCCCAGTCTGGAATCTGAAGTCGCGGTCCCCTCTGCCCACGCCTTTATCCAGAGGTGTCATCGCACTTCAGGGGTTAAAGTTCTCCGTCGCTACGACGGATTTCCGTTAATTGCAGTGAGTCTAGGACGGATATCCGTCAATTGCAGGGTTCCCGTCTGTCCTTATGTCTTAAATTAACTTTTCATAATTTTAAGGCCTTAAATAGGCTTTCATTTCGCAAATAGTGTGATAAATGTCTTAATTTTAGTTTGAATAGGTCTTAAATTAAGGAAAGATGATGCGTATTCACCCTGCTGAGGGGGTCGTGATAAAGCCTGGAGTGGAGCGAAAGCACGTTCCTCTCTCCACTGTAAGCATTCTGTAATCACTTCGCTCATGGTCCACTCCGGTTTTTCCAATTCCCGCTCACGGAAAAACTGCTTCCTTTACACTCAGTCTTGTCAGGCGAGGCAACAGCTCATTTGCTGCGGTCCCATGATAGAAAACAGAACGCGGGTCAATATTGGTCGTTTCTCAACACCAAGTACGCAAACTTCGGACTTGCGTCCTTGGTAGTTCGGACTTGCCAAGTTCGACTCGGGAGAACAAACTCCCGAAGACGAGAGGACGCTGCTAACAGCGCGTTCTTGATCGGCTATGTTTACACGGAAACGATTCTGAAGAGAAAACGCAAAAGTGGCGTTGCATCATCTTTTTTTAAATTCTGCGTTTAGACGAGTGTTTCGTGTGGGAAATCTACGTGCAAATGGAGACGCAAAAGTGTGAAATTCAATGTAGTATGCACTTCAGGCGGCTAGCAGTGCATACTACAACAACACCAAGTCCACGCACCTGCGTACAACTTTCACCGTCAAGCAGACTTTTGCGTTTTTACCGTTTACACGGGAACGCGACGGTGGAGCGTTTTTAAGATTTCCATTCTGGAGGGTGGTTTCACTTTTTTGCGTTTTTGAGCCTCAAAAGCGCCCTCGCCGTGTAAACGAAAGCCACATCCGATAAAATATTTTTGCGTTTTCACCCGCGAGCGTTCTCGTGTAAACAGGGTCTCAGCACTCGGATACACCGGTTATCAACTCTGCCTTTTTTCATCAACACCACTCTGCCTCTTTTCATTTATAAATGAACATAATTATTATCATAAACATATAAATGGCCACACAAATGTGGTTCAGGCAACTCACATTAATTATCATATATTTATAACAACACAAAATATAGCTAAAACCTGCTTCTTTTTGTTTTCATTTTAAAAATATGAAACATTATTTATCATTAAAACTGACATTTAACAAACAGACAGGGTTGTATCGTTTTATTGTATTATGCGTACACATACAGTGAAGAGAATGCATAGTAATATAATATTTTATATATTTTAGAATATATACAATTACACAACCATGTCTTTTTTGTTAAATGTCAGTTTTAATGATAATATCCCGTTCAAAAGTATAAGTAGCCTAAGAGGTAGGCTATAATACGCTATACAATGAGAAATAAAGCAAACTATTCAGTTAAACATAAGTCAGCTCTCTAATAGGCTACAATGTTAAATAGCCTACATATAATAAAGTTATAGAACTTCACTTTGCCCTCAGCCAAAACGATTTGCCATGGCACAAACTATATATTAATATAGTTTAGCATTGTCTGGTCTCATAAGATAAATAACATACACTGAAAAGTTATGTATATGGTTGATTATTTGTCAAGATAAGTAATTGTTTTTCATAGATTAAAATGGCTTTTAAATTACGCAAACTGGCAATATTAGATCGGTTTTAAACATCTCCCCTTAAAACGCTATTGGTCTCGACAATTTAAATAAAGTTACAGGAATATGACTTGGCCTGAAAAAAATTTCAGTCAGAAGAATTTTTTTCACTTTAAGCCCTGGCACTTGGACTAGAGCCCGTGAGACTTTACTCCAAGTGGGAGCTCGCACCAAGGCCAAAGCCGATCGCCACCGGCGGAAGCCTCCCGTATACGTCGTCGGTTCCAAAGTGTGGCTTTCTACTAAGAACATTCCTCTCCGATCCGTCTCTAATAAACTTGCTCCCAAATTTATTGGCCCGTTTGCTGTCACCAAAATCTTTAGTCCGGTGGCAGTCCGCCTCAAACTTCCTCTTGCGTACAAGAGAATTCATCCGGTGTTCCATGTATCCAAAGTCAAGCCCGTGTTTTATGCTCGTATTAATCCGCCAGTCCCGGTTCCCCCACCGCCGCGACTCGTAGACGGGGAACCATCCTATTCGGTCAATCGCATTCTGGATTCTAGACGGAGGGGACGCGGATTCCAGTACTTGGTGGACTGGGAAGGTTACGGTCCGGAGGAGAGAAGTTGGGTTCCTGCTAGAGACATTCTGGATCACTCTCTTATCGATGATTACAATCGACAGGTAAGGGAGTCTGAGAACGCCAGGAGGCGTTCTTAGGGAGAGGGGTACTGTCACGGTGGACAGCTCCTCTGTTCCTTCTAGTCTCGTGTTTATGTTGTTGAATGAATGCACGTGTGTGAGGGGCGTGTCTGGGTGGCATTACCTCATCCACTCCAGCTAATCATTCTCAATCATCACCAGCTGCAGTTAATCACCACTACTCCATATATACCCACCACTGTTCTCTCATCCTTGTCAGATCGTTGTTTGGTGTTGGTGTGTCCTTGTCTTGGTTCCTGGTTCCTGATCGTCTCGTCTTCCGTGAGGGTTCGATCGTGCTTGGAGTGTTTGTTCATCGTGTCACCTGTGGATTTCACCGTCTGTCTTCACTTCATCAAGTTGACCATCGAAGTCCCTGCGTCACCGTGTTCCTGGCTTACTGCATTGGACTGAGTTTAATAAATCTACTGTTCACTCGCTATTGTTTCCTGTGATATATTGCACCATGACACCAAGAGCAGTCTTAGATGTCTTAGATGAAATCCAATGAAGAGAAAAGAAGACATTAAAACTGTGAATATCTCACCAGAGGCGGAATAAACAACTCCACAAACAGCATTACCAGCTTCACTTATTACTAACCAGACTGACTTTATTTCTGTCAGACGGAAGTCAAACAGAGGTTTAACTCTTGCGTTTCATTTGAAGTCACCATAACAGTGATTAGTGTTTCCATTAGTTGGGCTCTTAACTCTTACTATATATTTCCTCCTTTTTTGGCTCCTGTGACAGTGTGTTTGTCAAACACATTTGCGGCAGCAAAGAAAGGTAAAGTGAAATGAAATCAGGGGTTGATGGTTACCTGTTGATGGATTTATAATCATCATGAAATAGACTGACTCAACAATTATGTTGTTTCACTAATATATTCACATCACAAAAACTGTGTTACTGCAGCATGAGATCCAGCATTATAACAATCGCTTTAAAGCTTTAAACAAACATGAATAATGGTTTATGTTGATACACACAGATATCAAAAATCATTTAATACATTCACATTTAGCCATTTATCAGACGCTTTTATTCAAAGCGAATTACATCTGAGGACTAAACCAAACAAGTCATCATGAAGAGGCAATAACAACACAAGAAGTGCTCAAAATACAAAGTTCAAACATTGCTCAGAGTAGCATAAACCAGGCAAGTGAGGATTTAAAGATTTTTTTATTAAAAAAATCAGTGTATGAATCTCAACAATGGTGAAAATCACAAATATTTGCATAAACAGATTAATTCAGAACAACAAAATATACTAATTCATAACAAATGTAATGACTCACGGTACACAGAAGAATCCATTTGCAGCTTTATTAAACAATGTCGTACAGGCAGGGTCAAAACGGGCAAACAGAGCAATGTAGACAAGACGATGGGAAAATCCAGATAACAGGCAGAGTTCGGGGCAGGCAGCAATAAACACAATCCAAAGACAGTCCAAGATCAGGCCAGGCAGATATCACTCGTAGAATAGTCAAACAGTCCAAAGTCAAAACCAGAAAACCAGAAACAGGGAATAAACGCTCAGAAATGATCACCGGGGCAAATCAAGACTTCGCACTGGTGTGGTGTGTGGACGTGGCTTTTATGTGTGTGTGTTAATGGCGTGCAGGTGTGTGACGCAATCAGTCCCAGGTACGAGGCATGATGGGAATTTGAGTTTAAGGCCAATGATCAATACTCGGGTGAGGGCTCCCTCTGGTGGCGGAGAGGAGGCGGAACGGGAGCTTCCACTGTAACAGAGCCCCCCCCCTGCGAGCGGCTCCCGACGCGAGGAGGCAATTGACGTCGGGGTCTCCTACGAGGTCTCCCACGAGGTCTGGGGGCCGGCTTCTCCGGGTGTGTCCTATGAAACTCTTCCGTGAGAGTGGGGTCCAGGATATCACTTGCATTGACCCAGGACTGTTCCTCCGGACCGTAACCCTCCCAATCGACCAGATACTGGAGAACGTTACCCCGACGTCTGGAGTCAAGCAACTGGTGCACACGGTACGCCTCCTCGCCATCGACCAGAATGGGTGGAGGACTCTGAGAAGTGGACCCCTCCTCCGCTTCTCCCCTCGGACCCCCAGCGGGTTTCAACAGAGACACATGAAATGTGGGAGAAATACGGTAATTAGCGGGCAGGTCTAAACGGAATGATACAGGTGAAATTTGTCTAATAATTTGGAAGGGACCAACATACCTGGGACTGAGCTTGCGACATGGAAGTCTGAGTCGAAGATCTCTGGTGGACAGCCAAACCCACTGACCGATCTGGTATTCTGGAGCCGGTCGGCGGTGACGATTGGCCTGCTGTTCCTGACGTCTTACAGCGTGCCTTAGGTGTGTGTGTGCCTGATCCCAGACCTCCTCACTCTTGTGTAACCATTCCGTAACAGATGGAAGTTCAGTGGGTTCGCCGGACCAAGGAAAGAGAGGAGGTTGAAAACCGAGGATGCATTTGAATGGAGTGATGCCAGTTGCTGGTTTAATCAGAGAATTTTGAGCATATTCGGCCCAGAACAGGTATCTGCTCCAATCCTGCTGATGTTGTTGGCAGTAGGTTCGCAGAAAGCGGATCACATCCTGGTTCAGACGCTCAGTTTGCCCATTAGATTGTGGATGGTACCCGGAAGTGAGACTGATGTTCACGTTGAGATTCTTGAAAAAGGCCGTCCATACTCGAGATGTGAACTGTGGTCCCCTGTCGGACACGATGTCTTCAGGCAATCCATAAAAACGAAACACTTGATTGCACAGGAGTTCGGCGGTTTCAAAGGCGGTGGGAAGTTTGGTGAGAGGGACTAATCGGCAGGCTTTTGAGAATCGGTCTACGATGGTGAAGATGGTGGTGTAACCTTGAGAATTAGGGAGATCAGTGATGAAATCGACGGCAATGTGTGACCATGGGCGTTGAGGAGTGGGAAGAGGACATAGCAAACCAGCGGGTAATTTTCGGGGTGTTTTCGAGGTCTGACAGCTGGAACAGTTTTGGACGTGGTTGATGGTATCTGAGGTAAGTGTGGGCCACCAGAATCGGTTCTGGAGTAGCTGGACTGTGGCATTAATTCCAGGATGACCAGAGCTGGGGGTTGAATGGACTTGATCGATGAGACGTGGTCGTAGTATTTCGGGTACAAAGAGGAGATTGGCCGGACATTCTGCAGGGACGGGAGCTTGAAGATTGGCTTGCTGGATCTCGGTTATAATATCCCACTGGACAGGGGCAACTAACAATTTCTCACCAAGGATATTTTCGGGGTTGAGGTTCTGGGTGGTTTCTTCGGATTGACGAGAGAGAGCATCAGCTTTAGTGTTCTTGGTGCCTGGACGGTAAGTAACGGTGAAATTGAATCGGGTGAAGAACAGAGCCCATCTGGCTTGACGGGGGTTGAGACGCTTGGCAGATCGGAGATATTCCAGGTTCTTGTGATCTGTGAGAATAATGAACGGTTCAGCTGCTCCCTCCAACCAATGACGCCACTCTTCCAAGGCCAACTTCATGGCTAGCAGCTCGCGGTTTCCTACATCATAGTTACGTTCGGCTGGAGACAGTTTGCGAGAGAAAAAGGCACATGGATACATTTTGGCTGGATTACCCTGGCGTTGTGATAGTATGGCCCCCACTCCTGTATTAGAAGCATCGACTTCAACAATAAATTGTCGTTCAGGATCTGGATGATGTAGAATGGGTGCAGTAGTGAAACGTGTTTTTAAATCTTGGAATGCCTGTTGTGCTTCGGGGTTCCAGGATATGCGGTGGCTGTGACGTTTGGTTAGGGCTGTTAAGGGGGCAGCTATGAGGCTGAAATTTCTGATGAATCTCCGATAGAAGTTTGCAAATCCTAGGAATCTTTGCAGTTCTTTTATGGTTTGCGGTAAGGGCCAGTCTACGACACCCTTTACCTTCTTCTCATCCATTGCAACTCCTTCTTGGCTAATGATATAACCCAGGAAAGAGATGCTTGTTTGGTGGAACTCACATTTCTCCATTTTGGCGTAGAGGTGAAACTGGATCAGACGTTGGAGGACGGCACGGACGTGTTGAATGTGTTCTTCGAGTGAATTGGAGTAAATCAGGATGTCATCAATGTAAACAATTACCCATTTGTCCAGCATGTCGCGAAACACATCATTCATGAAGGCCTGGAAGACGGAAGGACTGTTGGACAAACCGAAAGGCATAACGAGGTATTCATAGTGCCCACTAGTGGTGGAAAATGCAGTTTTCCATTCATCACCTTCTCGTATGCGAATCAAATTGTAGGCATTACGTAGATCGAGCTTGGTGTAATACTTGGCCTGGCGGAGTTGTTCTAGGGCAGCTGGAACCAGAGGTAGGGGATAACGATACTTAATAGTTATATCATTTAAGCCTCGATAGTCAATGCAGGGTCTGAGTCCTCCATCCTTCTTCTTCACGAAGAAGAACCCGGCGGATGCTGGTGAGGTTGAGGGACGAATGAAACCTTTAGCGAGTTCTTCTTCTATGTATTGCTTCATAGCGTCAGATTCAGGCTTAGACAGGGGAAAAATTCTTCCTTTAGGTGGAGTGGTACCGGGAATTAAATCTATAGCACAATCCGTTGATCGATGTTCAGGGAGCTGCGCAGCTTTTTCCTTGCTGAAGGCCTCGGTTAAATCCTCATAAACAGAAGGTAAATTCTCTGGTTCAGGCACTGAAGCAACGGATTCTGGTTTGGGACTGTTTACTCGGGTGACTTTGGACAGACAGTGATTGTTACAAGCCTCACCCCAGCGAACAATTTGACCCTCTTTCCAGGAGATGTGAGGATTGTGAGTTTGTAACCATGGGTGTCCCAAAATGATGGAGTGATGTGGAGCGTGAATGACGTAAAACTGGATGTTTTCTGAGTGAAGAGACCCAACGTGCAACTGAACCTTCTCCGTGATGCTCTGTATTCTTCCTTCTCCGATGGGATGTCCATCTAGCGCCTCTACTGTCAGGGAAGAACGACACGGATGTAATTGGATGTTGCATTGCTTGGCGAATGTCTGTGATATGAAATTTCCTGCAGCTCCTGAGTCTATGAAAGCAGATGTGTCAATGGATTGGTTTTGGACAGTTAAACGAACTGGGAGTGAGAAACTGGTGGCAGAATTTTGAGCTTTCTCTCGAGAACTCACTGAGTGGTTTCGGTTGGAAGGTCGTACGGGACAGGAGAGCTTCATGTGTCCGGATTGGCCGCAATACATGCAGAGCCGGAGTTGAAATCTGCGTTCCCGTTCTTCTGGGGTGATGTGCGTGAACCCGATCTGCATAGGTTCGTGAGCGGGAGCTGCCTCGAGTGATTGGCGGATAGGTGCCCGGGTGATGCGTCTGGAACGCACGAGATTATCGACTTGAATGGCCAGACTTACATACTCGTTCAAGCTCTTTCCTTCATCTCGACAGGCTAATTCAGATTGAAGTTCAATAGAGAGTCCCTTCCTGAACAGCGTCTTTAAAGTGTCTTCGACCCAGTTCGTCTGTGCAGCGAGGGTGCGAAACGTGAGTGCATACTCGGCGGCGGTACTCTTTCCCTGGGTGAGGTTTAGAAGCTGCTCTCCAGCGCTCCCTTTCTCAGAGGAGTGTTCGAAGACTTGACGGAACTGTTGAAGGAATTCTTGAAATGTGGTGAATGAAGACCCCTCTGGTTTCCAGACTGCCGTAGCCCACTCCAATGCTTTGCCCGTGAGCAGGGAACAAACAAATGCGATGCGAAGCTCCAGAATCCCCTGCACGAGCTGCTCCGTGATAGTAGTCAGGTGGCTGAGCTGCTGATGGTGTAAATCCAGACGAGAAGCTTGGGATGTAAGCTCGGTGGTCAGTTGCATGACGGCTGCTGGATTAGTTGGTGGCGAAGTCTTCTGTAATGACTCACGGTACACAGAAGAATCCATTTGCAGCTTTATTAAACAATGTCGTACAGGCAGGGTCAAAACGGGCAAACAGAGCAATGTAGACAAGACGATGGGAAAATCCAGATAACAGGCAGAGTTCGGGGCAGGCAGCAATAAACACAATCCAAAGACAGTCCAAGATCAGGCCAGGCAGATATCACTCGTAGAATAGTCAAACAGTCCAAAGTCAAAACCAGAAAACCAGAAACAGGGAATAAACGCTCAGAAATGATCACCGGGGCAAATCAAGACTTCGCACTGGTGTGGTGTGTGGACGTGGCTTTTATGTGTGTGTGTTAATGGCGTGCAGGTGTGTGACGCAATCAGTCCCAGGTACGAGGCATGATGGGAATTTGAGTTTAAGGCCAATGATCAATACTCGGGTGAGGGCTCCCTCTGGTGGCGGAGAGGAGGCGGAACGGGAGCTTCCACTGTAACAACAAAATGACAGCAAAAAATGAAAGCAAATATTTAGAATTAAACAAAATTCTAGGATAATTCAGCTGCATAATTTATTCATGTTGCAATGTAGGCTGGGAGTTTTGTAGTATGCTGGTACCCAGCATGCATTGCAGAAAAGTACTTTTGATTGTTACCATTGTTGAGATTCATACAGTGATTGTTGATGTTTGTCATCGTAAACTGATTTTTTCTTGGTCATGTTAAAGTCTTCTAACTTATTGTTGTAATATTGCAGTAACAGGGTTTGTGTTGAAAAAATATATGAATGTGGCATAACTGTTATATTAAAAAGACTCAGTGAATGACTCTATTTCATGATGATTATAAAACCATCAACAGCCAACCCATCAACACCTGATCTCATTTCTCTTTAGCTTTCTTTGCTGCTGTACTATAAGGTCCAGTTCTGGTTTATTTCTTTACTCTTGGCTGACATGTGTCACATTTTTTGACAAAAACACTCCAGGATGTTTCTCCATACAGTGACTTCTATGGGGTCCAATGGGTCGAAGGTCCAATTGTGAGTTTCAGTGCAACTTCAAAGTCTCGACACAATCCCAGCCGAGGAAAAAGAGTCTTATCTAGACAAACCATTGTTAAAAAATAGAAACATTTATTTAGTTTTTAACCACAAATGCCCGTCTTGTACCATCTCTGAGATGTGCCATGCATTACGTCATGAAGTGAAGGTTCCAGTCCCTGTCCAGTATTCAGTTAAGGCAAAGCCTTCTGCCAAGATGGCTGCCGCTTCTGAGGCCTCTGTACAGATGGCCACCCCCACACCTGAGGCTCCAGTCCTCGTCCTTAGCCCCGAGAGGACCCCCGTCCTCGTCCAGAGCCTAGCTCTGAGAGGATCCCTATCCTCGTCGAGAGCCCTGAGAGGACCCCTGTCCACGTCCTCGTCTATAGCGAGCCCCCTAGAGGACCCTTGTCCTTGTCCAGAGCTTAGCCCCGAGAGGACCCCCGACCTCATCCAGAGCCCCGAGAGAACCTCTGTCCATGTCCCAAGCCCTGAGAGGGTCCTCGTCCAAAGCCCCGAGAGGACCCCTGTTCTCGTCCAGAGCCCCAAGTGGACCCCTGTCCTCATCAAGAGCCTTGAGAGGACCCCCGGGTCCATGTCCAGAGCCCCGAGAGTACCCCTGTCCTCGTCCAGAGCCTCGAGAGGACCCCCGTCCTCGTCCAGATCCCGAGAGAACCCCTGTTCCTGTCCAGAGACCCGAGAGGACCCCTGTCCTCGTCCAGAGCTTCGAGAGGACCCCCGTCCTCGTCCAGATCCCGAGAGAACCCCTGTTCCTGTCCAGAGACCCGAGAGGACCCCTATCCTCGTCCAGGGCCCACCTCGACCAGAGCCCTGAGAGAGTCCTCGTCTAGAGGCCCAAGAGGACCCATGTCCAGAGCACCGAGAGGACACCCATCCTCATCCAAAGCCCGAGTGACCAGCCAGAGTAAACTTTTCTGGAAAGCTTGCTTTGCCAAACTGTTTCTAACTCCCAAAACAAACTCCAAGCGAAATTCGTTTAGGCCTGATTTAACATCATTTAAATATTGGTGCCTAGTATATTGGTGCCTTTATTCACAAGACCAACACGCTAATCGAGTAGAAAGCCAGATCCACTGTCCTGGTGCATAATTGGGATGACAACGACAGCGAAGATCTCGTTTCTTCTGTCCATTTCCTGCACGTTGAAGAAGAACATGTGCTCCGTTGAAGCCAGTTTGCCTAGAGTAGGAAGCAGGTTGTGTCTGACAGAGTCTGCTGACATTACATTACAAGAGACTTTGTGAGTTCTTGGTTTAGGCATTCGATATGACTGTTAGATTGTGGGTGATATCCTGAGGTGGGACTTATATTTACATTGAGCGGGCGAAAAGAAGGCCATCCATACCCAAGATATGAACTGGGAACAACCTGAAGATATTGTTTCAGACAGGGGTTCCCAGTTCACATCTCGGGTATAGATGGCCTTCTTTTCGCCCGCTATTTCGCATAATAGCGAAACACGTAGTGGAAGAGATGTTCTGCTGTTTCAAAGGCTGTTGGGAGCTTGGGTAAAGCTATTAACTGGCATGCTTTAGAAAAATGATCAATGACTGTTAATATTATGGTACAATGCCGAATGCCACCACTCTTCAAAAGCTGCTTAGATATTCATAAAGTTCACATTACTCACATTATAATTACGTTTGGCAGGGGAGAGTTTATGAGACAAATAAGCACATGGGTATAGTTTAGGAACCTTGACTTTGGGAGAAGACAGATAGGACGTTGGGGTCAGGACGCCAGATAGGACATAGACCATTTCACAAGATGTAAACAACACTGGTCCAGAAGCACTTCCTGTTTCAGTTTTTTAACACTACATAAAAGCTGGGATAAAATACAACCAACAGAACATTTAAAACTGAATCAAAAAGTTAAACAAACATCTTTAAGATGTTTTCTTTACATGTGAAATAAAGAAAACAGTTACAAACTGAAACAGGAAGTGTTTCTGGACCAGTGTTGTTTACATCTTGTGAAATGGTCTATATAGGTGCATATGTGAAGCAATTCTTTGAAGGCCCATAGTAGCAGCAAAGTTTGGTATTTCCTCCTCTTAGCATGGAGATGATTGGGGCTGCAAGTGTGCTAAAGTTTCTGATGAATCATCTATAGAAGTTAGCGAACCCTAGGAATCGTGGTAGGTTGGAGCCAATTCAACACCGCCCGCACTACTGTCATCAGTAGATACCCCCTCAGAACTTAAATGTAAACTAAGAAGGAGTTGGATGTCTGATTATTTTTTAATTCAAAGAGCATATTCTGCTAAAATATGACATGAACTGTCCCATAAATTATGTTTCGTATGCAAAGATATCTTTTAAAATGCTTATATATTTCAGGTTGGACCAGCCAATGGGCATGTGAAATCCTAAGTGTGTGTCTCAGGACTCTGACTGTTTCTATAACAATATTGCTTGTTGCTCTTTCTCCCATTCTATGATGAGTGCACCGTCTATGCATATGTAAAGTCTTTGGTAAGATGAATATTAAGCAATTTTGTCTATTTCCCGTACAAGACGAAGTCACGACTGTTTCCCGAAACCGTATTGTTGCAAATTGGGCGTTCAAGCACATTGGTTAATGATGTCACACGGGTGTTGGAGTAATAACTACTTTTAATGAATCTGTTTGAGATTGAATTAACGCTAGATGTTTTGATGTAAATTACAGACATGGCATCTGAGGACTATTTAAACTTCTTTACAGTTATTTTGCCTTATTTCCAAATTCAATCATAGGCTCATTCTTACGTACTAGAGCTCGTTCACACACACTAGAGTTTGTTCACACATGCGCACTCTTCAAAAAACGGTGCTTTAAATCTCTTGACAAACCAAAAGCCGTAAATTACATTTATATGTATTCTAAATGAAAGACACGGGTTGTACTGAATGTTGCTCAAGATAAGGATTTATTGAGTCCACATGTCATGCAAACAAGAAACTCCTCTTCTAACCACAGATCGAGATCTGTCGCTCAAACACACAACTCTGAGACACTGTTTGCGAATGTTCGTTGGAACGATGGTCTGGGGAAACACAGACTCGTTGAACTGCTGAGAAAGTGTGACCCTAGTTGGCTGACGATGCTTTTGGGAAACACACCCCACGATAGCAGAATCTCCCAATGAGTTTACGAGAACACTCATAAATGTACACCGTTTGAGGGAAAAGGCGAGGAATGTCCATCCGCACAGAGCTGTGTGTGCAGACAGTGGTGCGTGCTGATATTTGGCAGCGTGGCTGTGCGTGACTAGCAGAGATACACCTGTCTGCTGCTCAGGTAGAGGAGTGTGTGAGCACGCATGGGCCTGCCTTCAGAACAATACTGCCATTGTGACGAGCGCCGACTCAGAGAGGAGGACAGCCCAGCGCACACACACACCCTGTGAGCACACATGCTTTATTTATAGTTATACATTCACCTGAACTTCTATGGAAGAAATGTACTTGCAACGCAAAGTCAGCTTAGTATGGCGTCAACTCTCAGGGTTTTTATGACTTATTTGATCAATGAATGTGTTTCTGCTGATATGATTGTTATAAGATCTTGGAAAGATAAAATGTAAACACCTATTCGTGATGGATAGCAATCTAATCATTCAGGACGTGGTTTGACAAGCAAACAAGATGCAAATCAGCCAAATATTAATGCCTCGGTAACACTTTGAATAAGCTTCAGTATTTAACATTAAGGCAATAACTAACATTTGTTACAGTATTTATTCATCTTTGTTAATGTTAGTTAATACAAATCCATCCTTGTTTGTTCATGTTAGTTCACAGTGCATTAACTAATGTTAGAGGTGTAGTTCACTTTTAAAAAAAAAAAACTTTTGCTGATAATTTACTCACCCCCATGTCATCCAAGATGTCCATGTCTTTCTTTCTTCAGTCGAAAAGATATTACGGTTTTTGATGAAAACATTCCAGTATTTCCTCCATATAATGGACTTTACTGGGAACCAAATGGTTCAAGGTCCAAAAGACAGTTTCAGTGCAAACTATTCAAAGGGCTTTAAACAAATCTTTTTTTGTGTCATTTGGTTCATTCAACGAATGAAATGAACGAGCTGACTCGGAAAAAGATTCGTTCATTTTGATGAACGAGTTCGAACAGGAGAGTCACGAACGCTCATCACAGAACAGAGCAAGGTGACCATTTGAGCTTATAAAACTTAAACTTTGTTATTTATTTATTAAATGAGCGACCGTTTCACTTGATAAGACCCTTATTCATCGTCTGGAATTGTTTAAAGCACTTTGAACAGTTTGCACTGAAACTGTCTTTTGGACCTTGAACCATTTGGTTCCCATTGAAGTCCATTATATGGAGAAAATCCTGGAATGTTTTCATCAAAAACCTTAATATCTTTTCAACTGAAGAAAGAAAGACATGGACATCTTGGATGACATGGGTGTGAGTAAATTATCAGCAAAAGTTTTTTTTTTTTTTTTTTAAGTGAACTAATCCTTACAACAAATACAACAAATTGAATAACGTATTGGTAAATTTTGAAATTAGTTAATGTTAGGTAGATAAGGTATAACTAATGAATCTTATTGTAAACTGTTACCAGTGACTGTACTTGTTGGGGTCATATGCAAAACCTTTTCTTCAAATCACAATACAGCAAGCAATCAAGAATGAGATTGTGATTTAAATACGGGGTGAAGTGAACATTAGTGGCATTAGCATCATCATGTAGGTTAACTGAGTGAGATTTCCATACAATGTGGGAATAGTTGATTGGATTGGACTGTGATTTATCCAAATGAATAGTGGAAATGTCCAAATGCTTTTGTAATCGCACAATATGACTTAAATTTTCTGGGAAACCAATTTTTCCAGTCACATCCAATAGCAGGATAAATTAAAAGAAGAATATGTTTCAAGAAATCCTCAATGTGAAAAACACATTTTTTTCTGACATTAGAAAATAATAAGAAAGATGGTACTGATATTGTCCTTCATATTTCAAAAGTTTTAGAAAATCAGTTTCCAATTGATTTCTGCACTGATTTGACTGTGTGACCTGCGTGATAAGAGAATACTACCACTGAAATTCCACTGACATGAAACCCTGGATTTTCTTCCTGCAGGAGTGCGTGCGTGTGTGTGTGTCGTCTTCATAAAGGTAGTATTGTTAAGTTGCGTGCGAAGCTCATGCTGGAGGCTCTGTTTCTCCGCCCACTCCTGTAAACCACAGCCATTTCTCCTCTCCTCCCCCTCTCTCTTTGTTACAGGTAAACATTTGATGTCCGCACGCAATCCCTGGAGAACCCCCGCCCTCTCCTTCCCCAGATCATTCTCAGCCTCACACACACTCACTTCTTCCTCATTCCAATAGCATTCCTGTCCTCTCTGACTCAGCACCTGCACTCTCACTTTCTCAGACCTTTTATTTTAGTTTTGAGCTTTCATTTTTATTGGACAAACAACCTTTGTACATATGAAGTAATTATGGTAATGCTGTTTTTGGAGTTGTTTAATCGTCTTCTGGTGAGAAAATTATTTCATTGGCAGTTGATTTCATCTAATGGATAGTAAAGTGTCCATCGCATGCACACTTCAGAATCTCACTGGAAGAAAGTCCTTTTTTCCTACTCTTTTATGAGGACTGTGAATTCAGACTTCTTGCTTCTTTTGTCACATGCTGTTTTCCGCCTACTAAAAAGTGCACAACAAAATCCCCAGTGTTAAATCAACACTGCTCAAAGTACATATGTACTGTGTCCCAATGTGAAGGCTGCATCCTCCGAAGGCCTTGTTTGAAGGACGTTTGGCCGTATTTGAAGGACGTTTGGCCGTATTTGAAGGATGTTTGGCCGTATTTGAAGGAAGATTGGCCGTATTTGAAGGACGTTTGGCCGTATTTGAAGGATGTTTGGCCGTATTTGAAAGATGTTTGGCCGTATTTGAAGGACGTTTGGCCGTATTTGAAGGATGATTGGCTGTATTTGAAGGACGTTTGGCCGTATTTAAAGGACGATTGGCCGTATTTGAAGGACATTTGGCCGTGTTTGAAGGACGTTTGGTCGTATTTGAAGGACGTTTGGGTGTATTTGAAAGACGTTTGGCCGTATTTGAAGGACGTTTGGCCGTATTTGAAGGACTTTGCCATATTTGAAGGACGTTTGGGCGTATTTGAAAGACGTTTGGCCGTATTTGAAGGACCTTTGGCCGTATTTGAAAGATGTTTGGCCATATTTGAAGGACGTTTGGCCATATTTGAAGGACGATTGGCCGTATTTAAAGGACGTTTGGCTGTATTTGAAGGACGTTTGGCCATATTTGAAGGAAGATTGGCCGTATTTGAAGGACAATTGGCCGTATTTGAAGGACATTTGGCCGTATTTGAAGGACGATTGTTCGTATTTGAAGGACGCTTGGCTGTATTTGAAGGACTTTGCCATATTTGTAGGGCGTTTGGGCGTATTTGAAAGACGTTTGGTCGTATTTGAAGGCTGTTTGGCCGTTTTTGAAGGACGATTGGCCATATTTGAAGGAAGTTTGGCCGTACTTGAAGGACTTTTGGCCGTATTTGAAGGACGATTGGCCGTATTTGAAGGACGTTTGGCTGTATTTGAAGGACGTTTGGCCGTTTTTTAAGGACGATTGGCCGTATTGAAGGACGTTTGGCCGTATTTGAAGGACGTTCGGCCGTATTTGAAGGACGTTTGGCCGTATTTGAAGGACGATTGGCCGTATTTGAAGGACGTTTGGCCGTAATTGAAGGACGATTGACTGTACTGAAGGACATTTAGCCGCATTTGAAGGACGTTTGGCCGTATTTGAAGGACGATTGGCCATATTAGAAGGACGTTTGGCCGTATTTGAAGGACGTTTGGCCGTATGAAGGACGATTGGTCATATTTGAAGGACATTTGGCCGTATTTGAAGGACGATTGGCCATATTTGAAGGACGATTGGTCGTATTTGAAGGACGTTTGGCCGTATTTGAAGGACGATTGGCCCTATTTGAAGGATGATTGGCCGTATTTGAAGGACCATTGGCCGTATTTGAAGGACCATTGGCCGTATTTGAAGGATGATTGGCCGTATTTGAAGGCCAATTGCGTCACAGCATCGCAACAAAGGATGTCCTGAATTCAAAGGCTGCACCTTCCGAAGGTCACATTTGAAGGCCAATTGGGTCACCGTGGCAGATGAAGGCTTTCCCAGTTCAGTTCTCCATCTTCCAAAGGCCGTATTCGAAGGCCGGTTTCATAATTGTGTTTGAATTAAGGCTTCCCTGATTCAAAGCGATGCCAAATGCACCCTTTGTTTCCCAGTGAAAGAGAATACATAAATGGATCCTAAGCGACCTGTCCTACCCCCATAAGTCATTGCGCTGATGATGACAGCATTTATATATATATATATATATATATATATATATATATATATATGTATATATATTTGTAAAAAGGGCGGCCACGAGTTCGGTGGTGGACGGCAAATTCACATTTAAATGTAAAAGTATATTATGTTTTCATTTACTCAAATAGCTAGAGAAACCAGAGTTAAAAGCTACATTTTTTTTCTTATTCATCTTAACTCATTCGTCACCATTGCATGGCTTCAGTTGTCATATGTAAACGCAAAAACGAAAAAAAAAAAATTTCATTATCATTTTTTATTATTTTATGCAACTTTAAATGTGTAAATAAAATACAATTCATGGTACTGGACATTGTTTATTTTTGTAATGGTATCTGAGTGTTTGCAGGGTCGATACATTTAAACTATACTGTACATTTTTGGTAAATTTAATGTAAAACAATTCGTAGTGTTGTCCTGTGAGAGGAAAAGTAGGCTACTTCACAATTATACGTGAATATTAACGCAGTATGAAGTTCCTTACATTCCCCCACTGGTTATTTTGAAAATTAAAGTAACAAAATGTAGATGCTGCCACAATATTAACAAATTGTTGCTATATATGTGCTTATGTATGTTTTTTCTTTTCATATTTCATTACATTATTAACGTAAGTTAACACCCAATACTTGAACAGTTTAAAGTATAATCTGGCTATTAAGGACGCAGCCTCCTACGCAGTAAACCAGCTCTAACCATGGTCTTGGCTAAGCCGGAACAACAGTGGCGTAGCCCTCAGCTTTCTGATTAATAATAAAAAAATAAATTAAAAAAAACACTTTATGAGGCAAAATATTTTTGTGGGTATGTGAATTACTCAAAATTGTGAATTGCGCAAAAAAGTAACACTACCCACTGGATGAAGAAGGGTTGGCTCTCAGTCCCATGGTACATAAAATATTCATTTTTAGTCGCCACCGTATCACCAGAATAGGCCTGTATATATAAAATGCTGGATATATATATATATATATATGTATACACACTCACACTAATACTATGCACAGTACTGTGTTTGACCCCCTTTCGCCTTCAGAACTGCCTTAATTCTATGTGGCATTGATTCAACAAGGTGCTGAAAGCATTCTTTAGAAATGATGCCCCATATTGATAGGATAGTATCTTGCAGTTGATGGAGATTTGTGGGATGCACATGCAGGGCACGAAGCTCCCGTTCCACCACATCCCAAAGATGCTCTATTGGGTTGAGATCTGGTTACTGTGGGAGCCATTTTAGTACAGTCAACTCTTTGTCATGTTCAAGAAACCAATTTGAAAGGATTCAAGCTTTGTGACATGGACCTGGAAGTATAGCCATCAGAGGATGGGTACATGGTGGCCATAAAGGGATGGACATGGTCAGAAACAATGCTCAGGTAGGCCGTGGCATTTAAACGATGCCCAATTGACACTAAGGGGCCTAAAGTGTGCCAAGAAAACATCCCCCACACCATTACACCACCACCAGCAGCCTGCACAGTGCTAACAAGGCATGATGGATCCATGTTCTCATTCTTTTTACACCAAATTCTGACTCTACCATCTGAATGTCTCAACAGAAATCGAGACTCATCAGACCAGGCAACATTAATCCAGTCTTCAACTGTCCAATTTTGGTGAGCTCTTTGCAAATTGTAGCCTCTTTTTCCTATTTGTAATGGAGATGAGTGGTACCCGATGGCATCTCCCATCCGCCTCAAGATTGTGTGTGTTGGGGCTTCACAAATGCTTTGCTGCATACCTCGGTTGTAACGAATGGTTATTTCAGTCAAAGTTGCTCTTCTATCTGCTCGAATTAGTCGGCCCATTCTCCTCTGACCTCTAGCATCAACAAGGCATTTTCGCCCACAGGACTGCCGCATACTGGATGTTTTTCCCTTTTCACACCATTCTTTGTAAACCCTTGGATTGGTTGTGCGTGACAATCTCAGTAAGTGAGCAGATTGTGAAATACTCAGACCAGCCCGTCTGGCACCAACAACTATGCTTGACCAGAACCACACCCCTAAATGCATCGAAGCAGCTGCCATGTCATTGGTTGATTAGATAATTGAATTAATGAGAAATTGAACAGGTGTTCCTAATAATCCTTTAGGTGAGTGTATATATATATATATATATATATATATATATTAGGGCTGTGCAAAAGTTAATTGCGATTAATCGCATACAAAATAAAAGTCTGTGTTTACATAATATATTTGTGTGTGCTGTATATAATTATTTTGTTTATATAAATACCTATGCATGCATGCTCTTTTCCAATAGAGACCTGAGAACAACAATTATAAAAAAAATAGCTGTGTGATTTTGTGACCATTGCTCATCTCTAGCTCGCTCTGTAACTTGTACAGACCATGTTTCCGCCATCTCCACACTTCACCCAAACCCTTTTCTTCTTTTTTCATAAATTTCTGTGAAGGTCATTCCAAACACCAACATCGCAATTTCTTCCTGCATATTGTCCGCCTGTCACGAATCATTCAGGCTCATCCACATCCACAACACAAAGATCACTCTCACCCGAATACTAATCACTGTCATCAATCCCAGCAATCACTGAGCACTACACAGGAACACACATCATCTCCAGTCCCTGTCGAACCTTGAATTAGGAAAGAGCCACCAACCAGCTCTCAGTGTATTTTCAGATGACTGATCCTAAACTTTCCAATCAGTTGCCACAGAATACTCATCTGTTACTTACCTGTCCCCATCTTCCTGAAAACTATCATTCTCCTTGGTGTTCCTGTGCTGCTTTCCTTGGATTGATTTCATGACATTCTGAAGCCTGTCCTTATCTGCAAGATAAAAGACGGACACTCATCAGGATTATTTTCACAGTCCCAATTTGAACCTCTGAAGTTACCAGCTGTCCTTCCAAAGTTTCATTAAAAGTTATTTTGAAATGTACTAAGCTTGTTCTCCAGGTGTACATCCTGACACCACCATGCTTATTCTGAAGTCTTGTGAGATTTTGCAAGATTTCCTGTGTTCACAGTCTAGACCAGGGGTGCTCAATCCTGCTCCTGCAGATCGACTGTACTGCACAGTTCATCTCCAACCCTAATTAAACACACCTGCCTTAAAGTTCTAAGTGACCCTGAAGACCTTAATTGGTTGCTTAAAGTGTGTTTGATTAGGGTTGGAGATAAACTGTGTAGGACAGTCGATCGGCAGGAGCAGGGTTGGGCACACCTGGTCTAGACCAGGGGTTCTCAAAGTGCGGCCTGCGGGCCGAAACATTTTTGGCGTCCCACGATAACATCTGAAAACTGTTAAAACTGTATTGCTTTGAAAAAATGAATTTGTCCGTTTAGTGGTCTTTAGCAGCATCTATAGGCATAAGCAGTAATTATAGGTGTGCTCCGACCGATCGCACTTGACCTCACTCCCAGAAGGCCATCAACGAAACAGTGGTTGTCTGAAGAAGGAGATGATGGAGCGTAGAAAAAAACGTCATATCAGCGAGGAGAAAAGGCAGTTTCAAGATAAATGGACAAGCGATTACTTTGTCGAACCTCATGGGTCGGATAAAGTCGTTTCCCTGATCTGCAAGAAGGTAATTGCAAGGACTTCAATATAAAACGCCATTATGATACCAAACATAAAACCTACAATAAATTCAGTGGCAAGGAGCGCACCAGTAAGCTTGAACAACTTAAAAGAGGCTACACTGCACAGCAGTCAGTTTTCACAAATTTGGCTGAAACCGGTGAAGCTGTAATACAGGAATACCTAAGCAGAGCAAGCCGTTTAGTGACGGAGAATTTGTGCGAGACTGCATGTGGAAAAGGGCCGGCATTTTATGTCCAGAGCAAAAAAAAAACAAAGTTCTGTGATGTTAGTTTGTCGGATGACACAGTCAGATCTGGCCAATGATCTGAAAGAGCAACTGGGAAAATGTGTGGAGGAGCTAGGAAAGGGAGCTTTTTTCATTGCACTGGATGAAAGCACTAATATTTACGATACAGCGCAATTGCTGATTTTCATCCGTATAGTCACGGAGAACTTTGACATTGGCGAGGAGCTGTTAAGCGTGGAGTGTATGAAAGACACAAAACGGAGTCGACATTTGTGATGCTGTGTGTCGCAGTCTTGATGCCTACAAACTGAACCTGGCATCTATGGTCGGTGTCACAACAGATGGAGCACCAGCAGTGGTCGGGAGTAGGGCAGGTGCCGTGTCGCTGCTCTCTGAGAAAGTGGTCAACAACAGAGGTGAAAAACTAGTCAGATACCTGGGCGGCAGTGGCTCAGTGGTTCACGTGGGTTGTCTACAAACCGAAAGGTTGGTGGTTCAATCCTCGGTTCCACCTAACCAAGTGCCGAGGTGTCCATGAGCAAGACACCTAACCCCAGCTGCTCCCGACGAGCTGGATGGCGCCTTGCATGGCTGCTGTCGCCGTCGGTGTATGAATGTATGTGTGAATGGGTGAATGTGAGGCAAATTGTAAAGCGCTTTGGTGGCCATTGGGTCTATGAAAGCGCTATATAAATGCAGTCCATTTACCATTTACCATACCACTGTATAATACACCAAGAATCCCTCGCTGCTCAGATGCTTGAAATGAAACATGTCATAGACATAGTTGTGAAGATTGTTAATTTCCTGAAGTCCAGAGGTCTGAATCACCGCCAATTTAAGGCTTTTTTGGTACAGTCAGACGCAGATTTTGGGGACGTAATACTGCTGTTAGGTGGCTGAGCAGAGGTGGCACACTGAAATGATTTTTAACTTGAGAAAAGAAATAAAAGAGTTCATGAAGTCAAAAGGACAATATGTGACGGAGTTAAGTGACACTAATTGGCTCTGTGACCTAGTGTTCCTTGCTGACATGAATAATTGTCTCAGGGACAGCTCAGAAAGGGAGATCTCACCCATTTTCCAGCCTGTAAGTCGCTCGTAAATGACACAGACACAGGTGGGAGCAAAGTTTTACGTCACCTGCGTTCAGAAAAGAACCATAACCTCATAAAGAAAACTCCTAGAGGAATTTGACCACCGCTTCTCCGATTTCAGGGACCACGAGAAGGCATTCAACCTTTTCCAAAATCCTTTCTCATGTGTGCCTGAGGAAGAGCCTGCAGAAATGCAGTTTGAGCTCATCGACCTGCAGGAGAGCTCAGAGGCCAGAGCAGCATATCGTGACAAGAATCTCATTCAGTGCTCCAGGACTTTCCCCATCCACATACCCTGCACTTCGCCAGCATGCTGTCAGAATGGTATCTTTATTCGGAAGTAAGCAATAAGTCCGCACACCAGACAGTTTATGTCTGATGAAGGGCTTGTGGCCCGAAACATTGCATGTACATGTGGTGAGCAACCATTAAATTTTTGTAGGAGCATCTTCTGGTGTGCGGACTTATTGCTTACTTCTGTTACTACCTTACTGCCCAGCACCCAGTTTTATTGTTTTGGATGTGCATGCTACACCTTTGGAACTCTATCTTTATTCGGAAGAACATACATCTGTGAGAAGATCTTCTCCACCATGGCCATCAACAAATCCAAGCTGAGATCCGGGCTGACAGATGGCCATCTACATACTGTCCTTCGTATCACAACGACGGAGATGGAGCCGGACATCAGAGGAATTGTGGCCAAACGAAAACAGCACCACAAATCTCATGGGTGTGTTGACCAAGTAATCAATATTCTGTCTGACTGTATTAAGAGCCGCGTTTCCATTACCTTTCAAATTTTTCACCTGCGCAAACACTTCCATTTCCTATCAACAGTGGAAATAACTTAAAATACTGTATAATTTCTGGTCATACATAAAATAATAATACATTATTCACAACTACTTTTATTTGTGTAAACTCATAATAACAAGAAAACGTTGTGCTATTGTAAAATAAAATAAAACAATCAGTACACGCTTTCATGATATCCGTGAACTGGAGTGCGAGAACTGAAACAAAATACATTGGGGCCAAAAAGTATTTAGTCAGCCACTGATTGTGCAAGTTCTCCTACTTAGAATGATGAGAGAGGTCTGTAATTTTCATCATAGGTACTCTTCAACTATGAGAGACAAAATGAGAAAAAAAAAGTCCAGGAAATCACATTGAGAATTTTTCAAGAATTTATATGTAAATTATGGTGAAAAATAAGTATTTGGTCACCCACAAACCAGGAAGATTTCTGGCTCTCACAGACCTGTAACTTCTTCTTTAAGAAGCTCTTCTGTCCTCCACGCGTAACCTGTATTATTGGCACCTGTTTGAACACTTTATCTGTATAAAAGACACCTGTCCACAGCCTCAAACACTCACACTCCAAACTCAACCATGGCCAAGACCAAAAGCAGTCGAAGGACACCAGGAAGAAAACTGTAGACCTGCACCAGGCTAGGAAGATTGAATCTACAATAGGCAAGCAGCTTGGTGTGAAAAAATCAACTGTGGGAGCAATTGTAAGAAAATGGAAGACATACAAGACCACTGATAATCTCCCTCGATCTGGGGCTCCACGCAAGATCTCATCCCGTAGGGTCAAAATGATCATGAGAACGGTGAACAAAAATCCCAGAACTACATGGAGGGACCTGATGAATGACCTGCAGAGAGCTGAGACCAAAGTAATAAAGGCTACCATGAGTAACACACTACACCGAGAGGGACTCAAATCCTGCAGTGCCAGGCATGTCCCCCTGCTCAAGCCAGTACATGTCCAGGCCTGTCTGAAGTTTGCCAGAGAGCATATGGATGATCCAGAAGAGGATTGGGAGAATATCATGTGGTCAAAATAGAACTTTTTGGCAAAAACTCAACTCATCGTGTTTGGAGAAAGAAGAATGCAGAGTCGCATCCCAAGAACACCATACCTACTGTGAAGCATGGGGGAGGAAGCTTTGGGGCTGTTTTTCTGCAAAGGGGACAGGAAAACTGATCCGTGTTGAGGGAAAAATGAACGGGCCATGTATTGTGAGATTTTAAGCCAAAACCTCCTTCCATCTGTAAAAGCCTTGAAGATGAAACGTGGCTGGATCTTCCAGCATGACAACGATCCCAAACACACCACCCGGGCAGCAAAGGAGTGGCTCCGTAAAAAGTATTTCAAGATCCTGGAGTGGCCTAGCCAATCTCCAGACATCAACCCCATAGAGAATTTGTGGAGTCCGTGTTGCCCAGCGACAGCCCCGAAACATCACTGCTCTAGAGGAGATCTGCATGGAGGAATGGGCCAAAATACCATCATCTAGACTCCAATGCCTGTGCTCCTTCCTCTTCCACTCCAGCATGCACCATCGGCCACTAGGCCTCGCTGGGCTCCCTCCTACCCTCGGCTCCACCTGTATCACATCACCACACCTTCGCTGTGGACTTTCAGGCCATCGTCTGTTCTCCGGCCCTCCACCTTTTCGACTTCGGCCAGCTCTTGCCTCCCTCAGGCTCCACTGCCATCCTCTGTCGCTCCCGCTCAACCTTAGCCCTCCAGATCTCCACTTCCATCTCGGCGGGTCTCTCTACAGCTCCGTCATGGGTCAATCGCTCCTTGGCTCTGCGTCTGCACGATTCCTCAGCTCCCCTCCCTCCATCAACTCTTCTGTTATGGCGTGGGGTCGCACCTTCTGGGAGAGGACATAATGTCACAGACATTCAGTTATCTTTGTCTTAGATTCACTATTATGGACTTTTAGGCTGTATTCATTAGTTCCTGCTTTCCTTTGTTTAGTTTCTCACCACTCATGACAGGTGTCATGGAGATTTATTGTTTCATCACCAGTGTTGGTCAAGTTACTTGGAAATAGTAATTAGTTACTGATTACTGATTACTTCTCCAAGAAAGTAATCCAGTTACTTTACTGATTGCTTATTTTCAAAAGTAATTAGTTACTTTACTAGTTACTTTACTAAGTTACTTTTCAAAAACATGATGCACGCCCTGAATACACTAAAAAGCAATAGACATTTCAGCCTAATTCTATCCTTTCTGCACATTCCATCATCTAAAATTTAATCAAATTATACATTCTCTTTTTTAAAACTTTTTTTTATCACGTTTTATACCATGGTCTGGGTGAATACTCGATTCTGATTGGCTGCAGGGTGTCCGTTAAAAAGTGATAGAGGACACCTAGTAAAGTAGTTCTGGTGAAACTGCCTGTTTACCATTCGAAATTAATAAATAAATGCGCTGCCTACAACAGCTGTGAGTAATCATAGCAACAGGCAGTCACATGCCCTATCATCTAACGTTAGATATTATAGCCTAATACAACAATGAGCGACTTCGTGCTATTTCTTTTAACATTTATGGAGAATATGGCAACTTTGACGACTGGTATGCTGCTGAAGAAAGAAAAAAAAATGTAAATAAAACGGAGAAACGACCCAAAGAGATAACACGAAAAAGATGAGATCAACACGAAAAAAAATACAAAATGGGCAGTAAATACACTCAGAGACTTTATCGTTCAGAAAGAAATGTACTCCAGCTTTGAAAATTACACCGCTGCTGCTCTGCTCCATTGAACTCTATTGGTAACGACGGAACTTGCGACCATAGTTGGCTAACGATGCTTTCGGGAAACGCACCCCTGAACGAGACCCTGCGGGAGTTTTACGCAGCTGTCCAGACAACCAAGGCAGGAGGAGAGTAACGCTACAGCGTTTCAAGCCTAAGGAGTCTGAGGCAAATGACCGTCTCTTTGATCTGATTAATTTATTGCCCTCTATAACGTTAAGCGCAAATCGCTGGAGCTCAGAACTAATTGTGTTGTTTTTTTATTGTTGTTTGATTAATTGTTTTATGTGTAATAAAAAATAACTATGCTTACCTTGGTATTTCATGAAAAAAAAAATGCATTTTTGAACCTGAAGGGTTCTACAAGCTGAGCAGACTATATCTCCGGTTGCTAAATAGACCGTCAGGCAAGTTATTATTTGTAAAAAACTAGATTTAGCCTAATTAAAATATAAACTAATGTTTTAAAAATGTTTTATTTGGCAAGTGACCATGGTATATAGCGGGTTAATGCCCTCCGAGGTGTCCATTGTCAGGTTTTAATGGACTTCGGCGGGACCTCCGCTGCGCGTCAGCCGGTTTACGCCTCACCGTCGTCCATTAAAACCTGACAATGGACACCTCGTCGGGCATTAACCCTTACTTATTTGTTTCAATAATTTAACTTTATGAACATTACATCAAACAAAAATGTAATTAAATGCAACAACCTCATACTTTAAGAAAATTGTAGAACATTTAAACGCATTTTCTACACATCCCACCATTTTTTAAATAAACTCGTCCTTCTGTTAACTTATAAATTATAATTCAGCATATTTCAGCATATATTTTTTTTTTTTGTAAAACAATTCATTCGAATAAAAGTTAATAAAATACAGCAATAAAACACATCTTTAACTCATCGATAAAACATCTTTAAATAGTAAAGTGCAGAGAAAACAACAGTAAAAATAGTTTAACAAAACAAAAAGAGCTGTTGCATGCCACGTTTAGGATGTTAGTCTAGTCTCATTTTATGGCACACAAGGCCCTATGTTTTTTTTACTTTCTTTTGGAGTGAAACAGTGGTTATATCGCATCAGCAGAAGCTTCTCAAACCTCTTATCACACAGTCTGTTCCTTTTCGGGGAAAGCACCAATCCACCTAAACTGAACAGCCGTTCCACTGGTGCACTGGATGGAGTTGGAGTGTTGTATTTCATGTACATCTTTTTGATGTTTGGGAACTGATTCAGAATCTCAAGCTCATAGCCTGACCTTAAATAGTCAGTTACTTTCTGTGGGCTGGTTCTCAAAATCAAAAAAGTCCATTTCAGCTGGGTTGGCTGCCAGTTGGGACACATTAGCATTGTCAGCTGCAGGTGCAGTTTTGCGACACTCTAGCCCCTTTTCCACCAAAGCATTTTGAGAGCCGGTTCAGAGCCGGTGCCTGCGCGCAAACCAGTTCTTTGTGTTTCGACAGCCAAAGAACCGGTTCGCGGCCGCGAGAACTGGTTCCAAAGCGGCACCAACTCTTTGCTGGACTAGAACCGTTCTTTTAACACGTCATGTTTACGGGGCGGGTTTAGATGCGTTCTTCTCGGTTCTTTTAAACATATTTTCTGACCATCGCAAAGCCAGGAGAAACTGCAGAAACACGTAAGCGTTTTATTTATTTATTTATTGAAACATAAGGAAAGAAGAAAACAGTCACGATATAGAACAAATAAATGGAAAGAAAAAAAGACACAAGACAGGGGTACATAACCTATCAGAAAAGATTACATATCAAACGAAAAGATTAAAAGACTTACACATTTCAATTGTTTTTAAAGTTTTCTCGGTACACGAGTTAGAGATAATCCCAAAGCAATGTACTTGCAAGCGACGTAGACAGTGACGTAACGACGTCGTTCCCTGGGCGCTCTAGTCAATGGAAAAGCAAACAGGTTCTGAACGGGTTCGCAAGTTGAACCAGCTCCGAACCAACTTTGAACCAGCACCAGTTCCGAACCAGTTCTTTTTTCGGTGGAAAAGGGGTATCTGTTGTCAGAAGCTCCTTTAAATACTCTCTCCTACGCTCATCTCTTAGCCACTGAAGTTTGAACTTGGGACAAGTGGCCGCTGCAAGAAGTCCTTCTTGGCTAATTGAATAATTAATATCCCTGATATTGGACAGGGTATAAATAATTGATCATTTATTATATTCTATAATTTTAGTAATTGTACTCACTGCTTAAAAAAAAACAAAGTGTAAGATCTGTACATCACGAATGGTATAATAAATTTAACAAATCCACCCAAATCAATTATTAAATAATAATTTTTACCTTTACAATAACATCTGGAAGGCTGGCTGTGTCACGGGGTAGTGTAGGAGTGCAGGCAGACGAAGGAGACCGAAGAGTCAAGACTCAAATTCAATTACTTTACTTAACTTCAAACAACAAACAGGAACAGGAACTGGCAGGAATACACTCATTACACGAAGTAACATAGACAACGATCGACAATGAATGAATGAAACAGAGGGAACTAAATACACAGGGAAATCAAACAAATGATGTGAAGACAGGTGAAACAGATGAACTAGACGAGGAACAGGTGGCTGATAAGGGAGTGAGTTCAAATGAGGAGACGAGGATCCTGGGAAGTGGAGTGCAGTAGACGCAGACAGGACGGTGCAGACGCTGACTGTGACAGAACTCCCCCCTCCCGGAAGGCGTGGCCTCACACCGCAGAACAGAGGAAGGAGGGGGGATGATCTGAGGGCTGAGCAGGGCGTGGCCAGGGTGGAGCAGGTTGAGGGCGAGACCAGGGCTGAGCAGACTGAGGGCGAGACCAGGGCGGAGCAGGCTGAGGGCAAGACCAGGGCGGAGCAGGCTGAAGGCGAGACTAGGGCAGAGCAGGCTGAGGGCGAGACCAGGGCGGAGCAGGCTGAAGGCGAGACCAGGGCAGAGCAGGCTGAGGGTGAGACCAGGGTGGAGCAGATGGAGGGAGGACCCCTGTTGGAGCTGATGGAAAGGGGGGACCAAGGTGAGAACACAGGCTCCGGTGACCAAGGTGACGACAGGGGCACAGAGGGACACGGTGAGGGCAGAGGGAATGAGGGCTGACGGGTGACTGGAGGGAGTGAGGAGTCCAACTGAACCTGGGGGGTGACTTGACGGGGCGGAGCCAGAGGAAAGAAGTCCATAGGTGAAGGGAGGATGACGAGGGAGCGAAGGGAATCCAGAGGGATGAGGGAGCCTGGCCGAGCTGGTGGACTGAGGGACCATGGAGGAACTGAGGGAGGTAAGAGCCACAGGGGAGCCGATGGGACCGGGCGCCGAGGAAGTGTCCATGTGTAGGAGGTGTGAGGCGAACACTGGGTATCCAGCGACCAGGCTGGGTCAGGGGAGCAGGCAGACGGAAGAGCTGACAAATGACTGATGGGAGGAGGCGGGAGAGGGAGGCTGGTTGGGATCCTGGTCTCTGGTACAGTACATGTTGGACGGTCTCTGACGCTGGCTGGACGGTCCCCGGCGCTGCTTGGACGGTCTCGGGCTCAGGCTGGACAGTCTCGGGCTCAGGCTGGACAGTCTCGGGCTCAGGCTGGACTGTCTCGGTCTCTCGCTGGACGGTCTCTCGCTGAACGGTCTCTCGCTGGACTGTCTCACGGTGGACTGTCTCTCGCTGGACGGTCTCTCGCTGGATGGTCTCTCGCTGGACGGTCTCGGGTTCGGCAGGGCTGACGTGGAGCTCAGGCTCGGCAGGGCTGACGGTGAGCGCAGGCTCGGCAGGGCTGACGGTGAGCGCAGGCTCGGCAGGGCTGACGGTGAACGCAGGCTCGGTAGGGCTGGACGGGACCAGCGATGAGGAGGGTTCAGGCTTAACGGGGCTGGACGGAACCAGCGATGAGGAGAGTTCAGGCTCGACGGGGCTGGACGGAACCAGCGATGAGGAGGGCTCAGGATCGACGGGGCTGGACGGAACCAGCGATGAGGAGAGTTCAGGCTCGACGGGGCTGGACGGAACCAGTGATGAGGAGTGCTCGGGCATTGGAGTGGGGCTGGTGACGTCTTCCACGGTAAAGGAAGATCCACAGGACACCAGCACCCACTCCACATAGGCGGCGAAATCCTCGTCAGGACCACTCCCTGGGAGGCGTGCCCGGGACCGCTGAGGCTGGCGATGTAGAATACACACAGCGAGCGGTCAGAATAGTGGGTGAGGCACGCCAACTCCAGAAAATCCCTGGTGTGGGACTCCAGGGAACGGTTTTCCTGTTCTAGACAGAGGAGGGCTACAGATGGAATGTCCATATTTCCTTTTGGGTCGATCGTTCTGTCACGGGGTAGTGTAGGAGTGCAGGCAGATGAAGGAGACCGAAGAGTCAAGACTCAAATTCAATTACTTTACTTAACTTCAAACAACAAACAGGAACAGGAACTGGCAGGTATACACTCATTACACGAGGTAACATAGACAACGATCGACAATGAATGAATGAAACAGAGGGAACTAAATACACAGGGAAATCAAACATAATGATGTGAAGACAGGTGAAACAGATGAACTAGACGAGGAACAGGTGGCTGATGAGGGAGTGAGTTCAAATGAGGAGACAAGGGGATCCTGGGAAGTGGAGTGCGGTAGACGCAGACAGGACGGTGCAGACGCAGACTGTGACAGACTGTCATCCTGAGGTCATCTTTCAGGGCTAGTGTCTTTGACATCAGGCTTGTGAGTGTTGGTAGTAAAGCCCCATAGGTACACTCATCCCCTTGTAAGATGTCTAGTGCTACGGTCAGGGGCTTCATCACGGTGCAGTACTCTTGTAAGAATAGGTACTCCCTTTCATTAAGGCACTTGATTCCCAGTTTTACACACAGGGGATTCAACTCATTCATCGGAATTGTGATGATTCTGGAAATGGCCTCGTACAGGGAATTCCACCTTGTTGATGTGGGTACCATTAGTTTCCTGCGGCTGATTTCCTCCACCTGTTCAGAGGCTAATGTTGATCGAATTGCTTTAGTCCAAAGAGTAGAGCATTTTGCAATACTACTTCTATATACAGCCTTGGTGTCTGCACAGGAATTTAAATGTTTGTCAACATCACTTGTTGAAATGAGGTTAATTGTATGAGATGCACACCTGTCGTGTGGAGGGAGGCTAAACTGTCCATCACCAGATGCGGTTGAAAGAGCTTCTATGACATCTGTAAAAGTCGGTTCCTCATCATCACCTTCTTCTTCATTTTCAGATTCAGACTCTAAATTAGATGCATTATCAGTTACAGTGGCAACAACTTTACCATGAAATCCATATGATGAATGGATTTCTTCAAACTCTGCTCCAATTACATCGTAGGTGTGCCTGCCTCTAATTCTCTTACATGCTAGGGTGGCCTTGTTGCGCTGTAAAGTGGAATTAATCCAGTGAACTGTTACACCCATAAAACTTTTCTTGTTTACCATCCAGATGTCAGCAGTAGTGGACACAAAGTCTACATCTACGAGTGCAGCCTTCAAATTAGCGTCCATTATGTCGTATTCTCTCTCAAGGTACCCTGCAAATGACTTTCTCTGCGGCAATTTGACACCGTGTTTGGTCGGTATTTTTTCTACAATGCGTCGGAATGATTCAGAGTCAACAGTGGAAATGGGCAGCATGTCCTCGACAATATAGCCAGCGACAAGCTTATTCAGTTCAGCGGCACTAAGTCCTGTCACTTTTAAGTCTATTTTCAGCTGTTTAGCAGAAGGGCCCTCAGAGGTTTGCCCGGTGGAAATGGATGTCGTCGCAGCGGTCATATCAGTTCGCGGTTCAGGGTTTTGTTCACGTTCAGTGAGTTTCACATTCCTGTGCTGGCTTGCTAGGTGCTTGCTAAGGTTTGAGGTGGTATTTTTCGCTGTAGATAAAAGTTTTCTTCCCACGCAGAGTGTACAGCGGACGCTGATGTTTTTTTTCACCTTTAACCGAGTCAAACTCAAAGTAATGTCCGTACTTCCAAGTATTAAACGCTGCATGGTCCTGCTCTCTCCCGCGCTCCATGTTGTCTCGTTCAACTCTAAACATGTCAGTGTTGTTTACATTACCACTGATGTTGCGGCGCTCATGCGTCATTGTCACTCACGACTCGCATCACGAGACAGTCTCACGAGTCAGGAAAACAAAATCACGGTCAAGTAATGCAGTAACGCAGCCTGCTTACGGGGAAGTAACGGTAATCTACAGTAATTACTGTTTTTGCAACGGTAATCCCTTACTTAACTCGTTACTTGAAAATAGTAATCGGATTACAGTAACGCGTTACTGCCCATCAGTGTTCATCACAGGTGTTTGTCGTTAATTACCCTTATTTGCATTATATTTAAAGGCCTCCTGAAATGATTTTTTAATTTAGCTTTTAGCATGTTAGCCTTACGGATAAGCTTCCAATACAATGACACAATTCGTATTTAGGGGATTTAAGCATTCAAAACTCTCTCGAAAGTTTCTCACAGATTTTTATGACATCACCGCCTCAGTCCCGCCAGTCTCAACTTCCAGTTTAAGTGGAAATTACATCAACGCATAATACAAAGCTACGCGTTCCAAGTCACTTCAATGGGACTTTAAGTTGCAGTCTTTTCAGTTCTCATTTTTCCCATCACGTTAATGTTGTGTTTGCTTTGCTTGTTGCCTTTTGCATTGCTTGGTATGGATGGATTTTTTTGAACCTGATCTACATCTTCCTGTGCTTATTACAACCTAAACCTTACAACCTTGTAGCAAGCACACTGTCAAATAAAGCAGCATGACCAAAAACTGTATTGCAATAAATTAAAAAATTTCAAATTTCTAATTTAATCATATTTGGTAACACTTTATTTTAAGGATCAGAAACTACATACTAATTAATGACTAACAACTGCATTTGTAAGTAACTAGTTATGTACTTGTATGCATTACAAGCTATTTATAAGGCCTTTATTGACTGTTGTCTTATTTTTGTCTTATAGCCCCTTTATACTTGTTTCTGTCCTAACAATGTACTAATTAGCTAAAAATCTCAAATGCAGTTATTAGTCATTAATTAGTGTGTAGTTTCTGATCCTTAAAATAAAGTGTTACCTAATATTTTTTAATCAATTGACCACTAATATAGTATACAGTAAATATAAAAGCCATTTTTTCCCACTCAGATTCCAACAGTTGACAGAACTGGATATAACAGTTGAAACATACATATTTCTACTATTACAAACCCAAGTTTCCTCATGATGAATTCTTTGCTATGAAGCTGTGTACAATGAATATTGGATTTGTTTCACTTACAACAAGTTCACTATTGTTTGGTTAGCCTCTCACTGGTCTGGAAAAGCCATTCAAACCAGATAATCTGTCTGTGGCTTGTCAATGCACCATAGTGTTCCTTGCGATCAGACCAGGGTCTGAGACAATGGGCCCATTTGACTAAGAATATGAAGTGACTGAAGGCAGAGAATAAAGGAATAGTTCTTCCCCTGCTGTATTTGTTCAGGGACAAACAATCTTGTTCTTTAATATGAATAGTAGCCCCCCCTCTCTCTCTTTCCTATTTTGTTAAATCAAATACAACCAAGAACAATGGCCATTGTACAGGCTGCCAATGGCCCTTTGAAATGTAGCAGTAAGTGGCACAAACCTTAGTAGTTGTGTTGCTTTATAATGTAAGTGGTGGCACCAGCAGAGATCCAGATTCCCAGTGTACAATTGCATATTTGTAATTTATTGTGACAGCACAATTAAGTGAGCACATTTAATTAGTTCCATAAAACCATAAAAAATATGTATTGATCATGTGATATGAATGAATGATATGAATGAAATGTTAATTTACACGTAAACAATTTGCTCCACACAAACTTCCTCTCAGCATGTTCCATAAAACATGCATTTAGGAATTCAATGTGAACCAGGATCACTTAATTTTTTTACAGTTTCCAACATTTTTGTAGGCTATGTCTTTTAGCATTTCACCAGATTTAGACACCAACTGTACGTGATGACATACTAGATTAAATTTAATATATCACAGTCAGACGTGTGCTTTTTCCCCCAACCAGTTCAGTGCAAACTCCACTCCACAGCCATTACTGGCAGATAAAACCTCTTGAGATTTGAAAAAGAAGCGATTTGGAGCCGTCCTTTCCCGATCCCGTAAGCCTCTTTCTCCCACTTCCTATCCTATCTCAAAACGGCAAAAACACAGGCTTTTCACAGGCAAGACTTGCTGCAGTTTTTCGACAAAATGCTTAATGTTTGGAAGTGAAGAAGAGACATATTAATATTGTAACTTTTAATGTAAAATAAAATGTTTATTATTATTATTATTAGGGATGCACTGATGTATCTGCCAGTGATTTATTAGCCGCTGATAAAAGAATTTATCTACATTAGACATTAACTTTTTAGTTTAATGGGAATACAATATTTTTTATACACTACTATAGCCTGGAATGATTTACCTTGCTGCATAAAGCAGGTAAAATCTGAAAGTGTTTTTAGAAAAGTCTAAAAAAATTTCTTTTTTTATATTAATTTAAAGGTGATGTATTGTGAGTTGCTGAACTTGATGGAGATTTCTCTCCATATATGATCTGTTCTTCCATTTTTCCATTTTGTTCTATTAACTTTCCTTGTACAGTTTTTTCTTGTTTATTATCTTATATTAACAAACTTTATTATATCTTAATAAATCTTGTTTAATAAATCAATAAAAAAGCTGACAGTTTAAAAACAGACATTGATCAGTGCCGATTGTAGCATTTTGTATTGTATTTTGTATAATGATCAAATATAACTTTTTATAAAGAGTTAAAAAAATATTATAATATAATTTTATTACAATCAATGGGATTTCTGAAAACAACAGCGTGAATAAATGTGGACTGACAACTAAAAAAGGTTTGATCCATTTTAAAGTTATACAAACAATTCAGTGCAAAGATTATCTTTGTTTAGACTCATTTAAAGACGTCTCGTTCTTGTAAAGATCGAACATAGGTTTCGCTTGGCAGTAGTGGTCTCTTTTTCACAAAATAATTATTATCACAAAATAATTTTAACTAAATTGTCTGTACCTACACAAAACTTTAAAATTATAATTAATAAAAGTAAATAACTTTAAATACATACCTTATTTGTTTACCTGCCTGTTGTGTAACTATTTAACAAAAGCAGAGAACCGTGAATATACAAATGTGCTGTTGAATTACTCAAAAATGGGTATTGTTCAAATTTCATATAATTTTGATGAAAGGTTTGATCCACTTCAAATGTTAAGTTTTATTTCAATTCATGTTAACAGGGTTCAGCAGACAGAATAAGGGCAAACAAACAAAGGGCAGCGAAAAAAGGGCAGCCCTGCCGGAGTCCAACATGCACCTGGAACAAGTCTGACTTACTGCCAGCAATGTGAACCACGCTCCTGCTCCAGTCGTACAGGAACCGGACAGCCCTGAATAAAGGGCCCTGGACCCCATACTCCTTGAGCACCCTCCACAGGACTTTGTGAGGGACACGGTCGAATGCCTTCTCCAAACCCACAAAGCACATGTGGATTGGTTGGGCAAACTCCCATGAAACCTCCAGCACCCTGGACAGGGTATAGAGCTGGTCCAGTGTTCCATGGTCGGGACGAAAACCGCACTGTTCCTCCTAATTCAAAGGTTCAACTATCAGCCATATTCTCCTCTCTAGAACCCTGGCATATACTTTCCCAGGGAGGCTGAGAAGTGTGATCCCCCTCTATTTGGAACACACCCTCCTGTAGGGGACCACCTTCTTAAAAAGTGGAACCACCACCCCAGTCTGCCATCCAAAAGGTACTGTGTCCGGCCGCCATTGCGATGCTGCAGAGGTGTATCAACTAAGACAGCCCCACAACATCCAGAGACTTGAGGTATTCAGGGCAGATCTCATCCAAGCCCAGTGCCTTGTCACCGAGGAGTTTTTTGTCTACTTCGGTGACTTCAGCTTGGGTGGTGGACGAGTCCACCTCTGAGCCCTCAGCCTCTGCTTCCTCAATGGAAGAGGTGACGGCGGGATTGAGGAGATCCTCAAAGTATTCCTTCCACTGTCTGATGACATCCCCAGTTGAGGTCAACAGCTGCCCACTTCCTCTGTAAACAGCATTGGTAGGGCACTGCTTCCTTCTCCTTCATTGGGGTAAACTCCAACACATGGCGGCTGAGCTGGGGGGCTATAATCAAACCTACACCAGCCCACCGCCACTCACCATGGGCAACTCCTAATCGGTACCTCTCAACCTCAAGGACAATCTCAGGCTCCTTCTCCACCAGCGAGGTGACATTCCACATCCCTAGAGCTAGTTTCCATGTCCAGGGACCGGGTTGTCAAGGCCCCCGCCTGGCCACCAGGTTCTTACATATGAGCCTCAACCCCAGGCCTGACCCTGACCCTAATGTCACTGTCCTCAAATTTATTTAAACGCTCTGGCCCGTCACCTAGGACCTGTTTGCTTTGGGAAACCCTATCAGGGGCATATAGCCCCGGACAACATAGCTCCTAGGGTCATTCGGGTACTCAAACCCCCTCCACCACGGTGAGGTGGGAGTTCAAGGAGGGGTATTTATGAAATTCCAAATAAATATGTGAGATGTATGGTTTGTTTAAACTCAACATGACATCACGACTTTTGCGTAAACATACACGCCACTTTCGAGTCAAGTGGCGTGTTATCTCTACGCATTTTGAGCAATCCGCGTGTATGCGCGTGTATGCGTGTATGTCTACGCCATTAACGTCTGCGTCATTCCGCGTGTCTGTACACGCGCGTCAAATGTCCAGTCATAAATGCCATTAACCCCAGTGACGGTTAAGTTTAGGGATAGGGTTGAGGTAAGTCATATCTTTTTTTTTCACTAGGATGGTAAGGGAACAGTCATAAATGCCATTAACCCCAGTGATGGTTAAGTTTAGGGACAGGGTTGAGGTAAGTCATATATTTATATAACGTTAAGTCAACGGCGTTCATAAACACGCTGAAAAGCGATTACGCGTCTTGATAGCACGCCAAAAATGCAAATACGAATTGGCGTGTCATACACACGCTACTTCATGAGATCAGTCTGTTAAACTGGTATGAAGGTTAAACATAAATTCAGTAAAAATATGAACTCTGAAACATTTGACAGCTAAATAACAGTGACAACAACAGCAACAGAATAAATCAAGCAGGCTAATGCAAAGCAATAATAATTTTTTATATTAATTACCTCATAATTTTTTCAAGATGCAATGCATGTTGGGAACTGGCTCAACATTGTAATGAATGAATGTAAACTTGTTTGTTCAAAGGGAGGAGCTGTGGAAGGAGGAGCTGTGGGGGAGGTGCTGTGGGGGAAGAGCTGTGGGAGGGAGGGCTGTAGCACAGCAGAGAGCAAGGGAGTGGGACCTGTAAGTTGTGATAAGTTGTAATGTGTTCATATTTCCGGCTAAGTCAACGTTTTCTCAAAAGTTACCTACTGCAGCTTTAAAACATTTCTCTCTGTGACTTAAAATTTACTGATACTCATGTGTGGATATTCTCTGTCTCTACAAATTTCACTGTCACAGGCGTTCAGTAGTTTTGCACCAAAAATATCTTCCTAGACTTTCAGAGCACTGTGGACATCTATACTTTATTTGAAATAAAGATATGTTATTTACAATATTTCAGTTAAACTACACTTGAACGATAACTTTTATCTTACTTCTTAACAGTTGGGCCTAAAAAAGTGTTCAATGAGTATACAGATTACATCTAGCCTACAGTAATTTTATACAACAGACATTTTATAAAAATATATCAATAAAACCTAAATCACTGTATTAAGTATTGGTCATAAATTTAACATTGATATTAGGGGCCCTATATTACCGATCTGAAACGCAAGTATCAAGCACGAAGCTCAAGTAACTTTGTTTGCGGGTCTTGGGTGCTGTTGCTATTTTACCAGCGGGATAAATGACTCTTGTGCTGAAATAGCCTCATGGTTGGTCTGAAATAGCCTCATTATTCATAGGTGTGCTTTGGGCGTAACATGAAATAAACCAATCAAAGCGTCACTCAACATACCCTTTAAGAGCAGGTGTGCATGTTGCATGGCGGATTGTTATTATTACGGCGGATATACCAGGTGATTTCGCGATTTTTTTTTCCTGGTTCTTGACGGACAAACTAATTTGTCAGATGTCCTTATATACATATATGTCTTGCTACAATTGGGCAAACAGGTCTGATCCATCATTACTACAATTAGCCTGAAAAATTTGTGTAAATGTGTCAGCTAAATTTAAGCCTACAGTACTTTTTTTTTCATCTTCATGTAAACCACAATGATTTTCCTTGTTATAATGTATGATTTGCAAAAATAAAAACTGCTGCATCTGTGTTGATGAGATAATCAAATTGTATGCGCATTGTGCACCCACTACATTATGGCCAAGCATGCGCGCTTAAATAGCATTATGAACAATGCGCAACACGCCACTGACTTTAGACCAGTTTTTTTCTGGTCAGTGGCTGAATTGTTTTCTGGAACTGCAAAATAGCACTAGTGATTGTTTGGGCTGAAACACAGCTCCTTTTTGGGCCGACCCGCCCAGGGAGCGCAAGTTCATTTCCTAGTTTACCGACGTGTGTCTGTGGAGGAAAAAGCCGGCTTAGCATGGGTGCAAAATAGGAATGATACATGTGTCAGTGTAAAAAGTCATTTCCGCCAGGTGCAAGATAGAGCCCTAGATGTTGAATTTACATTGACTTTTGGTCATCTGTCGTCGCAACCGAAATTTAACCAAATATCAACGTCTAATACATTGTGTGCCTGCTGGGAATAATCTGTTATGTCTCATTTAACAGACGCTTTTATCCAAAGCAACAAGTAAAGGAGCATTGAGCACACACTCGGCACAATCCGGCGCGATGTGTCTTACACATCTTACTGCGTTACAGTAAGATAAATCATAACAAGTTTCACAACTTTACGTGTGATTCAAGTCATTGCGACATACTGTAACACATTATACTTACAGAGTGTTTGAACAAAATGAAGTACTCGTCCTCTGCTTTTTTATGGGGTGCATTAGACGGCCAAACAGCAAAGCGACTAATCGCTGTGATTGGCTGAATGTTAGTTCACTCAAGTCTAAATAACAAATCTGAGAACAAGGTGGAAATAGTAGCGCTGGGTAAAAAAAATGCAGGAGACAGAATCTACCTTTGCATTCTGACCAGAACTCACCAATTTTACACATTGTGAAGATCACAACATAATGTGGTGCCTTGTGTGAGAACTACTACATAATTACAGGAAAGGAAACGAGGATGCACAAATAAGGAACTGAGAAACACCCAGTGTGTTTGTGGTGTGTGTGTGTGTACATCAATACCCTGGGCTCATCAAACAAAAAGTCCTGCCCTACTCACACTGAGCTGAATACAAGTCTGAATTTACAGTCAAATTTACATCAATATGGATTAAAGATTGTGTTTGTGGAGGAGTAAAGCAGGGAGGTTTACTGTGTCACCCCGGAGGCGCTTGTTTATTTACAAGACAGTGAAAAGCGAGGGTGTTGTGCAAGCGGTCTTGGCTGGCTGCAGTTGGAGCCGATGGGTGAGAGGTGAAAAGCATGAGATTGGTTCAGACCTGATCAATCACCCTTTGTTAAAGAAAGAGACAACACATTGGTCTTCTCATGGAGTCAGAGCTCAACTGTCTCCTACTCTCTTGCTCTTCATTTGACCTCTTCAAGCCTGGGTCAGTGGTTTCCAAGCGTGGCACTGAAGCCCAACATGTTTCAAAAACCCTTTGTCCCAAAGTATACTTAAGGTCTGCTGATGTCTGTGTACACAGTCAAGAGGAGGACAAATAAGAGCGCTGAAAATCAGAACAAACTGGAGAGAGTAAGACCAGAGGAATAGAAGTCAAAAGCCTTGATACAAGTACAAAGACTCACACTTATTCCAAACATGAGGACACTGAGCTAGAATAGCAATAAAAAAGCAGTACAAAGACTGATCAAGGTATGAACATTTCCATCATCTGTGTAGCGCAGGCTGAGACAGCATACACTGTTTTACAGCTGTTGCTAAACCTCACTTTTATGAGCAGAGAGGATAGAGGCTTTTATGAGTCCCCATTGTTCCTGAGGTGCTGATGTGGACCCAGAGTCCAGAGTCTACTGCCAACAAGAGACACAAGCAGACAAAAGGGCAACATACACAAATATAGAACCAGATAGTGACCTCACAAAACCATTATGGAAGAATATCACACAATCTTTCAAAGAAAATGCCTGTGTAGTTTTGACAGAAATTACATTTTACATATGAAAGCTCACATTTATGCATTTGGCAGACAAGGCATGACATTCAAGATTGTTGGATTAAAATATGAAAAAAATGAAACAATGTTGTATGTTTTGTTGTGTTCTGTACTTACATTATCCCAAATGTTTCCAACAATGTTTAAACCGGTGTAACGGCTCTGTCAATGACCTCACAACTGTTATGTTGTGCATTTTATTAGACAGGTTAGATCTTTTTAGATACTTTTATTGACAGAACACAAATAATTCTTATAGTTCTGTCAGGTGTCTGGGTGTTTTGTGTGTCTTCTGGAAAAAAGGCCCCTCCAAAAATAAACAAAAAAAATGTAATACAAGATATTTTTGCTTGTAATAAGCAAGAAAATCTGCCAATGGAACAAGTGAAAATTCTCTTGGTAAGATTTCTTGAAATAAGACATTATATTTAAGCTTTAAAAGATATGAGTTATCTTGAAATTAGCAGGGAAAACTAATTTTTAGCTATATTTTACTAGTATTGTGATGTTTTGTGTCTCAATAAGTTTATCATGCTCAAAAATAGTATTTTCCCCTCAAAAGTAGCATTTTCTTTTGTCATCCTGTTTGTTTCGGATTAAAATATGAAAAAATGAAACAATGTTATATGTTTTGTTGTGTTCTGTACTTACATTATCCCAAATGTTTCCAACAATGTTTAAACCGGCGTAACGGCTCTGTCAATGACCTCACAACTGTTATGTTGTGAATTTTATTAGACAGGTTAGATCTTTTTAGATACTTTTATTGACAGAACACAAATAATTGTTATAGTTCTGTCAGGTGTCTGGGTGTTTTGTGTGTCTTCTGGAAAAAAGGCCCCTCCAAAAATAAACACAAAAAAATGTAATACAATATATTTTTGCTTGTAATAATCAAGAAAATCTGCCAATGGAACAAGTGAAAATTCTCTTGGTAAGATTTCTTGAAATAAGACATTATATTTAAGCCTTAAAAGATATGAGTTATCTTGAAATTAGCAGGGAAAACTCATTTTTAGCTATATTTTACTAGTATTGTGATGTTTTGTGTCAAAAAAATCATGCTCAAAAATAGTATTTTCCCCTCAAAAGTAGCATTTTCTTTTGTCATCCTGTTTGTTTCAAGTGTATTTAACTAATTTTTAGTTCTATAATTGTTACACTCTTCTAGATATGTCATCACCACCAACTTGAAATAAGATTGGAAACTGGCATTTTGAGACAAAATGCCTTGAAGTTAGCATTACTGACTCATATTAGGCAGTGCTCTTTAGCAATAATAAGCCATAATTTACCATACTGTCATCATCTCAAGTGTATTTACCTTATTGTAAGCTCAACAAAAGTGATACCATTCTAGATTCAAGACATTTTACCTACTAGATTCAAGACTAACACAGTCTCATCCCAATTCGTCATATAACTGACGTTTTGGGACGTCTTTTGACCATTCGTCAATATATGACTTTTTAGGGCCCCCTTAAACGTCGGTAGATGACGATCCCGGGTCGTCATACAACTGACGCTTTACCTTTAACTTCAGTTAGGTGACGAGTTGGGTTTAGGGTTAGGTTTAGGTACGGGGTAGAGTTAGGATCCCATAACGTCATCTACCGACGTTTAAGGGGGCCCTAAAAAGTCGTATATTGACGAATGGTCAAAAGACGTCCCAAAACGTCAGTTATATGACGAATTGGGATGAGACCGGGTTGTCAAGACATACTGTTTACTGGACAGAAAAAGTGAAAAATAGACAAATAGACACCGCAAAAAGTCTCAGAGGACTGCACAAAAGGGAAACAGCTTAATTTTATAAGCATTTATAGAACTGCAATATGAAAACATAGTAGAACATTTTATAGATTATAAATGTAAGATCCCTTTACCCTACTCCCACACCTAAACATACCCATTTTATAGACATTATTAAAGGGATAGTTCACTTTGAAATTAATTTTTGATGTTTTAGCTTACCTCAAGGGCATCCAAGATGTAGGTGTCTTTGTTTCCGCAGTCTTTTCAATTTTTATATTTTTCGGTCAAACCTATCAGTCATATAATGCAGGTATAGGGGGTCCTCCCTGGGTTCACCTCAAAGAGCATGCACAGAGAAGTCAAAATTAAACATGATTTAATGACTCAAAAATGGAACTACACATTGATGGCCTAAGACACGAAACGAGCGTTTTGTGTGAGAAAACCAACAGTATTTATATAGTTGTTAGCGCTTGTTAACAGCCATGTCAAACTGATCTGAATCAGATGTCCAACTGAACCGAACCGAACCGAACTGAACCGTGTCCAACGTTACGCCGGAAGTGATCTATCGCGCGTCTACGTCACGCATTGTACACGGAGATTTCAAAAGTTTTACCTTTCACTAAACATATTTAGATATATACAGTATATTTAGATAGTTAATAATAATAATAATAATAATTTATTACATTTATATAGCGCTTCTCTGGACACTCAAAGCGCTTTACATAGAGAAGGGAATCTCCTCAACCACCACCAGTGTGCAGCATCCACCTGGATGATGCGACGGCAGCAATAGTGCGCCAGAACGCCCACCACACACCAGCTTACTGGTGGAGAGGAGACAGTGATGAAGCCAATTGGTATATATGGGGATGATTAGGAGGCCATGATGGACAGAGGCCACTGGGCAAATTTGGCCAGGATGCCGGGGTTACACCCCTACTCTTTCGAAAGACATCCTGGGATTTTTTGTGACCACAGAGAGTCAGGACATCGGTTTAACGTCTCATCCGAAGGACGGTGCTCTTTGACAGTAGTGTCCCTATCACTATACTGGGGCGTTAGGACCCACACAGACCACAGGGTGAGCACCCCCTGCTGGCCTCACTAACACCTCTTCAAGTTGAACATCTTTAGATAGTTGAGTCAAAAATTTTAATCACTTTTTCTAGAACATTTGATTTGTCCCGTCTATCACCAACATAGGCCAATCAGCTAACCAGTATTTTCGCCCCTTACCAAAATTACTTCAACGGAAGGTTTCCAGATGGATATGCGGAGCAAATCCATCTGGCGGAGTCAGGTTAGGTCAAGAGGGCACCAAATTAAAAAAATCTTTTACATTTCGACTACATATATGATCCACTTTCAATAAAGATTTATGTTGCAATGGGTGAAATGCTCCTTTAACTAGTTTGTTCCATGTAAAAAAAATCGTTTTATTGTGTTATTATTATAAATAAATTTTTTTATTTTTACATGATCTTCACTATGTACAATAAAATACAATGAACTCTGTCTTTGTTTGTTAAAGAGTCATGAAACCCCAAACCAAATTTTCTGAGATTATAACAGAGGTATGTGTATTGAACACCATTGAAGACAATGTTAGCATCTGTTAGATTTAATAATAAGGTTAAAATGGTTAAATTTGAGTTTTTTTCCGCTTTTTTCGTCTTCCGGGTTTAAAATCTTGGCTGCGTTCCAAACCGCATACTCAATGAGTAGGTACTTAATTTGAATAAGTACTTACTCATCGAGCGCTAAAAGAGTAGGTACTTTATAGCCAAATCTCGTTGAGTATGAATGCGAACCGGTCATCTGCCATGTTGACGTTATCATGTGACCTACGACGCGTTATCTCAAGCGCAACACCATAAAATATATGAACGATACGTTTAATTCATCTATCAATAAATATCTTGATATTGATTAAACTTGCTCATTTTGTTGTGGTATTGTTGAAGAAACAGCTGCCCATTTATTTTGTGAATACATTTGGGTTGATTTAAGTTGTTATATTATAAACCCTAGGCTACTAATGTGACCAACAGTGTTATTCTTATAACGATATTTTTTTAAGAAACCCCAAAATCGTCATCTCTTGATTATGTTGTTAATTTCTTTATTTTATACCCAAAAGGTTTCTCCTTTAAGTTTTCCTTTTTCTTAATGAATTTACCTCGTTTCATCACTCAGACATATAACTTTTTTATGTATTATGAAGAACTATAATGAAGATATTTAGCCTTTTTTATTGTTCCTTTTTCCTGTGTATAAATATAATTTTATGTCATATTGTGAAGTACACAAACCAATGATCTTTATATTTTCTGTTTTGTCATTATGATTGTTACATAAACTATAGTATCTTTCCATGATCTTGCATGTAATAAGTTTAAATTATATGAGCGACAGGTGCACACTTCATAACATCAGTAACTTGACAGCACATCCTAGAACAGTTTTCCTCTGCGTTTGTAATGTTTGCACAAAGGAGCCAGGCAGCTGCTCGAAGATCTCTTTTGGAGAAAACTGTTAAACATCGCTGATCTCCGCGATGTTGATATTAACGTATCCTCGCTCGCGTGGCATCCTGGGATAGATGAGTATCATGAGTACCCATGGAAAAGCACTCAAAAATCTGTGCGGAAGCAGTAAGTCATCCGGGAACTTCTCCCCTACTCTTTTTATGAAAACTGATGTTTCGAACGTACTGCTTCCTTCACGTACTGTTTTCGCCTACTATGTAGTAGGAAAGTAGGCATATTGGCACGCACTTAAGTCCGAATCTCGCGACAATTATTACGTCACCCAGGTAATTCTCGCCTACTCTTTTGGATTCATTCATACGTTTTTGCTCGCCTACTCTTTTTCCCATAAATAGTAGGGAAGTATGCGGTTTGGAACGCAGCCCTTCATTGTAGCGGGTGACGGCAGTGCCCTACACAGTGCCTTGATGACTCATCGGTCTTATCCTATGAGAAGACACGGCCTCTTAATTATTCATGACCCCACGTGGATCTTTCCAACGACAGACATGACAAACTGTGATATCGCGTAATAACGTTTGATGAGAGAGGCAATAGGCTTGTTTGAGATGCGCCTCGCCTCGCCTGCAATGTAGTCGAGAGTAGGCGGCTGCAGTTAGAGGAGGAGTGAAAAAAGCGCATTCAAGCCGGACAAATCTCGGTTCTCGCAGTGGATATGACACCTGTGAGATCAAAGACTGATATCGCGGGATTCACGGGATTCACGCACGTGCACGTGTTGCTAATAAACTGGATGTAATTTTAAGTTCTGTTGCTTTTATATGAAAATAAATATAATGAACAAGACACCCAAAGTACTTGTTTATTTAATTACATTCCAAATATGTGTTTATCAATATTTTTTTCTTTAATACAGACATGTGTTTTTATATATTGTTTTAATAAAAAATATCATGTATTAATATCATATGTGACATCACATTATAACCCATATGGCACTGTCAGAGAGTTTAATCACCCATAACAAATATGTATACACATAAAACATGATATCAGAGTTTTAAAATCAAGCATGTTAAAAGAGAAAAATACATCACGGTTATTTAAACCAATGAGCATTAAGCTGTGTCGTCAGCAAGTCGTTTCCCATCATGCTTTTGATCAGCGCAGTCGGTGGAGAGCAACTGCGCGCGACTGCAGAATCCGACAGGTGCGCCTTGCGCTCGCGAGAGTTTTTTGACATACGTCGACATGACATCAGAGTCAGGCGGACCGTTCTCGGACACATTTCTAACCGGCATGCATCTCGCGCTGATCACCGGTGATCGGTTCTGCGCAGATTTTGCTTATCTCAAACAAGCCTATTCATGGGACGCAAACTACTTGTTTTCATGGTGCAAAGTCCAAGTGCGTTGAATATGTTTCCTGCGATGCTGCCAGCGCTAGACGGTTGGTTTGCCATCAAACACGGACACGGCTAAACATTTTAGCGAGAGAGCTCGACAAGTGGAGAATGATGGACTTTGCCTTGTTGACAAGCTAATCCAAGTTGCGTCTTGCGAGTGATGCGGTATCCCGAGGACTTTCTATCCCTTCAGAGGTGTGTCTGCGTCTAAAATGAGAAGTCATTTATTATGTGTTTTTCAGAGGCCGCGTAGACTATGCACTTTCTTTTACTGTTTATGACTATGCACGGAACGATTTTTTTAAGCGGAAAATTAATATTTTTTTTCTGCAATGTGTTTATAGTGTCTATATAAACCACTATATATTTTATAATGACATTATAATTATGTAGCCTACATTAATATGTTTTAATTAGAATTACGATTACTGTGGGCTAATATTTGTAGCAGGACATTCAGTTACTTTTGAAAGGACTATAATAAAGTGTCAGTGTACTTCATAAGACTTTAACTTTGACAGCTATATACAAATCTAGCATTTCCTCACGTTTTACCATTGCTTTTTAGTGACAGTCGAAATGCATGTGACAGTGTTATGGTCATACAACACCCACTCCCTCCCTTCCTCTCACAGCTAGCCACGCCCATTTCAGTTGCATTTTTCAAAAAGATTTTGAGCTAGACTTGAGCTGAAAGAGGGGGGTTTCATGACCCTTTAAATGTCAATAAAAATCAATAATGTTTCATATTTTTAAAATGAAAACAAAAAGATCATGTTCATTTTGTTATTAATATATGAAGTGAAGATAATCAATATACGCCTGAACCACATGGCCAAATATGTTTAAGATTTTATTTTAATGAAAAGAGGCAAAGTGGTGTTTCATAACAAATTTCGTTTTATTTTTGACGAAAAGAGACAGAGTTGTAGCATATTTCGTTTTATTGTTGCCTAAAATAAATATAAATAGATAAGTGGAGTAGCCAGAGCGTGCTGAGTGACGCGATCTGTTCTATTTGCAGTAGAACCGGACAAGAACTCGTCCTCGGGAGTTCGTTCTCCTGAGTCGTACTTGGCAAGTTTGAACTACCAAGGACGCATGTCCGAACTTTGCATGCTTGGTATTGAGAAACGGCTATAATCTTTAAGAATATGGTTGTGTGTTTTATATGCAAGGCCTTACAATCACGCGAAAAGGCAGGCGCAAGTCGACACACACGTTTGAGGTGAGCATTGCATCTCTTGATGTTCTTTTGCATTAAATAAAATTATTTAAAGCACATTAATGATTATACGGATAAAATAAAACAAACAAACCTGAATTTCACAGAGGAAATGCACCAATTAATTCTGCGCCGCTGAGAAGAGAAGAGATCTGTTCAGGACTGAGAGAGTTCAAACAGCGCGCAACCGCGCGTTCACTCAAGTTCAACCGTTGAGTTGTCGTCACGTCAGAGGGTGGGGGAGGGGTGCGTTGTTGTAATCACAGACAGTAAAATACAATAGGCCGGGAGCCAGGTCCACTCCTCAGGATGTTTTTTGCTACCTTTTTTCACTATTATTTCCTATTATCTTATAGACAAGTTTTCGCGCCAAATGATGGGCGCCGCCATAACTCTACTCAAATGCATTTCTTTTCCGCCAGAAGTGGTTTGCAAAGCGTCTGCCGGTGTAAACACAGCGACGGTTCCACTACTTTGTGTGGAGATGGCGTTACTATCCCCCACCCGAATTCAGTGCAGAAGACTTACATGACGACGTGGCCCAGCATAACGTACAGCAAGTTTTTCTCCTACTTCGTGCAATCCATGGCAATAGATGGAAAAGCTATTAGACAAGCTGAAAGCCTCCAAGGCATATCAATATCTGCACGGCAACAAAGTCGGTTGTGTCAAAGCTAGATCAAACAGACATAGCGTGCAAATAACTATAAGTTTATGTCCGTGGTAATAGCAAATGTATCTGAGTGATATTTTAATGTTTCTTTTAACATAATAAAACAATTGTGGCCAAATAAGTGTTTGCAGTTTATAGCTTAATCAGGTATGACATTTACAAGATTATAGGAAATAATAGAAGCCTGTTGTTGCCGATGGAATACGTATTTGTATTTGTAAAACCGACTGTAACCTATAATAACATGACTTACTGCTCAGCTCTAAATAAATACATGATCTATTTTGCAATTATCCTTATGACTGCATTGTTTTACCTGCTGTGTACCCTTTTACCTCTTAACAACAAAACGATTGAAGCCTCTAACGTTACTTATTGCAATAAATAAAGGCAATCAATTTTCGGCAGGACACCGGCACCGTGTCGGATCTCCGGCGTGCGGAAAAAAAATATTTTCGCGATTCATTTTTGTCCAGCTTTAACGTGTTAAAATATTTAATGCAAACACAGCATCTGTTCTTTCTGTCATTCTTTAGCTAGGATTATGATCATGGTCTTATTCACGCAAATAAACCACTCATGCGCGACAAGACAAAAGAGAACGCGCTGTCAGTGAATGTCCTCCTGACGTTGGTATCCAAACCATATCAAAGGCTACTTAGAGTGCAAAGTGTGTGTGTGCCATGATGATAATAATTAGGGGCGCGATCGAACTGTGTGTGTGTGTGTGTGTGTGTGTGTGTGTGTGTGTGTGTGTGTGTGTGTGAGAGAGAGAGAGAGACGCGATACTGTGTGAGTGTGTTTGTGTGTAAACAATGGAGCGCATGGACATTCACATTGCCTCTTCGTAGCTGGTTTGCGGTCGTAGCACTCTCTATCTAACCACTCGTTCAGGTGCTTTCTCGAGTGTTTGCAACCGACTACCGCACACATCATTCCCGAACACAACCTTTCTTCATGTTGTAATTGTTATCTTCTTTGTCACTGCGATATCAGCGGTATGTCGGCACGACTGAGCTAGCTAGCAAAACAAACCCAGCCCGCCAGAACGGAAGTAGGTTGCATAAATGGGAGGAGTTTAGGATGTAGAGCGGAAACGGCTCACGAACTTATCTATACCTCGGGCCATCAGAAGTTGATAATGACCACCCCCAACTCGGCCCCGTTTGGCCTCAGCAGTGGCGTAGGCAGAAATTGTATTTTGGGTGGGCCAGTGAAATCGTGAGTGGGCCTATAGGTTTTCATAGAAAAAAAATACTTAAATAATAATTAATTTTAGAGAGTAGAAAAATTAATAGACAAACTGCAAAAACAGTAACACCTTTATATTCTGCAAATCATCATGTTCAACCAACAGAGCTCAATAAAGGCCGGACAAACCAGTGTAGACAATAACTTGTCAATTTTATTCAGGCTAGTCAGCAGTGCAAAGACAGTTCACCCGAAAATAAAGTAAGCTAAAATAATAATATCGCAGTTAGATCGGCGGGTAAACCCGCGTCAGGCAGACCGGGAGAGAGGGAGAGAGAAGCAGACGCTGCCAGCACCTGACTAGTCTTCTTGTTGGTTAATGAGTATGAAGAACTGGCTGGGTGGACTCGATAGATGAAGGCAGTGGCGTGTCTTCTTCCTCAACTCTCGCTTTTTCCAAATAGCACATTAAAGAAAGTTGTTTAGCCATTATTATCGCGCCGCCGCCGAGAGTTTTCCTATCGGAACCCCCCGCAACCATAGCAACCAATAACGTTCCCTGAACGTCGTTCCGGAGGGGGAGGCTTTCTACTTCGACAGTTGCATTTTATTCGGCAAAACTAATTAAACATACACAGCAGTCAAGAATAAATCAGATACATATTAATATATTTTCTTAAATACATTTGAATTATAAAAATAAACTAAAAATTTATTTTTATCAAACTTGCCTGGGCGGGCCATTGAGTAGTGTGGGTGGGCCAGTGCCGCCCTGGCCCAATACTGGCTACGCCCCTGGGCCTCAAGACAAAAGAATGTCTGTCCGCCTGACATATTGTCATCAAAGATGATAATTTTCAAGCATTTTAATATACATTTAACTGCCACAAATGTACATTAAAAACTTCCCAGGTTTATAAGCTTCAATTTAAATCCAAGATGACCTTTCTATCTAGAGGATTACAGCTGGTATAACCAAAGTTTTCCACTGTACCTCAAATCGGAGAAAACGGAACGTTCAAGCATTACCATTCCATATGGAATTTTTGCATATTCAAAATATATCTAAAAGAGTTGAGACTTGACTTATCTACTGCTATACTATATGAAGTGAATTGCATGAAAATTGAGTAATGTTATGCCCCTAGGTGGACTGGGGTCAGGGTGCAACATGGGGTACATTCACAACAAAATCAATTAACCAAATGTGAGATTTATTAAAGCCCACAAAGTCCTTGCAACACAAGGAATAAAGATGACTCTAGTGTGCAGTCTTTTATCAAAAAGCCAAACTTCAATAGAGTAAACATTAATAACCTTCTGTAAAGTAGGGTTGCCAACTTTCTGATTTCGAAATAAGGAACGGATGGTGGGGGGGGGGGGGTATTGGGTAATGACCCCTGGAATTCATATAGCATATTATAATCACTTATTAGGCCTTTATTAATTTATAGATTAGCAAAGTATGCCTAATCAATGACTGTACCACATATTCTAGATATATGAAGGTTATCATGATCATTTTTCCAACAATGAACCATGGATTTATTTAGTTTATATATTTTTTTTTTTAGTTGAATTAATCACGCAATCAGCATGGCTATCTGTTTTCTCCTAAATAAAAGTTCAAGGGTTTATTTTAAGTGTAGAAATAGGACAAAAGTATTTTAATTTTTCTATATTATAGTGTATGTTGATTAAAATATACTTTTGAAATATTCGTTTTCATTTATACAGTAGCCTATATAGGCTATATGGATTTTACGTCATATATGAATAATTATATAAATCATTATTACATTATTATAATAATTGTTTGGCATCCTAAAACACCATTGATAATGTAATGTAGTAGACTGAGACTCTCATAACTAAAAAGATGTTTGAGCCCTCTTTATTGTCCTAGTACAAATCAATGCTTTATCTTTGTTTAACGAGCAGTTCATGGGTTGAAGCTCTTAATTTCGACTACACTGATGCATTTAACCTTAAAATGTTAAAAAAAAAAATTCTTGCGGGGGAGCAGTCAGTAAAACATAAGATTATCTTTTAAAATCGATTGAACGCGGAACAGTTTTTCCTGTGAGGGAGGCTGGAAAACCCGTAGTGGATGGGATCAGAGTGATAACAGAACGCTTAGAGTGCAGAGAGGAATGTGCTTAGACTCCAGTCCTGGTTTCGCGTCCGCGCCGTTAGAAACTCAAGCTCTCAGGCAAGATCGCTCTAGGTCTCTAGATTAGAGGATATTTTAATTAATTTGCGGTAAAACTAGTCGATCACGAGTGGAGTGGCTCAACTGGTGAGGTCTTCATTAATAGTCTGTCTGAGATATATTAGAAGATGTGTCTGTCATGGATTTGCACTGAACTGATTCTCAAAAATACGGAACAAAGTGCGTTCCGTATCAGTTCAATACGGAACAAGTCTTTTATGTGACAAATACGGAACGATTCCGTATTATACGGAACGGTTGGCAACCCTACTGTAAAGGTAAACCTTCTTTAAAGCCAAATGGTGAAAATTATTTACTTTACAAGTGAATAATACTGTCACCCTCCTTTTTCCACATAGACATAAATGGTTAACTTCAAACTTAAATGGTTGTAATTCAAGAATGCTTTGGAACATGGAACATAGATTTATAGTTGGGCTTGTTTTAAAGAGGACATTTGCCAGATTTTTGTAGAAGTGTAGAAATTATGAAAGTAAAACATAATAAAAGTTATTTAACCTGTTATTTAACTTGATTCGGTTGTTGAAAAAACTGGGCTTGATTCGTGTGGTTTGTAAAAAAAATGTTTACACTTCTGGTCTTCGCGGTCAATATGACCCCACATTGAAATAAATGGGAAATGTGAAATATATATATATATATATATATATATATATATATATATATATATATATATTCTTCATTTGTCAAAAAAAAATAAAAAAATTCGGCATAAATCTGAAAATTTTTACACAGAAATGAAGGCCTAGTACTAGAGCATAAATGCAATGTATCATTAAAAAATAATATTTCAAATACAAGCTAATGGTATAGTTGAGGAATTGTGTGGTTTATGGATACAAAAGTACTTTATATCTCTAAAAACACAGCATTAATGAATAGATGAGAAGTGAACAAAAAAATATATATTATTTGTATGATTAAAAATGTATATTTTTTTGTACAATTACTCAATCAATTGTTTGGGTTATATAGACCCCGAAGCCCAGAAGTGTAAACAGGAAACGAAGACCATTTGGAGGTTAAGTTTGAGTTTATGAACATGTGCAATGTAAAAATATGATTATTAATATTTATATATATATATATATATATATATATATATATATATATATATATATATATATATATTTACTCTGAAACTGCAAGAAAATTAAAGCCAAAAATCTGAACAAGTTGTGTTCCACATTTTAAGTTGATATCTCAAAAAATGAGCTTTCAGTAAGATTTTATTTGGGCGCAGTACCAAACTTTTTCACTAGGCGAACACCAGACTCCATTACTGCCCATTTAAGGGCGCCTCCATTTTCATATATGCTTTGAGTGATCTGAACCATGTATTTCCATAATTTTCATGATTTATGAAGTAGACATCCAATTCAGAAGTAGTATGGGTGGTTTGGCAGTATTTGATTTAAATTCAACCTCTAATAAATGCATAAAATGAGCACATGTGCATTATAGCTCGCAGCTGCATCACAAATCGAGAATCCATAACATTTTTGAACTGAAACTTGCATCCCAGGCAAGGTGCGGGTCTCCTGGTCACAAATAAAGCCCAAGGTCCACCTTGAAATTGACCCTGGGCTTGAGTCTGAAGCCCAGATCGTGAAAAATGACAGAGTCCAATAAGTTGCAGTGCGCCCAAAGCTCCATGCTCTCTGACCTCCCTGGCCAGCCCAGGGAGGGTGGCCCGTCCTTGGCCAGATTCAGATTTGCCCGCCACCCACGAAGGTCCATCTGGTGCAGAGACGGTTCTAAAACGAACCTTGGGGCTCTTGTAGAGGAGGGGGAGGGGCCTTCCTGGGATACAGGCAAAGAGAGCCCCAGGCAGCCTTGACTCTGGGGTCAAAGTTGAAAAATTGTCAAAGTCCATAAACATGCTGATGGTTCGGAGCTCCAGAGCCTTCAGGGGAGTCACCCAAGCCAGAGAGGGTGCACTCTGGCATGGTAAGTGAATTCAATCTCTGCTGTGGTGTAGCTCTGAAAAACACGAAATCTCCTGGAAAAGACGGCCTGATTTTTCTGAAAAGTGCATCCCAGGCAGGGTGCGGGTCTCCTGGGCATGAATAAAGCCCTAGGCCCACGCTGAAATATACCGGAAAAAAAAAAATCGTGGACGTTGAAAAGTCCAAAAAGTTGCAGTGGGCTCAAATTTGAAAAATTGACTAAGTCCATGAACGTGACGTGGGTTCAAAGCTCCATGCTCTCAGTCCTCCCTGGCCAGCACGTCATGGGTTAGAGTCACATTTTCCTGCCACCCCTGGAGCTCCGCCTGGAGCAAAGTCGGTCCTAAAACGGACCTTCGGGGCTGTATGGAAATGGGGAGTGTGGTGGTGATGGCAATGGCAAACACAGAGAACCTCGGTGATCTTACCAGGTGGGGAAGCGGCCTGACACCCAGCCCAGATAAAAGTGCACGAGACTTACAGTAAACGCGGGTCTGGATTGGACACCCAGGACCTCTGGCTGCGCATCCGGGGGAAGTTGGTATGCCCTTGGGTATGTGTGCTCATGGTGAAACACACACTGGAGGGAAAATGCCAATGCATCCTGTATGCAAACGAGAGCTCCACGCTCTCTTCTCGGACAAGGTGACGGTCAACAGTCGCCTCCGGGTTGCCTCGGGCCCGGGAGGAGCGCACCCCCTCCTCCTGGGCCATCGTTTCGAGGGGTGGCCTGGTCGATTGTAACTTTGGACGCGCCTGGGGACGGCCCATGCCAGGTCGAAAGACCGCTTGCTCCTCCCAGCTCTGAGCGTTGACTATAGATGCGGCCTCCCTCCAGGGAAAGCAGGCCATGTCAACCCTCGGGAGACTCAGAAGGCCCGTCTGAAATGGATGTCCGCGTAAGCGGCTGTCGCGTCGGCAGGCTCGGACAGTCGGTGGGGTTTGGTTGGGGCCCCCTCCGTCACGTCTCAAAGCATAACTTCGCCCCCTCCGTCACGTCTCAGAGCCTAACTTCGCCCCCTCCGTTATGTCTCAGAGCCTAACTTCAATGTTGTGTACGAACGAGATTCCCATGCTGACGTTCCTCCCTGGCTGGCGACCGGGGAGAGTGCCTTGGGTTTGGGCACGAGCAAATCCGTCTGCCTGACGGAGCGACGGACAGAGCAAAGACGGTCCCAAAACGGACCTTCAATGTTTTACTGAGGAGGGGACGAGTGTCCTGCTCGGACAAGGTGACGGACGAAGCGGTGCTCGGTCTCGGTTTCCTACATCCTGGGAAGGATGCGTCATCTAGGGGCGGCAAGCGGTAACGAGGGTGCACTGGAGGAAAAGGCCCCCCTCCAAAAAAAGGATAGAGTCCGTAAACGTGAAGTCAAAAGAATTTCCTAGGACTGCACCTCAGACTCAGGCGAGATTGAATTAATGGGCGCGATGGAGCTCCCGTCGGTGCCAAGATGGTCCTAAAATGGGCTTCGGGGTTTTGTCAAGAAGGGGACAAGCGCCCCGCTCGGACAAGGTAACGGACTTCCGTAAAAAAACTACTTCCGTAGTTTTTTTTTTATGTGTGTAACCTGTGGTTAACAATGTTTTATGTGTGTAACATGGTTACCAATGTTTTATCTCCTAACGGTCAACGTCCCACAGGTGAGAAGTTTGCCATTATATATTTTAAACATTAATATCTGATAAGATATTATTAATCTGATAATTAAGATATTATTAATCTGATAATTATTAAAGATATAATAACCTCATAATATCTGATAATATCTAATAAGTAATATTGACAAACTATATCTAATTTGAAAGCTTACAATATCTAGTTTTCTAAATTGGTGTAGGAGCTGTAATTTAAAAATTTGCAACAAGAATATTTCATATTCATTAGGAGTGTTTAGGCCTTTATTTTGAAATAGCAATAAACATGAAAAATCATCAATTTGAACATTGAAAAATCAATCAATCAAATTGGTAGAAACATCAGTTTGTTTTTATACCAAGAGATAACACCAATTCGATTTTATGAGAAAAAAATCTGAAAATGTTTTAAATATAAAGATAAGTCTTTATATCTTTATATCTAATAAAAATATAAATATTGCGACTGCGAGCTGTAATGTACATATGTGCTCTTTTTATGCATTTATTAGAGGTTGAATTCAAATCAAATACTGTCAAACCATCCATACTACTTCTGAATAGGATGTCTACTTCATAAATCATGAAAATTATGGAAATACATGGTTCAGATCACTCAAATATATATGAAAATGGAGGCGCCCCTATATGGGCAGTAAAGGAGTCTGGTTTTCACCTAGTGAAAAAGTTTGGTACTGCGCCCAAATAAAATCTTACTGAAAGCTCTTTTTTTGAGATATCAAACTAAAATGTGGAACACAACTTGTTCAGATTTTTGGCTTTCATTTTCTTGCAGTTTTAGAGTAATATATATAAATATATATATATATATATGAATAATTATATTTTTACATTGCACATGGTCATAAACTCAAACTTAAATAACTTTTATTATGTTTTACTTTCATAATTTCTACACTTCTACAAAAATCTGGCAAATGTCCTCTTTAAAACAAGCCCAACTATAAATCCATGTTCCAAAGCATTCTTGAATTACAACCATTTAAGTTTGAAGTTAACCATTTATGTCTATGTGGAAAAAGGAGGGTGACAGTATTATTCACTTGTAAAGTAAATAATTTTCACCATTTGGCTTTAAAGAAGGTTTACCTTTACAGAAGGTTATTAATGTTTACTCTATTGAAGTTTGGCTTTTTGATAAAAGACTGCACACTAGAGTCATCTTTATTCCTTGTGTTGCAAGGACTTTGTGGGCTTTAATAAATCTCACATTTGGTTAATTGATTTTGTTGTGAATGTACCCCATGTTGCACCCTGACCCCAGTCCACCTAGGGGCATAACATTACTCAATTTTCATGCAATTCACTTCATATAGTATAGCAGTAGATAAGTCAAGTCTCAACTCTTTTAGATATATTATATGCAAAAATTCCATATGGAATGGTAATGCTTGAACGTTCCGTTTTCTCCGATTTGAGGTAGAGTGGAGAACTTTGGTTATACCAGCTGTAATCCTCTAGATAGAAAGGTCATCTTGGATTTAAATTGAAGCTTATAAACCTGGAAAGTTTTTAATGTACATTTGTGGCAGTTAAATGTATATTAAAATGCTTGAAAATGATCATCTTTGATGACAATATGTCAGGCGGACAGACATTCTTTTGTCTTTTGGGGTATGTTGGGGGTGATATTTGACAGTAAAAAGCCAGCAATCCCCATAATCTTTTTCTGCTAGTTTCCCCTATGTGTCAGGATACACTATGCAAAATTTTAGGGTTATATGACAATTTATGTAGCTGCAGTACCTTAATATTCACAATTACATAATTCCGCCAAAAGCTTTTCCCCAAAAGGGTGTTTTTTGGCCCCTGAGGCCAAACGGGGCCGAGTTGGGGGTGGTCATTATCAACTTCTGATGGCCCGAGGCATAGGATAATAGGAAATAATAGTGAAAAAAAGGTAGCAAAAAACATCCTGAGGAGTGGACCTGGCTCCCGGCCTACAATTTCTTATGCGTGTTAAATAATAATATTGATTTTATTTTAGAAATATTTGTGGTTCTTGAGACAGAACAGTTTAGTTATCCAGTCTCAAATATTGTGATGGAAATTTCACAAATATTAGGTGTATTTAGATTTATATTTGGTTTGTCAAATATTAGCCTATTTTAGTGAAAAACTTTAAACTTAAATATAACTGTAAATTTCAGACAAAATTAATTGTTGGAGTTTTAGTCATTTATTTCGGTATGTTCAACTCAAACTATTGAGTAAATTATATTCAGAGATTTTAGGTAATAAAGTAAATTATTACCGTGATATTTACTAAGCCGCTGAATTATTTTTTAGAGTGATAAGCATAAGAATCACTTCAACATTTAGGAAAGTTTTTTGTTTGTAGGTTGTATACCATAGTAGTACTGTGATAAAGTTTAGAGAAATTGTCACAAATGAAAATGAAATCGATGCAGGATATACGTAAAATGAAAACTATTGATATGTGAAATATGGAACTGCAGCTTGTAGAACACATTCTAATAAAATAATTTTGAAATTAAAATGTGCGCTTGTGTGTAGTTTAAATGTTGTGTTTTTAATCTAAGGCAGATTATACAGTATTTAACCATATGTGACTAGGCATATAGGCCTACTCTGTGCTCTGTGCAAACTCTGTGCAGTTTATCAATCAGTATAAGGCTGTACTTCACTCATGCTGGGTCTTATCTTGTCCTGTGTTTATACTCGTCCATGCTGGAAATTCATATTAAATTAGCATTATTTTGTTTTCATGAAAATCTATATGGCTTTAGTTGTATGTAGGACATACTGTATATTACATAATATGATTAAAAATCTATTAATATTATGCAATTTATATATGTGGTTTTTGCAGCATATGTCCCTTTAGGGCTGGGCGATAAAATGATAACGATATGTATCGCGATAGACACGTGATCGATATCAATAAAAAATGTGTTCGATATAACGTTCGATATTTTTTTTCTTCGACGGAACAGTTGCGAAGCAAGTTTGGTTGCATTAACAAAGGCACGCGCTCTCTGGTAACCTAGCGACGTAGGGAGTGACACACTGACAGGCAATCATGTAACGGTGTCCGTTTAATTGCGCCATTTCGTCGTCTCGTGCTGCTAGATTCCTCTTCAGTAACCGGCGAATCGGCGATTAATAAACAGAAAATGAGTGCCCTTCATCTGCATGCCGTGCAGGCTAGAATTGCGAAACATTATTGGATAATTCGCTATATTCGCGTTTGATGTGAACACAGCATAATGAACAAACAGGCTGCGATGTCAAGATTGTAATGCTGGAGTCGGCTGGAGTATGTGTGTGTGCACGCGAGAGAGAGTAAGCACGTGCGCGATCTAACTTTGTGTGTGTGTAGGAGAGAGATAGACAGACATACACGCGACGCGAGTGCAATCAAACAGTGGAGACATAAAAACATACGATGTCATTTTGGTAATACAGGACACCATTCAGTCTGCAAAGTGTTTACTTATAATTGTGTAGGCCTATACTCGCAATAAAACACAACATTGTGCTTTAGTCACACTGTATGTCTTGTCAAACAGTAACCTACAACTGTCACACATGCACACATACACTGTTTTAAAAGAAAATTATATCCAACCCTTTTTTAAAACAGTCTGTGTGTTCCATCTTTTGGCCAGTCACAAAAATAGACTGACAGTCATCATCAAACCGCATTGATTTTAATTTCTTGTCCTCAAAACAGAGCACTAATCTGTTTATTTTTAAGTTACACATTAAAAAAGAAAATAAAATGTGTTGGTAGTATTTTTTTAATACGGAAATCTATAATTCTGATGAGAATAACGGGTTAATTCAAATTAAGGAAAACATATATATTGATCTGAAATATAGCTAATTAATTTTAAATTAATTCAGGTACAATTACAAAACATATCTCAATGTCTTTTTATTAATTTAATAAACTAATTACATAAAACTATTATCAGTGCACTATAGATAAACTGGTTCTATATGTCTTTATTAATAAAACTTATTAAAAAAAATACAAGGCTTAAGACATTTATAAAAATGCCTGCTATATTTCTGTTTTGCTTTTCACTCTATTGTATAAAAATTGTACAGAACCATGACTTCTGTGTACATTACGAGACTGAATCCAGCTTCTTATTGATGCTATCCGTTCCACCTATAAGAAGCTGCAAATAAGAAGCTGGATTCAGCCTCGTAATTTAATTATTTGAGTTTTCCATGGTTGTGTTGACATTTCTGTCTTGGGATTATAATCAGAGGAAGGTTAAGTGTAAAATAAAAATGTTTAATTGTAATAGATTTTTTATTTTTTATCCTTGTCCTTATTTTAAATGGATCATAAAAAAATCAATAATTATCGATATCGACCGATATGAAACACTGATATCGTGATAAAGTTTTCAGCCATATCGCCCAGCCCTATGTCCCTTACAATACTCTGTTGGACCATATATGAATCACGGGAGTTTTTAGCAAACCTTTTCCATATGGGAAGGTTTTAAAGTGTATTATAACACCATGTAGGCTAATCCTCCAAAATGAGTATGCAGCAAAAGGCACGAACAGAACAAAATGTTATTATTTATGAGTAACGTTAAACTATTAAAGGGAAACTATTTTGGGTTTTTGAAAATTGCCCTTCATGTAGTGTTTAACATAGATCTAAGTGAACGAAAACATCCTGCAAAGTTTTAAACATGAAAGTTCATCGTATACAAAGTTATTATCTCTCAAAAACAAGAGTCGACTCTGAGTCGCTGATATGAATCGTTCGAAGAACGATGCTTTTCCTTTGTCTAGTTGACGTCATCTTGACAAGTTATTTGAATAAGAAACGCCCACTTATTGCGCTCGGAGACGCTAGGGAAAACCGGAGCTCCAGGGGTGGCGGGCGGGCAAATCTGAAACTGGCCCAGGACGGGCCACCCTGCCTGGGCTGGCCAGGGAGGTCTGAGAGCATGGAGGTTTGGACCCACCGCACCTTTTTGGACTTTGTCGTTTTTCGAGATCTGGGCTTCGGAAAACAATCATGTCGACGAGCTGCTGTGTTTTGAAGTGCGACGCAAAAGCGAACTTTTTTAACCAGCCAAGTGAGGAGTATTTGAAGACTAAGTGGCTGCAGTTCATATACAAGTACTGCTATACCACACAAGTATAGCCCAAACCTTGTTCTGTGTTCGCGTCATTTTGAAGATGATTGCTTCACAAACCTAAACGCTATAAAGTATGGATTCGTGAGCCGGCTCTATACGCCTTATTCACGGCAGCGCCATTTTTGATTTTTAATGAGAATGAAAGCGAGGCTGTGAGGGATAGACATACATCTCTTCAATGGGCCGTACTGTTATTTAAAGTGTTTTCAGATTGCTCTGTTTATGAAACACTGGAAAAATATCTTTTCAAGAAATTTCAGTTAACAAAAAACTCCCGACAATGTAAGCTGTGAAAACATCGTCAGTAATTTGAGCTTTATTCAGCTTTTTAGAGCGGATGCCATTGGAAACACGGTAAGTCTATCCCTCACAGCCTCACTCTCAAACCTGTCATGGCGCTGCTCTGAATAAGGTCTATAGTAACGAGCTGAGGATCTGAGGTGTGTTAAATGAGGGAGACATGCGCTGGGTCTCGAGGACCGGAGTTGAGAACCCATTTAAGGTAAGAGTTCCGTTTTTCTGCACAGAGAATACCAATCACAACTGACTAGGTCATCTGACCAATCATCGCAGATTAGCGTCACGCAAAGGCGGGTTTTGCAAAAGAACTCGCTAAAACGATTCATATGGGAGTCGGTGGGCAATTCAGGTAAAAATAAATGCATATTATAAGACAACAAAAGTGTTTTTTGTCATTGCATGCTTGTAAAACTGTTGTTGGGGACTCCCAGAACAATATTAGGAACGTTTTAAATGACATAATAGGTACTCTTTAATAAATGAAAATTTAATTGATAAGACATTTGAATGCAATAGAGTCAAAACCACGATTTTAATATGCATAAGTTAAATAGGAATACATACAAATTTGTACATTGGTAAAGTTGTTTATACGTAAATAAATTACGTTTTTTGTTTGTTTGTTTTTTTTGTTTTTTTTTTTGCTGTCATATATGTCATTGTGATTTGTTGTGAGTTGGGCACGTTGACCTGCATGTTTTCTATAAAGCATATTTGTCTCAATTCAAGTTAAGTATGTTTCTTGAAACAAGACGATTCATTTTTTACAAATAACACAGCATCTTAAAAAACTCACGACATGTCAAAAAAGCTTGTTTCATCTGACATATGATTCTAAATAAGATATTTTTAAGACAGTTTCACTTAACAAGATATTCAAGATGCACTGTCTAAAAACAAGCTCCTTTATCTCACTTAAATCTTGGTCTTTAGGTGATTTTGTCTTATATTACGTGTGATGAGATATTTTGACTAGAAATTAGAAAAATATACTTGGCAAGATTTTGAGTTTTCGATGGTGTCTGTGCTGCTGGGAAGTGTTGCCTAGCAACGCTGGTCCGCGATCATCCACTACACCTCTTTCTTGTTACCTGGTCCATTTATATCTTGTGTTTGAGTTGAGTGTGTGTCCGATCAATACATACTAGGAGATATTTTACAAAATACCTCTGGAAATGAATGTTATAGGTTTATTATTTAGTATCTTAAAATAAATAATTTGTGGGAGAGGATTATTATAATTTTTTTTTAAGGGAGAGTATGTCATTTTCATCCACAGTCGGTGACGGTATTACTGTACATCATTTCTTTCTTTGTCAACCGCCAATAAAACTTCAAAAAGAAGTGTGTCCGATCGTGTTGCTCTGTGGATTGTAGGCTCCTGCTGCTGACTTGTGTTTCTTGCCTCGAAGGATCCAGGATTTTTTTCTGCTCAAGACAATCTGGACTATCTTTCACTAGTGGTGGTCAGAGCAAGGCTTTGTGAAACAGTGGAACAGTTGAAGCAAATGTGCCGTTTTGTGTCGAGGATTCGAAACAATCCGACACCTACTTCCACTGTGACCTCTAGTGGTCAGAACAGTGTAATTGCAACAAACACCCAGGCCAAACATGCATAAAAACATTTACAAGTCTATCGCAAATGATTTATTGAAAGTAAAATCCATCAAATGCAATTAACTAATCATCTGAGATTAAATATCAAGGGTATGTGTAATATGTGGTCTTTTATCAATTTACAGAGCTTGTTTTGTTAATGCAGCTAAACTATTGACATTACGGTTATGACGTGACGAAGTCTCGTTTAGTGAAATCACGTGACTTTGGCAGTTTAATAGACACTCCGAACCACTGATTTGAAACAAAATATTTGTAAATATTCATGAAACATGTTTCGAAAGCACCCATTACTATCTACAGACCTTCTCATTGCAACAGTGGGGACTTCCATTCTTCATCTGCCTTGTCTGTGCTACTGATTTCATGCCAGGTGTCTGGAGCTTTGCTTCTGATTTGATTAACTGTACAAACTCACCGTAATCTCACCTGAGGTGATTTGCAGAAAGCAAAGTTATCTTACTGTCAAACATACATGAACTCTCAGATGATTAAAGGGTACCTATTATGGATTTTTGAAAATTGCCCTTCATGTAGTGTTTAACATAGCTCTAAGTGAACGAAAACATCCTGCAAAGTTTTAAACATGAAAGTTCATCGTATACAAAGTTATTGTCTCTCAAAAGTAAGAGTCGACTCTGAGTCGCTGATATGAATCGTTCGAAGAACGATGCTTTTCCTTTGTCTAGTTGACGTCAACTTGACAAGTTATTTGAATAAGAAACGCCCACTTATTGCGCGCGGAGACGCCAGGGAAAACCGGAGCTCCAGGGGTGGCAGGCAAATCTGAAACTGGCCCAGGACGGGCCACCCTGCCTGGGCTGGCCAGGGAGGTCTGAGAGCATGGAGGTTTGGACCCACCGCACCTTTTTGGACTCTGTCGTTTTTCGAGATCTGGGCTTCGGAAAACAATCATGTCGATGAGGCGCTGTGTTTTGAAGTGCGACGCAAAAGCGAACTTTTTTCACCTGCCAAGTGAGGAGTATTTGAAGACTAAGTGGCTGCAGTTCATATATACAAGTACTGCTATACCACACAAGTATAGCCCAAACCTTGTTCTGTGTTCGCGTCATTTTGAAGATGATTGCTTCACAAACCTAAACGCTATAAAGTATGGATTCGCGAGCCGGCTCTATCCTAACGAGCTGAGGATCTGAGGTGTGTTAAATAAGGGAGACATACACAATATGCAGAGCAGTGGGTCGCGAGGACTGGAGTTGAGAACCCATTTAAGGTAATAAGAGTTCCGTTTTTCTGCACAGAGAATACCAATCACAACTGACTAGGTCATCTGACCAATCACCGCAGATTAGCGTCACGCAAAGGCGGGTTTTGGAAAAGGACTCGCTAAAACGATTCATATGGGAGTCGGTGAGCAAATCAGGTAAAAATAAATGCATATTATAAGACAACAAAAGTGTTTTTTGTCATTGCATGCTTGTAAAACTGTTGTTGGGGACTCCCAGAACAATATTAGGAACATTTTAAATGCCATAATAGGTACCCTTTAACCGAAACCTTGCTTACTCGAGTTATGCTGGTTCCAGAAACACGTCATTCTTTGCAGTCCTGTGGGCGAAAATGCCTTGTTAATGCTAGAGATCAGAGGAGAATGGGCCGACTGATTCAAGCTGATAGAAGGGCAACTTTGACTGAAATAACCACTCGTTACAACTGAGGTATGCAGCAAAGCGTTTGTGAAGCCACAACACGCACAACCTTGAGGTGGATGGGCTTGGGCTCCAACAGCAGAAGACTCCACCGGGTACTACTCATCTCCACTACAAATAGGAAAAATAGGCTACAATTTGCAAGAGCTGGTCTGATGAGTTTCGTTATCTGTTGAGACATTCAGATGTTAGAGTCAGAATTTGGCATAAACAGAATGAGAACATGGATCCATCATGTCTTGTTACCACTGTGCAGGCTGCTGGTGGTGGTGTAATGGTGTGGGGGATGTTTTCTTGGCACATTTTAGGCCCCTTAGTGCCAATTGGGCATCGTTTAAATGCCACGGCCTACCTGAGCATTGTTTCTGACCATGTCCATCCCTTTATGGCCACCATGTACCCATCCTCTGATGGCTATACTTCCAGCAGGATAATGCACCATGTCACAAAGCTCGAATCATTTCAAATTGGTTTCTTGAACATGACAATGAGTTCACTGTACTAAAATGGCCCCCACAGTCACCAGATCTCAACCCAATAGAGCATCTTTGGGATGTGGTGGTACGGGAGCTTTGTACCCTAGATGAGCATCCCACAAATGCACAACTGCAAGATGTTTAAATTGTGAAACCAACACAATCAGATCACCTTTTCTATTTGGTCATGTGGCTGTTATAAGTCACATACAGCAGCCAAACAAAATCTAAAGTTAATGATTTAAGGGTCAAGAGCCCAGCTAAACCAAACACTGATCACCATAATGATGACTTGAAATGCCGGTTTTCTCCTTCAGAGAGACTGCTTGTTAACATTAGGTGTCTTCAATAATGCTCAATCAGAGTTTATATAATTCATACTTTTAAGTGAATTTAATTTTGCTGTGATGACAGTCACTGCAAGAGGACTGACATAAATGGTGAAATGGTTACAGTGCTGTTACTGGGGGAATATCTCACGACTGGAAAAGCCAATCAGATTTGAGAACTACAAAGAATGGTTGTATAAATCAATATAACTATACATATAATATTGTGTGCAATCTGTCATGCCACTGGAGCCTCATCAACAATAGGGCACACATGCACTGAACACCTCTGAAGTAAACTAACAATTGAAGACTAAACAATATAATGAAACGCATTAAAGAAAAACTAATGGAGCCGGTTTTTGGGACCAATAAGCACAACAAAAGCTTTATGAGACTACTTTTAGGCGAGATTTTGAAAGCGTCATGCTTTGCAAGTGTCAGGGATCTTGAGAAACTGAACCACATGGCCCATAAAACAGGGAATTTCAACTATTTAACCCCAGGTTCAACACAGAGAAACCATCTGATTTTGCCACAGATGTTTGTTCTAGAAATTGCTGCCAAGTTTGAACCTGCAGGCTCAGAAAAATTGGCTGCAAAATGATTTACTACCACTGTAAATAAGTATAACCATATATACAGTATCTGTCACATCTGCCTACAGTTTCCACATAATGCTAAAGCATTAATCCACTCAATTCAATGCATCAGTCATTTTGGAAAGCAGAACACATGATGGTTCATAATAGATTTGTACATTTTATAAAGCAAATTGTGAATTGTCTGGACAATTAAGCATAACCCTACTGAACAATAGTCAGATCATGCCATATTTGTATTGTACATTTCACAGTACACATTGTTTAAAAGCAGCTTTACAGGAATATACAGTATATAGTAACTGCAGGTCATACTATAGTGTTGATAAGAGTGTAGTGATCATAACAGATGGTAATAGTGATACCACACTCCCAGTCCACGTCCATTCATTCCTGTTTGTGTTTTGCAGCTCCCAAACAAGAAAAGCTGCTCTGTTTTGGACAGTTCTTTTGGCTTTCCCAGACTTCTCACTGGCATGCTGTCAAGATCCTGCCCCTGGAGAATAGATTAATGACGGTTAGTCACGGAAAGAAAGCGCAGACACACGGAGAGAGGAGGTGGGGGAAAGGTGCATAACAGAAGTGCTGAACTATCTTAGATTGCTTCAGTTGGAGACTGTGAATCGAATTTATTTAAGAGTTATGCATTGACATGGCAAGTTTAGTTTTGGTGAACTAGATATGCTTATACTGCTGCAGAGCAAGCCAAACACTGCCTGGGCTCATTGTTAAAGGAGTAGTTCACTATTGAAGAAACTTTTGCTGATAATGTACTCACCCCCATGTCATCCAAGATATCCATGTCATTCTTTCTTCGGTCGAAAAGAAATTAAGGTTTTTGATGAAAACATTCCAGGATTTTTCTCCATATAATGGACTTCAATGGGAACCAAACAGTTCAAGGTCCAAAAGACAGTTTCAGTGCAAACTGTTCAAAGGGCTTTAAATGATTCCAGACGATGAATAAGGGTCTTATCAAGCGAAACGATCGCTCATTTCATAAATAGTTAAATAAATTTAAGTTTTATGAGCTCAAATGCTCACCTTGCTCTGTTCTGTGATGCGCGTTCGTGACTCTCCTGTTCGAACTCGTTCATCAAAATGAACAAATCTTTTTCAAGTCATGACTTGAAATGGTCCTAGATAAGATGCTTATTCATCGTCCGGAATCGTTTAAAGCCCTTTGAACAGTTTGCACTGAAACTCTCATTTGGACCTTGAACCTTTTGGTTCCCAATGAAGTCCATTATATGGAGAAAAATCCTGGAATGTTTTCTTCAAAAACGTCTCTGGTTACATATGTAACCTTAGTTCCCTGAAGGGAACTTTGAGCTGCGAGTAACCGCAATTGGAACGCCCCCTGCGTTGTGCATCCTGAAGCACATATGGAATCAGTCCAATGGAGAGACGGAACATCCTAGGCGGGTGATGTCATAGACCAGGAAACTATAAACCACCCCGAAAACATCAGCGCAACAGCTTCTGATAGGCCTGAAGGAAGTGCTAACGGGCATGCCGGGAGTATAGGCATAGACACGCAGCGTCTCGTTCCCTTCAGGGAACTAAGGTTACATATCAGGGAACTTCAAGCTATGTGTAACCGCAATGGGAACGCTAATACCAACGCCGCCATACAAGCAAGTGTCCGCCATGTGAAGTCAGAGTGCACATTCAGACGAAAGCACCTGCGCCCCTGGAGTGGAGCTGAAGTCAAGATGATAATACTTGAAGAATGTGTGCGGTGATGACCATCCTGCCGCATTACAAACGTCATGGATAGATAGTCTTGTCAGAATTGCCTTGGAGGCAGCCATACTCCTGGTTGAATGAGCCCGGACAGCCAAAGGAGAAGGCTGACCGGAGACTCCTAGGCTAGTGAGATGGCCTCGACCACCCACTTGCTCAACCTCTGCTTAGATGCAGGACAGCCCTTCTTAGGGGGTCCAAAACAAACAAATAGCGGTTCAGTCTTACTCCACAGGGCAGCTCTGTGGACATATGCATCTAGGGCCCTAATAGGGCAAGGCAGATTAATTTATCTTGGTCCGACGTCAGAAAGGGAGGACAGAAAGCCTGCAGTACAATAGGCCTGACTACATTGGTTGGGACCTTAGGAACGTATCCCAGTCTAGGGAGGAGGAAAGCCTTCACCATGCCGGGTGCATATTCCAGGCATGAGGGAGAGGCCGACAAAGCTTTATCTCCTATTCTTTTTAAAGAAGATATAGCTAGCACGAAGATGGTTTTCAGAGTGAGGAATTTCTCAGGAATTTCTTCAATGGGCTCGAACGGTGCTGGACAGCGCCCTTCTAGAACAACCGCCAGGTCCCAAGTTGGCACCCTTGTGCAAACTGCTGGCCTCAGCCTCAAGGTGCCACGAAGGAAACGAGTTACAAGTAGGTGTCTCCCAAGAGAGGCTCCACTGAAAGGGACGTGGTAAGCAGATAAGGCCGCCACGTGCACCTTCAGTGTGGAGTGGGATAACCCTGTGGAGAAATGCTCCTGAAGGAATTCCAGCACTGCCGACACCGGGCAGTTAACTGGGTTCAACTGGTGTTCTCCACACCAAGAGGTGAAAATTTTCCACCTCAAAGCATATAATTTCCTAGTGGCCGGAGCTCTGGAGTGGAGGATGGCCTCCACGACCTCAGTCGAGAGACTAGATTCTATGAGCTGTGCCCCCTCAGAGGCCAAGCCCACAACCTCCATAGATCTGGGCGGGGGTGAAGTATCAACCCGCCTGACAGAGAAGTTCCCTCCTGAATGGAATCTCCAGAGGAGAGCCGTTGAAGAGAGAAATTAGGTACGCAAACCAAACTCGGGCCAGCCAGCACGGGGCTACTAACAATAGACTGACCCCATCCCGGCGAACCCTCTCCAGAACTTCTGGGAGAAGAGCAATCGGGGGAAAAGCGTACAGGAGTGACCTCAGCCACTCCTGTACCATCGTGTCTAACCCAAGAGGGGCTGGAGGACTCAGGGAAAAACCACCGTGGAACGAACAATGTTTCCCTGGATGCAAATAGGTCTACCTCAGCACGACCGAAATGTTTCAATAGAAGCTCCACCACCTCGAGGCAGAGTCTCCACTCCCCGGTCCTCGGCCCCTTACAGAATGTCTGCCCCCTGATTTAAACACCCCGGGATATAAATCGCCCTTAATGAAAGAAGCTTCCCCTGGGACCATAAAAGGCTCTGGCGAGCCCGATGGTTATAAGAGACCACCGATGTGTTGTCTGACCGGACAAGAACATAGTGACCTCTCATGTCTGGGAGGAAGTGTTTCAGACCCTGAAACACCGCCATCATTTCTAGACAGCTTATGTGCCATTGAAGATGGTGGTACTGCCACAGACCCTGGGCCGAGCGACCACTCATGATCGCCCCCCCAGCCTGTGAGAGAGACGTCCGTCGTTAGTGTTACACAATGACACGGAGCTCCCAACACAGGTCCTAAGGACAGGAAAGAAGTTTCTTTCCGCATAGCCAAGGCACGGAGACACCGTCACGTGACTCTGATCTTGCGGAGCGTGTTTCCCCTCGGGGAGAACCCCTTGGTCCCAAGCCACCACTGCAGTGGTCTCATGTACAACAGGCCACAAGGTATAACGTTGGACGCTGCAGCAATCAGACCCAGAATTCTCTGTTGTTCTTTAACAGTGAGTGACTGGCCTAGCTTTGCCTGTTTGACGGCTAAGAGAATCAAAGCTATACGAGCAGGAGACAGTCGTGCCTGCATCGTCGCCAAATCCCAAACCACACCCAGAAAAGAGGTCCTCTGTACTGGAGAAAGCACACTCTTCTTGAGCCTCAACCCCAACTTTTTGATATGGGTGAGAACGACATCTCGATGCCGAATCGCCCGATGCTCCGATTGAGCCAAAATCAACCAATCGTCGATATATTTTAAAATGCGGATGCCCTGGAGTCGCCAGAGCTGTATTTCTGGGAGACAGTGCTAGGTTGAATGGAAGAGCCCTATATCGGCACGCTTCACCCCCGAAAGCGAACCTCAGGAACTTCCTGTGATGTGGAAGGACGAAAAAATATAGAAGTATGCGTCCTTTAGATCTATCGTGACAAATCAGTCCTCGGATCTGATCTATAACACAATCCGCTTGAGAGTAAGCATTTTGAATTTGAGCTTCCCTACCAAGCGATTTAACAGGCGCAGATCTAAAATCGGCTGTAATAACCTAACTCTCAGCTGGGAGGAAGAACTCGTTCTACAGCTCCCTTCAACAGGAGTCTTCACCTCTTGTTCCATAACCAGAGCCTGCTCGGTGCCCACCACTGTGGGCAGAACCCCTCTGAAGCGAGGCGGTTGTGATCTGAACTGAATCACAGCACTCTAACTCACGGCACTCTAATGCCTCTTCCTCTCTACTTCCTCTTTACTGCCTCTTCCTCTCTACTGCCCTTTCCTCTCTACTGCCCCTTCCTCTCTACTTCCCAGCCTGGTCTCATTGTTAATACGTACTTTTTAGTACGTTTTGATAGATGCTGAAACGTATAATATCGACGTATCTGCAACATTTAAACGTAACATTATTACGTTTTTACAGCAAAAAAACATAAACTATTTACGTATATTCTATATCATACAGATATCTGTATAATTTCCCTTTTTACCATTTTATAGATAAATGTAAGATCCCATAACCCTAATCCCAAACCTAAACATAACCATTTTATACATAATATAAAAAAGGATAAAACGGTGTTGGAAAAGGGCAGTTTTATTAACAATAACATTAGCATTAAAATCTATTTTAAATCTAAACCTACCCATAACAATTCCTTAAAACTACGTAACAAACTACAATTATGAAGAAAAACATAACTAACAGACAAGTATAATCACAATAATTTATTTATTGCAAAAATGTCAAAACCAATACCAAAAGCCGTTCACATGATGAAGCGCTGCAGTCGCAGTCATCTCTGGCAGTATTGTAATAGTTTTGTATGAAGTACAGAGCAGAAATTAAATTACTAATCAATGAAAATGTTAATCCGGCTTCGGTTCGCGCTTCTCCATTTCAAATGAACTAAACTAACCAACCGTCACAGTCCTTCATGTCGCAAACTGTGACGAAGCAGGGAATAGTTGAATTGAACGTTGATACGTCAATGAACGTCAATGAACGTTTGATATCACTGCCGTAAAACATGACGTATCGCTTCTCAAGGGCGCAATATTTGAATTTGAATTGATCACCAGCGCGGGGTTTGACATGTACGGTCGCTGCTAAGAATGGGGAAGGTCACGACTGGATAAGAGGCTGAATTAGGAGTTGTTTCTTGCATACAACTATGGATTCTAAAGATTTGGATTACATCAAACTAATACAGTTTTTTACAATCACTTTGCTACTATTTTCAGAACCTTGATGTCATTTTTCACAACTCTAGACACAAAACTCAAAACGGTTATCACTTGTAACACAGGCTGTCTGTTCAAAACATTGCATTGTGCATTCACATCTTTAAATAAATCTTGCACTTGCACAATCATTGGTTCAAAAAACAAATTTACTGTGAAATACTATTGAAACATAACTATAGATCACCCACACACAAGCAACCGATAGTTTCACTGAGTCATTGTTCGTACAATCATTAAATATTGTAGAACAAAATAGGTGATACAAGTTTCATTATGGTACTACATGAACAGTAAATATACATCTCTGTACAAGTACTGCAGTAGTAGAGAGAATACATACATAGTGGAATTGAACAAAGTGTGTGATATATTGATGCAAAACACTACAGTACAATCACAACATAGGTTTATTGGAATCAAAGCAAAAATATATATTTATGCTACATTTATGGATATTGTAGTCGAATTGGTTCATGCTCCACGCTATTGGTGACAATGAATCTCTTATTTTGAAACTTTCATAATTTACTGTAAACATGGAAGATCGTGTGTCTGTTTCCATATAGTACATAAAGAGTAATGCAACAGTTACTTATCATTTTGAGCAGTTGTATCAATTGATAGTTAGATCATTGTAAGGAAATGAACAGAAACTCATTTGAAATGTAATATGTGAATTGCCTTTTGAAATAGTAGTTATTTGATGTTAAGTTGTGTCATATTGAACAGGTGATTTATGTTGAATGAACAAATGATCTAAGTTGTATGTGTATTGTATCCAAGCAATTGAGAAATGGGTTAAAGTTTTGAAAAATGATTATTTTGATCATTGGTTGTGAGTTTTGTGTCTAGAGTTGTGAAAAATGACATCAAGGTTCTGTAAATAGTAACAAAGTGATTGTAAAAAACTGTAATATTGTAGAACAAAATAGGTGATACAAGTTCCATTATGGTACTACATTTTTTTACTGTATACATCTCTGTTAAGTAATGCATTAGTAGAGAGAATACACACATAGTGGAATCATTGAACAAAGTGTGTGATATATTGATGCAAAACACTACAGTACAATCACAACTTAGGTTTATTGGAATCAAAGCAAAAATATATAATATTAGAATATTGTAGTGTAATTGGTTCATGCTCCACGGTAATTGGTGACAATAAATCTTGTTATCTTGAAACTTTCATGATTTACTGTAAACATGGAAGATTGTGAGTCTTCCATACAACTATGCATTAAGAGTACTGCAACAGTTACTTATCATTTTGAGCAGTTATATCAGCTGATAGTCAGATCATTGTAAGGAAAAGAATAGACACTCATTTGAAATGTAATGTGTGAATTGCCTTTTGAAATAGTCGTACTGTGATGTTAAGTTGTGTCATATTGAACAGGTGATTTATGTTGAATGAACAAATGATCTAAGTTGTATGTGTATTGTATCCAAGCAATTGAGAAATGGGTTAGAGTTTTGAAAAAATGCATTTTGATCATTGGTAGTGAGTTTTGTGTCAAGAGTTGTAAAAATGACATCAAGGTTCTGAAAATAGTAACAAAGTGATTGTAAAAAACTGTATTTTGATTGAGTGACCCCTGGTGGCCAAAAATAATATACTGTATGCTTAAAGGGGACATATCATGCAAAATCCACTTTTTAAGCCCTTAAATGCATTTTGTTGTATATTTGGAGTGTTTATAAGTACAGAAAAGATGAAATTATTCTCTTCAGGTGCTTCGTTTATATCTTTATATTCTGTTTTGGTCATATTTTTCAACCTGTTCAGATTTTTCTGTTTTCTATGACGTTTTTTGAACAATAACGTCACAGGATTTGCAGCGGAACTGCCAAATAAGGACATCGACTACCGGTCCAACACTTCGAGCAATCCGCCATTATTATTTCTTGCTCCGATTTTGTAGTCCAAGCTCAATGATGCAGAAGTTACGAGAGGGCAAGTCAAAATGTTCGGTTGTTGGATGTAGTGACCTGAAGCACTTCAAGGATTCCCACTTCAACAACCTCCGCCAGTATACAGAAGGGTTTGCCGATCGACTTCGTCTGAATGAGGGGTAAATTCCTTCTATCATTTAGCTGCTGTGTTTGCTGATGCTTTTCTAAACGTAAGTTATCATATTATCAATACAGATTTTTAGTGGTAAGATTAGACTGTAGTCATTTATCTTGTCAGTGTGCTTGTTTTAACAAGAGAAATAGTCGACTTTCACTAATAACACAACATAGTTAACTTAACTTTACATACCACTGCATCCATATGAAGACGTTGTTCTGCAGGTTTGTCGTCGTCTTTTTCAAATCGCTCGCTCTGGCTCGAATATGTAACGCTTGATGGACAAGTCTTCCGTTGTTGACATTTTGTTGACGTGTGAATAAAAATGTTCTTTGAAACTATAGTAATCGTATATCTCTTATCAAACTACAATAATGGCCGAATGCGGGGAGTTGAACCGAACGTGAACTCAGCGACCTGGAGAGCGGGCGGGGAAAGACGCAACTCCTTTTTATTTAAAGGGGACGCTTCGAAACGGGTTGCTCACAGAAGCACATCAGAAAAGGGGTAGAAAAGGGGCCTGTTGAGCTATAATAATGTGGAATTCAGACCCAAGCATTGCAGTTATGCTTTATATAGACCACAAATGTATGATTTATAAGTAAAATTTAATGATTTAAAAGCATGATATGTACCCTTTAAGAATAAGCACTTCTAAGTTATCTGCAGTAAAGTATCCAGAGCTTTGAATCGGTCTAACAAGTTGTTTTAAAAAAAATTATAATTGAACAAAGGATTCTTTCAAGAAGTTAAAAACTATAGCTTTAATTTACAAAATATGATTTCTTTAAAAAAAATACTGAACGTTTAAATGTATATTGAATTTATTTTGATTAAAAAATAACATGCAATAACAACACTAAGGGCCCTATTTTAACGATCTGAAACGCAAGTGTCAAAGCGCATGGCGCAAGTAACTTTGTGGGCGGGTCCCGGCGCTGTTGCTATTTTCCCGGCGGGGTAAATGCCTCTTGCGCCTGGCGCAAATCTAAAAGAGGTTGGTCAGAAGTAGCTTCATTATTCATAGGTGTGGTTTGGGCGTAACGTGAAATAAACCAATCCGAGCGCCATCCAACATACCCTTTAAGAACAGGTGCGCATGTTGCATGACGGATTGCTATTATAACTGCGCATTTACCAGGCGCGCGCCAGGAGCGTTCACAGCCGATGAGACCGACGTTCTTGTCAGGACAGTGATAGACAGAAGTGACGTTGTGTGGGGATGGGAGAAACTCTAGCACATCAGCGTCGGTTAAACATTATAGCCTATACGTATGTTTCTTGCCACTATTGGGCAAACAGGTCTGATCCTTTAGTACTAGCCTACAATTAGCCTTAAGAAATGGGTAATTCGGTTTTTTCATCTTCATGTAAACCACAATGATTTCCCTCATGTGTTAATATTTTTTCCTTGTTATAATGTATGATTTGCAAAAACAAAAACTACTGCATCTATGATGATGAGAGAATCAGTAGCCTATATGCGCGTTGTGTAGGCTACCCGCTTCATTATGGCCAAGCATGCGTGCTTAAAATAGCATTATGAACAACGCGCAACGCGCCACTGACTTTAGGGGCCCTATCTTGCACCCGGCGCAAATTACTTTATACACAAACGCATGTCTCATTCCTATTTTGCACGCGCGCAAAGCCGGATTTTTCCCTCAAAAGACGCACGTCGGTAAACTAGGAAATGAACTTGCGCTCCCTGGGCGGATCGGCGCATAAAGGAGGCGTGTTTCGGCGCAAACATTCCCTGGTGCTATTTTACACTTCCAGAACACAATTGCGCCACTGACCAGAAAAAACCTGGCCTAAAGTCAGTGGCGCGTTGCGCGTTGTTCATAATGCTATTTTAAGCGCGCATGCTTGGCCATAATGTAGCGGGTACACTGTACACAACGCGCATACACTGATTCTCTCATCAACATAGATGCAGTAGTTTTTATTTTTGCAAATCATACATTATAACAAGGAAAAAATATTAACACATGAGGGAAATCATTGTGGTTTACATGAAGATGAAAAAACCGAATTACCCATTTCTTAAGGCTAATTGTAGGCTAGTACTAAAGGATCAGACCTGTTTGCCCAATAGTGGCAAGAAACATACGTATAGGCTATAATGTTTAACCGACGCTGATGTGCTAGAGTTTCTCCCATCCCCACACAACGTCACTTCTGTCTATCACTAGGCTTGTTTGAGATGCGCCTCGCCTCGCCTGCAATGTAGTCGAGAGTAGGCGGCTGCAGTTAGAGGAGGAGTGAAAAAAGCGCATTCAAGCCGGACAAATCTCGGTTCTCGCAGTGGATATGACACCTGTGAGATCAAAGACTGATATCGCGGGATTCACGCGCGTGCACGTGTTGCTAATAAACTGGATGTAATTTTAAGTTCTGTTGCTTTTATATGAAAATAAATATAATGAACAAGACACCCAAAGTACTTGTTTATTTAATTACATTCCAAATATGTGTTTATCAATATTTTTTCTTTAATACAGACATGTGTTTTTATATATTGTTTTAATAAAAATATCATGTGCATATTAATATCATATGTGACATCACATAATAACCCATATGGCACTATCAGAAAGTTTAATCACCCGTAACAAATATGTATACACATAAAACATGATATCAGAGTTTTAAAATCAAGCATGTTAAAAGAGAAAAATACATCACGGTTGTTTAAACCAATGAGCATTAAAGAGGCTATATGCAGCTTTTCCCCCAAAATAAACATAACAATTGTAGCGAAGAGGCAGAGTCGTGCGGATCCATATGCAGTGTAGCTTTATTAAGAATAATCATACAGGCAAGGGTCAACGATCAGCATAAATGTATCACAGAGAATCCACAAGAATTACCGAAGACGGGCAGTGGTCGGGGCAGGCAGCAATGATCAAAGTCCAGAAGAGACAGGCGAGGATCAGGGCAGGCAGCAAGGGTCGTAATCCAGAAACACAGGCAATGGTCAGGGCAGGCAGCAAACGGAGAATCAAGGTCTAAGAACAGTCGAGGGTCGATACACAGATAATCAGATAAACACAGGGGAAAACGCTCAGAAATGTCGCCGGGGCAAAACAAGACTTCGCACTGATTGAGAGTCAGCGAGCTGTTTATATAGGAGGCAAAATAGGGAACACCTGTTCCGGTGATTAGCCCTAGGTACGGGGATTATGGGAAATGCAGTTCAATACTCGGGAGACGGAGCTCTATGAGGAGCGGAGAGAGCCACGGAGGAGCGATTCATGACAGAGCCCCCCTCCTGCGAGCGGCTCCTGAAGCGAGGATGTGTGCGACGCCGAGGTCTTCCACGGGGTCTCGGGGCAGGTTTAGTGGGGTGTTGCTGATGGAACTCGGAGATCAATGATGGATCCAGAACATCCTGGGACTTCACCCACGATCTCTCCTCAGGACCATACCCCTCCCAGTCGATCAGATACTGTAGTTCCCTGCCTCGGCGTCTTGAATCAAGGATCTCTCTCACTCGGTAAGCCTCCTCGCCTTCGATGATGATGGGAGGGGAGCTCGTCTCCGCAACCTCGTCCTGGTCCCTCTCTCCACTCGGAGCTCCGGCAGGTTTGAGCAATGAGACATGGAAGGTGGGAGAGATACGGTAAGTAGATGGCAATGCAAGTCGGTATGACACAGGGGTGATTTGTCTGAGAATTTTGAATGGACCCACGTACCTAGGGCTCAGCTTCTTGCTGGGAAGACGGAGGCGTAGGTCCCTGGATGACAGCCAAACCCATTGTCCTGGTTGATAGTTGTGCCCTCCTCTCCGATGACGGTCCGCCTGTACTCTGAAACGTCTGACTGCTCGTTGTAAATGGACATGAGCACCATTCCAGGTCTCCTCACTTCTCCTAAGCCAATCGTCAACGGCCGGTAAATCCGTGGGTTCCCCGGACCAGGGAAATAAAGGAGGTTGATAACCCAGAATGCATTGGAAAGGTGTTAGACCTGTAGATGGTTTCCGTAAAGAATTTTGAGCATATTCAGCCCACACCAGAAAACGACTCCACTCCTGTTGATTTTGGTTACAGTATGTCCGCAGGAAACGAGTGAGTTCCTGGTTGAGCCTCTCTACTTGTCCGTTGGCCTGTGGATGATATCCGGAGGTTAAACTGACATTGATATTTAACTTCTCACATAGAGCCTGCCATACCCGCGACGTGAACTGAGGACCCCTGTCGGACACGATATCTTCGGGTAGTCCGTACAGCCGAAACACCTGTTGCATCAAAGCCTCTGCTGTCTGAAGTGCTGTGGGAAGCTTGACCAATGGAATGAACCGACAAGCCTTAGAAAACCGGTCGACCACCGTTAGAATGGTTGTGAAACTCTGGGAGGATGGAAGATCGGTAACAAAGTCAATTGCTATGTGGGACCATGGGCGTTGTGGTACGGGAAGTGGCTGGAGTAATCCGGCAGGTCTCTGGTGGGAAGATTTTGAGATGTTACATGCATTGCATTGCTTTACGAAGGAGATAACGTCCGCCTGAAGCGTCGACCACCAGAATCTGTTCATGACTAGGTGAGTAGTGGCTGTGATTCCTGGATGGCCTGAGCTGGGAGTATTATGCACCCATTCCAGCACTCGAGTACGAAGAGAAGTCGGTACATATGTGCGATCTGGAGGACAGTCTGAAGGTGGTTGCTCCTCCTGCTGAGCGGCTGAAATTTCTGTCATGATATCCCACTGGATGGGAGCCACGATGACGGCGGGAGGCAGAATGGGTTCTGAAGTGTGAGCATTGGGTGAATTATCAAATTGTCTTGAGAGAGAGTCTGCTTTCCCGTTCTTGGATCCTGGACGGTATGTCACCTTGAAGTCAAATCGACTAAAGAACAAGGACCACCTGGCCTGTCTGGGATTCAGTCTCTTGGCTGTCTTGATATATTCTAGGTTACGGTGATCGGTTAAAACGGTGAATGGAAGATGCGCCCCCTCTAACCAATGCCGCCACTCCTCCAAAGCTGCCTTCATGGCTAGAAGTTCCCGGTCTCCCACATCATAGTTTCTCTCAGCAGAATTTAGTTTTCGTGAATAGTATGCACAAGGGAAAAGTTCCTCTGGACTGCCCTGTCGTTGTGATAGTACTGCCCCGATGCCTGTATCTGATGCATCCACTTCAACGATGAACTCTCGCTCTGGGTCGGGGTGATGCAGAATAGGAGCGGTGGTAAATTTCTCTTTCAACTGGTGAAAAGCTCTTAGACTGCTGGGTGACCATTTCAATTTATGTCCACCACCTTGCAACATGGAAGTGAGTGGTGCGGCGATGACGCTGAAGTTTCTGATGAAACGACGATAAAAGTTTGCAAAGCCCAAGAAACGTTGTAGTTGCTTGACGTTCTCTGGTTGTGGCCAATCTACCACGGCCTGAACTTTGTCTCCATCCATGGTGACCCCCTCAGCGCTGATGATGTAACCCAGGAAAGCGATCTGTGTCTGATGAAACTCACATTTAGGTAGTTTTGCGTATAGTTGATTCTCAATGAGGCGCTGTAACACTGCTCTCACCTCTTTCACATGATCCTCAAACGTCTCAGAATAGATCAGGATATCATCGATGTAGACAATAAGATTCCGATTGAGCATATCTCGGAAGATCTCATTAACGAAGGACTGGAAAACAGAAGGACTGTTAGCTAATCCGAAAGGCATCACGGTGTATTCATAGTGCCCCGTAGTGGTTGAAAAGGCTGTCTTCCACTCATCCCCCTCTCGGATCCGTATCAAGTTATAGGCATTTCTCAAGTCCAGCTTGGTAAAATACTTGGCGGTACGGAGCTGTTCGAGAGCAGCAGGAACCAGAGGCAATGGATAGCGAAACTTAACGGTGATTTCATTCAAACTGCGGTAATCAATACAGGGTCGTAAACCTCCATCCTTCTTTTTAACGAAGAAAAACCCAGCTGAAGCAGGAGAAGTAGATGGTCTTATGAAGCCCTTGGATAGCTGTTCTTCGATGTAGGTCTTCATCGCTTCAGATTCTGGCTGTGAAAGAGGGAATATTCTTCCTCGAGTAGGAGAAGCGCCGGGAATGAGATCGATTGCGCAGTCATAGGAACGGTGAGGAGGGAGTTTGGTTGCCTGATCCTCACTGAAGGCTAACGAAAGATCTTGATATTGAACAGGGATCTTGGCTGATTCTGGAACTTCGGAATGAGGAATGGATAAGGACACCTTGGTGATGGAGCGAAGACAATCCCTGTGACATGCCTTAGACCACTGAACTATCTGTTTTTCAGACCATGAGATGACGGGGTTGTGTTTCTCCAACCAGGGTAGTCCTAGAATGATTGGGTGTCGTGGTGAGTCAATGGTGAATAGTTGGATGGTCTCCGAGTGAAGGGTGCTGGTATTTAACGTTAATTCTTGCGAGATGTATTGGATCTCGCCATTTCCCAGCGGGCGTCCATCTAACGCTGCTACGGCCCTCGGAGGTGAACATGGAAGAAGAGAGATATGGTAAGTTTTGGCAAAAGATAGATCAATAAAATTTCCAGCCGCCCCAGAATCTACTAGAGCTGTAGTATTAATCCTATCTCCTCCAAAGTACAGCGTAACATCCAGTTCAAACACATTAGATGAATTGGCATTGTAACTCACCGCTTTGGGATCTCGTGACGAGGGTCGTTTGGAACATGTCGCCCTCATGTGGCCAGATTCCCCGCAGTAGAGACACAATCGGTTACGAACTCTCCTCTCTCTCTCCTCTTGAGTTAAATGAGTGTAGCCGATCTGCATGGGTTCACTTTCCTGAACAACAAATGGAACTGACTTGCCTCTGTGACCCTGGGGAACTCTCCGAGCTCGTATAAGATTATCCAGTCGAATCGATAAGTTGATGAGTTCATGTAATGACTTTCCCTCATCCCGACAGGCCAGTTCTCCCTGAAGCTCTGTATTCAGACCCTTACGATAGAGCAGTTTGAGTGGATCATCGCCCCAGCCTGACTGTGCAGCAAGAGTCCGGAAGGTGAGAGCGTAATCAGCTGCTGATGAGTCGCCCTGACGTAACGCCAGCAGCAGCTCACCTGGTTCCTTTCCTCCGTCGGGATGCTCAAACACTTCTTTGAATTGTTTCATAAAGTTATGATAAGACGGAAATGATAGATTGCCTCCCTCCCACAGTGCGGTTGCCCACTCCAGAGCTCTGCCAGTTAATAATGAGCAAATGAGAGACACTTTACTTTCATCTGTTTGATAGAATTGGGGCTGTTGATTAATAAAGATGGAACATTGTAATAAGAAACCTTTACACTTGACGGGACTGCCATCATACTTCTCCGGGAGAGATAGGCGAGGATGGTTGGCAGCATTACTCCCGAGAGGAGGCGAGGGAGCGGGCTCTGGTGAGGGATTCGCCGCAGCACCGGCAGAGGGCGTCAGAGACTGGACAGACTTGACTAACTGCTCAGTGAGTGTCGTGAGTTTGACCAGCTGGTGTTGGTGAGACGCCAGAATGTTAGCCTGAGTAGTCAGCTCTGATACCAAATGATGCATGGCTGCTGGATCCTGTGTCGGCGAAGTCTTCTGTAGCGAAGAGGCAGAGTCGTGCGGATCCATATGCAGTGTAGCTTTATTAAGAATAATCATACAGGCAAGGGTCAACGATCAGCATAAATGTATCACAGAGAATCCACAAGAATTACCGAAGACGGGCAGTGGTCGGGGCAGGCAGCAATGATCAAAGTCCAGAAGAGACAGGCGAGGATCAGGGCAGGCAGCAAGGGTCGTAATCCAGAAACACAGGCAATGGTCAGGGCAGGCAGCAAACGGAGAATCAAGGTCTAAGAACAGTCGAGGGTCGATACACAGATAATCAGATAAACACAGGGGAAAACGCTCAGAAATGTCGCCGGGGCAAAACAAGACTTCGCACTGATTGAGAGTCAGCGAGCTGTTTATATAGGAGGCAAAATAGGGAACACCTGTTCCGGTGATTAGCCCTAGGTACGGGGATTATGGGAAATGCAGTTCAATACTCGGGAGACGGAGCTCTATGAGGAGCGGAGAGAGCCACGGAGGAGCGATTCATGACAACAATAGCCTTTTTATTTTACCATTTATGACTCAAACATCTCCGGATGAGCATACTGACACCTTGTCGGCTCACATTGGGTGCACCTATAAGCCTGTATCCTATTTTTCCCATTTTCTGTCGGGTCCGAATTTTCCCGCGCTGTCTGCGGATGTGACGTCAAGCGCGTTCATGTTACGTATATTCCGCAAAGCATCCAGGCGGCGCTACATTTGAAAAAATGCAGCGCGTCAAAAAGCTGGCCGATGCCCATCTTTATGCAAATGAATAAGGTCCTTCTCTATATGATTTCGCATCTACCACGGATTTTTTTGTAACAATGTGTTCAGTCGTACATTAACGGTGCAGTCGACGCTGTTGTTTACATCCGAGTGCCTCCATAATGGCCGCTCATCCGGGTTACCGCCCAGAACGTGACGTCGGTGAAAAACCCTCAGTCAGATCACTCTGCCAGCCCACCACTGCTAGTCAGCAAGTAGCCTACACTCGCAAACAGAGCTCTAATCTCAAACAATATATGTATTTAACTGGTCTTACCTCTGTAAACATAATGTTGACCTCCTTGCTGCAGATGACTTGTGAAGTGTGAACGTACGAGCGCGCGCTGCGAGAGCGAGCAGAAAGGAAGAGCAGTTCTGTTTTTTGCCCTCAGGTGTCAGTCGCGAGTTTAAATTTCAGAAAATCGCATATAGCCTCTTTAAGCTGTGTCGTCAGCAAGTCGTTTCCCATCATGCTTTTGATCAGCGCAGTCGGCGGAGAGCAACTGCGCGCGACTGCAGAATCCGACAGGTGCGCCTTGCGCTCGCGAGAGTTTTTTGACATACGTCGACATGACATCAGAGTCAGGCGGACCGTTCTCGGACACATTTCTAACCGGCATGCATCTCGCGCTGATCACCGGTGATCGGTTCTGCGCAGATTTTGCTTATCTCAAACAAGCCTACTGTCCTGACAAGAACGTCGGTCTCATCAGCTGTGAACGCTCCTGGTGCGCGCCTGGTAAATCCGCCGTTATAATAGCAATCCGTCATGAAACATGCGCACCTGTTCTTAAAGGGTATGTTGGATGGCGCTCGGATTGGTTTATTTCACGTTACGCCCAAAGCACACCTATGAATAATGAAGCTACTTCAGACCAACCTCTTTTAGATTTTCGCCAGGCGCAAGAGGCATTTATCCCGCCGGGAAAATAGCAACAGCGCCGGGACCCGCCCACAAAGTTACTTGCGCCATGCGCTTTGACACTTGCGTTTCAGATCGTTAAAATAGGGCCCAGGCCAGGTTTTTCTGGTCAGTGGCGCAATTGTGTTCTGGAAGTGTAAAATAGCACCAGGGAATGTTTGCGCCGAAACACGCCTCCTTTTTTCGCCGATCCGCCCAGGGAGCGCAAGTTCATTTCCTAGTTTACCGACGTGCGTCCTTTGAGGGAAAAATCCGGCTTTGCGCGCGTGCAAAATAAGAATGAGACATGCGTTTGTGTATAAAGTCAATTGCGCCGGGTGCAAGATAGGGCCCTAAGAGTGATAACACTAGCAAACACATATTTGGTTAATAAAAAAAAATATTTAAAAATAAAAACCTTTCTCCTTGCTGCAGAAGTAAACAGTTTTTGTCAAGCAGTTTTTCTAGTTGTGCAGGACTTTTTTGCAATCATTCATATAATATACATTTTCCTGTCTGGAAAATGTATTTAAATTGATCTGGTTTCCCCTAAATCAGATCAATTTAAATGTATTGTTAGTAACATTTAGGAAAAAGATAAGTGAACTAGAAAAACGTTGCATGGTGAATTGAAGGATGCATTTGTGGAAACCATTACATTTCCTCAATGTAAGCAAAATAAAACTGATTAGATCTGAGTCATACAGTATACTGTCTTTGTGTACTAATGTTATTGTGAACATAGTGGTTCTATCAGATAGGGCAGAGGAAGGGATATTACATAACCACATCAATCAGAGGAAAAATCAAAGAACTTAATGGATTGTCTGAAATTATATTGAGCATTATGACAGCTATAAATGCACCATCACTGACCTCAATAACACGCCAACACCAGTATGTCATCTGTGAAAATACCGTACTACAGCCCCCACAACAAAATAAGTATACTTCATATTAAAGTTAAGTTCAAGTAAAGTTCAAGTATATTTAAAGCATACTTTTATTTAGTAAGTATACCAATATCAATACTACTTGTGAATAAATTGGCCCACGTTTTTTTGTATAAAAGCATAATTTTAAGAACACTTTGTGTAAAGTAAACTTTGAGTACACAACTAGTTTACAAAGTTAAGTTTACTTATTTAATACTTGAAGCAATTTTTGTTGCTTATGAAATTACACTTTTAAATATACTCTCAGTAAACTACTAGTTCAGTAGCTTCATACTGCAAGTATACTTGTAAGGTTTCTGAACTTGTGAAGTGAACTTAAATTCATACTTAAAGTTTACTATTTATATATTATTTTTGCAAATTAAGTATAGTACTATGTACCTATTTATGTATAAATCTTTACACTTTAAATATATCTTTAACTGTACTTGAACACTTTCACCACCAGCTTTTAAAAAACAGTAGCCAGCCAGTACCAGCATTTTTGATTATTTTCACAAAAGTTTCTTGGCCCCCAGATTTTTTTAAAAATTTTTTATGAATATCTGAACATGCAATATATCAAAAGAATGAACAAAACCTCTGCTTTTAAGAAAAATCAATGTTAATGGCATTGAATCAATATTACAATTTTATTTTGGTTCACCATCATGTATACCCTTATGAAAAGAAAATCTATTTCCCATATTTGAATAATTAATATGTTAAATGATTTAACAGTATATTTGAAAATATAAAGAATCATATATTGTGTTAATATATTACAATATATATTGAATAATACATTAAAACTTTCCTATATTGAATAGTATCTGATAATAGTCACAGTGTCTGGTTGTGTTTCCCTGTGTTGTCACTAGAGGTCCTCGTTCTCATGGTGTCTTTCACATTTGACTTGATTTCCCAGCATTCTGTCCATCACTCATCAGTTCATTGCACTCAGCTGTTTCCCATCACATTGTTATATCGGTGTGTATATATTCCCCTGTCTGTGTCAGTGTTGGTTACGGAATCATTGTTATTTGTCACACCACTTTGAGGTCTGTGTTCTTGTTTCGGTTGCTTGTCTTTTGGTTTGATTATTTGGATTTTGACCCCTTCCTGGAAGACTACGATTTTGGATTGAAAAAAAAAAAACACTCACAAAACCTCTTACAACACAACTTTAATATAGACGGATGTCCTGTTATCCACTACAGTAAAAGACCTGGGTGTTATAATAGACCGCAACTTGTCTTTCGAAAATCATATTTCATATGTTACAAGGACAGCCTTTTTCCACCTTAGAAACATTGCTAAGCTACGTAACATGTTATCTGTTTCTGATGCAGGAAAGTTAGTTCATGCATTCATGACCTCGAGACTAGATTACTGTAATGCTTTATTAGCCGGTTGTCCTGCATCCTCAATAAACAAGCTACAGTTAGTACAAAATGCAGCTGCTAGAGTTCTTACTAGGTCAAGAAAATATGATCATATAACACCGATTTTATCATCTCTACACTGGTTACCTATTAAGTTCCGTATCAACTACAAAGTACTACTACTGACCTATAAAGCCATAAATGGTTTAGCTCCTATGTACTTAAAGAGCAACATGCAGGTTAATTTTATTTCTGAATTAATACTTTAAATTGTCTGCAGAAGTCTTTTAAAAACACTTATGTAAAAATTACTAATGAAATCTCATTTGATGTAGAGATTTTGATGAAAATGCGCTAGGCTCTGGAATACGCCTTTCCCGCAAGCAACGCGTCATATGACGTAGCCCGAGGAAAACAAATGAGCTCGCGGCCGCTTTCTCATTGCTGGGTGTTGATGTAGTTAGAGCAGTAGTGAGAGACATATAGTTTTAGATCGAGTTTTAGAGAAGCCATAATGGTAAATTATTGTGTTTGTGGTTGTTGCACGAATTCCAGCCTGTCAGGACATCATATCCATCATTTTCCTTCTAGGAAAAACAAGGCTCTTTGGTCTTGGGTGCGTTATGTGCAGGTGAATAGAGCAGACTTCACTGCCGCGTCTGTTACCACACACACACTCGGTCGTTATCTAAATAGATGTTTAATCAAGAACAAAGTCAAATGTATGTTTGCTAAAGCAGATTTATTGCAAAACACCAAGGTATAGCCATACAGTAGATGAATCAGCGTTAGCCGCGGTGCTAACTTACATGAACGCACTCGCCCTATTCGCCACTGGTTTTCTCGACACCACAACTCTAACGTTACTTCTCTCCTCTGCCCATTGTTCGTCTCCCGATCTCCCCCTGACTTCTATCTCGCCTAGAAGGCTCATAATTATTTGCCTGTGGGTCATCATAGGCATATTCGTCAACATCGCAGAACGCGGTTTCGTCGTTCGCATCCATTGTAACCTGAGCCTGAACTTGAACAGACTCCCTCGCCAATTGTCACTTCCGGTTAGTGCGTCGTAGACGCGGGAGTTATTTTATCACAATTTTTCTCAAAATATCGTTAATGGCTAAATATATATTACTCCAGTTCAGAAAATCTTGTTGTTTTATCGTCAACTTACACTATGCTATATAGGGGTGTCCAACCTGCATGTTGCTCTTTAACGGACCTTCTTTCGCCCTACAATCCACCCCGTTCTTTAAGATCACTAAATTCAAGGCTTCTGGTCATTCCTAGGATATCTAAGTCCACTAAAGGAGGGAGGGCGTTCTCGCATTTAGCACCAAAACTCTGGAATAGCCTTCCCGATACGGTCCGAGGCTCTGACTCGCTGACAAAGTTTAAAACTAGACTAAAGACGCATCTCTTTAGTCAAGCATTCACATAATGCTTACCTCTTATTCCTGTTATGCCATACGGAACCGTTTGCCACTGAAACTGCTTAACGCACCAGTGGGGCTCGACAGCCTTTTAGACAAACGGGTCGGCGCGTATGGTTGGGTTGCGGAGAGTTTGTGAGATAGTGGTTTTCTAACACCGACTCCTGTATAATTGAAATCATTATGAACATCAGCTATGCTAATTATTTCCCATCTGCCTTTCTGCTGTTATCTCGGGACGCGTGTCCCAAGAAAAATGGCGTTCGTCAGGTCCAGTTTTGTATCCAGCCTCTCACGGGGATTTCGGATGCCCCACCGCCTGTGATGAGAAGACCAACGCCTGTGAAGAGACGACTCAACGCCTGCGATATGTTATGGCGCCGTTTTATACATAAACGATATTTAAATTTAATATTTACATATAAACAATATGAATGTAAGCCAGAGGAGAACTGGCCCCCGACTGAGCCTGGGTTCTCCCAAGGTTTTTTTCTCCATCCAATCTGATGGAGTTTTGGTTCCTTGCCACTGTCGCCTTGCTTTTGGCTTGCTTAGTTGAGGTTATTTAATAATTAATATTTAACAATATTATCGATCTGTGTTGTACTGCTTTCATGTTATCACTGTGAAGCTGCTTTGATACAATCTGTATTGTGAAAAGCGCTATATAAATAAATGTGACTTGACTTGACTTGGATTGCCTTATTAAAGACTTACTGCTACTGAATTTCTGTTTCCTGTGTGTGGTTCGTGACAGAAGGACTCTGTCCACAACCTATTCCAGCGGTATGTTTTGTAATATCTCTTCCCCAGCCACCGAGCAGGAGAGAAGGGAGTTTTTTAAGGGGACCCAGTTGGTCGAGTTTCGCAGGACCCGTGGAGGTCACAGTGCAGGAGGTGGTCGAGAGATGGCACACGTCACGTCTGCCCAGTCAGAGAGCCAGAGGTGCTTGCTTTTCCAGAGCCGGAGCCAGTGTCTGCCGGAGCCAGTGCCTATTCCAGAGTCAGTGTCTGTTCCAGAGCTGGAGCCAGTGTCTGTTCCAGAGCTGAAGCCAGTGTGTGTTCCAGAGCCAGTGTCTGTTCTATATCCGGAACAAGTGATGGAGTATTCGAGTCCTGGACTCGAGTCCTTATTCTCTGGACTCGAGTCCGACTCGAGACTCCATTCTCTGGACTCGTGACTCGACTTGGACTCGCATTACAAACCAAACCATTACAGTTGGACCAGTTTGCAACATCAAATGGCAAACGTAATGAAAGCGGAACGAAACTCATTTTGTGCTTCACGGACCTTTATCGGTTTGAACCATCAACAACAGTGCAGTGCGAGCCGATCTTGATCAAGCAATTCAGGGCTGCCAATTCTCACGCTCTCACGCCAGCACACCCCCGATTTCTCACACTGAAGTGTCAACGCGGCCAGTCAAATGCCTGAAAGATGAGTTTATCTATAGATCTACCTGTTGAGCCACTCATGATCTACTAGTTTTACCGCAAATTAGTTAAAATATCCTCTACAGTGAGCATGCATGCGAGTCAGATGTTGAGCTCCTAATTGCGCGGACAAAAAACAAGGACTGGAGCAAAAGCCCGTTCCTCTCTGGACTCCAGGCGTTCTGTTGTCACTCCGCTGTAGTCCACTACGGGTATTCCAGTCTCACTCACCGGAAAAACTGCTCTGTGTTCAATAGATTTTAAAAGATGATCTTATGTTTTATTTTTTTATATATCACAAACGTCTGAATTTATAATACTATGTAATGGTTTGGAAAGTATTCTACACATTTAATAAATGTTCCAGCTGCCTTTGCTTACACAAGTAAACAGGAAAGCGCACCGATGTAAAAATAAGAATTTGACAAATTCTACAGACAATTTTAGTTTGCCAACAGTTAATAATAATAAATATACATAATATAATGAGAAAAGTGAGAAGCACTAACATTTCTCCATTATTAACTGATCAAACAGTGCTGATGTGAATGAATTAACTAGTTATAGGTTTTAAGTCCACAGATCAGCAACATTCACAGTGGATTTAATTAGCACTAACTTGTAACCTTGGAAGTTTGGCAAAAAAAAGTAGCCTACATCACATATCTTTCTTCCAGCACTTCAAAACTCAGTACTTCAAAATATAGTATTATATTTAAAAAGATATTTTTTAATGTGATAACCAAAACATTGTTTGTTCATCCCCATTTATAAAACTAAAAGTTTCAAGATGTAGGAAAACTCTTTAAAGGTGCCAGAGTGGAGACATGTAGGCACTGGGGGCTCGAGACTCGACTCGGACTCGAACACGGGACTCGAGACTCAACTCGGACTTGAACTCAGATAATGGTGACTCGACTCGGACTCGACTTGGACTCTTCGGCTGCATTTACACTGCAGGTCTTGATGCCCAAATCCGATTTTCTGACCATATCCGATTTTTTTGACGACGTGCTTACATCATCTTTTAAAAGTGACCCACATCCGATTTTTAAATTTACACTATACTTCTGAAACTACCAAATGCAGACGTTCTCACCCGGGAAATTAAGCAAAACAGCACGAAATTCAACGGATGCTGATGCGAATAAAATTATCCTTTGTTTTCTTTCCACAATATTTCAATAAGTCATCAAAACATTGGTCTCGTACGGCGGAGAAAAAAAGAGGAGAGGCTCTAGCCTCAAGCACTTAAAACGGTGCCTCATATATCGTGAAATGTCTTCAAAAATGGATTTATTTCTGTAACAACGCTGCATTTGTGCCTGCACTCTTCACCCCAAACACTCAAAAGACATGAAACCTCCACAATTGCTCCACTGTGTGTATCCTTTCTTCCATCGCGCCTATAATCGCGCACTTTTTAATGACGTACATCTCGCATTACCGGGGAATATCCGATTCGTCTGCCTACATGGCACACGCAAATGCACGTATCCGATTCATATCCGATTTATTACCACATATGAACGAGGCCTGAATCCGATCTGAGAAAATCGGTATCCATGCGTTTTTTTTCCTGCTTACACGTTCACTGGTCATATCCGATCTGTGCCACATGAGAGTAAAAAATCGGATTTGGGTCCCTTGAACCATGCAGTGTAAACGAGGCCTTCTTCGGTGACTCGGACTTGGACTCGAACACTGGGACTCAAGACTCAACAGTTGGTGACTCAACTACAACACTGGCCGGTGCTAGTGTCTGTTCCAGAGCCGGGGCCAGTGTCTGTTCCAGAGCCGAGGCCAGTGTCTGTTCCAGAGCCGAAGCCAGTGTCTGTTCCAGAGCCGGGGCCAGTGTCTGTTCCAGAGCTGGGGCCAGTGTCTGTTCCAGAGCCAGTGTCTTTTCCAGAGCTGGAGTCAGTGTCTGTTCCAGAGCCGGGGCCAGTGTCTGTTCCAGAGCCAGAGCCAGTGTCTGTTCCAGAGCCGGAGCCAGTGTCTGTTCCAGAGCTGGAGCCAGTGTCTGTTCCAGAGCTGGAGCCAGTGTGTGTTCCAGAGCCAGTGTCTGTTCTAGAGCAGGAGCCAGTGTCGGTTCCTGAGCAGGAGCCAGTGCCTGTTCCAGAGCCAGTGTCTATTCCAGAGCCAGTGTCTGTTCCAGAGCCGGAGCCAGTGTCTGTTCCAGAGCCGGGGCCAGTGTCTGTTCCAGAGCTAGGGCCAGTGTCTGTTCCAGAGCCAGTGTCTTTTCCAGAGCTGGAGCCAGTGTCTGTTCCAGAGCCGGAGCCAGTGACTGTTCCAGAGCCAGTGTCTGTTCCAGAGCCGGAGCCAGTGTCTGTTCCAGAGCCGGGGCCAGTGTCTGTTCCAGAGCTAGGGCCAGTGTCTGTTCCAGAGCCAGTGTCTTTTCCAGAGCTGGAGCCAGTGTCTGTTCTAGAGCCGGAGCCAGTGTCTGTTCCAGAGCCAGTGTCTGTTCCAGAGCCGGAGCCAGTGTCTGTTCCAGAGCCGGGGCCAGTGTCTGTTCCAGAGCCAGTGTCTTTTCCAGAGCTGGAGCCAATGTCTGTTCCAGAGCCGGAGCCAATGTCTGTTCCAGAGCTGGAGCCAGTGTGTGTTCCAGAACCAGTGTCTGTTCTAGAGCCGGAGCCAGTGTCTGTTCTTGAGCAGGAGCCAGTGCCTGTTCCAGAGCCAGAGCCAGTGTCTGTTCCAGAGCCGGGGCCAGTGCCTGTTCCAGAGCCGGAGCCAGTGTCTGTTCCAGAGCCGGAGCCAGTGCTGATGTCTGTTCCAGAGCCGGCGCCAGTGCCTGCTGTTCCTGAGCTGGAGCCAGTGCCTGCTGTTGCCAGTGCCTGTTCCAGAGCCGGAGCCAGTGTCTGCTGATTCAGAGCCAGAGCCAGCGCCTGCTGTTCCTGAGCTGGAGCCAGTGCCTGCTGTTCCTGAGCCAGTGCCTGTTCCAGAGCCGGAGCCAGTGCCCGCTCACCGTGTTTGTTGACTGATCCTACTTACCACAGCTTTGATGGATTTGTAAAAGGCACAAGCTAAATAAATATAAATAATAAATAAATAAATAAAGAGCGCATGGATGGCATGGCACGCTAACAGATTAGCGAATTAGTAGCTTGTTGTGCTAGCAACGATTTAGAACTAAGCTAGCGATGTCAGGTTATTATGTGATGTTGAGTGAGTTATATTTAGCTGTATAAACAACAGGGAAAGATAATAAATAATGATTCAAAACAGAAAGATATACATGATGCTACAGACGCACACAAACCAACAGCAAGGCAGACAGGCGCAATCAGCTTGGAAAACGTGCAGGGGAAAGTGATTTTATGCCTCTTTGGGATGATAGCATCACCAGACAATGTTCACTTGCAGAACACAAGCTACTGGATGGCACATTAAGTCAGAAGTAATGAGTTTAGGTAAAAGGGAGCAGAGCCAGTGGTTGTTCTGTTGACAAGCATCAGTGCCTTGAATTTGATGCGGGCAGCGATTGGCAACTAGTGCAGTTTTATGAGGGGGGTGACGTGTGTATTTGGCTCGATAAAGACCACTATATAGCTGCAGCATCTGGAGTTGTTGTTTCAGTTGTTGTTTCATTTTCTGAGTGCAAACATGATGTTGAACCGACATCACATTGTTACATTGATTCAGTGACATTACTATTGATTTTTTTTCAACATTTTATGAGTTCGCACATAAAAATAATCAGATAGAGGAAAAGTATTATATTTGGCATACTGTCTGAGGGAAAGGCTCCTAGCTCAAAATTTGGCAGCAGGGAAATGGTTCTGCCCAACCTCTTTTAGTTGTGACATATTCTACATTACACAACATAATAATTATTATAATGCTATAATATTGCTATGACACACTGCAGGGTTGCCAACTTGTGAGTTTTGCTTGGAGTAAGATTTGTTTTGGGGGTTGGGGGGGGGGGGGGGGTGTCGTCACAATGTCTTGTAGGGCAAATGTATAGTTTGTCCAATTTTAATTTGTCATAGGCTTTTTAATTTTTAATTTATATTTAATTTAATCTTTTTATAGGGTAAATATATGAAATTTAAACAGAACATTTTCTGTATTTTCACTGTAATGCTTCTCCCTTAGGTGCATATTGCAGTGAGCAGAGTGGTAGGATATTTAGAATTGACTTCAGGGTTAAAGTTTGCCTCAGCTAATACAGTTCTACATGGGTATCTTCATTTTGAAGCACTCACTGATCATGACTATCAGTATTCTTGTGTAAATTGTGGTGATCATCCACCAGTGGTCATCATGGACCTCCATAAAAAGGGAGCATTCCATTTGTCAGGTAAATTATTTTTCATGGAATTGACTGATTTAGATGTCGATGTTCTGTCATTACCAATTTAGCTCAATGGGACTTATGACCATAGTTCTCTAACAATGCAACGCACACCAGGTTACTTTCTGAATTTACTATTTGTTATTATTTCAGGCGGTTGGGCTGTGATTATGTGCCCGTGTGGCATTGTATACAGCATAAAGTGCAACATTAGAGCTGAAAGCCCACGTGACTTCACAGACATGCTCCTTTCTTGGAAATAGATGCCAAATATTGTAATATATGACTTCACACGTGGACTAGCAACACTCATGAATCTGAGAGAACGGTTGAAAGACGGTTGAACTGCCGAAAACAGCTCTAGCCAAAGATGGGAAACTAAAGGTGTCACTTCCTTGGTAGAATTGCAAAAAAGTGGTCCCAGACTGTGATGGCCATCCCATAACTGGTTCAGCAGAGCATTATGCTCTGTATGATCGCTCCCATGAAGATAACACAAAGGATGCCCGTGATGCTTTGCGGAAGCTTGGCCTGGTCCCGCAACTTGCTGGAATAGTCAACAGCCAAGTAGCAGAACAGCTGTTTGCAAAAATAAAATAAAATAAAAAAAACAAAAAAACATTTACTTCTTAAACATGGCTGTCAACTCATCTGTTTCTCATGAGGAATATCATTCACCACTACAATTGTCACAAAAACAAACAACGATTGGGCGACATAAAAAAGGCTTTTGATCCCAATAGCAATGAATATCCACAGGCAGACAGTGTTGGGTAACTTTTCAAATTTTATATGCAAATATATCACAAATACAGCATATCTGACCATTCACTGTTTTGTTTAGTTGAAATATTTATTTATATTTTTAAATATTACAGTATTTATTAAGACTCCTTCAACTGCCTACATTGGACTTTCTTAGACTTGCACTATCACATTTGACTATTAATTAATTAACATATAGTGATTTTCTACTTTTGATTCAGCAGAAGCCATGCCCCAGACAGCGGCAGTTGGCACATCACCGACAGCTGCCCTCGGCACGACACTGACCCTCGGCATGACGCCGACCCTCGGCACGACAGGGACACTCGGCACGGCACCGACCCTCAGCACGACACCGACACTCGGCATGACACTGACCCTCGGCACGACACTGACCCTCGGCACGACACCAACCCTCGGCATGACAACGGCCCTCGGCACGCTCCCAACAATGGCCCTCAGCACGCCCCCCGACAACGGCCCTCGGTGCACCCCCGACAACGGCCATCGGCACGCCCCCGACAACGGCCCTCGGTGCACCCCCAATAGCGGCCCTCGGCATGACACCGACCCTCGGCACGACAGCTGCCCTCGCCACACCCCCGACACCGACCCTCGGCACAACACCGACACTCGGCACGACACCGACCCTTGGCACAACAGTTGCCCTCGCCACGCCCCCAACAACGGCCATCGCCACGCCCCCGACAACGGCCCTCGGCAACACCCCCGACATCGACCCTCAGCACAACACAGACAGTCGGCATGACACCGACCCTTAGCACAACAGTTGCCTAAAAGTTTATATAGATGAAATTGATGCTTTAATTGTTTCTTATTTAAGTAAAGAGACACATTAAAAACAAAATACTCTCCTTATCATTGTCATAATTCTTTCAGATGGACATGCCTTTGATTCGGAAGTGGTGGTGTCTTCTTCGAATAGAGCGTTTTAAAATTGATGGGTATGACAGCCCTAAACAATATGTGTATATTCACCTGTTGACTACATTAACTTAATGTTAAAAGTAGACCCCAATAATTTGTATGCAATACTTTAGATGAATCTTGTTGTTAATGTTTGAAAGGTATGGCCAGAGGTTTGCCTTCTGGACTGATGAGGCCAGAAGCTTGTTACAGGAACCCTTCATCCAATACTCAAAATGCCAAGGAAGAGTGCCATCACTGAGGAAATCCCAGCCCAGACGCAGGCTGTCTTTGACCGCACTGCAAAGGAAAAGAGACTTCATCGTACAGTCATCGGGAGCAGAACAGCATTTGGTGGTACTTAGACACATCCATCATTACAGACTCACATTAAATAAATCAACCAGGGCTTTGTTAAAAATATTGTCAACTATGCGGCCCATTTATTGGCAGTCACAGGCCAATAAAAATCCTGTCTGTGACTGGTCGCCTACCTGCTTCTCTAAATACATACCTGTCTACCTGCACACAATCTGCCCATGCACTCACTGATCTTCAGCGAAGTACTCCAGCAGTAATTATAGGGCAGGGTGATATATCGCATCACATTGTTATGCACATCTCTTCAGTAAAGCCGGTTCCTTGATTAGTAGTAAATCACCTTCACCTGCTTTCAGATGGAGCAGCATTTACTACAAAGAGTAAAATTTACTTTAATGATGAGATGCGCATAACAATTTTGGTCTATATTTAATTTATAATTTATGCAGTGCAGACAGTTTGATAACTTTATAAGAAAGTTATGTGTATGTCCTAGGCCTACTGTACCTGTTAAGGTAAAAATGACATTTATTTTATATGATTGTACTATTGAGACAAATAACATGTTTGCAGTAATGATGTCAATATTTATTTTTGTAAAAAAAAAAAATATTATTTTAATTTGAAAACAATGCATTTAGTTATCGTTTCTAGTTTGAGTTGAGAAATACACATTTCAGCATTATCACTAATCTGTGCATTTTACTTGAGGACCAAGCAAGATGACACATGAAACCATTTTTTTATTATATTGCAATCGCAATATGACATTTTCCCCAATTTGTGCAGCCACAAATCCACAAGCACCTCTGGGAAAACTGCAGCGGTCACAGAGGACATGGACAGAGCAAACAGGATTTGCCTTTTGCCTTTAAAAGCGCTCTGGAGGAACTGTTAACCATTTTAGGGAAATTGCTAGTCTATTCATTGTTTACTTTTCATTAACTCATCATCTAGCTTTTGCGAGGCACACTCGCAAGGTCTCTGGCTCTCTGCCGCGCAAGCGCCGTGCGCCATGTATGTTGTGTGCGCAGTACCTGCTATCTTGTTCTAGAGTCCGGGAGATTTTAACTAATTTGGGGGCATCAGGGAGACGCTATCAATATGCAAGAGACTTGTGATGTCTGAAATCTGGTGCAAATGTGCAAAAGATGTGATTACAGAGATGTTTCTTACAATCTTTATAAATTAATTTCTTTCTTTCTTCTCAATTTCCAATCTTTCTGAACGTTTCCAAGTCACTATTCCGAAGAGAGATGAAGGTTTAGCTGGTTAGCATTCCCATGTTAGCTTGTGTTAGTCTGTCATTAACTGCTCTGGGACACTAAAGTCGAGGATCCAAACACAGTATTTATCAAAAGTGTTATCCACAATTGTAATCCACATCCAGGCAAAAGGTCATACACAAACAAACAATCACTGAGTTAAGGGTTGAGGGAAACAGAGGAATCAAGGGGAGCAAGCCGAGAATCAAAAGAACCAAGACAGTAGTGATGGCTCATTCATATACAACCCATTCATTGTGTCTGTCACTTCACAAATGAACGAAAGACTCAGAAGGTAAAGTCATTATTTATGTTTACTGCATTATATTGATTTCTTAATTTCAGAACTTGACCAAGATTAGCCCCTTTTCCACCAAAGCATTTTGAGAGCCGGTTCGGAGCCGGTGCCCGCGCGCGAACCAGTTCTTTGTGTTTCGACAGCCAAAGAACCGGTTCGCGGCCGCGAGAACTGGTTCCAAAGCGGCACCAACTCTTTGCTGGACTAGAACCGTTCTTTTAGCACGTCATGTTTACGTCGGGGGCTGGGGTGGGTTTTAATGCATTCTAAACATATTTTCTGACCATCGCAAATGGTCGAAACCGCATCGAAACTGCAGAAACAAGCAAGCGTTTTTATTTATTTATTTTTTTAAACATAAGCAAAGAAGAAAACAATCGCGATTGAACAAATAAATGGAAAGAAAAAAGACACAAGACAGGGGTACATAACTTATCAGAAAAGATTACATATCAAACGAAAAGTTTAAAAGACTTACATATTTCAATTGTTTTTAAAGTTTTCTTGGTACACGAGTTAGAGATAATCCCAAAGCAAGGTACTTGCAAGCGACGTAAACAGTGACGTAATGTCGTCGATCCCTGAGCGCTCTTGTCAGTGGAAAAGCAAACAGGTTCTGAACGGGTTCGCAAGTTGAACCAGCTCCGAACCAACTTTGAACCAGCACCAGTTCCGAACCAGTTCTTTTTTCGGTGGAAAAGGGGTAATTGAGAGTTGGACGTGTTCAGGGAATTTGGCTGTTAAAAGTATAACATTTGAATGAACTAAATGACTCGAAAAAAGATTTGTTAATTTTGATGAACAAGAGAGTCAGTAAAATTATCCACAGTTCACATCTCTAGAGGACATGGGAGAGACAGGATACACACAAGTTTTTAGCAATGAGTGGCTAATGAGACTAATGAGACAGAGCTGAAAATAATCATGGATTATGGGGAATGCAGTCCTTGATGGAATGACAAAAGAATGGGCAACCAGGGCTCAACCAGTCGTATCGTTACCACCTTCACTAGAAAGAAAGTAGTCAGATTGTTTCCTATCTTTTTCAAATTTTTGAAATATTTAGCATAAGCATATTAAATAATATAAAGTTATATAATATATTATCTTTATAAATATACTAAGAAAAAATATTGTAATATTACATACAATATTATGCAGTTAATTATCCATAACTTGGTTTTGTTGCTGTTGTTGGCCAAAAGATAGAATAGAGTTTTTTATAGAAAAGACTTGAGATTGGAAATGATAAGCTATCCCAGAGAGATTGAAAGGCAAAGTGGATACAGGGTGTACTTTGTGTCATGTAACCTCGAATCACTCCAGAGGCAAGGAAAAAATCCATAGCAGCTGGCTGGTGTTTGGATCAGCCCTTTATGGACTGTTATCTCTCTTCAAGCAGTTCAATAAACACAAAGCATTTTGTTTTGTTTTTTGGTTTTGCTTGAAAGCTTTACAAGCCTTAACTATAAAGACAAATAATTTGATTCAATTCATTAAATTTATGTTTGTTATCACAAATTAAAAATAATAATAATAATAACTAGAATGTACATTTCCAGAAGAAAATGTGAAGTGGTGCTTGCAGTGGCAAAACTCACCACCCGGTTGCTAGGGTGTTCTGGGTGGTTGCTAGGGTGTTGCTAGGTGGTTGCTAGGGTGTTCTAAGTGGTTGCTAGGGTGGTTGCTAGGGTGTTGCTAGATGGTTGCTAGGGTGTTGCTAGGCAGTTGCTAGGGTGTTCTGGATGGTTGCTAGGGTGTTGCTAGGCGGTTGCTAGGGTGTTCTGGATGGTTGCTAGGGTGTTGCTAGGCGGTTGCTAGGGTGTCTAGGTGGTTGCTAGGGTGTTGCTACGTGGTTGCTAAGGTGTTGCTAGGCGGTTGCTAGGGTATTCTGGATGGTTGCTAGGGTGTTGCTAGGTGGTTGCTAAGGTGTTCTGGATGGTTGCTAGGGTGTTGCTAGGCGGTTGCTAGGGTGTCTAGGTGGTTGCTAGGGTGTTGCTAGGTGGTTGCTAGGGTGTTGCTAGGCGGTTGCTAGGGTATTCTGGATGGTTGCTAGGGTGTTGCTAGGTGGTTGCTAAGGTGTTCTGGGTGATTGCTAGGGTGTTGCTAGGCAGTTGCTAGGGTGTTCTGGGTGGTTGCTAGGGTGTTGCTAGGTGGTTGCTAGGGTGTTCTGGATGGTTGCTAGGGTGTTGCTAGGTGGTTGCTAAGGTGTTCTGGGTGATTGCTAGGGTGTTGCTAGGCAGTTGCTAGGGTGTTCTGGATGGTTGCTAGGGTGTTGCTAGGCGGTTGCTAGGGTGTTCTGGATGGTTGCTAGGGTGTTGCTAGGCGGTTGCTAGGGTGTCTAGGTGGTTGCTAGGGTGTTGCTACGTGGTTGCTAAGGTGTTGCTAGGCGGTTGCTAGGGTATTCTGGATGGTTGCTAGGGTGTTGCTAGGTGGTTGCTAAGGTGTTCTGGATGGTTGCTAGGGTGTTGCTAGGCGGTTGCTAGGGTGTCTAGGTGGTTGCTAGGGTGTTGCTAGGTGGTTGCTAGGGTGTTGCTAGGCGGTTGCTAGGGTATTCTGGATGGTTGCTAGGGTGTTGCTAGGTGGTTGCTAAGGTGTTCTGGGTGATTGCTAGGGTGTTGCTAGGCAGTTGCTAGGGTGTTCTGGGTGGTTGCTAGGGTGTTGCTAGGTGGTTGCTATGGGTTTCTGGGTGGTTGCTAAGTGGTTGCTATGGTGTACTGGGTGGTTGCTAGGTGGTTGCTAGGTTGTTTCTGGGGTGTTGCTAGGTGGTTGCTAGGGTGTTGCTAGGCAGTTGCTAAGGTGTTCTGGGTGGTTGCTAGGCGGTTGTTATGCGGTTTCTATGGTGTTCTGGGTGGTTGCTAGGCGGTTGCTAGGGTGTTCTGGGTGGTTGCTAGGCAGTTGTTAGGCGGTTGCTAGGGTGTTGTGGGTGGTTGCTAGGCAGTTGCTAGGGTGTTCTGGGTGGTTGCTATGGTGTTTCTAGGTGGTTGCTAGGGTATTCTGGGTGGTTGCTATGGTATTCTGGGAGGTTGCTATGGTGTTACTAGGTGGTTGGTAGTGTTCATAGATGGTTACTATAGAGTTTTTATAATGTTCTTGGCATGATTTAGCACTTAGCTAATCAATATTAGCATGTAGCTATTCACTGCTAGCATGTATAGCATGTAGCAAGTCCTGTTTGCTAGCATGAGTAAAAAGATACAACCCCCATTTCTATCCGATGTTTTGATGCAGAGATATAGGTCTTGCAAAACGGTTGCTAGGGTAATCTGTTTGGTTGCTAGGGAGTGGCTTGGCAGCTGCCAATTATGAAGCTCCAAAGTCAATGTGAATGTATAAACCAACCCCCATCTCTATACGATGTTTAGATGCAGAGTTATAGGTCTTGCAAAATGGTTGCTAGGGTACTCTGTTTGGTTGCTAGGGAGTGGCTTGGCAGCTGCCAATCTCGAAACACCAAAGGCTGCTTGTCAGTATGAATGATATAAACCAACTCCCATGCCAGTATGATATTCAGAATGGAAGATATCCCTCTTTGGATTTTGGTTGCTAAGGTGCTTGACAATGGTTGCTAGGGCGTGACCAGTAAGTGTTGAGGTAATTCAGGATTGGCTGCTTGCTGGCCCGAGTCAAACGAGACCACCCTCGTGTTTCTATTACACTTCTATCCGGAGATATCGCTTTGATCTATTTCTATAGAAGTCTATGGGACTTGTTGCTAAGGTGCTCTATATGGTTGCTAGGGCGTGGCTTAATAGCTTCACAATGATCCTGAGAGACTGATTGGTCTTCTAAGTAAAATTATCCCGCCCCCTTGTTTCTACGACACTGTGTTCCAGAGCTATGTTCAATACAAAATCCCTATGCAATTTACCATAGTAGGAAAAACACATGCATTTGATGGGACGTCCTTCACCATAGTAAGTCAATGGGGCAACTTTGGGCCGCTCCTGCCCCCCAGGGGTGCAACTTTTACCCCATGGTGAGGTATATTCTTACAGAGCCTGCTAGCCTCTTCAAATGTGGCAAATCACACGTTTGTCTGAAATCCTCGTTTGGAGCTATGAGTTGTCAAAGTTTTTCGCAATGTTAAGTCTATGGGATTTTTTTCGGCCGTTTTTCGCCCCTGGTGCGAACATCGTACCCCCGATCCCTTAGAAAAGTCATAGCACACCTCTCCTAAATGAGCCGGTCGATTTGACGCCTCACCCATGGGTCTGTGACAAAAGCTGCGGGAGGAGTAGCGTGCCAAAAAACGCACGGAAGTTGAAAAAAAAAAAAATAAATAATAAGTATGGAGGATAACAATAGTGTTGCTTTGCAAGCACCACTAATAATGTTGCAAAAATCACAATATTAAAAATTTAAATTTGTGCTCATATATTATTTCATTTTACTATCCAATGTTAATGATCATAATTTTCTGAAAATCACAGAAAATTCTGCAAAAAATATTCTTATCATCATATTAACTGCTTTTATGTCCACAGTTTTATTTTAATATTGGAAATTTTTTAATGTTTGAATTTACTTTTTTCAATTATTATTTTTTCCCACTATCTCCATGGAAATGAATTTATAACTAAAGTTATGAGGATTATTTCCCCCACACTACATCATATCCATAAATTATGCATTTCTGACTAGTGCCACATGAAGTAATCCTCCTAGAGCTGCATGATGTAATCTTCTGACAAATCCTACTATGGCTCTTAAAAGGAATGTTGTGCATAAGCTGGTCGCAGTTATTCAGAAAAGTCACAGTTGAACAGAAATGAAAACCGCAGCACAGGAGCTCAATATTAATGATGTAAAACACAGTGTCTCAGTGGGTAGCGCTGCCTCCTCACAGCGGTTCCAGTCCCGCCTCAGCCAGTTTGAGTTAGTATGTTCTCCCTGAATCTAAAACATGCAGCATAGGTCAACTGATCAAAGACCTTGCGATGCCCGTCGGAAAAATAATCGACAAGAGCATTTATGGACATTCTCTCACATTGTTGTGTAAACGGCCCTTAATGAATAACTAATTATTTTAAAAGAAGGATTCTCTTTTAACAACTTTTGCTGATAATTTACTCACCCCCATGTCATCCAAGATGTCCATGTCTTTCTTTCTTCAGTCGAAAAGAAATTAAGGTTTTAGATGAAAACATTCAAGGATTTTTCTCCATATAATGGACTTCAATGGGAACCAAACGGTTCAAGATCCAAAAGCCAGTTTCAGTGCAGCTTCAAAGGGCTTTAAACGACAGCAGACGATGAATAAGGGTCTTATCAAGCGAAACGATCGCTCATTTAATTAATAAATAACAAAGTTTAAGTTTTATTAGCTCAAATGCTCGCCTTGCTCTGTTCTGTGACGTACGTTTGTGACTCTCTTGTTCGAACTCGTTCATCAAAATGAACAAATCTTTTCCAGAGTCAACTCATTCATTTCATTCGTTGAATCAACCAAATGACATGAAAAAAGATTAGTTAATTTTGATGAACGAGTTTGAACAGGAGAGTCACGAACGTGCGTCAAGGCGAGCATTTGAGCTAATAAAACTTTTTTTTTTTTTTTTTAATGAGCGGTTGTTTCGCTGGATCGTCTGGAATCGTTTAAAGCCCTTTGAAAAGTTTGCACTGAAACTGTCTTTTGGACCTTGAACCGTTTGGTTCCTATTGAAGTCCATTACATGGAGAAAATGCTGGAATGTTTCTAAAACCTTAATTTCTTTTCGACCGAAGAAAGAAAGACATGGATATCTTGGATGACATGGGGGTGAGTAAATTACCAGCAAAAGTTTTTTTTTTTTTTTTTTAAAGTGAACTACTCCTTTAACAATGGATGAATCAACATTGAACTTGCTTAAACTGGCCATTGTCTTCTAGAGCAGCTGTACAACCAAAACTAGCTTTGTTGCATTAATTTCCTGATACCATTGTAAAGCAGCTTTGAAACAATCTGTATTGTAAAAAGTGCTATATAAATAAAGGTCACTTGACTTGGCACTTTTGGAACATAAATATTTCTGTCATTTCACAGCATCCGAATTGGTTTAAAGTCAGCCTAAAATAATTTACATTGTTATTCCGGTAAATGCAAAGTGTCCCGATCCTGAGGCAGCAAAGCAGCCTATGAAGCTCGTTCCCCGGCCCTCTACATCTGGGAAGTGGCTTTGGTTTCGGTGTGAACTGCCCTTTTTTCCTTTCAACAAATTTGTTGTATATTTTTGCCAACAAGTTCCCTACAGAGAATACTGTATGTACCTTACCATCGATTCATGAACACCCAGGTCTTTAGCAGCTTTGGTAGCCTTTTCCAGCTTTGTGCCTCTCTGTAATGCAGTTTTAAGGTCATGTCAAAGCTCTTGGGATAAAGGCGTGGTTCACGCTGTCCAATCTTTCTTAAGAAGAACATGCGGAAAGGACAATTTAATCATGCACAAACACATCTGTGATGAAACATCAGTCATACATTATCTTTACTCAGACTACAATGCTCTCTTCAATACACACACAGAGTCTCTCTCTCTCTCTTTCTTTCTCTCTCTCTCTCTGAAAGGCTGGTCTCAGAACAGGTTAATATCTGCTCAGTGTCAGTTTGTTTTTCGGATTCAGATGTTCTCCACCATGTGCACATCCACAGAATCATGAGCAGGATCCTATTGTACTGTACAATGGACTCTAACATGAAGGTAAGCATTAACCCTTTTAAAAGTACATGTTTCTTTGTTTTTCCAATCATTTATATGTATTTTGTCCATATTTGAAAAATCTACATGAACCAATGGATATTAATATTCTGTAGAACACCATCTGCAGTTTCTAAATATTTTCCACATAATTCTTTTATTATGATGTTAACTATGCATGAATGAATCATGAAATGAAAGCGATATATTGAGAGATTTAAGAAGTGATTATGAGAAGTTGCATTGTGGTATAAAGACATGAGCTTAAATCACAGATTTTGTCAGTGATTATTAACATGGATTTGCGACTTAACTGCCATACAATTTTGGGAAAGAAATAAAACAAAAATGTTTATATACAGACAAGTAAATAAAAACATGAGGTTTACCAATTACATAAATAGAAAATGGTTGTATTCATTTCACAAAACTGCTATCTTTTTGATAAAATAACTCGCTTTCAGCATAACATTACTTGTATATGCCCTAAAGAGACATTAATAAAACTAATTACAAATTAAACACCTGATTAAACACCACAAATTGATATTATAAGCTTTGCACTGGCAATTTTGTGGTGAATTCTGGAAGCTTGTTTCAATAATAATAATTTTATCTCACAATTCTGACATTTTTCCACACAATTGCAAGTTTACATCTCACAATTCTGAATATTTTCTCAAAATTTTCCCATTGTGATTTATTAAGTCGGAATTGCGAGACAAAAAGTAGCAATTGTGAAAAATAAAGTCCAAACTGCGAGATATAAATTCACAATTCTGATTTTGTTCTTGCTTTTGTGAGTTAACGCAATTCTGACTTTTTTTTCAGAATTGTGAGACATAAACTCCCAAACACGAGTTATAAAGTACATTTCTGAGGGAAAAAATAACGAGATTACAATTACGACTTTTTATCTCACAGTTTCGACTTTATATCTCATAACTGGGAGTTTGACTCTCTCAATACTGACGTTATAACTTGTAATTGTAAGTTTATATCATGCAATTTTCTGTAAAAAATCTAAATTGTGAGATAAAGATTCGTAATGACATTTTTTACTTTTTATTCAGTAGCTAAATGTACACATGCCCCTAAAAAAAAGAAAGTTTTATGTGGGTGTTGATCTGACATGAGCATTGATTGTTTAGCTGTTCAGCCTGTTTGAACACGAGGGATGATTATGACATAAAGGTCATTGCTCTTCTAGGTCAGTGTGCACTACATTGCTGGACAGAGCCACATAACAAATAAATTTGACAGGAAGCATTGATCGTCCAAGAACAGAATTATACAGCATTAAACCAGCTTCAAGGTAATGTGATCGAAATTTTAGCTGTTATTTTTATTAAAAATGTTGTTGTTATTTTAAATGTAATCAGTAGTACCATCATATTCTTGATTAGTCCTTATATATTCAGTAACATTTAAAAAGTTAAATACTACTACTACAAGATTTTTTTTAATTTAAAAAACACAATTTTTTGTTGGCTATGGTTTTTTTTTAAATCACATAATTAACCTATAGCATGAGATTCCATTTCAGTTAGGATGATGATGCTTTAGACTCACTAACATCTACAGTTGAAACCAGATATTTACATACACTTAAAAAAAAACACAAAAAAGTTTAATTTTTTACTCTCATAGATTTAGTCAGCGTAAACTTTATCTGTTTTAGATCAATAAATACTAATGTATTTTTTTCATTTGTTAAATGTCACAATCAAGTGAGGGATAATTTTTATGTTTTTTATCACTTTCATCAAAGTCAGAAGTATGCACAAAGTTTAAGAAAACTCCAGATGATTCCATTCCTACGCTTAAGAAGATTCTGGTAGGTTAATTTATTTCATTTGAGTTAATTGGTGGCACACCTGTGGACGCATAAGGCACGCCTCAAACACAGAGCCTCTTTCTTTGACATCGTGGGAAAATCAAGAGAAATCAACCAACACATCAGGAAAATAATTTTGAACCTCCACAAGTGTGGCTCATCCTTAGGTGCAATTTATAGATGCCGGAAGGTCCCAAGTTCATCTGTTCAGACAATAATGTGCAAGTATAAAAACATGGGAATGGGCAACCATCATACCGCTCAGGAAGGAAACGAATTCTGAGTCCCAGAAAGGAAAGTTTTTTGGTGCGAAATGTGCAAATCAATCCCAGGACAACAGCTAAAGACGTTGTGAAGATGTTAGCTGAAACTGGTAAGACAGTGTCATTATCCACAGTAAAATTAACCCAGTACTGGTCTACATTTACAGTTCCAGATAAACCGCCTCCAGTGACCCGGGTGTGTTGTTGATAATTTGATCTAATTTTGAGTATTATAAACAGTGCTGTGCTGACGCTATCCTTCTGCTCTCTGAGCCTCAGCTGGAGTGAGGAACTGTTGGTCTAATTCTCCTGGGAGAAATTGTCCACTTTAAAGACTCTTTTAATAATATATTATCAAACATAAAACGTTTTTGAATTTATTCTTTGTCCTGACGTCTTTGAGGGAATACGGCTTGCTTCTCAGTTTGGTTTGCAATTTAGGAGAGGTGGCTAGCACCCCCTGCGTCTGGAAATTGGCGTAGTCGGCAGGAGTCTGCCCTGGGGTTGAGCAACCTTAGGCCTTCAAATATTGGACGACGAGGCACCAGCAGCATGTCCCCAAGTTATGCTGGTCTTTATGGGTGCCCCATGGGCACAAAGGTTCGGAGGATCCAGGTCAGAGCTTGTAAGGACTGAATGAGCAGCAGAAATTGCAGTTTGTCATGGGTTCACTCGAGAGTGATGAGAGATGTCCAAGCAGCACCAGGAGATTAAAGAAACTTAAAAGCTGTGTCCGCCATGAACCTACACTGTCTTTTGAACATCTTTTACAAGAAGCCCTGGCCTTAGAACTGGATCAATCTGAAACATCCGATCAGTCCACTTGTATGGCTGCCAGTGGTGCCTGTGCTCCTCCCCCTTCTTCTGTGATCGACTGGAAGCAGGAACCACATGCAGAGATTACAAAGGATGTAAAGGAGCAGATGAATAAACTTTCTAAGACTCAGCCTAGTGGTATTCCCTTGCTAGGACATCTCCCCGGTCAGTCAACCAGTTTGAGGTTCCAGTGGGATGACAAGGGTCGACCAATCTGTAACAGCGGTGGGGAGCCGGGGAACATTAGCTGTCAGTGTGGTCCCTGACGTGGTTCCCAAGGGGGTTTCTAGGTTTACCGACCACTGTGGGTCAAGTGGCCGGTACTGCTGTGATTGACCCTCCCCTTTTGCCTGCCCCTAGAGGCATTGTTCCACTGTCGAGATGTTTACAAGATCAAATGCTTAGTGGATACTGGCTCAGGTCACATTGATTTCAGAAAGTTTGTACAAAGAACTCCTTGATGTCCCTCAGCTTCAGGTGACAGAAACACCATGGCTCACCTTGTGGGGAGCTAATGGATTCGTCATCCCCTACATCGGCTATCAATATAGTATTTGATTTCCACGTCCAAGGTGTTACAGTGCCGGAGAAGGGGGTCGTTGTCGTCCAAGATCACTGTCTGGGTGTCCACCAAGCCCTGCTGGGCATGAATGTCATTTCAGACTGGTGAGAAGAGCTGTTTAGGATCCAACCGGCCCAGACGCCCCAGTCAACAGGGAGACGGGAGTGGAAACGTATCATTGCAGACTGTAGTAGGATCTAGGCTGCCAAGACACTGGCCGGGTGGCCTGTCAATATCCGCTTTCCATCCCTGCGCTTAACAAGGCCATTGTCTGGGTCAGGTTGCCAGCTCTTTAGCCTGGATGCCAGCCCGAACTCCGCCCACAACATTTTTTGGACGGGAAGTTCGGGCTGTACTCGATCCATTGAGGAGTAATTATGATCGGTTCAGAAATCATCGGGCCAATCAAATTGCCAGGGCGGGCTTTATACGATGATGGACAGGTGATCTGAAGGGACGTAATCATCACGTTATCAAAGAGCGCTTACTGTCTTCCCTCAGAGATGACTGCAGCTGGAGAATTGAGATGTACAGATTCCGCTGTCGCGTCTGTTGTGAAATAAATCGACAGCGGATTAATTTTAATAGACAAACAGTAAACAGTAAAACTGCAATCAAGGCATTTGTCGATATTTTTGCCGTCCCACATGATTCGGGAAAGGTGTAACTTATCAGCTGGCTCTGACGGTCGCTAAGAAGATGGGACGTAATGAAAAGCCTGTGGTCGTTGTGGTTTCTCCTTTGGTCGCATTCATGGAAGGAGTAAGTAAAAGAAGCAACACTCGTTATTTAACTTCTAAAATAAGTAAAGCTAGGCTACGTTCTGTATTTGACAACTGTATCAAAAGTAGCTGACTTACTGCATTGCTCTGATTGGTTGTAGGTTTACCGACTATCCAATTGAGTGCAGAGTTGTTTTTTTTCCTGGTTCGGTTAAGATCCGCCTCATAATCAAAACCAGACGGAGGGGTTTCAGACTCATCTTCCGATAGGAAAATGAGTATGACAAAGTCAGGCTACCAGCTCTTCCTTATAGGTCAAATAATTGGGTCCTCGTGGAGCCACACTGGGAATGCCAGACTGTTCAGGTTACACAAGGTCTTGCTGTAGTCCACCGGGGTCGTGTCTCTGTGAGGGTGTGGAATGCTAATCCACTGGCGATGCAGCACCGGATGACACCGTGAGCAGTATCATCCAGTGCCACCTACACTCTATTCGGAGGTCCTTACTATGTTGAGGGGGATGTTAGACGGAGGCATCATTCACAAGAATAGCAGTCCCTGGGCAGCTCCGATAGTATTGGTACAAAAGAAGACAGGGGCCTGGAGACTTTGTGTTGATGCTTTTCCTCTGCCACGAATAGAAGACTCCCTCACTAGCTTGACACAAGCTGCTTGGTATTGCCAGTGGGTACTGGCAGGTCCAAGTGGAAGAGCTGGAATGAAAGAAAACAGCCTTCACCACCCCTTTGGGGTTTTTGAGTGGGACAGGATGCCTTTTGGCCTTTGCAATGCCCCAGCAACCTTCCACTGGTTGATGCAACGGTGTCTGAGTGGGCAGTTGGTTAATTCTACGATGATATACTTGGGATGATGTTATTGTTTTCTCCCCAGACTTCACCTCTCATTTTTATCATCTGGAACAAGTGCTCCAGGCCATGGAGAAGTATGGTTTGAAGTTGCGACCGGACAAGTGTCAACTTTTCCGGAAGGAAGTAAAGTTTCTGGGCCACTGTGTTAGCTCTGAAGTTTCATCCGATCCAGAGAAAGTGTCAGCAGTGCAAGAGGGGGAACCTCCCAAGACTGTTCAACAAGTGAGGTCTTTCCTGGGTTTTGTGGGATGTTACAGGTGCTTTATTAAGGACTTCTCAAAAATTGCTAAGCCCCTGAACCAACTCCTCGTGGGCACTGGGCGCTCTCGTAGGCTTGGACTCCGAGTGTGATGCAGCTGTGCTGCTATCCTTCTGCTGTATGAGCCTCTGCTGGAGAGAACGAGAAATTGCTGTGCTGACCCTAGCCTCTGCTGTCTGAGCCACTGCTGGAGAGGACAAAAGCTGCTGTGCTGACACTATCCTTCTGCTGTGTGAGCCTCTGCTGGAGAGAACAAGAAATTGCTGTGCTGACCCTAGCCTCCTGCTGTCCGAGCCTCTGCTGGAGAGGACAAGAAGCTGTTGTGCTGACGCTATCCTTCTGCTGTTCGAGCCTCTACTGGAGAGAACGAGAAGCTGCTGTGCTGACGCTATCCCTCTGCTGTCCGAGCCTCTGCTGGAGAGAACAAGAAGCAGCTGTGCTGACGCTGACCTTCTGCTGTTCGAGCCTCTGCTGGAGAGGACAAGATCTGCTGTGCTAACGCTGACCTTCTGCTGTACGAGTCTCTGCTGGAGAGAACGAGAAACTGCTGCTCTGGAGCTGGCCTCCTACTGTCTGGGCCTCTGCTGGGGAGAACGAGAAACTGCTCGCTGACACTAGACTCCTACTGTCTGAGCCCCTGCTGGAGAGAATGAGGAACTATTGGTGTAATTCTCCTGGGAGAAATTGCTCACTTTAAAGATAATTTAATAAATATCATTTTGAATTTATTCTTTGTCCTGACATCATTGAGGGAATACGGATTGTTCCTCAGGCTAGTTCGCAATTTAGGAGAGGCGGCTCGTGACCGTTGCCTGTGACAAACATCTGAAGACATGCAAATGGGTCTTCCAAATGGACAATGACCCCAAGCATACCTCCAAATTAGTTATAAAGTGGCTTAAGGACAATAAAGTCAAGGTATTGGAGTGGCCATCACAAAGCCCTGATCTCAATCCCATAGAAATTTGGGGGCGGCACTAAAAAGGCGAGTGCGAGCAAGAAGGCCTACAAACTAGACCCAGTTCTGTCAAGAGAAGTGAGCCAAAATTCCAGCAAACTATTGTAGAAAGCTAGTGGAAGGATACCCAAAAAGTTTGGTCCAAGTAAAACAGTTTCGGGGCTATTCTACCAAATACTAAGGAAGTGTATGTATACCTCTGATTTTGATGAAAGTGATAAAAAAAAATTCATAAAAATTATCCCTTTCTCAATTCTGACATTTAACAAATACAGAAAATATATTAATATTTATTGATCTAAAACAGAAAAATAGTTTACTCTGATTTAATGTATGGCAATAAAGAAATACAAGGTTTTATGTTTTTTTTTTCAAGTGTGTGTAAATATCTGGTTTCAACTGTATCAGTTGTTCTTACTAACACTATAGTTAACTATACTTAATGTCTTAATTTAATAGTAAATAGTTTGTGTAATCTGTACTATTCACATTCTATTCACACACTATTCAGCCCAATTTCAGATTAATTAATTGATTTCAGTGCCATTTTTTCAAGGAAAAAAAATGTTTTTGAGGCGGGACAATTCTTATTATACTTTTTACTAATTTCACGTCTGTAGTTATTTTTCAGTTGAATTCACTAATTTCCCAAAATCATCTTGAATGTTTAATTGTCAACACAGCCAAGAAATTTTAGAGAACATCACATAAGCTGACTTCATAAATTGATGTTGATTTTCCTTAAATGTTTCCGGTTGTGTTTCCTTTGGTTGGGCACTTCATTGATAGTATTGTAATTCTCTTGATGCAGCAATGCAACAAGAAATCACAGGGGGGTTTTTTATTTCAAATGAAGTAAAATAATAGATAGATTTCTTTTAAAAGGTGTCCTAACTTCTAACTAAATAACTACCTAGTCTATTTCATGTCAAATAAGGATGTTTTAAATTTTTATTGATAACACTTATTTAATTGATTAACACTCCAATTATTTAACTTTTAATTGGATTGATATACTCTATATTTGTGACAATATCTTGTAGTTGACCATGCTTGAGTCTCACACTCTCTCAGACTTCAACATGCTGCATGCAAAACACAACAATGGCAATGGTAGCTCTACTTAATCAAAAGTAATTTGAAAGAAACTGATCAAGTACTCTCTACAGTTCTTTTTTATTAACTAGAACTCTTGTATAACTAAGAATTTGTCAGTACAACATACTATTCCTATTTAACTTTACTTACTTTTTTAAAACAATCAGTTTGCATGCTTTTTTGAGTAACTTATATTTAGATTTTACAGTGCGATAAAGCAGCTGCCTGTGTAGGGTGTCAACAACAAGGCAGTCTCCTTGGTTTTGTAACAAAGACATTATGTGTTGTTCATATTAGGATTATCACTGATAACAATATATGATATATACAACAGTAAATAACTAATTTACCATTATACTGTTTTAAATACTGTACCTCATTTACCATTATACTGTTTTATACACTGTAGCTCATTCACCTTTATACTGTTTTCTCCAGGCAGTATGTCATACCTAATGGAATTGGGAATCTGAGAGAAATATACAATGGATCCCTGGACAATTTCATTCTCCCCCAGTAACTTCCCCCGTAATCTGTCTGGATTCCCCATCTATGATGGCATTTTGCTCGACAACATATCCGAAGAAGGCCTGAGAAATGAGACCGACCAGAGCTTGACCAAAACGAACACAGTCGTCATCACCTTCATGTATTTTGTGGTATGTGCTATTGGTCTTTGTGGAAATGCTCTGGTCATCTATGTCATCCTGCGCTATGCCAAGATGAAGACGGTTACAAATATCTACATCCTGAACTTGGCAGTGGCAGATGTTCTGTTCATGCTAGGTTTACCCTTCATCGCTATCCAGTTAGCGCTGGTGCACTGGCCATTTGGGGGAGCTCTGTGCCGCGTGGTCATGACTGTAGATTCTCTCAATCAGTTCACCAGTATTTTCTGTCTGATGGTGATGAGCATTGATCGATACCTGGCTGTGGTGCACCCCATAAAGTCGACCAAATGGAGGAAGCCCCATGTCGCAAAAGCCATCAACCTGGCCGTGTGGGTTGTGTCGCTCATCGTCAACCTTCCGATTATAATCTACAGTGGACTGATCACCAAACCTGATGGCTGCTTCTGCACTATTGTGTGGCCAGAGCCACAGGAGGCCTACTACACCGCCTTCATGTTCTACACTTCCTTCCTGGGTTTCTTCCTACCTCTAGTGGTCATAAGTCTATGCTATTTGTTAATTATCATCAAGGTAAAGTCTTCAGGAATCAGGGTGTGCTCTAGCAAACGAAAGCGCTCTGAAAAGAAGGTGACGCGTATGGTGTCCGTTGTGGTCGCCGTCTTCGTGTTTTGCTGGCTGCCTTTCTACATCTTCAATGTGACATCAGTTACAGGCACCATTAGCACTACGCCTTTTATAAGGAGCATGTTTGCTTTTGTTGTGGTGTTGGGATACGCCAATAGCTGTGCCAACCCGATATTATACGCGTTCCTGTCAGAGAACTTCAAAAAAAGCTTCCAGAATGTTCTGTGCTTGAAAAAAGCCGTTGGTTTGGATGATGTTGAGTGCACTGACAGCAAACAGAGGTCACAAATAACGAATGATCCAAAAGAAACTAAAAACGCACAGCTAAATGGAGACCTGCAAACCAAGGGTCAGAAAAAACAAGGGTCACTACTCAGCAAACTATGAACTCTTTGCCACAGCACACATGGAATACACAAAGAAAATAAGAGGAAGCACAGAGTGCCCACAGTGATGGCTTGGTTTCCTAAATTTACATAATTAAATCTGATAACTTATCTTTTTTTGGTTCCCACCAAATATTTTCATTGGTTAACACCTGAAAAATGCATTGTTGATAATTGTTACTCTGAAGCTGTTATTTATAAAGTATATTTATGGAGTTCTTAAGCAAACCATGGTCGTAAGAACAGACTAAGGAGTTCTACGGTGTCATTGTATTAAAAGAGAACTTGGTCATCTTTCATTTATCTTTTATCTATGGAGACAAAATCATAGTGTCAGTAGCAAACAACAACAAAACCATATATTATTCATTGCACTGTAAATTATGCCTTGTGGGAGTTTTAAATGTATTTTGTGTTGTTTTTCTCTACTCATATAGAATTTGGTGAGTATTGAACTGCAAGATGTATCACTCTATTGTTGCATTGTAAACATGTAAATATTATTTTCTAGAGTTCGACATCTAACTATTCTGACTGCTTTTCATTTAGCCAAAAATAGTGCCAATGGTCTCTCTCATAATTTTTAATTCTGCCATGTCATCTAATGGGAATCAGTTTGATCACTATACTTTGATCACAATACTCTGGCAGCAAGGACTCTGCTCTCTATCCCAATGAATCAACATACTTTAAAGCTCAGACAGTCATCTAGAGAGATCTCAGAGATTTTCCACATTTTAATAGAATGTCTATTTGAAAATGGTTAGAACGTTTTCTTTACTGTATGTTCCTTCTGAGATCAGGCAGGGATACATGTATCGTGATCGTGGAGAAACTCATTCATTCAGACGTGTTGAATTCAGTACTTTAAAACATATCTTGCCTTCTTTACTTGCTGACTAGTATTGATTGTTTACACTTTGAATGATTGGCACACATAGAAACATGTCTAACTATGTATGTAACTATGTAACTATGTACTATGTACCTAAATATTTGGTTATAATCTTTACCATTGCAAAAGGCTTTATTCGAGTCAGCACTTCCACCCTTCAGAACTGCAGAACCATACGTCATAGCAGTGTGAGGATGACGGCGCTACTGTAAGACTGGAAAACTGGGAACTGGATGAAGAGGTAGACCACTGGTCTATGAGACAAAGGACTTGCGTGCAAACTAACATTTGAACACCTCTCACACACACACACTCCTTCTCTGCATCCCCAACTCTTGCAGAGATCACCCAAACTCACAAGAATTTATATGGTTTTAATTTTGACAACTATCATTAAGTTTTCTACATGTGTTTAGTATTATTTGAAATGTCTCAGTGTGAATGGTACAAGTGTCCTATTTCCAAATAAGTAAAACAAAATGTAATAAGGTTTTTAAGAGTTTAGGAATAACTGGCACTCAAAGGAATGTGGTCTCTGCTTCCAAAAGGGAACACAGTAAATTTCCACTAAACTCTTGTTTTACACAAATGAGGTTTGGCTATATAAGGAAAATGCAACAAGAGTTCAGGGCTCTTTTCTGTGTTCAGATTAGCCCGTGTGGTTGAGGGTCTTGCGACTCTTAGCTCACGTACGTAGCATACAATGTCAGGATTTTCCTCTTTGTTCTAGAACATTTGATGGTTTGCATTGATTTTCTTTCAATTGGTCATGGAATTGTAATAATACATTTACCTGACATAATAAATTCTTATATTTGATTATTCTAACTGACTTTACCTTTATTGTCATTAGAGTTAAAAGGAATAGTCAAACATTAACGAATATTTAATGATGCACAGATATCATTGAAAAACTTACGGCCGCGAACACTTACATTTTCTTATCAACAGTGGAAACAACTTAAAATACTCTATCATTTCTGGTCAGAGAGAAAATAATAATACATTGTTTGCAACTACTTTTATTTGTGTAAACTCACAATAACAAGACGTTGTGCTTCTGTAAAATAAAATAAATCCGTCAGGCGCATTTTCATGATCTCTGTGAACTCGAGCGCGAGAACCGAAATGTACACTGATTTAGAAAACAATAGTTTATTAATAAACAATTAAAATGCCTCATTATTGTTTTCAGACACATTTATTTTAGCCTATAACTCCCCAATAAATCACCTTCTGTAGGCTGTGGTTATGGCTCTTCTCATTCAGCGCTGCGGGAAAACATAATTTCCAGTTTCTAAATTTGGCCTTAGAAAACCAGTAAATATATATTTATATAATATAATTAATTGTGAATATTTTAAATGTTTAATGAAGGGCCAAAAATCATAAACAAAAATCTGAAAATTCTTCGATTTTTTTTTTTTTTTTTTTTTGCGCAGCATTTGATGTACATTCAAATTAAAATTTTGCGGTTTAAAAATACAACAATCGCTCATTTTTCGTTTTGTAATTAAGTGTTAAATAAGGTTTAAAGTATTGCACAAATCTGTAATGGAAACTGTAGTGAACTTTTTCTTCTAAAGTGTAGGAACTCGGAAGCGAAGACCAGGAGACTCGGTTGTATCTTTTTAAGCAGGATTCTTTATTGCTGTTGCCAGTGTTGGGGAAGCTACTCTGAAACTGTAGTTTGACAAGCTACAAGCTACTCGAACGTTAAAGGTATAGCGGAGGATCTTTCCGAAATTTAGAGAAGACCCGCCCTCTTCAATTTTTAAAAAAAATGCAAATGTCAAATGCCCGTCCGTGTTTTATTTACTTATTATACTGATCGATTGAGTGACCGAGGGCTCAAGACATGATATGTGCAACCCTGTATCACACGAAATACGTTCTGAGGAAACTATTTTGCAAATCGCAAATGTTACATGGCAACATATGAGCAGTGCTATTACGTTGGTCCTTAACCTAACATGTCTCATTGTTAATACTTAGGTATTAATACGTTATTTTTATACATGGAGAAGTAGCTTGTTGCGTTTGTGTAATAATAAACACAGTTTTAGAATATGAACACATGAACACACACGGTTTTAGAATATTTCAGCGCGATACCATTTACCATTTGGTCAAAAGGCTACTTTAGACAAATTGAGATGTTTACCGTGTCTATGCGGTGCATGACTTGTGCCAGGGCTAGCATTGCTAAGTCGCTTGCATTAACTTTTACTAGTGATTTTAAATGGATTTCTCCAAATAGCATGACAAACTTTACCTGTCTAGTAGAATCTTCGCGACTGCGGCATCAGTGAGAAGCCCGACCTGTGCTTTTAGCGCACGCCAGCGTGTGATATCCACCCAAAATCACTCTGGTCTTGTTTCTATATTCTGCGGCCTTTCTCTTCTTATCATACACTTCGTATACATTTTTTCTCTTTCGACCCTCAGTCATTTTCAAAGGAATGGCTGAAACCGTAACTCTGACATAATACACCAGAAAGTGAAAACTACATAGAGATGAGCACGTACGACGGCCTTACGTAAACATATCACCAGAATGATTGACACTTAGGTGGATCAATAGTATAGACTACCCACCCGGAAAAAGAAAATCCTCCGCTATACCTTTAAAGTAGTTAAACTACAGTCAAGCTTCCCTTTTGGAAAAGTAGTTAGCTACACTACAAGTTACTATCAAAAAGTATAGCTATATTGAAACTACTTTTGCTTTTTGAACAACATGTTAATATTGTTTTACAACATGATAAATATTATTTTACATATTATTATTATAACATGTTAAAAAATTATATATTATAAATAACTGAATAAGTGTCTGATGAATGTTTTAATTAAAATATTTAGTGTTTAAAACAATGCAATACAATTATGATTTCATAGAGTATTGTTTTATTACACACAACACTCAAATATCTCAGACTGTTTGTCAAAAGTGTAAAATTGCAACAAATAGCCTACAACATATACATCCAAGAACAAAATATACATCCAACGTAAATTGCATGTAGAACATTTTCTCAAAAATACTGATTGAACTTGGACAAATAAGGCCATGGGTAATTAACGTTAGTTGTTTCTGCATCCTCCAAATCTGCCGTCACCTCTTGCTCCATCATGGATAATCATAATATTGGTGTGTCACTGTCAACCATAGACAGTAAAAGAAATGGACAGAGCGATCTCATTGGAACTCCATTGAGACGATTGAAGCCCGTTATGGGTGATTTTTTAGCACTTCCGTCCCTGACGCGCAGACTCATACAGAGCTAGACTACGTAGATGTGACGTGAGTGAACCGTTTGACTTCTAGTGCGGTGGCATGAGAAATCTGAATCATTCCCTCCTGAAACATGCGCAGAGGCAGAGAGTATGAATAGGAGCTGTCCACGGGCTAGGAGAAGGAGATAAGTTTGCTAGGTATTCTGATTAATTATTTTGTCATTTTGCCTCCACGTTTCCCGATTGCGCACAAGCTTCTTCTCGTGTCTATACGGTAATCTCAAAACTGTGCGACAGAGAGTCGCGTGGGTATGACGCAATCGTTAGCCTACTTTCACTAAAACTGCTTCTACGGGGCCATAACATAAGCTACAAGGTAATGGAGCTATTTATACATTGTCGAGTTTCTTTAGAAATAAATAAAGGACAAATGGGGTCTTCAAACGCCTCAGATGTAAAGTTATTCACTGTCAAAGTGACGCCAAAATGAACGGGAGTCAATGGGAATGCTAACGCAAGTGAAGTTCTGCCACAAGATGTCAGCTCCCGCGAGGCTTCAACTTCCGGTCGATGGATTACCCCCTTGCTGTCAACCCACTTCTTTCCGTCAGTGAACCGTTAGCTGCAAGACGCGTGATTAAACAACAGGTGGTGGTAATGGCAAAAAATGAGTTTGCAATCTAACAAGAAGAAGAATATCCTTGCATCGTGCTGATTCATTCGCGCTGGCTCGACAAACGCAATGTAGCTTTTGCTCGCGCTACACCGCTACTTGCTGCAAAAAGTAGTTAGCTACTGGAAAAGCTACACTGTTTAAAAAGCAACTGAGCTACTGCCAAGCTACTGAAAAATGTAGTTAAGTTAGTAGCATCGCTACTTGTAGTTAACTACTCCCCAACACTGGCTGTTGCATCGCTGTAGTCTGCTTCGTCCAAAAATCTTAGCCAAGTCTAACTAAAACAGAATAGACCTTATGTAGCCCCGCCCCTTTTCAGCGCTGCGCTCGTTGTCTTTTGTCTTCCGGTCTGTATTTTCACAGTGTTCTTGCCTATTTATGAATGAACAGCTTGTTTTAAAATCTTCCCGGTCTACTGACATTTGTTAAGACATCTGCTTTAAACATTACAATCCTCATGATAACATTCATTAACTTTACATTTGAGTAAATCCACTTCAAAAGTTAATTACTCCTGGAGCGACAGCAAAAACGGAGGTTCAAAGACAATATTCTAAAGATGGCGGCGCCCTTGATTCTCTGGTGCATACATTTTAGCTGATATACCTTTCAAGGCGGAGGGGTTACACAGAGGTGGAGACACTGAAACAAAAGCATGCAAAAGAGGCATAGGATTCAGCTGGTTACCAGAAATTCCCCAGTCCTGATCTCATCAGCATAGCAGCACTGCAACATGCTATATAATTGTCACCATTGTTGCGAATCACAAGCTGATTCTTGATGTCTGTGTCCAAATGAAATGTTTTTTTTTTTCTTTTGAATAGAAAAGCATTTTAGAAATATTTTGGATAATATTTAAATTATTGAAAATATTACATTGTGTAATCAAAAGTTTAAACTCTACAAATGAGTTTTGTGACAAATGATGATTGTCAAAACATAACAAATATCACCTCATAAGCTTTTCATGTTGTTCATCTGACTGTTATAACAGAGTTATAACTCAGGTACAGAAGTCAAACCAAACCTAATAAGGGTCAAGAGCCCAACTGAAGCAAAGACTGACCACCATGATGGTGACTTCATAAAATGTGACAAGAAAACATCCCTACAGCTTCTGAAACAGAAGTGCTTCTGAACAGCAGTGTTTTACTGTTGCTTAAGAAGTGTTACTTTAACATCAATGTAAATCACAGGGTTTAGAGTTATCCTACATTAGATTTATTTAACAAAAGAAACTAAATAATCAAATCGTTAGCTCCATAGCATAATTGCTTACTTAAAAAAAATAAATGAAGTAGGCAATTATGCTATGAGGCTAACAAAATGTAAAAATAAAAGACTGCTTAGTTTTCACTCTATGAATTAGATACACTTCTTATTAAAGCTACAAAAATTATTTAGCCAAGAGCAGTGAGTTATTTTCTCATTGTCTTTTGTTCATGACCCCAGGTTGCATGCTGTTGTGGTATTTGCGATATTTTGATCATTTTTATATATTGTGCAGTCCTACCTTTTATGCAAATACCATAAAATAAAATAATTTTTTTGTGAAATTCATGTTTGAAAAATTGTTCTCCAAGTGAGACAGCAGAACACAGAATGATTCTGTTGAGACAGTTATTGCAAACAGTTACATATTCTTTTAATAGAAATAGTAATTTTAAAATGTAATCTGTATTCATACTAGTGTTAGACTGAATAATGAAACATAAACGCATACATCTCTGTTATGAATAACCACCATTTATAGCCAATAACAGCCAATATAACCAATAATGCCATATTTTTTATGCCTCTTGTCATTTTTATTAGGGAAGGACATGCCTGAAGGACCCCGCTGTGCCAACCATTTTCTCTTTCTCCACGGACTATGAACAACAGCCAAAAAGAAGATGCTTGGTAAGTATTGATGAGGTGGTAAGTGGCATCCCTATTTCAGCTGTAAATAGCAATGAGGAGGTTGCATATGTAGACAATAGGAGTAGTGCCAACAGCTATGCTGTCAATAAGAGCAATGTCATGATGATGGAAGACAGGCCTTTGTTGCTCAAGATGTCCTGCATGATGACATTACTCTGACAGCGAATGTGTGTGAGGATTTTGGTTTGGGTAGCAGCTTTCAGCTCACAAATCGGAGTGGAAAACAATCACACTTTGGTTCTTTGAGTGATCACTGCTACTATATTTCAGAGTCTCCCAAAACAATTAAAAGGAAAGCTTACGAGGTAAAGAACAAGCTATGTGTAGCTCGCAAAAAGCTGAAGTTGAAAAGGCAACAGACAAGGAGACTAGGGTAAGGCAAGGGTTTCTTCCTTGATAGGTGTTATCAAAGTGCTTCAGAAGAAACTTATAATTTCAAGTGAATGTGCCTCTCTTCTTGAAAGTCTGGATGATGTTCCCCGGGAGATATTTCAGAGAGAGTCCAAAAGAAGAAAAGGTTTGTTTTTTTTCTGAAAATATGAAGCAATTCGCAACTACTCTTCACTTCTACTCTCCAAAGGCCTATGAATATGTGAGAGAGAAGTTTCTCTTGGCTTTGCCTCATCCTCAGACTATACGAAAATGGTACAGTAGCATCTCTGCAGATCCTGGATATACTGTTGCGTCATTCACAGCTTTAAAAAAGTCATGTTGCTGAGCAGAAGAAAGTTGGTAAGGACACAGTTTGCTCATTGATAATGGATGAAATGGACATTCATAAGAAAACTGAGTTTGGCAGGGACCAAATTCATGGCTATGTTGACATTGGAGGTGGTGAGATAGAAAATGTTGTGGCAACACAAGCACTGGTCCTCATGGTTGTTGCAATCAATGAGTCTTGGACGATTCCCATTGCTTACTTTCTAATCAACAGCATGACAGGAACAGAGAGAGCAAGCATTATCCGAGAGAGCCTTGTTAGGCTTCATGAAATCGGAGTTAGGGTTGTCTCCTTGACGTGTGATGGACCCTCCCAAAACATAGCAATGATCAGGGAGTTTGGTGCTACCTTGTACATCATGGACATGAGACCTTACTTTCTCCACCACACACAAAAAGTCCATGTTCTCTTGGATCCATGTCATATGCTCAAGCTTCTTCGGAATGTGTTCTCAACAGTTGAGGTTCTGGTAAGAGAAGATGGCCAGCAGATAAGGTGGCGGTACATTGAGGAGCTCCACAAGGAAGAATTGCGTCTTGGTAACAAACTAAAGATGGCGCACATTCAGTGGCGAAATCAAAAAATGAAAGTCAATCTTGCAGCCCAGCTCTTCAGCAGCAGTGTGGCTGATGCCCTAGAGTATTGTGAGCAGGAGCTGAAGTATTCCCAGTTCAGTGGATGTGCAGCCACAGTTCAATTCACAATAGATGCAGCCTTTGATATCCTTAATAGCCGCAACCCACTTGGCAAAGGACACAAAGCGCCCATCAAGCTAACTACTAAACACCGTGCTAAGGGTATTTTAAAAGAAACTTGAGTCACTTCTCCTTGGGCTCAAAATTAAAGGAAGAGACACTGTATTCCACACAGAAAAAGACACCCATCTATGGTTTCATTGCTTGTGGCAGAAGTGTGATCTTCGAAGACCTGGTAGAGCAGCCAGCTGCCCCATGCCGATACCTTCTGACCTACAAACTCGGTCAGGACCACTTGGAGTTGTTTTTTCTCTGCAGTCAGAGCACGTGGAGGTTACAACAACAACCCCAATGTAAGGCAGTTTTGAGGGGCATATAAGCGCCTCCTTGTAAGACATCAGGTGAAAAGGGGCACAGGCAACTGTCTCCTTCGAGACAACAAAACCATACTTGACTCAACAATTGGGACTGTAAACATCGCTCGCCGGGTGAATGAGGAGCCTGTGGAAGTGCTTGTGCCTGAGGATGACTCCCTCTCTGACCTTCCAGATGTTGACAATCTATCTGAGTACAAGTAAGCAGCAATCTCTTACATCACAGGCTCCATTGTGAAAAAGATGAAAGAGAAGGTTACTTGCATGCCTTGCTCACAAGCATTCACCTCAGATGACTTGGTGCATCGATTCATTAGATTTAAGGACAGAGGTGGCCTACAGAAACCATCTCCAGGCATCACTGCAGTTTGCCAAGCTACGGAAAGATGCTGCTAAAAACCTATGAGGGAAGTGCTCCACAGGGAAGAGGAACAACAGCAGCCATTGTCACCCAGGCAGGGCTCTAGAGTGCGACCATTTTGGTCGCACATGCGATTTCAACGATGGCAATTTCTCTTGGAGAAAAACTCTGAATCAGACGAGCACACGGACGTTTGTGTTGTGATAGTTTCGCCTTCAGAACATACAGGTATCATGCAGTAATTCACCATACAGAAATAAATACAAACGCGGAGTAATTTACTAATGTGTTTACAAATGTAACGTGAACGGGGTTTGTTGTTGTGGGAAGAAAGAGGCATGAACCGGCGAACATTTAAACATTTTAATAGTAAAATGAACAAATACAAAACGAAAGTAAGCCGGCGTAACACACAACAGAAAAAAAAAAACATAAAATCAGGCCTGTTTCTCTCTCGATCTGTCGATCTGATCATCGCTCCCCATTTTATGCATTCGCTCTTTCGTGAGAGACGCACTGGCGCGCACCTCACAGGTGTCTTTCATTATCACTCACGCCACCGGCCTCGCGCAGCACGCCATCCTCTTACATCCCTCGCCCTCGATCGTCCTGCTCGCCACAGCCAACTAAGACATTTTGTTTGAAATGAATTTCAAACTCTTACTCTGGTGACAGCTAATGTTAGCGTTGTAGACGGAAGAGTGAATTCTCTGTTTGCGCTGTTCCGGTGGGTGGGTTAGTGGGTGTGGCTTGCGGAGCTGTGCAATGCAGGGGCATTCTGGGAACTGTAGTTTTTTTAACACAAATGCGCCCCTTGGTTATTTTCTGTCTTTTCTCGGTCAAGAGGGCACCAAATTAAAAAATTATTTTACATTTCGACTACATATATGATCAACTTTCAATAAAGATTAATGTTGCAATGGGTGAAATGCTCCTTTAATCATGCACTTTCCGAAAAGTGATCGTCTGCTGAAAACTGATGTTTGTAAGGCCTAGTTATGTCTAATATCTTTGTTTATATTTGGAAAAGGGCTCTATAGGCTGGTTAACATGACTTACTACCGACTTCGATATAAAATGAAGACGATTTTGCAATTATCCTCATGACTGCATTGTTTTACTTGCTGTACTGATAGGCCTACCAACCAATTCAGTCCTTTTTACCTGTTAAAATACTTCTAAATGGCCAATAAAACTCATGAAATGAAGTATTTCACTTACCAGAAAATGATTGAAGCCTTTTCTTATTGACTGAAAGGTTATTTCTGCCCTGAAATTGTCCTGCTGTACTGAGGCCTACCAACCAATTCAAGGAAGGCAAGGCAAGGCAAGGCAAGTTTATTTATATAGCACATTTCATACACAGTGGCAATTCAAAGTGCTTTACGTGGAAAAATTAAAATAATCAAAGGAAATCAGAATAATTAAAACAGTTTAGAATAAAAAAAATCATAATAATAAAAAATAATTAAAACAATTTAGAATCAAAAAATAAAATGAAGTACAGTAAAAACAATTCAGTCCTTTTTACCTGTTAAAATACTTCTAAATGGCCAATAAAACTCATGAAATGAAGTATTTTACATACCAGAAAATGATTGAAGCCTTTTCTTATTGACTGAAAGGTTATTTCTGCCCTGAAATTAGTTGATTTCATTCAGAAGAGCTATATTTATATACAGTTATTAGCTCACCTAGTAATTTTTACCTCTTAAAATACATTTAAATGGCCAATGAAACACATAAAATGCAGTAGCCTATTTCACAAAGCAGAAAGTGGTTGAAGAGACTTGGCAATATAGCTCCAGCAGACAGATGTCAGTTTTGGGTGGATGATCAGTTTTCGGCATGACACCGGTGAATGCCAGTACATAAAGGCAATCTGTCTAGGGTTGAGACCAGCACGTAAATTGTCACATATCACTCCAATAATAGTAAGCGTCCTGTGCATGTAAAGTGCTAAACTGTGACCAGCAGCAGTGTCCTGTTACACTCCAGTGATCAAGATCTGGTTGTCTAATGTTAAGATAACATAAATAATTTTAAGTGTAAGATTTATGGGGCTATTGGTCTAAAACTGCACTGTTTTTTTATTGTAGGATTTCCAATGGCCACACGAAGAAGAAAACCACCAACACAGGATGCCATACAACATGCTGTGAAGGCCCTTGACAAGACAACAGAGTTAGAAGTGCAATACATCAACTCTTTTAAAGGTATTATTTTTGATAAATTGCTGTTCACTTTATTGAAAGCACTTTAATTGAGTACAGCAAAAATAGACTGGGCGCTGAAACCACGCTTCACTGCTGCTCACGTGCCGCTCCTGCTCGCGGTGTGAATGCACTCAGTGATTAACATGCTCACACGACGCTCCTGCTCAACGCTCCAGCTCGCGGTGTGAATGCAGTCATTGATTAACATGCTCACGCGACGCTCCGGCTCCCGGTGTGAATGCACTCATTGATTAACATAGTGTTAGTTTCACTCACGTAGCAGTATGGGAAGACAACAACAACGTCATTGCACCCTGACTGAGTCCTAAAATGTTGTATTCGTTTTTTTCATATTCGTCATTTGGTGCGCTTTAATCTCTGACTCTATATTCGTTCCGGTTAAATCACACAAACATAGTACACACAAACATGCAACTGATAAACATAATCGGTTTTAATCAAAGAGAAAAAGCAAAAAAATAACAGATACGAGTGCGGATTAGAACCCACAACCTCTGTCACGCTTGGCAAAAGTTCTGCCACTGGACTTTTGAAGTGCTTGCGTGTCATCGTCGGATCTCTGTATTTCTTCACGTGAAAATTCTTGCCACAAACACATAATACATCTCATTAAACGACAAATTAAACACAATGTATTATTTTTATCGATTGCTGGACATCGATATGTTATTGTACATATGTGTACATCTGATTTATGATTTAGCATTGTCTTATACTTTTTCGCGCTGCCTGTGAATATCCTGAATGTGACTTGCAGAAAGATGTGCGCCACCATAAATGCGCATGCACAGACCGTGTGCCAGAATACAGTTCTCTTTCGCGCTGGATTATGCCAAAATGGCTTACACAGTTAGTTTTTTTTTATCCAGACATCAATTATTGATCATTATAGATGTTATCAATCATTTAGTTTTTACTGTATTGCTTATTTCAGAATTATTTGAGGCAATAATGTTTATCAAACATTGAGCCAAGAATTGAGGATCTTTGGCAGGGGTGTGCAATATGACGATTTTTGATCGTGGATGATTAAAATGTCTCCACGATCTGCTTTTGAAGAATCGTGTTACAGTGCATTCTATCAGTTCAGTTCTGGCGCCTCTGTCTCAACCTATGGTCTCAACGGTACAACGCGACGTAATCACATGTAATGAATAGGTACGGAACACTGCAATTTACAAAAGTTCATTATTTGCAGCCTTGCCGGTTAAACATTTAATTCACGCGCTGATGCGCTGTTCTAACGTGCGCTTTCCTGAGCGCATACACCCGATGCTCATAGGCACTAGAAGCCTGACATAGCCTACAATGTTTACATAAACAGAAAAAAATATATATATTTTCTCCTCTTTTCCACCTCACCAACGATAACTTCTACTTCACAAAGTTCCTTTCTTTTTAATTCATCCCTGTGTTTAACATGATTTCGCAATTGATGAATATTAACTTGTGGGCATTTCACGGACTATTTACGGGCAACTATGGGCGTGTCATGAAGCCGCAAAAGCAATTCTACATTTAGAATTGATTGACAATGACAGTGACAATGTATTTGTATAGCACTATTAAAAACAACAGCTGTTGACCAATGTGCTTTCCACATAGACTTACACATCAATAGGGAACTTATAAAATAAAAATAAAACACACATAGAAAACAAATAAAATACATATAAAAGCAAAGTCTTTAATCAAAAGCTTTTGAAAATAAGTATGTTTTAAGCTTTGATTTAAAAATGGTAAGAGATGGAGCCTGTCTTAAGTTAATTGGAAGAGTATTCCAAAGTCTGGGTGCAGCGATGCTAAACGCTCGATTTCCTCTGCGCTTTAACCAAGATTTTGGGTTGGACAGTAGGGCCAGATTTGAGGAGCATAGAGACCTTGTAGGCTTTTGTTCTATTAATAATTCTGCTAGATACGTTGGTGCTAATCCATTCAAAGATTTATAAACTAAAAGTAATACTTCAAATTCTATTCTATAACACACCGGTAACCAGTGCAATGATTTAAGGATCGGTGTGATATGCTCTCTCTTTTTTTTTCCACACAGGAAATGGGCCATAGCATTTTGAACAAGTTGTAGACGAGATAGTGTTTGCTGACTAATTCCCAGATATAATGAGTTACAATAGTTCAATCTCGCTGAAATAAATACATGAATTAATTTCTCAAGATCTTTAAAAGAGAGAAACGGTTTTGCTTTAACGAGCAGACGTAGCTGATAAAAACACGATTTTACCACAGAATTTATTTGACGATCAAATTTTAAATTATCATCTAAAACAAAACCCAAATCTTTCACCCAGGGTCTCAAATAGATGGACTCCCCCAGATTTAAGTTTACAGATTTTGATTGTGATCCATTAAGGGAAAAATGCGTAGGATGTGCGTGCGTACTGTTTTATAAATCTGAATATTTCTGTGCGTACGCACGTCCTATGTTTCATCCGTACGCCACTTCTGACGCAAATCCTACGTAAAGATTTATAAATGAGGCCCCAGGTCTCACATTAACATCACCTACCGGCAAGCTTCTGTAAAAAATGCAGATGATGCCTACGATTAGGCCTAATAATAATATCAACAATAAAACATACATTAATAAACAGAGGTCTGGTGCCAATTCCCAATTATAGTAATAGTTTAGTAATGATAATAGGCCTACTGATGATAATATTAATAATAATAACAACAACACTAAAGCATGTAACCTCAATTATATAGCCTAGTAATGATGATTGGCCTATACTACTCATTATATTAATAATAATATTAATTATTGGGGTGAGTTTGGCACTAGGGCCGCACTGCTATGAACCAGCTTTGGGGGGGCCCAGCTTGCAAAAAGTTGAGAACCCCTGCTTTATAAAATGGTGCTATACTCTCAAGGTGAATGTTTGTCTCCTTTTAGCCTAGACTGCAAAGTGTGACTTAAAAACACAGCTGGGACTTTGATTCCAAGAGGGTGTTCATTTATTTATTATTATTCATTCCAGAAATGGGGGTTACATTTGTCCTGCTTTTGATGAAATCAAAATTTGCTTTAGGTTTCTGCTGTTTGTACTTATTGCTTTCCTTAAAAAAATCGTAAATCGAATAAAAAAAATAATAAAATAAAATCTGAGATTTTATTATTAGGCCATATTACAGCCAATCTTAGGCTGCAAAAGTGTAATTATCTATGTGTGTGCACTAGGGCGAGGGGTGTTTGCCAAGTCCCATTTCAGAGAAGGAGACTTTGTGGTGGAATACAGAGGAGAATTGATCAATTCTGAAGAATCTCAGAGGAGGAGGTGGACATATCACAATAGATGTGGTGTTTTCATGTTTGACTTCTACTGGCAAGAAAAAACATGGTGGTAAGGCTTGCCCATCAGTCGAGTTCATATCGCAAACAGATGTGTGATAAAAAATTTCTTGTTTTTTGCAACTGTAGCCATCATGTAATTATAATGTAATTATACTGAGCCTAATCTGTACCTTTTTGGTTTGTCACCTTTCAAATGTATTGATGCAGCTAGAGAGGATTCCAGTTTTGGGCGTCTGGTTAATGATTGCCACAAGAATCTGAAAAATGAAGAGGGTCATAACAGCGGGCAAACCACACCTCTGCCTATTTGCTTTAAAGGACATTACTGAAGGAGAAGAGATAACTTATGACTATGGTGGAATTGATTTGCCTTGGAGGAAACAGGTTTGTCAAAAAAAAATTGAATATTGGCTTTGTTGTAAAAAAAGTCAGAATGATAGATTTATTTTACCCAGATTTAAACCAATACTGATGTTTCTGCCTCAGATTAGTTTTGCCTAGTTCGGTATAACTTCTAAACAATTTTTAAAAGATTGAATCATGCAATCATCATCTAAAAGACCAAATCAATTTAAACACATTTTACAGATATACGTTGTGTACAGTATATTACACTTATCTCAAGTGTCCTATCACAACCACAGTTTCTTTGTACCTATTATTGAAACTTCTAAAGTCTAAACATATACATTCTACAACATGTGTCACTGAACTTTAGATGAGTTTGCTTTCTCCAAGTCATACTAGCTCTTGGCTACAGGTGAATTCAGTCATGCCACACTTCATTGTTACTACTTCCTCAACTGTGACGGTTAGAGCTGTCTTATAGCAGGCAACATAGATATGACAGAAATCATAGCCAACTTGAACCCATCAGAAGTAACTTGGATTTAGCCTCAGATACAGGAAACATCTAAACAGGCCCGGCGCCACGAGGGGGCAAAAGGGGGCAATGCCCCCTCAGATCTGATTTGTGCCCCCTCTGTTTAATTTTTGTATTCATAATTAAAAACAAAATGTTCTACCTTTTGAGTTCAAAATTTAACCTATCCGCTATGGGATTTCGAATGTTCAGTGCCGTGACATCACTGCCAGATTTAAAAGCCTTTCTGGCTCGCGTTGGTTGGCGCTGAGCCAGAGACGGATGAGCTGTTCAGCGCTGTAATATATATCACAACTATGCAGTCAATGTTTTCTACCTCATAATGTTTATTTTATATTTCAGACATTTAAATACACACACTGATATAATAATCACTGGTAAAACAATAGCCTACATTTGGAGTTTGTAAAATAGCTACACATTGATGTCTGTGGAAGCAAGTGCTGTCGTGTTGGTTGCCGCTGAGCTCGTCTGGCTCAGCGCCAACCAACCTCATAATGTTTATTTTAGATTTCAGAGAAGCACTGGTAAAATAATAGCCTACATTTGGAGTCTGGATGAAACACCGATCGCTCACTTGTTCACAAATGTCCTCCTCCGACTCACCACGGTCACGGAGAGTAACTGTTCACTGTTCAAAAACTGTTCAAAAAGTAAGAAGTGTCTTTCTAGTTTTCTTTGCCATTTCACATCTGTTACCTCCTTTCAATCGACAGCGCGTTCAATGTTGTTCAGCGAGCTAAAGCTGCTTTTCAGTCTTTCCACTCTCTATTGCAACTGGATAGATAAACAAACTGTCACTCAAAGAGAGGGAGGTACCAAGACACCTCTAACACGCGCCGATTGGCTCAAATGACCTGTCAATCAATAGTTCAGGGGTCAGCGGCCATTTTGACATATTTTTTTTTCTTCAATGTTTACGTTTCAAATGAAGTTAGACGGAGCTAGAAAATAGGAATGCGTCGAAGTTATGACAGCGCGTCGGCTAACGTGAAATGCTACAACAATGTTCCGAGGACGTTTATTGATATATGCATTTGTTATAGACTAAATACTTAATCGAATTGGATTGTATGGACGCTTTACAGTGTAACCGAACCATTTTTGTTGGAATGTAATGGATCAGTGGACTAACAGGAGCCTATTTGGTGAGTTTCTTATAGTTTTTTTTGGTTTGTTTTGGCTGTTGTTGGTCTGACAAACAGACAGATTGTACCCGCTGTGTTGATTGTATTTTAAAATGGTTTACGTCGTTCGAATCACAAGTATTTCAGGTTTCCAAAGATATGTATTGTGTGTACTTTTGTTTTGTGGAGTTTTGTCTTTCAAAATTTAAACCTCTGAAACACTGTGGGTCACGGGTGGGGCGTCGGACGACTAAGTGTTTGTTTAAATCTAAAGCAAAGGGCGTGGTTTTATTCAACCCCGCGCATTTCGGTGTCGTCGAGCGCCATTTGGTGTCGTCGAGCAAAGATCTGAACGTATGATATTATCAGCTAAAATGTAAATTATCATTAATATTCAACAATGGACATAAGAAAGTATATGCAGCGTATTTCAGACACGAAAAAGGACACTGAAAATGCAGCTGCATTTTTTGATGAGCACCAACACTCAGAGCCAGCAGCACCCAGCACAAGCGTCTACCTGGACAGCCAGGCCCAAGTGGCAGCCCCGTCTCAACCCCAACCTCCTCCGCTGCTGCTGCCTGATGACCTTGGAACAGAGAGCCCAGTCCAGGTCTGCCTGCAGTCGTACCCAGGTCGTATGTTCAATGGCAGGAAACGTTCTTTCTGCAGTGGTTGGTTTAAAGGAAGGGAATGGCTGGAATATTCACGTTCCACCGATTCAGCCTTTTGTTTTCCATGTAGAAAATTCAGTTTGGGCCCTAATGCTGACAAGGCCTTCACGCTAAATGGCTACTCTAACTGGAGACATGCAATGGATTCTTCAAAGGGGTTTTCCAGGCATGCACATGCAAAAGAGCACTTAAAATGCATGGCGCTGTGGAAAGAAAAGGAATCACGCAGCACAGCAGGAACAGAAGTGTCAACTCTGGTTAATTCAAGACAGCTAGATAGAAATCGCAAGTATTTTTCTGCAATTGTTGACATAATTGAGTTTCTTGTTTCAAACGCGCTGCCTTTCAGGGGTTCTTTGGATGCTTTTGACTCAATGGGAGAGGGGGGCAGTGGCCTTTTTTTGTCCATGATGGATTATACTCTCCGAAAAGACACAGAACTTGCTGAAGTGTATCGCACTATACCTGCCAATGCCAGATACACATCACATGACATTCAAAATGAAATCATTGGACTTATGAGTGAACTTTTAACTGAGGAAATTGTTAAAGACATAGGAAATTCATGGTACACTTTAAAGGCAGATGGGACCCAAGATGCCAAAGGCCGTGAAAACGTCTCCATCGTCATTCGCTACCTGAACGAAAAAAATGAAGTTCACGAGCGGCTGTTGTGTGTGGCAACAACTGAAAACTTTGATGCATTGTCGTTAACTAATGTTGTCTTAGCAGAGATAACACGTGCTGGTCTGAGCACAGAAAAAATTCTAAGTCAATGCTATGATGGGGCCAATGTGATGTCGGGGAAGAAGGGGGGGATGCAAAAGATTCTACAGGATAAATTGAACAGAGAAGTGCCATACATTCACTGTTTCAGCCATCAGTTACATTTGGTGGTGGTGCGCGCAATGTCAGTAGAGAATGCACTGGAAAATTTTTTTAATGTGTGTGACAACCTGTATAAATTTGTGAAGAAACCAACAGTAGCTGCCCAATACCATGGCGAAATGTTGAAAAGACTTCTCGATCAAAGGTGGACAGGTCACCTGGCAACAGCGTCTGTCATAGTAAGAAGCTATGACAACATTGTGAATTTTTTGTCTGACATAGGTTTGCGACGCGCAAACAGAGCATACAGCACAGACATAAAGCTGGAGGCTGCAGGCTTGGTGAAGTCGGTATGTGAAGCGGATTTTAAGTTCATTGCTTTGATGGTGCACAAGATCCTCCTTCTCCTAGATCCTGCAAACAAGATACTTCAGGCCAAAGAAACCGATCTGTACACTGGCCTAAAACTTGTGCAGAGTGTTTGCGAATGCATTAAGAATCTCCGGTGTGACAGTGAGTTTGAAGCATTGTGGGCTCAATGCAGTGACGAGCAACAAGCGGATTCTCCCAAACGGCGAAGATACATGACCAAGGGTCTAGAGCAGTTTGTAGTGGAAAGTTCCTGTGGACAGAGTGATGAAGCAGATGAAATAGAATGCAAAAGACTTTTCTTCAGTACTTTGGATACTGTCATTGGAGAAATGTCAGCACGGTTCAGTGAGCGTAACAGCCAATTGGTTAAAGCCCTGTGGGCTCTCGACCCTGGAAGCAATGACTTTCTGGACAGTTCAACTGTTAAACCACTCTTGGACCTAACTAAAACAGAAATTGTGGATGCTGAATTCACTGTCGCCCGACAGTTTATACTGACTCAAACTGCTCTTTCTAACAGGGAGAAATGGACCACTCTGGATGTACTGCAAACGTTTTCTGGGGCTCTAGCTGCAATGCCAACGGTTTACATCGCGCTCAGACATGGAATAACTTTTGGGGCATCTACTGCCACTTGTGAAAACTCTTTTTCCACCCTCACTAATGTGTTCACTCAGCACAGACGGAGCATGTCACATCAGAGGAAAGCGCAACTTATCCAATTGGCATTTGAGCGTGATCTAACTGCAAAATTCAAAGAGAAAGAATGGCATGAAAGGTTACTAAGGAGATTCAGTGCCAAATCAAGGAGACTGCAGCTCTTTTAAAAGGGTATAGGACATGATCTATTATCGTTACGCTGTTTAAACTTTGCTAGTCTCTGGTTACCTAGCTGTACAGTTGCATGGAGTGTTTTAGGGAGCACTGTATTTAAAAATATGTCATTCCAAAGTGAGATCTCAGTGTGTATTATTCATTGATGGCAAAATAAAGTTAAGCCCCCTTAAAAATTTTACATGCCCCCTCTGTCATTTCATCCTGCAGCCGGGCCTGCATCTAAACATTGCCACCACATGCATGTCTCACATGTGTTAAAGGGTACCTATTATGGCATTTAAAATGTTCCTAATATTGTTCTGGGAGTCCCCAACAACAGTTTTACAAGCATGCAATGACAAAAAAACACTTTTGTTGTCTTATAATATGCATTTATTTTTACCTGATTTGCCCACCGACTCCCATAATAATCGTTTTAGCGAGTCCTTTTCCAAAACCCGCCTTTGCATGACGCTAATCTGCGGTGATTGGTCAGATGACCTAGTCAGTTGTGATTGGTATTCTCTGTGCAGAAAAACGGAACTCTTATTACCTTAAATGGGTTTTCAACTCCAGTCCTCTCGACCCACTGCTCTGCATATTGTGTATGTCTCCCTTATTTAACACACCTGATTCAGATCCTCAGCTCGTTAGGTTAGGATAGAGCCGGCTCGCGAATCCATACTTTATAGCATTTAGGTTTGTGAAGCAATCATCTTCAAAATGACGCGAACACAGAACAAGGTTTGGGCTATACTTGTGTGGTATATAGCAGTACTTGTATATGAACTGCAGCCACTTAGTCTTCAAATACTCCTCACTTGGCAGGTGAAAAAAGTTCGCTTTTGCGTCTCACTTCAAAACACAGCGTCTCGTCGACATGATTGTTTTCCGAAGCCCAGATCTCGAAAAACGACAGAGTCCAAAAAGGGGCGGTGGGTCCAAACCTCCATGCTCTCAGACCTCCCTGGCCAGCCCAGGCAGGGTGGCCCGTCCTGGGCCAGTTTCAGATTTGCCCGCCACCCCTGGAGCTCCGGTTTTCCCTGGCGTCTCCGAGCGCAATAAGTGGGCGTTTCTTATTCAAATAACTTGTCAAGTTGACGTCAACTAGACAAAGGAAAAGCATCGTTCTTCAAACGATTCATATCAGCGACTAAGAGTCGACTCTTACTTTTGAAAGACAATAACTTGGGCGCTCGCGGACGCTGGAGAAGATGGCCGCTTAAACTGTAGCTCTGCTCCTGTTTGTTAATAATTTGCTACTCTCTTTGTTTTAAGTCAACGAATCTCTTAGTTAATAGACTCTACAAACGACTAACATGTCTGAGACTCAAGATTCAAAGGATTTTCCACTTTTCACAACTTCGCGATCACAGAAAAAGAAGAAACAAACTGCGTCAGCAGAAACGTCTTCTTCCCCAACGAAACAAACTGACCCAGTTTTGAACGAAATACGAGCGCTTAATGCTCGATTGGGGAACATCGATGGTCGTTTTGACACTATCGAGAGTCGTCTCGATGCCATATCCACCTCTGTTTCTGCAGTGCACGAGACTTTATCCAATTTATCACAAAGAGTATCCTCGAACGAATCCCGTTTAACGGAAGCTGAAAACAGAATCTCTACCACAGAAGACGCTCTACAAGCCCGCGGGGGTGAGTTTTCGACGCTGAAGAAAACGGTAGTCCAACTTCAAGCTAAAGTGGATGATTTAGAAAACAGAGGAAGACGCAAAAATCTTCGCATTGTCGGTCTACCCGAAAAAGCTGAGAGATCAACTCCGCTCGCTCAATTTCTGAGAGAAATGATACCGAAATGGCTCGACCTCTCTTCTGATCTCAATCTCGAAATTGAAAGGGCGCACCGTTCACTCGCTCTGCTCCAGGAGTCAATGACCCACCGCGAAGTGTACTTGTCAGATTTCTGCGCTTCTCAGACAGAGAACGCATTCTGCAGGCAGCATTGAAAAAACGTCAGATCACTCACGACGACAAGCAGATCCGCTTCTATCAAGACCTTTCAGTCGAAGTGATGAGGAAACGCCGGGAATTCGACGCTGTGAAGAGGGTTTTAGTCGATCGCAAGATGTTCCGTGGTTTTGCATATCCGGCCAAGCTGCGCTGTCTTCACGAGTCGGAGCTTCGCACTTTTAGTACACCGAATGCGGTGAAGGAGTTTCTAGAGACTTTGCAAGATAAGTGATAAAGAGATTCTTGCCTACTTTACTCTATCTTTACCATAATCAGAGAGTAGTGACTTGAGTTTTCCCGGATCCTCATATGTCATCTGTTTCTAATTTGTTCGAAATTAACGTTACATGTGACTGTCACAGCAGTCAATTATTTTATTTATTTTTTGTTTTTTTTACTTATTTATTTTTATTTTTATTTTTTTAGTTTTGTATGAGCATTCCGGGATAATAATGTTTAACGTTATTGGAGCGGATTTACTTTAGCGTTTCTCACAACGGGTATGATTCTGAACCTTATGTTGGTAGCAGGTATAGTTTTTGCCTTGAGTCCAACGGGGTACAGAGACCTAGGTTTAGGGGTATTTGGTTGGCCCTGTCAGTTGGGGACTGAGCCTGGGGAGGGGGGAGGATGCCGTTATTTTGTTAATTTGTTTACTAAGCTTAAAACTTTTGCCCATCAGACACTTTTGTTGTTCTACTTTTTATTTTTTAATACTACATTGACAGCCTATTGCTTGGTCACGCCTTACCATCATGCAAAGCCCAATTAGATTTATGACATGGAATGTTAAGGGATTAGGACATGTGGTTAAAAGGAAAAAAATACTGACATTCCTTAAAAAAGAAAGAACCACAATTGCCATGCTTCAAGAAATGCATCTATCGGATAGTGAACATCTGAAATTGAATCGGGATTGGGTGGGTCAAGTATATTATTCTTCATGCGTAGCTAACCCCAGGAAAAGAGGAACGATTATTTTAATTAGTAAACATTTGCCATTTATCCTTGAAGATCAAATTAGAGACCCAGAAGGTAGATTTATTTTGGTCACAGGATTAATATTTGGCCAGCATATTACTATGTTAAATGTTTACGCGCCAAATGAAGATTCTCCCAAATTTATACCCAAAATGATTTTGCTATTCAATGAACACTGTAAAGGGCTGGGAGTCTGCGCTGGAGACTTTAATTGCGTGATGGATGAGAAATTGGATAAATCCTCATCAGGCACTCTAGTCAACCCTAGATCCTCTTTGGTTCTGAAAAAATTGTGCAAAGAGACTGGTTTGATTGATAGCTGGAGAGAAATGAACCCTCTTAGTAGAGACTATACATTTTACTCCAACCCCCATGGTTCGTACTCTAGAATTGATTATATTTTCATCCCAAACACTTCTTTGAATCTTACATCTTTCAGTAAAATTGGTTCAATTGCTATTTCAGATCATGCTCCCGTTCAGATAGATATTACACTAGGGACTCCGACAACAAGAAGTAAGGAATGGAAACTGAATTCGTCTATGTTGTCGGACCCCAAATTTTGTAATGTAGTTAGAGATTCAATAAAAAACTATTGGTCAGATAATAAAAACTCACCCGTTACCCCTGCTGTATTGTGGGATGCAGCTAAGGCTACAATCCGGGGATACATTATTTCCTACACAGCCGCACATAAAAAAGCCATGATATCTAAACGACAAGAATTGGAAAGGGAAGTTAAAAAATTAGAACGTTTACATAGCACAACTCCCACTCAAACCAACTGGTCTGCTTTATGTCATGCTAGAGCCGAACTCAATCTTGATCATACCAATCATATAAAAAAAATTACTTTTTCTTTCCAAACAAAATTATCATGAGTATGCGAACAAATCGAGTAGACTGTTAGCATATCAGATAAAAAAGAATAATTCTGAGAGAATAATTAAATCCCTAAGAATGTCGGATGGCACCACTACATATGATCCTGCGCTTATAAATGATGCATTTTGAACTTATTATGAATCACTATATTGTTCACAAAACAGTGCTGCACAATTAGATTTTGAAACTTTTTTTAATAATATTTCTCTCCCAGTTATTTCAGATGAAGACCAAATTTATCTTAACTCCTCTATAACTTCAGAAGAGGTCTTGGCAGCAATACATTCAATGCCATCTAATAAATCACCAGGGCCTGACGGTTTCCCCCCGGAATTTTATAAATTATTTTGGCCTGAGCTTTCTAATATTTTTATGCCTGCTTTACGAGCTGCGTTAGATCAAGGTATAATACCTGAAACATGGAAAACTGCAAATATCTGCCTAATACTAAAGAAGGACAAAGACCCACAAGATTGTACATCATATAGGCCAATAAGTCTCCTCAATACAGACTCAAAAATACTGGCTAAAGTTCTGGCATGTAGGTTGGAGAGCATAATACCTAAGATTGTTAAACCAGATCAGACGGGGTTTGTGAAATCGTGTTACGGCACTGATAATATACGCAGACTGTTAAATATTATTAACTTTGTTCAAAAGGAGAGGCACCCTTCACTTGTTCTCTCCCTCAATGCTGAAAAAGCTTTCGACAGAGTTGAGTGGGACTTTTTGTTTGCCACTCTTGGGAAATTTAACCTAGGGGATAACTTTATCAGATGGGTCAAGTTGCTTTATTCCAATCCTAAGGCTGCAATCGTTGCGAACAGTCTCATATCAGCTCCACTCTGTATAGGGAGAGGCACAAGGCAGGGTTGCCCCCTTTCACCCTTGCTCTTCGCTCTAGTCATTGAACCCCTAGCAGAACTTATTAGACAGAGCAAACATTTCCATGGCATTACAGTGGGAGGAGAAGATCATCGCGTGTCATTGTATGCTGATGATGTATTAATATTTATGTTTAAACCAGACCAGTCTATTCCTGTATTGTTGGAATGTATTTCTTACTATAGTAGTCTCTCTGGCTATAAAATAAATCTCTCGAAATCCATTGCATTACCTTTAAATATCCCCTCTTTAGACCACCTAAAATTAATCTCCCCTTTCCAAATATCACACGACGGCTTTAGATATCTTGGTATTTTTATCACAGCTTCACTTAACGATCTTGTTAAAAATAATTATAACCCTCTTATAGACAAAATCAAGGTCAATTTGAAAACGTGGTGTTCACTTCCGATTTCATTTCTAGGGAGAATTAATGTAATTAAAATGAATATCCTTCCCAAGCTTTTATATTTATTCCAATCTATTCCTAGTTATTTAAAAAGTTCATTTTTCAAAGACTTCAATAAGCACCTTTCAAAGTTTATTTGGAACAATAAAATGCCTCGGATCAAAATGTCCAAACTTATGAAGCCAAAGGACAAAGGCGGAATCGCTTTGCCAAATCTTCAGTTATATTATTGGGCAGCCCAGATTAAAAATATGATTAGTTGGTGTAGTGAGAGGACCAATTCTATCTGGTACAATATAGAAGCAGCAACTTGCTCTCCACTACCAATTAGATTTCTACCATTTGTTAAGAACTATACAAAGCTTAAAAATATTTCGGAACACTATACCATATCAAACACTCTTCGAGCCTGGACAGATATTAAGTCATATTTTAGAATACCTCCCTTTCTTTCCCTATCTTCTCCACTATCTTTCAACCCTGATTTCCCCTTAACATTACAAAATATTGGGCTTTCATCATGGCTGAAACTGGGAATCTCTCAGATTTCTTGTCTATATTCAGAGGGAACTCTAAAGTCTTTCCAACAGATTGTGGAGCAATATAAACTATCAAACTCAAATTTTTACAAATATCTTCAGTTGCGACACTTTCTTAATCTAAAGACAGACAAAGGAGAGTTAAGAATGGACATAACAGAGATTGAAGACATTTTATTAAATCCCATCTGTCTAAAGGGATCGATATCAAGGACATATGACATCTTGTCTAGTAATTGCACCTCTGCCTTGCGGGGACTGAAGGAAGTCTGGGAGAAGGACATTGGTCAAAATATTGAAGAGAATGACTGGACTGTTGTATGTGAGAATGTATACCCTAAATGCACCTCCCTTGGGATCCATGAGCTCAATTTCAAATTCTTCAATAGAATATATCTTACACCGATGCGTATTAAGAAGATGTTTACCAACGCTACAGGCTTGTGTTTCAAGTGCAATAAAGATAAAGGTACACTCATGCATTGTTTTTGGCACTGTGACATAATTTTGTCATACTAGAAAGTACATAGTGTAATGGAAGACCTTCTTGGAATACATTTCGATATGACCCCAGCTTTGTATCTATTAAATCTCAATGTGAACACTCTGTTTAAAAAAGATGCAGTAACACTATTTGTGGTACTGGTATACTTTGCTAAAAAATGCATTTTGTTACTTTGGTCTGCATCGCAGGCTCCATCCTTCAAAATGTGGATATTACAAATCCCTGCATGGTTACCGCTTGAAAAACTCACTTATGATAAACATAAAAAAATCTGACAGATTTTGGTCCATATGGTCCTCCCTTTGGGATTATATAAAGGAACTCCCTTAACTTCCAATCTAAAGGATGCTAAGTCAATGTGACCTTGTTTTTGTGTGGTAGTTATTTTAATTTCTTTCAATTATTACTGTCTTTTATGTTTTGTACACTTTGTAATACAAATAGAACTTTGTTGTGATTCAGTAAATGTAAATTTTCTATTGTGGGCAATCAATAAAAAAAAAAAAAAGAAAGACAATAACTTTGTATACGATGAACTTTCATGTTTAAAACTTTGCAGGATGTTTTCGTTCACTTAGATCTATGTTAAACACTATATGAAGGGCAATTTTCGAAAATCCATAATAGGTACTCTTTAATGTTGTTTCCACTGAAGTAATGCTACTGCTGACAATCTATTCAATAATAATGTTTAACTCATTCTTCAGGAGGACAAACAATTGGATGCCACTGAGTCTTCTGAGGCTGACCTCTTCAGAACAAGAGAGCAGACTCCTCCGAGATCATCCAGCTTCAAGACACAGGTACTAGTCTGTCTCTTTTACTGTCACTTAACTTTTACTTTAACACTTCACTAAATAATGCATTATGCATAACTCACTTTAAACTTTTATTGTAGCTTTTATTTAACTTTTATTATTAAATGCTCTTCCTCTACAATCTGGCTAATGTCAAGTCATCTTCATTTATACAGACCTTTTAGAAATGTAGATTGTTTCAATGCAGCTTACAGAGATAAACATAATTTAAGATTTTTTTTTTATTTATAGGGCCAAAAAAATATAGGCAGTTGCAGTCCTTGCCATATATTTAAACCATTTGTATGCCCATTTTTCTTTCTTTTTTTTTTTTTTTAAATATTAAGATTAAGTGAGGGTTTCCAATGTTTCTGAAATACCATTTGATGTACATAGGTATACATTTATGTATACTATGCGTGTTGTCATTCATGTCATATGTCTTTGACGTTCTATAGTGCTTACATGATCCATAACCCTTACCTTCAATGAACAAAGTTGGAATGAATCCTTCCCTGGTGGACTACACAGATTCTGATGAAGATTCCAAGCCCAAATCATGACCATGTTAATTCAAGCTGCCCGGTTTTTTTTTTTTTTTTTTTTTTTTTGCATTTGCATTTGCATGTATTTTTACAGGAATGGGTACTGAAATATAGTATCAATAAGCTCAAACATTATTGGTTCTGCTTTCAGTACCTATTTCACCCTTGTCCTTGGGTTTAAATGGTAATTACATATCTTTTCAATACTCTAGACATGGTGTCCAACTTCTGAGTTTGAATTAAGCCTCACCCACCAGGACAGAGATTCTTTTCCAAGGCTGAGGAGGACCAAAAGCATACAGGTAAGCAACTCACAATGTAGAAGATGGATGTACATACTTAACATACTTAGCATCTTGTACGTAACACAAAAGTAATATTTAATCCATGCACTGACTTTGACTTCACTTTTTCTTTTCTGAAGATGAAAAGAAAAGTTGAGTTTGCTTCAAATGAGCTTTTTGACCTCAGCTCAGACAGCAGTGGAGAGGAATATATTCCTAAGAGTAGTGAGGATTCATGTGAAGATACAGACACAAGCGAAGTCATTGAACCAGTCAATCAGAAAGAGAGCATGCTTAGATTTTCAATCCAAGGGAAGTACGCTGACATCCAAGAACTGAACGGTGTGTCTTCGACGCAAATCCTTAACAGAGGACGCTCACCTTCAAGAAGAAAGGGCAACTCTGGTATTAGACGTAAAAGGCAATGTTCAAGCAGTTCAAGACGTGCATCCTACCCTACAACACAAGCAAGTAGTGGTCACTCAACAAAATGGAGAGGAGGGGGAGACCCTGAATCTGTAATACAGAATACAACATCTGATCTGGAGAAAGATCTTCCTGACAATGCCTCTTCCCTCCATACAGAAGAAGTAGCTGATGGTTGGCTTTCCATACCTGCTGGCTGTAAAAAGGAGAATGGGGCAAGAATGTACAACAAAAAGCAATACTGTTTGTACTGTAGGGTGGGATTCGTAAAAATGGCAAGGCATTTGGAGCGCGCTCATAAAGATAAACCAGAGGTTGCACGGGCTCTGTCCTTTCCAAAAGGCTCCAAAGAAAGACGAATGCATATGGAACATTTGAGAAACAGGGGCAACTTTGCACACAATGTGTATGCATTAAATGCTGGTGTTGGAAATCTTGTTCCTCGCAAGCAACCAAGGAAGGATTGTCAAGCACAGAATTTCCTGCATTGTGTACATTGTCATGGTTTCTTCACAAAGAAAATTCTTTGGTGCCACATGATGAACTGCAAGTTCAAGCCGAATGTTCCACAAAAACCTGGCAAAACCCGTGTCCAGGCCCTCTGCGCATTTGCAGCACCTCCACCACCTGGTGTCAAGGTGGAATTTTGGAAGCTGCTTAACAACATGGTTCAAGATGAAGTTTATTCTGTACTGAAATCGGATGCCTGTATCATGGAGTATGGTGAACATTTGTTTAACAGGCTTGGATATGATGTTGGCAACCATGAATACATCCGACAGAAACTGAGAGAGCTAAGAAGGCTTCTGATATGCTCAAGAAAAACCACTTCCTTGAAGACCATTAAAGATCACATCAAACCTGCCAATTTTATGCAAGTTGTGGAATCAGTGAAATACTTAGCAGGCTATGACAGTGCCCAAGTCTAGCTCTCAAAACTGGACACAACTTGACAAAGATTTCAATGCTTCTTGAAAGCCGTGCAAATGTAGAGAACGACTACAGTGCTGCAAAAGATGCTCGTACATTCCGCAGAGTGTATGAAACCAGATGGAATGAAATGTAATCAGCCGCATCACTGAGAACACTTCAGGAGTCTAAGTGGAATACTCCTCTGTTGCTTCCATTCACAAAAGATGTCCAGACACTCCATTCGTATTTGGATGTGCAACAACAAGATCTTCACGGTAAACTGTCTATAGAGGCATCCCCCCACACGTGGGCAAAACTGGCAAAGGTCATTTTGGCACATCATTTTGTTTGATCGACGAAGAGCTGGGGAGGTGTCAAAAATGACCCTTTCTTAATATGTATGTCAAAATCCATCAGACCCACATGAAGATGTGAATGAAGCCCTCTCAGATCTAGAGAAGAAACTCTGTCAGCATTTCAGCAGGATTGAGATAAGAGGAAAAAGGGGAAGAAAAGTTCCTGTGCTTTTGACCCCAATGATGAAGCAAGGGTTGGATCTGCTCGTCGGCTCACGGGAGGTTTGTGAGGTTCCTCAGGAGAACATATACCTTTTTGCAAGACCAAACGCTTTGACCTGTTACTGTGGGTCTGATTGCCTTCGACACTTTGCCAAGGTCTGTGGTGCAAAAAGACCTGAAAGTCTCACTTCTACAAAACTTCACAAACAAACAGGAACACTGTCTCAAGTTCTCAACCTCAGTGATACAGAGCTGGATCAGTTAGCAAATTTTCTTGGCCATGATATTAGAGTGCACCGGCAGTTCTATAGACTTCCTGAAGGTACCCTCCTACTTGCAAAAATTAGCAAAGTCCTCATGGCTCTGGATCAGGGACGCCTGGCAGATTTCAAGAGCAAGACACTGGATGACATCAACATTGATCCCGAAGGTACGTTGCCGGGAGTTGCAAGTCACGAATCTTTGGTTTGAACTGGCCCATTTCTGCTCAAGAAGGTTTGTTTATGCTTGCCATGCACAGCGGTACTGCTACACCTCTTCGATGATCATATTTACTGAACCCCCATGCATTAATTATGTGTAGGGCTGCAGCTAAAATAATTTTTAGTAATCGAGTATTCTATAGATTATTACATTGATTTGTCGAGTAATCATATAAGATACACTTTTGCTTGGCAGCAACACAAACTCACGGCCCAACCAGGTGGAAAAACAATAACAATAAACGTACATGTATACAAAAAGTTTGAAATCTTTGAAAGCCCTACTTATTTAATTTTTCTTAACAGATTTTAACATAAACACTTAATGCAGGGGTTCTTAAACTTTTTGATGTCGGGGCCCAAATTTTACAGGCCAAAGTGGCCCAGGGCCCATTCAAATGTTAGCACTGTATTGGTTTATTGATCTCACCCTTAGTTTGATTTTTATTCAATAACTAAATGAAATCCACTTACAGTTTAACAGTTTATTATTCACCTGTATGTAAATCTGCACATACAACAAGATGCAAACAAACACACAACAATTCATAGAACAAAAATTCAATTCATAGAAGAACAAATCAATCAGCACCAATCACAAATATAAATGCTTAAGTCAAGCATATTAACACAAATCAGATTTGACAAATTTTAATTACAAAAAAAATAGAAAATGTATTTAAATAAAATAAATAACAAAAACAATAAAATATGTTGCTAAAATAAATAAATTCAGAATAATATTTTTCAAATTAAACAAATAAGTTGTAATTGAAAATTGAAATAAAGTGCAAATGATGAAATATTGCTTTATAAACTCATCTTTAAAACTTTATAAACATATCACATTCTACAAAAATCTACATTTTTGTATTGCAGAACCTGAAAAGTTGCTCTGAACAAATGAACAATAACAGTCACAGGTAACAGTCCAATCTGAGCAAGCTACAACTTGCTTATTTCCTTTTTATGTTCCCCTCTTAATGGGACACTTGGGCCTGCTTCACAGACATTATTAGATCCAGGCTGGGTGGAATGGGGGAAAGGCTCACTCTCAGAGTAGCCTGCAGTGTTGCTTTGAGTCTGTTTCGGGCCTTGGTCTTAGTTGTGGCCACAATGGAGAATCCTGATTCACACAGGTATGTAGTTGTGAATGGGAGGAGTAGTTTCACAGCCCTCAGTGCTAGACATGGGTACTCTTTTGAGACAGCAATCCAGAAGGAGCCCAGATCCAGTTTGCCCCACTGCAACTTTAAAGTACTGTCAGTGGCTACTTCCAGAAGCTGGGATTCCAGATGCGAGAGCAAAGCAACATCATTTTTAATGGGATCCACAGAAAATGGGTCCACAATCCACATGTGTCCCTCTCTGGGATCCTCAGGAAAGTAGTCATCAAATTTCACTGCCAGTTGTGAGAGGTGCTGTGAGACTAAGTCACTAATTTTCACCTGGGGGGAGTTTTCCAAAATGTCAGACAAAAGGGGAAACATGTCCATCCTTTCTTCCACAGCCCTCTTAATCCACAAAGCAAGTTTCCTTTTAAAAGCTTGAACTTTATCTGCAACAAAAAATATGTTGCTATTTCTTCCTTGAAGTGAGATATTCAGCTGGTTCAGCTGTGAAAAAATGTCACAGAGGTAGGCAAGTTTAGCTGTGAACTATTCATTGGCATAATAATGTGCAAAAGGAGAATTTCTCTCAGTGAGAAAAGACAGGACCTCATTCCTCAGTTCAAACAAACGCTTAAGGACAAGTCCTCTTGAGAGCCATCTCACCTCACTGTGATAGAGCAGCTGGACATGATCTGCTTCCAAGCCTTCACAAAGTTTGGCAAAACATCTGGAGTTCACGGCATTATTTTTAATGAAGTTTGTGGTTTTCACACTTACATCCATCACCTCATGTAACTCTGGTGACATTTTTTTTTGCTGCTAGGCTCTCGCGGTGAAGAAAACAGTGGGTCCATTTAGCTTCTGGGGCGCGATCAAGTATCTGCCTGACAACACCGTGATGCCTGCCTGTCATTGACGCAGCACCATCGCTGCACACCCCAACAAAGTTCTGCCAGTCTAGGCCGTTCTCTTTGAAGTAGTCATCCATGCAGCGGAAACATTCCTGAGCCGTAGTCCGTGTGGGTAGCTCTCCACAAAACAGTATACAGTATCTTCGTGCAAACTACTGTCCCAGCGATAGCGAACAAAGACCAGTAGCAGTGCAGCATTTGTGACATCAGTAGATTCGTCTAGTTGCAAAGAGAAAAATGGGCTGCTTTTTATTCTTTCTAGCAACTGATTGTGTATGTCGGTGACTAACAGTGTCGTTTGAGAGTGGGATGGTTCGCAGCTTTTTTGCAGCAGCCTCTCCAAGCATTTCACGGCACATATCCACAGCGGCGGGTAAAACTAACTCCTCTGCTATCGTGAATGCTTTCTTAGTCTGCGCCACTCGTCTGGCTACGAGGTAGCTGGCTTTCAAAGCACATTTAGAATTTCCAGTCAGTGACACAACAGACCTTTTCTGCAGCTGAAGCCCACTTTCCTTTCTCTTGAAAAATTCCACTGACTTTCCCACAAGCGATGGATGTTTTGTTTCTAGATGCCGCTTTAGTTTCGAAGGCTTCAGTGCTTCATTGGACAGCAAAAGCCCACACTCCACACACTGGGCTCTGGGCTCTGTCTCATCACACCATAGGACACCATAACAACTACACAAGCCTTGCATCACAAGCCTAAAAAGAGGGATACAGGTTAACTTTTTAGATATCTCAAAATTATTTACATTGTGATCAATATGCCCTTCGTCTGTTTAATGTCAAACTTTGTTACTGTATCTTAAAGATTGACTGCTAAAAACTGAAATGTTTATCTTTCACATTCTTTGTTTGTTATAACCAACCTGTACAGGTCGTCAGCCGTTAAAGAGAAGGGTGGGAGAAAGAGGAGATCCATGCGGTCGAGAAGCACATGATGTCCTTCATCACTTCATGCCGTGTACTAGGAAAAAGTGACTGTGATAAGTGCCTTGGCCTAGAGAAAGCAGCACTTAAAAACAGAAATTGACAGAAATTGGCTGGAAATTAAGTTCTATATTAAGAATAGAATCACAGCTCTCAAGAACAAAGTTTAAAATAGTGTCATGGTTATGTCACGTTTAAGTTCAAATGTGTTCCTCATTAAAGACTGAGGAATGTTGGAATTACAAAGGAATGTTGGAATTAGATTGACGGTATTCAGCACTAAGAAATGTTAAGAACAAAAAAGAAAAAAAAGCCTTTAAGCATTTAATGCAGTTATGATGGCTCAATGTTCCAGGAGCTGAAATACAAAAAAAATTGCAGTTAGTCTATTGTTGTTGGGATTTGTGTCCTGTAAAATGCTGACCTTAATCAAAGTCCTTTTAGGCAAGTCATTACACTTTACACATTATACCCCGGGCAGCTATTTCGGACTAACAAGACCAGGCTCTATCTAAATGAATGGGCAGAGAGTCAGAACTGCACTTTCACTGGTCCCCAGGACATAAAAACTGCATGTATAGAAACAGCAGTAAAATATGATAAAAATCACTGAAAAAGTTTGATGACTTTGCCCCAAAATAAGGTTTAAACACTTTTTCCCCACAGGTTATACTATACTGCGCATGCGCAAGGGTTCTCTCGCTCTCTGTCGTTCGTGTGCTACTGCTCGCTCGCTAGGCGCTATCAATATGCGGGAGACTCCTGGAACTTCTGAGAGACTTGGGATGTCTGATATTTACGATATTTACACAACTAACACATATCAAATTTGCAGCTGTCGCAAACCTCAACTACGCATGCGTCGGTGGAACCAGGTGAGATGCAAGTTTTTAAATAAAGTTATAACAAGTCTATGGTTATGTTACGTTCCACGTGTGTGTGTGTGTGATGTTTTATTATCCTGTGTACATTTGTGTGTCCATCACCTATTGGTCGTTATGCTCATTATTCTCTCTCTGTCTCTATCACCCGATCTCTGCCTATAGGTTGTTGTGATTGGCCGAGTCGGACGTCATTCATCCGTAAGGCGGGGCTTGGTGATTATTTGGAAGCCGTCTCTGCTGGTTAAAAGGATGCTGCGTTCATTGTTATGGGGTCTCTTTTTGTAGCTTATGGAAGCGAACTTTGTGCTCTTTGTAAAGTGATTTGAAATCACTAGTGGAATGAGGGTTGCATTATGTGCTTTATACGTGATCTGTTTATCTAGCTTGAATGGGTGATATTAATTTGTGTTGTCTATCTTTTGTTTGCTTTTCTGGGAAAAGAACTTAAGAGAGCATATCGCGATATACATTGTACCCGTAGCAGATGATTGTTAGACACACCAGGTAAGAAGTGAGCGCCATCCCTTGTATTTTTGTTTTATTAGATAGTTGAGTTAGGGTGCTGGATGCACCGAAGAGTTCGGTTTATTTTCTCCATTTTTCTTTGGTTAGATTAGGTTAGATTTAAGGGTGTTTTGTTTTCTTGTGTTCTTTCTTTTAGGCGCCACTTTTGTTCTTTTCCTTGTATTGTTTGTTTGTTTATTCACCCTATCATTTATTGTATATAGCACACATTATTATTATTATTATTATTATTTGACTGGATTCAGTGGCTTCGGCTTATAGAAATAAATTCCAGTTATTTTTTCTCTCCAAAATAAATCTGAAATAAAATAAAAAATGTGTTTTTCCCACCACATTCCACTTTCAGCAGTACATTCAATATTAATGTTGCGGTACCGACTCTAGACCTACAACGGTTCGTAACATTAAATGGGGGCTCGTCCGGGATGATTTAATTATTTTCCCGAGATATTGATTACTGCTGGTGTGGTTGGTGGAGGATCCATGTGCAGGCTTCGTTCTCTTTGTTTTTCTTTCTTGAAGAGTTAGTGCTATATGAGGTAGACATTAATGTGTGGGTTCTAATACCTTAGCTACATAAGTTAGTATGGCTGATTTTGATTTAGAGACCTTTGTGAGTGCACCTACAGTGGGGCAGTTGAATAAATGTAGGAAAGATGATCTGCTGCGTATCGCTGCTCATTTCCAGATTGCTGTTTCGAAGCAGCGGCTTAAAAAAGAGATTAAGTCTGTTGTATCCCAAAGGTTGGTGGAACTGGGTGTTTTAGTGTTGCATACAGATGTAGGGGAATTCATTCCTGGTGCTAATAGTCATTCTGAGAGGGAGGAGCAGAGCGAGACGGCTGAGCTAGTTCTGAAGGCAAATCCGTCTTGCCGCCCTTTGATCCTTTTTCGCCAAACTCTGATGAGTTTACAAGCGGTGATGCACGACTGAAGGTTCGTATAGCGCGACTCCAGATGGAGACACGCGAACGGGCAGAAGTCCGTCGAGTGGATTTGGAGTTCCGACTTGAAGTCCGCAGACTCGAAATTGATGCAGAGAAGCAGCTTAAATTAAAAGTTTTTATATTTTTGGAAGCTTTTCGTTGAAGATTTTTTGGGAAAATAATTTTCATCGAGATATCAGTATAATAGTGATACTGGCTTTCATTCATAAAAAGATGGCATTAAGATACAGCTATAATACTTGAAAATAAATGATGCCATTGAAGTTAAGAACCCCCCCCCTCCCTTTAACCCCTGCGTATGTTATTACTATATAATTTTTTTTCAAAATGCTATTTAAATATGTACCCTTTGGTGAATTAAAATGCAGCCTTATTAATGAGCAAAATGTTCGGATGTTAAGTGCACCATTTACGCGTGGCTGGGAGCAGGTGTAGATTTCTTGCGTACCAACTAACATTTGGAAAATACAAACATTTTAATGAATCCGAAAATTTACACCAGAACCACTTTACATACAATTTACACACACAAATTCGTTCTGCTCGTGTTTCATGAATGAGACCCATTGTCTACTTGTGTTTCACGAGTGTGACCAATGATCAGTGTTAATGTTAATTTACTTTAAATTCAACTAGCAAAATGCCTATTTGTTTAAGTTTACTTATTTCTTATAGGTAATAATATGAACTATTATGATAAGCTGTCTGATATTTGGATGTTTTGTCTTCATATGTATTAATCATGTTTTGGATCATTGAACATGATTACGCAGTTCAAACAAGGGCTCAACTCTTGTGACCAACTGTGGGAGATGGTGGAAAGGCACTGGAATGCCTTCAAGCCACTATTCTCCTACAAAGAGGGACAACTCACAAGGTAGTCATTCCGAACTCTTTTTAAAGTTGTCTGGAGTGAGGAGGGTTCCAACAGGCGGGAAGCGGAGGAGGACACAATGTTTTCTTGGGAGTTTCTTCTTAGTTCAATTGAAGGTACTTGTCCAATACATTGTTTTTAACTAGCTTCAAGGATGCTTCACCAAAATAAAAATTCTGTTGTCATTTACTCGCTGTCACAAAATGTGAATGCACCTTTGAGCTTGTATAAAGCATGAGAGATGTTTTTGTTTTTTTTGTTTTTTCGTTGATGAATTAATGTTTCATGGGTTTGGAAAATGCATGTCTGACTAAATAACAGAATGTGCATTTTTGGTGAACTATCCGTTTAACACATGCAATTCTATTATTAATGAACAAACAAGCGAGCCTTCAAATATTGTAATTTGTTTGTGTACAACGGGAGTTCATATAACTTGGGGTTCATCTCAATGTTTGTCAGATCGTGAAGTATTACTGCACTATGGCATATAACATTACAAATAATAGGCAACAAATTTGGCATTTCTTTGTGTTTATTTAAACTGTATTTTTGGGATGTAACTTGTAATGTACAGAAAAACGAGTGCAGGTGACCTTTAAAGGCCTCCTTGCATTTGTAACTGGAGCAGATGCTGTGCCACCCCTTGGATTTCAACAGCAGCCTGAAACTCAATTCTTCGACCAAGAGGATGAATTGACGGTTTCCCTATACCTCTACTTGTTCTATTGGGCTGTACCTACCTAGAGATAGTTCTTCTGAGGATGACCTTCTTGAAATAATTATAGAGGCAGTTCATGGATGGGCTGGATTTGGCAACATTTAATTTGAATCTTTGTGATTCAATATGTAATTTATTGCCAAATGTCTCTGTTCATCATCAGTCTTAGTTGTAACAATGAGACAAACTGAACATTTATGAAGTTTCTCATTAAATACTGATTAATCTTCTTAAGAACCTTTAGAAAATATGAATCTGTCTAAAAAAAAAGTAATACATTGCCAAATTTCTCTGTTCATCCTCAAAGTATTAGTTGTTACAATGAGAAAAATTGAACATCTATGAAGTTTATCAATAAATTGATTAATCTTGCCATTAATCTGGTAGTACTTGCTCTTAGGTGTCGTCAGAGTCAGCCACCCCCTCAGAACCAGATTGACACCCCACCCGCTTGTTCACATTCTCAATCACCTGAGTTCTGATTCACCGCACTACCTTTAAAACTGTTCCCTGTTTGGTCTTCTCCTTGAACACTTCAGTCGTCTTCTTTCATACAGTCAGCAGGCATCTCCACCCAACAGATAACAATTTCCTCTATCATGTCTGAACGGTAAAGCGAGTTGCTTATGTATTGAATTAACTATTACAGCAATTACAGCAATTTGGACCTTTTCTTGCTTTCCTAATTTTGAATAGCACTAGTGACCAACAAAACTATACAATATTTACTCTTGAACAAATGTAAGTTATAGATGGGAGATAATAACATTAGCACATTTTTATGTGCAGAATTATTGTTTTGGGGTGACCAGACATACTAGGGACTTACCTTAATCAAAGCGTAGCCTATTGAAGCCAGTAGTAAAAATTACGCTTGTATCATATTTTTTTAATCGGAGAATTGTTATACAGGTAGATGGTGAATAAAATGTAATCTCTATTCATTTTGGATAGCTGTATGCTATGCTAAGTTTCTATCTAAGCTAACAACAAAAAACAATAACGAGTTCTGTTTACTGGTATAGGTTCTGTTATATACTAGTTTACGGTATGTAACATTTAAGTTAAAAGACATTAATTGACTTTATAATGTAGTTCAAACGACTTGTGTAAGTGATGTCTGATTTTTAACCAGGCACTAAAGCGATTAAAGGAGAACTCCGGCGAACAATGAACCTTTGGTCTAATAAATCATCGGTACCTAGTCAATCGTTCTCTGAGATTTGTTTTGAACTTTTGAACTGAGATTTGAAGTGAACTGGCTTTATAACTTAAATTCTTATTAAACGGTCTGTACACTTACAAAGTTCTCAATGCTTCGTTTTGCATGTATGGAGCCTTGTTATGTTACTGTGTTAGTGCGGGGCTCTTTTGAGCCTTGTTAGTGGTATAAACTAGCGTTTTCTTTTTACTAAGTCAATGCCCCCAGTACTAGCATTATACGCTAAACAGTTTTTAGAGATTAAACTTTTTACATTCGATTATCATGAAAACAAATCTCAGAGAACGATTGACTAGGTGCCGATGTTTTATTAGACCAAAGGTTCATTGTTCGCCGGAGTTCTCCTTTAACATTACCCATAAAATGTGCTTTAAACAGGAAAATTATGATGCAAACAATTTTGATGTTCAATTCGTATGTAAAGCTGCTCTAAAAAGAAAGTGTTGTCGGCAGCTTCAAATGCAGAATACAGGTTTGTGACCTTCTCCAAATGCAAATGTCAACAATCAACTTAAGATTTCTATCACAAATATTTATTAAACAAATTTTAATTTAAATCCTCTCTAGTTTTGCTTTTCAATGTATAGCTAGCAGGCAACTGCAATTCACACATGTCTTTGTCCAGATAAAAATGCAAATTTACATTTGCTGTTAACTTTACTGCAGGACTGGACTGGACTGTTATTTATTTTTAAATTCTTCTTTTGCACTCATCAAAGGCGGTCGCATTTTCTCTCCCTCTCCCTCGGCTTACCTTCCCTGCTTTGCTTCTCTCGTCATGTCTAGTCTACTGTCTTGTACTTTGAGAGACTCTCTCAGGACTGTTCTCCAAACTAAGAAATTTTGGATTTGATCAACTGATCTCTCAAAGCAATTGTCACCATCTTCTCGACGAGAAGCTTGGGTTCGGGGGAACCTGACTGCCCTGCCGGAACGTTCGCAGCTGGCTACACGATGGACGCGTGGGAGAAGTGGCGGGTCGTGTGTCTGGCGGCCCTTTCCGTGGAGGACGTTGAACATATCTACCTATTCGGAACCATGATAACAGGTCTTCTGCTGATTGGATTAGGCATTGCCCTGGTTTGTCAAGGAATTCATAGCTGCCCATCGTTTCCGATGATGGCGCTTGCTTCGAGGTTAGGGAGGGGATCAACGACGTTGCTGTTGGTGCCACTTCTTGTGGGCATGGAGGCCGATTCTTGAGCCGCACACTCGTCCACAGTTGGAGCAAGGGAAACCAAAGGACAGAGGAGCCCCAGCCACCCTCTGGTGTCTTTGACTGCGTCTCTCGTCTTTCCGCTGTTGGTCTTTCTCATGGATTTGTGAAACTACTCGGGCATAGATGACCTGCCAAGATGATCTGTCCTGTGCCAGAGCTTCAAGCTGCATGGGGTTGATGTTGGAATGCTTTAAAAGTCCCTTGATGTAGTTCTTATAGCGCTTCTTTTGTCCACCAGCTGCTCGTTTGGCGCCTTGTAGTTGGCCATAAAGAACTTGGCGAGGCAAGCGGTGGTCCGGCATATGGATAGTATGTCCTATCATCGTAGATGTTTCTTAGCCACAGCGGCTTCCGTGCAGATAGAATTGGTGCTCTGTAAGATTTCCGCATGTTGGACTCGGTCCATCCAGGAGAGGCCGAGGATCTTCTGGAGACAATGGATGTGGTAGGATTGCAAAAGAATGAAGTGTCGGCTGTATGGAGTCCATGTTTCTGCCCCATAAAGCAGGGTGGAGACACACACAGCATTATAGACAGCAACCTTGGTGCTGACCCTCAAATTTCTGTTTTCAAAAACCCTAATATGAAGGCGACCAAAAGATGAAGAGGCTTTTTTGATACGGGTGTACCCGTATTGAACCGAGGTAGGTAAACTGATCTACATTCTTAAGTGGGATGCTGTTTGTATGGAAGCTGGGGGGGGGGAGGTTTGAGAGAAGATTTAGAAAGTAACTTTTTGATGTTAACCTGAGACTAGTTACCGCGTTGAGGGCGTGCTGCATGGTGTCTGGACTATGCGCCAGAATCGCGCAGTCATCAGCAATTCAAGGAATTAAAAAGACGGTGACAGCTGTCCAAAGCCTCACAAGGCTGCCCGTCATGATTGCGGTGGGCAGACCTGGCAGCACTGGGACTGTCTATGAACCAGAATATGGATAACATCATGGAGAAGCTTACAGCTTTGCAGAAGGATCTGGATCGTTTCGGAGACCAGAGACTATGAGAATTAGCCGTGTAAATTGAATGCAGTTTTTCGCCCCAAGACCAAACAACCCCAATCAACCAGCACTGGCCTTGGCCAAGGCCGCTGTTGGAACAACAACTCCCCCGGAAGAGCACTGCAGTGAGCCGCTCTTGTGTTCCTTCCCCGACTTCCCGGGATACCTGGTGATTGTTGACTTTGTCTGGGACATGATAAAGTTTTCTCCATGGTAACTTGCTGTGTATCGCTATGACAATCTGCGGACTTGAGGCACCTAGATTATGATGCCAGGTATAGCGACACTCCAGGCATCCACATACACGAATTCATACACATTAGACATGTGCTGGTATTCGATAGTGTGATAAATCGCGGTAATGAATATGCACGATATTGTTATCGCGGGTACTTCAAAATACCGTGAATAATAATAGATCCAAATTTAGATGTCTAGGACGTGCAACAGCTTATTTTCCATCAACTGCTTAAAAAACACTGTGTATATGCTGCGCAAAACACATGAGCGAACGCACTCTGTTAACAATCCCCACATGTAGACAACCATCCAGTGCAATTCAGGGAGATAAAGGTAAGGCACTTTATTTTTCATGTTGAATAGCAAACAACTATTTGAGAAGACAGGATGGCAAAATTACATTAACTTATTTCCATTTGCTGCTTGTAGCTTGCCTCCACATAGTTTAAGAGTTAGCCTGAACTCCACTAGGCTAGCTACGCTAAAGTTTGTGTCTTGCATTAACAACAAAAACAAAATAATCTGCTAAAAGTAAGTTGTGTAATTAATAATGGAGGTTTGGCAGAATAATTCATTTGAAATTAAAGTTAAAAAAGGAATGCAACACAAATACCACAAATTTCCACACAGTGCGACTAAACGTTTGGTTTATAAATGTTTAGCTAGCTATATTAGCTTACCTACTGGCTTTGTTATTTAGAAAAAAATAACTTGACAGTGCTATTGTTGTACTGACAAGTCGTTTGTGAGTAATTTGTCAGTAAGACCCATTAAACATCAAGAGATGTTATGTGTTGTTTGGCTACGTAATTATGGTGTTGATTACACACTATTGTACAAGTGGAAGAAAGCTCATCATCATGTGTTTATAATATTTAATATTAATTTAATTACAAAATTACAAAAATTAAAATTATGTATTTAATCTAAGAAACAAAAAACAAATTTTCAGTTAGCATTACTTTGCCTGTATTCTCTGTCTTAACAGCATCATTTATTGACATTTTCAGAGGTTTGAAGTAATATTTATCTTCCCTATTTTACAGAGTGGCCATGCATCTAGCAGTGCTGCTGGTTCATCTCCAGCTGAAGCCATCGTCCAGCCAACATTCAAAGAGGCATTCCAGCGTCACGCTTCATATGGACCTTCATCTCATCGGGCCAAGGAAATCAACCATGCCATAGCATATTTTATTGCTAAGGACATGATACCAATTTACACAGTAGCAAAACCAGGATTTCAGGAACTGATGAAGACGACAGTTCCACTTTACAAAGTTCCCTCACAGAAGTTTTTCGAAGACAGAATTACCCAAAATGTACAACAGCCTAAAAGAGGCTGTTGGCAAGCGTATAGTTCAGGGAAAATGGTATGCAGCAACAACTGACCTATGGACCAGCAGTGGAGGAAGTGGTCATCCATACATCATCCATACTACCTCACAGATTTGAAACTTCAATCAAACTGCCTGGAAACACAGTTCTTTCCAGAAGACCACACTGCTGACAATATCAGGGAATTTTTTGATAACATTGTTGCAGGAGTGGGGCATCAACACAGAGAGCCTTGTCAGTGTTACACAACTGATAATGCTACAAACATGAACAAGGCATTCGAGAATGACACCACCTTCACCAGTCAGTGGTTTGGGTGTTTTGAATCTAGCCGTTTCTAAAGCTCTGAAAAATCAGAGGGTGGACACAGCTGTCCGAAGCTGTAGACATTTGGTGCAAGGATTTTCAAGAAGTTGGAAGAGAAGAAGAGAGCTCAGAAATAAACAAGAGGCCTTAAACATCCCTCAGAGGTCGCTCATCCATGACATAGTCACTAGATGGGGATCGACCATAGACTGTAAAAAATATGGACGTAGTATCCGTGACGTCACCCATAGGTTTCTGAAGAGCGGATTTGAGGCTTAAAGTGGGCGGGGCCAGCCGTCGCCATCTTGGCAGTGCGTCACCTCTCGTCACTACCGGATAAATTAAAATGGGCAAAGAGGCGGGACGCGGGTGGAGCTGAGGTACTAATGCTTTATGCTACTGCCCTCGCGCTGAATTGAAAAAGTAAAGCCAATGATTAAAGTTCATGTTTTTGCCCTTCGAAATAATAATAGTTAAGACGTAACTAAAAGTGAGACTATTTACTTTACTTCTTTATCAACTTTATTAATCCTACAAGTAGCAATTAGTTAAGAGCATGTATACAAGTAATTTACATAACACAGATCAGTGATCACAAACATTTCTCACAACATACGATGTCAACTAGTCGTGCATCGTGAAGCATTATTATATTCTGCTAGTTAAAAATGTATTAGTTACTTACAATATTGCTCTAAGCTTGTGCATGTGAGTGATTCAAGGCAAGCACATACTGTATGTCAATGTCAGTCGCCATCTCACGTCAAGTTCATAAAGAGCTTTAATTCAGTCCATTTTACAATCTGACTTTTGCCGCCTCTCAGTTTCTCAGATGGTAAAAACAGTAAATGAACTAAAATCTGCGCTCATTTAAGGGTGTGCATCTATTGCATGGACGGAGATAAAGCACTGAAATCATCTGACATCCATTAGTACAGTCGAGTGAAACATCTGGAAACACAGCGCTGGTTGTTGTCTCCATACTCAACACGACGGAATCCAACGGCGTGCACGGGCGAAGGTATAATACATGTATTAAATTGTATGATATAATCCCGAAAAAGCACAAACACAGCTGAGGGTGACGCTAACAGACAGCAGACAAACTAGCAGTGAAAGCAGCGGCACCTGTCACTCAAGTGGCCACGCCCTTAATTATGCAGAACTTTAAGGCTTAAATATAATTAAAACAGATTAGTTTTAAAAAAATTCACCCCCCTCACAATTGTCATGAAGGGAAAAACGAGCTCTATAGACCAAAGCCACTTTTTGCTCCAGGCTGTAAACATGTTTTTTTCTGCTGTAAAGTTGGGCATTTTAACATGGGGGAGATACAGATTTGACTCGCTTCTGCAGCCTGCCTCATGCGGCCCCTCGATGAATTGCAGTTTAATTCACTTCCGTGTTGGCTTCAAGAGAGAGCCGGGGAGGTTGCTGCTTGGGATCGACACAGAAAATGCTGCAGAGGTTTATTGAACAACAGCAGGCTGTCTGTGCTGTACTGGCAACTGAGAGAGGGGCATGCCATTTGATGCCAAAGGAAGCAGATATTGCAGTCATTGAGCAAGTCTTGCAAATCCTTCAACCACTCAATGCTTGGGCTTCAGAGAGCAGAGTAAGTCTGTCAGCCCTGAGGCTGGTGCTAAGTCACATCATCTCAGACATCCTTGAGGTAAAAAATGAAGACAGTGCCCTCACCAAAGACCTGAAGAGGGTAATGAAGTCACATCTTGAGTACAGGTACACTGCCGATAAAAAGATAACGCTATAGATTAAAAACACAATCCTAACGTGAAGTGTGAAATGCATAGATATAATTGTTCTGTGTTGACTTTTTTTCACCTTAGGTTACAAAAAGAATGGACCAGCTTCCAGTCCCACCAACATGTATAGTGCACCATCCTGGATTTGAACCTGAGTGTCTAAATCCATATACACTGCAGAACATTTACAACATCTATAGATGTGACTATGGTCGTATAAGGTGCAGGACCGTAGAGGAGTAAGTGTAATTTGATCACCCTGCAAACAATGTAATTAATATCACAAACAAATCTGTATATTGCATGTTTTACATGTAAATGATGACATTTAAATAAGATTTGTCACCCCAATTTATTATTTTAAAAATAAATCACATATAAAAATGTATTTCAATCATATCAATGTATATCAATCATTATTGAAAATACTTACAGATTGTGAATCAGAGTAGGACGAAGCTGATCCATGTACGCAGGGTACCAAGCCCTCTTTCAGCAACAACCGGCTTGCGAATCCATATTTGAACTCATTCATGTTTTTGAATGATTCTTCCTGGCCACTTCATGCGTTTTCACAGATTGGATAGCTATCTGATTTATCAAAACGATTCCATTTACACCTGGTCACATAAATGTGTTTTTGCGAAACGGATATAAATCCGATCTCCAATTCACGCGCTATATGCAGATTTAATGAAGTGCACGTCACCGATAGCAACAGATATGAGCCGAATTTGATCATCGGTTAATTTCAAAATCAGCAAAGACAGCAATAAAGAGAGCGGGATCAGTCCTGGTAAGATCATTTCGTTTCTTTGGGCTACTTTTATGGTAGTGTTGATCGTCTGTGTCTTACTTTCACTTTGATTTGCGATAGATTGAGGCGCGTTGGCTTGAGGCATTCAGCTGCTCATCTGAGGTGATGCGTGTCGCAGTAGCGTCGTCATATCTGAATAAAATAACATGACAGCCTATAATACGCTCTCACACGTTTATTTTTTAGCATTTTTGGGAGGAGTAAAATTTACATATGTAGTTTCAACAACCAGATGCATTTACACATGTCCAGTTTTGTCTGCAATGCGGCCCAGACCACCTCCTGATGTGGTTTGAGTGATCGCATTCCAATCCATCTCAAATGCGTTTCGGGGGGCATTTACATCTGGTCTTTTCACGATCGGATAGCTATCCGATCTCAGAAAACGCATGAAGTGGCCAGGTGTAAATGGCCCCAAAAGGTTCGGGTTATATTCTTGTCGAATAGTTGCAAATATGAACTCTAACCACTGATGTTTCACATGCTCATCCCTGGGCAATGAAAACAAAGTGGCTGAACTATCTCTGCATTGAAGAACACAGCGTCTTCTTGACATGATGATATTTGAATGTGTTCTGATCTTTTATAGTCTATGGTTCTAATTCAAGTTTACACTTCCGTCTGCGCGTGCAGTAACTAGGGGTGGCCAGTATGTATCTATGTCACGACATAACAGCTAATGACTCATTTCAAAAACAATTCATTTCATAGACTCAGAGTCGACTCTCACTTTTGAAAGACAACAACTTTATATACGGTGCACTTTCACATATAACATTTTGCAGGATGTTTTCATTCCCTTACAGCTGTATTCCACACTAAATGAACAGTCATTTTCAAAAACCCATGATAGGGGCTCTTTAAAACTGGCAGAGATGACAACACTAAGTGAGGGAGCTGCCCAGACAGAGCAAAGCAGCACAACCCCAAGTTTCAGCACACTCAGATGGTGACACCAATCATTCAAAGGCAAAATACAAATTTCAGAGATTTCATTTTACCCGGTGAATGCCTAATAATGTAATGATGTCTTACAAACCATTTTGCTTAGTGGGTATAGATACCTTTTAATGCTTGGGAACATATACTGTATGTAGCTACACTTTTGACCCTCAAAAATGTACATATATGTACCTTGAGGTCCAATAATAAGCCCTATGGGGTACATTAGTGTAGATTGTACGTTGGGAGACAAAAATGGACTCCTACTGTACCCCTTTTCTGACAGTGTAGCAGACCGTGCGACCTCAAGGTTCTTGCACATTTGTAGTTTCTGTGGCGGCACCCATGCCCACATCATATGCCAAGTGTATATCTGTTAATAAAAAAACAAAAGATTGCTTGTCAAATCCTGTAAATATTTTGCGCATGCACTTTGAACTAGCCCATCACCCGAACGCTGAATTTACACATTACCAGGCTGTCAGGTCTAAAAAGTGGCTTTAAACCTGGACTAGAATACCCGCTCTCGCAGAACATCATGTGCAAAAATCTTCAATCCGCCCTCGTAGAACCTGAAATCGTAGTCGAGTCAGGCTTTATGACCGGCCCGTTTGACGATCCCCCGTTTAATCTGTTTCGTATTAAGTCAAGTCAACTTTATTTATATAGCTGTAACTTTCCAACTGAGAACTCTCAGAAGGGTGCCATTACAAATTTATAAGGGAGGACTTCATAGATTAAAATTAATTTTAACCAGACTCAGAAACACTCAAACCAAGTCCAAACACCAAGGTAAATGCAAACTAGGGATGCAACGGTACACGGTAAAATCCCGGACCGTTCGGTCAGCCCTGCACGGGACAATCTAACCTCGTGTCCCGCGGGACTTCGGTTCTGCCATAGAGTTCGTGCTGATCCATTTACCGTATTTTACGCACAATAAGGCGCACTTAAAAGCCGTTAATCTTTTCAAAAAAACGAAAGTGTGCCTCATATTCCGCAGCGCCGTACTATATATGGATCAATTAGTTAACAACGCTCCGCGTTATTAAATTCGCCCGCGAACTCGCACTCGTGTCCAGCTTATGCCCGCTTTGTCACACGGTGACGGCCAGTTCAACCTCGTATAAATCAGGTTGTGTGTTTATTACTTTTTTTATTACATTATTTTGCTTTGCTCTTTTTATTCAAACCACAAGCTAATTTATGTTAAAGATAAAGTGCACTTTTTCTTTCACATTTATCACTTCATTTACCAGTTTTCAAGGTTTGGAATTGGGATCCACTTGAATATTTTAAAGTGTGTTCGTTTACATTTTGTGTATCATAAGTGGTAGTTGAAGAGGTTGTATTACTTAGTGTTGTTCAGTACAGACTAGAGTGTTAATTTATTCCATACACATTGATGTTCTCCCTGTGACATTCTGTTTATGCTCATAAGAAAAATAAAACAGATTTTTGGGATGAAATAGCAGTCTTTTTCTGCACAAAACATGTACCGAAACCGAACCGAGACCGTGGCCCAAAAACCGAGGTATGGACCGTACCGTGGGCTATCTGTACCGTTGCACCCCTAATGCAAACATATATTTATATCAGATAAGTCACACCACATCATACAATTAGTGAGTCATGAGTCAACAAGTAAAGGTATACATGTCTGTTTTCTGGTCTGGTCCCAGATAAGAGTAAAAGGTTCAGTAGTTCAATTCAAACCCTATGTTTCCTTAAATCCATGTTTCATGCTTTGGGTACGTTGCAATAAGGCCATCCTTAAAAATATTTTGGTTTGCAGTAACAGCAAAAAAATTTTTAAAAAGGGTCGGTAGGTAGGTAGGTCGATATTTTTTTTTTTTTCAAGATTCAATGTAAAAAAAAAAGTACAATTTTGGTCAGGGTGATTATGAATTTTAAAAAATGTGCATATTGTGAGGTCAGTGACTGGGTCTACAAACCGTGCAGCCACTGCTAGGACTTAATGCAACCTACAAATCAGAGACCGGTTACGTTTTAGGCCAGTCACTTGTGTGAAAAAAATGTGAAAATAATTTTCATTTAATCGATTTTCCAAGTCTAAAAACCTTTCCATTTTTTCATTTTTGTTTTTTTATATACATCAGATATAAGCAAAAACAAGAACAAACACATGGTCAAACAAAGATACAAATTGGCTTATATACACAGTGCTTTAATTTCAGGAAGGTCTAAAATTACTTTTCAGTGAAGTGTGTCTGATTCTGAAAAGAAATTTAATTTAGTAATGAAATGTAAAATGACACTTCATAGTTAATCATAGTAATTAATGCTTATTAAAGTTTAAGTTATTCATGCAAGAGCTGCAAGTGATTTTTCTCCATCTTTTGTTGTTTGATTGGCATTACTGGCTCAATCGTCACATGTTTATTAGACTACTGCCCCTTTAAGATCGAGTGCAAGTCTAATATATGACTGACGCACCATCATTTTCTCCCAACTATTTACGTCCATTTAAGACATAAACTGTGTTTAAGTGAATCTCAGAGCATTTTTATATTTTATGTATATTTGATAGTTCAGATGTGCACATGAAGCCCAAAATGAGGCTATAGCCTACTTTTCTCGTTGCAGTACATTTCGGAGTGCGCATCGCCTCGAGAACAGCGTCTCTTGCGCAGACTTTTGTGCTTTTAATAGCTCTTTTAATGATTGAACCCGCCACAGTTTAGCAACAGTACAGACTGCATTTTACAACAATCACCGATCGCGCTGATTCTGACGGTAAGTTGGGAAGAAATGACAGCGCAACGCTGTGAAGGGAAGGAAGTTGCGGTAGACAGAATGCGCCTGTAATGGTTTCATCTCAAATTCTTCTTTTTGTAATCTTTGAAAGCGGAAATCTAAAATAAAATTAGAATAATATAAGATCTAAAGTGTAACCACGTTTGAATGTTTAGTTCTGTCCTCATTGTCACTCATTAAGCAGGGCTGTTGTGCGCGCTGTGGCTAGTGGCTACAGGTGAGAGATTGCTCTCTCTCTCTTCTGGACTGCCGCAAATAGCAAAAGTGCATCACAGACAAATTGTTTAATATTATTATTATATATAGAAATGGTTGAAATTCAGCCCCGGGGGCCCTTTAATACTGGGTTTACCAAGCGTGAACACTGAATGAAACGAAGCGAACGTACAAGCCATACAGTGTGACATGCGTAAACCAATGGTGTGAACATAGTCAGATGACTGACGCCACGGGTTTTTATTTAAAAGAAAGAACGTAGCCTACGTTTGTAAGTAGACATAAGCAATTTTCACAATACTAATTAAAATATAGCCTAATCAATATTATTTTATTGAATTTGAATTAGTCGTTTGAAGAGTAAAAAAAAAATCAGTCGGTCTTAACGCAAGTTACAACTGGCAAGCCGGTCGGACTAAAAGGGAAAAAAAATAAATAATTGGGTCGGCCCTAAATTGACAGGGTCAGTCAGGTTACGGCAAACAAGAATATTTTTAAGGATGGCCTAATGGTGTCCTTGCAGCACTCACTCAAACATCCCTGATCTCTGTTGATCCAATATGTCCAAAGAGGATATTGGCATAACCAAATAGTAACTCCATAAGACACAGTACAGCATAGAAAGGAAGATGTCTCAATCCCATAGCACAAGAAAGATAACTCTGTGGACACGATATGTCCGAGGAGTCCTTCTAAACAACAACATACAAGCTAACACCACACATATTAAATGAGATAACAAAAACCAGCAAAACCAATGAGTACAACACAAAATGAACAACACATCCTTGGATGAGCTCAAAACAACAGTTTCTCAACCCGGACTCTAAACATAAGGTTTGGTTAGCAGAAGGAGGCCATGCTTCTCTCCAACCAAACATACCCCAATTCTACTTCTCTCTGTTTTTTATCCAGAGGAAGAGAAGTCTGGAGAGCCCCCTAGAGCATAGTAGTAGTACTACTGTTCAAGACCAGAGTAACTGCTCAAAAGGCCGTTACATATCCCCCTGCTCATTGGAAAATTTGCCCACCATGGCAAATTTTAAGACTCTGAATGTGATAGGTATCAAGATTGGATAAATCAGACATTAGGCAGACTTGGTAGTTTACATGGCCTAATTTCTTAACAATTTTAGCAGGGCCCTTCCATTTTGGGGAAAGTTTAGCCATAAAACCTTCATCAGCCTTGGATAAAGGATGTGTTCGCACCCAAACTGTCTTCAACCTGATACTGTTTCTGCTGGTGTCGTTGGTCGTAGTATTTTTTCTGTTTGGCTTGTGCTCGTGCAACTTTTTCCTTCACCCTTTGGATTAGATCTTTCTGACGTTCCACAGAGGGTGGGATAGAGTTGCTAGGGTTAGGATTTAGCTGTAAAGCCCTTTCCAATGGTCCTTTTAGTTTCCTTCCCAAAGCAACCTCGGCGGGGGCAGAGGTAGGTAGAGTATCCAAAAACTGTACTCAAGTAAAAGTACAAGTACTGTACTTATAGAATTATTTACTCAAAGTAAAAGTAAAAGTAATAATCTTAAAAGTTACTTGAGTAAGAGTAAAAAAGTATCCAATGAAAAAACTACTCAAGTAGTTAGTTACTAGTTACTTTGGATCACATAGGCCTATACAGTATATAGCCTATATATATATATAGGCTATATAACATGATATAATTTAGATAATATATATATATATATATATATATATATATATATAATAGGCTATATAGGCTATAACATGATATTATTTAGATTATATATATATATATATATATAACATGTTATTATTTAGATATTTTTCATTTAAATGACTATTGTTATCATAAATTAGATAAGCTATCTTTGCAACAAAAACAGCAGAGACAAACATTATTTCTCTCTGTATATAGGCCTATCTGTATATTATATTTGTTTATTATATCTGTAGCCCGAAAACCACTGCCTGTCCTTTGGTTTGTATAATAGTATAGTAATTTATATAACTACATTTGGATTATTAGACAATGTCGGAATAAAGTGAGTCCGTGGAGTTTTGCATTCATTGGCATGTAAAGGGAACACAGATTGGTTTGGTTGGTTGACACAGATTAGAAAGAGTTAAAACTCTGCACATTTGCTCGCAGTCATGTCATGCCCCACACAAACAATGATCAAATTCACAAGTCTTCTGTCTGTTCTCCAACATGTATTTAAATGTGGGCTATATTTCTGAAAGCATCTTTAAACTGGATAACTGTGTCTAATAAGGCAGGCAAAGGCATTCGTTTTCAAGTCGAGTTCACACGCCACTGCGCAATACACACACAGTTCATAAACTGGACGAGGATAGCTTATTTAATGTATTAAGTAACGTATATGTCCCAAAAAAAGGGTAATGTCATGCTTTGTAGTCGTGCTATATGGTGTTTGGTTGTAAAATGTATTACCTGAATGAAATGAAATCGAATGTATCGTCGTGTGGAATACATTCACAGACAGCTTACGAAGTAACATACGAAGATGCTCAACTAATAAAGATCTTCATCGCTGGCATCATACAAAAATATGATGCATTTGCAGATTTACCACAGCCACTTCGTACAACACTAATGATGTTGTTAAATCTTCCTGTTACGACTCCGAGACGATTCAGCGCGTGCATGAAACTGAACAGATCATTCAAACTGATTCGCGAACCGATTTAGATAGACTGCCAAACTTGTTTGATGAAGTCTTTGAACAGAATCGACTCAAAAGAGTGATTCATTTGTGAACTGAGCATCGCTCATGCCCAGAAAAAAGAGAGAGCGCACGCTTAGAATAAACTACGCTTTTAACAACATATTGAATTAAAATAAAGTAACGAGAGGAACGTCGCTCAATGTAACGAAGTAAAAGTACAGTTTTTTCATAAGAAATTTACTCGAGTTAAAGTAAAAGTACCCTCAATTAAATCTACTCTTAAAAGTAAAAATTTTCCAAAAAATACTCAAGTAAATGTAACAAAGTAAATGTACTTCGTTACTACCCACCTCTGGGTGGGGGTAAACCCAATGCTTTCAAGCCAGGCTGAATTTATAGCAAACCTAAATTCAGCCAACCACTTGTCCCATTAGCGATGCTGCTCCTCCACATAGGACGCTATCATGGTCTTCAAATTACTGTTTACTCGTTCAGTTAAGTTTGTCTGTGGGTGGTGCGCAGTGGTTAACTTTTGCACAACTTCCCATTGGTTGCATACTGAATTAATTAACTGAGAGGTAAATTGGGTTCCTCTATCTGACACTAGATATGCAGGAGTTCCCCATCTGGTAAAGATTTCCTCTATCAGAATTTTGGCAATGTGAGGTGCCTTGGCGGTTCTTAACGGGAACAGCTCTACCCACTTTGAGCAATAATCCACCACCACAAGTAAATGTTCATTCCGTTTACCACTCCTGCGGAAAAGACCCATAAGATCAATCCCAAGCATGTATCCTGGTTCTACTACTTGAGTGCTTTGTAACAGACGAGACGGCTTTTCTTGTGAAGGTTTGAATTTTTGGCAAGTATGGCAGTTCTTACAATAGTTCCATATATCGCTTCGAATACTGGGCCAATATACAGTCACCAACAGTCAGCAAAGTTTTTAACTTTCCCAGGTGCCCACTAAGAGGATTGTCATGTGCATAGTGTAAGAAATCTTGCCGATGGACTTCAGATATGACCAGCTGAAGCTTCTGGCCTTTTTTCCCATCAGGAACACTACAAAACAGTAAAGGCGGGCATACACTGTGCGATTTTCGTCCGATTTTGAGCCGAATTCTTACTCGTGCGACTCTTTTTCGTGTCGGACCGATTTTCAGCTTTGTCGTGCGTCGTTTGTCGTGCAGTGTTCGTGCAGTGTACAGGGAGAAACGAGAGGCGATTAACTTCTCACGATCGACAATCGGATGGTCGGATGAATTTCTGGCATGTCAGAAATTTTGGTCGCTCCTCGTGACTATATCGCACTGTTGAAGCAAAGCTACGAACCTATTGCCCTAAACTGCACCTGCGCGAAAACAGAAGTTTAACCATTTCATCTGCGGCAAAAATAAAATAAAAACGAAAAGAGGGAGATCTTTAAGTTCTGTAGTTCAAACTAGCTACAAATTACTGTTGCTTACCTCCAGTTCGTGTTGCAAAATAGATAATATATTACCCACCGTCTTCCAAGCCACCTGCGATGTAACACCTCTTTTATTAATTTGTCAAACAATGTTTTTGAAATAAACCTGTTTTTAATTTTCACTGTTAATAGTTATTTTATATGCCTATAATTCATTGTAATCGACCTAAATGTTTTAGACAATTTTTAATGAGTAAGATTATGTAATATTTTATTATCCTCACAGCGCTGTGAAAATATTGCGTGGCAAATTAATTATAATAGCGGATCAATTTAATAATATTAGCCTATAGGCCTCCACTAATAATGATAATACAATGCTAATAATAATTAAATGCATAAATTGAAAATGCTAAATCATCTAGATACTGATAGCAGATGCTTGTTTTGACAATATCCCACATACACGTAAATATGCGCAATCCAGGGGGTTATCGCAGATATTACACGTATAGTGTGAGCAGTCAAGTCGCAGCTCGACGATCGGACCGTACAGTGTGAGCACATAAATCCTGAACTTTGGCTTTGCATCGCATGCGATTTACTCGTTGAGTGTGAGTAGATACCTTGCTGAAATCGCACAGACATCGCACAGTGTATGCCCGCCTTAAGCCGTTTTCTATCACATACTGCACACGGGTAACATCCACTGATGAGTGCTTTCCAGCTTTAGACATCAACTCTCATCAACTCTCAACTCTCGAATTTCACTGTCACTCCTTTGTGATACTGCTATTTGGGTAAGGTCTACTGGCAGATTACATGTTTGATCAGTGAAGTTGGCAACAGTCGTGAGGAAAAGCAAGTCAGATGGTGTATTGGCTACTTGGTTTCGAGACAACACATCTGGGACTACATTGCACTGCCCTTTTCTGTATTTTACGGTAAAATGGAAGCCTTGCAAATGAATTGTCCAACGAATAAGACGTGACGATGGTTTTGGATGTTGAAAGGCCCATGTTAAGGCAGCATGATCCGTTACAACTACAAATGGGCTTCCTTCCAAGTAAGGTCTTCGCTTAAAAAAGAACTCAAGAATCTTTCCTTAAACTGTTTCCAGTTGCTCACTTTTCTTCGTTCAGCCCTCCACCAATCCTTGGCAGTTCCTTTTGGCACAGCCGTAAGGGAGGCTAAAATCTCTTCTTCATTCAATGGACGTACAGCAAAATACTCCTCACATTGCTCAACGAACACCACAGAATCATCTTCCTGAGAATTAGTAAAACTAGGGAATTCAAGTTTTACTGGAGGATTGTATTGTAATGAAGACTGATTACTTTGAGCAGACTGCTCAATATAGGTAGAGTTGCTGGGTTTTGCATACTGAATGTTAGCTAGAGGGTTCTGGCTTGCAACAACTGGGGTGGATGAATGAGGTATTATGGATTGAAACCTATGTTCCAATTGCCGATCTCTTCTCTCTAAGCAGTCAACCATGGATTGCCCCAGATCCTTCACTAACATCTCTAGCTGTTGTTTCACCCTTTCACATTCATGTTGCACCAGATATAAACTTTTCCACTTACGTCATTCTTCAAATCTGTTAAATGTGCTTCTAAAGAGATGAAACGTGCGTTTAGCATAGAGTTTGTAGTCGATGATTGACTTTCAGACTCGACAGTCAATGGGGGTGGTGGAGGAGGAAAATTGAGCTCTTCATCAGAGTCATTATCTTCAGCTCTCTCACTTTCTTCATCAGAATTAATATATAAATCACTAAAAGTGGTAATCAGGTCTCTCATTGGCTCTCTTGGTGCATGAAAGGACCCTGCTGTGAGATCTATTTGGGGAGTTTCACTAGCCATGACAGACTTTTGTATATTACCAAAATATATGACTTGTTGATTTTTTGTGTGAGGGATTGAAAGTCTGGAAAAAAAATATTCCTAGAGTCCCTGTTCGGGCGCCATTATGTAACTTTCCAACTGAGGCTATGTTTACACGGAAACGATTCTGAAGAGTAAACGCAAAAGTGGCGTTGCGTCATCACTTTTTATTCTGCGTTTAGACGAGCGTTTTGTGTGGGAAATCCGCGTGCAAACAATGACGCAAAAGTGTGTGAAATTCAATGTAGTATGCACTTCGGGCGGCTAGAAGTGCATACTACAACAACATCAAGTCCACGCGCCTGCGTACAACCTTCACTGTCAAGCAGACTTTTGCGTTTTTACCGTTTGCACGGGAACGCGGCGGTGGAGCGTTTTTAAGATTTCCACTCTGGAGGGTGGTTTCACTTTTTTGCGTTTTTAAGCCTCAAAAACGCCGTTGCCGTGTAAACGAAAGGCACATCCGATAAAATATTTTTACGTTTTCACCCGCGAGTGTTCTCATGTAAACAGGGTTTGAGAACTCTCAGAAGGGTGCCATTACAAATTTATAAGGGGGGACTTCATAGACTAAAATTAATTTTAACCAGACTCAGAAACACTCAAACCAAGGTAAATGCAAACATATTTATATCAGATAAGTCACACCATATCATACAATTAGTGAGTCATGAGTCAACAAGTAAAGGTATACATGTTCGTTTTCTGGTTTGGTCCCAGATAAGAGTAAAAGGTCCAGTAGTTCAATTCAAACCCTATGTTTCCTTAAATCCATCTTTCATGCTTTGGGTACATTGCAATAATGGTGTCCTTGCAGCACTCAAACATCCCCGATCTCTGTAGATCCAATATGTCCAAAGAGGAAATTGGCATAACCAAATAGTAACTCCATAGGACACAGTACAGCATAGAAAGGAAGATGTCTCAATCCCGTAGTAGCACAAGAAAGATAACTCTGTGGACATGGTATGTCCAAGGAATCCTTCTAAACAACAACATACAAGCTAACATTAACACCACACATATTAAATGAGATAACAAAAACCAGCAAAACCAATGAGTACAACACAAAATGAACAACACTTCCTTGGATGAGCTCAAAACTACAGTTTCTCAACCCAGACTCTAAACATAAGTTTAGCAGAAGGAGGCCATGCTTTTCTCCAACCAAACATACCCCAATTCTACTTCTCTCTGTTTTTTATCCAGAGGAAGAGAAGTCAGGAGAGCCCCCTAGAGCATAGTAGTAGTATTACTGCTCAAGACCAGAGTAACTGCTCTAAAGGCCGTTACATAGCGCTTTTTACAATACAGATTGTATCAAAGCAGCTTCACAGTGATAACATGAAAATAATACAACACAGATCAATAATGTTGTTGAATATTAAATGTCCCCAACTAAGCAAGCCAAAAGCCAAGGCAACCGTGGCAAGGAAGCAAAACTCCATCAGGGGATTGAATGGAGAAAAAAACCTTGGGAGAACCCAGGCTCAGTCGGGGGCCAGTTCTACTTTGGCCAATGAAGAAACAGTGTGTGATTCAGGCAGCATTACATGTCAGATTGAATCAGAACATTAAGAGTATTTGTCCATTTATTAGCCTCATTGGAGTGGCTACAAGGAAATTCTCGGGCAAAAAACGTCTAATAATTAACCTGTCAGCTCCCCACAATTCCCCATTCCCTTGCATAAACAGCTTGATCCCTCCCGATGAATTTTCGCTTAAATACCTCAACATAAATCAGGCAATCGAATTGATCAAAATCGCAGATCGGGGTGCTTGGCTTGCTAAATTCGAAGTTATACCTATTTCAAAGTAATACCTATCCATCCAGATTCATGGCACCTATTTGGAGTTCGCTGGCACGACAAATATTATTTCACAGTACATTTAACTTTTTGGATGCAAAAGCAGTCCTAAAATATTTGACATATTCTCAGAAGCTTTGTGATGGATTTTGTCGAACAACTAAGGAGTTCCCTATCTCATTCACCTGCTAGATGATTTCTTAATAATCTCGCCTCCCAATGCCATCCCAGCCGCACACTTCCTCATGGTCCAAAACGTTTTTTTTTCTGACCATGGAATTCCCATCGCGCAGCGGCCCCGCAACATCCATCGAGTTCCTAGGAATTAATTTAGAATTAGTCAAATTCCAAGCATCCCTGCCCAAAGAAAAAAAAAGACCGAATAATTCTTGTCTCATCTACTCTCCTTAAAAATATCAGAATGTTTAAAACGCGAACTCCTATTCCTGCTCGGTCACTTGCATCGTGTGCATCATTCTGCAGGGCCGCTTCTTCATATCGCACCTTCTCTCACTCGCGTTCTCCTCCACTCACTAGAGGACCCTATTTTCATAACCCAAGCATGTTGTGGCGAATCTGGGTTATGGTTAATATTTCTAAGCCAATAGAACAGCCTTTCTTTTTTCTATAACTATCTCATCTCGTCCCCCACTGACATCCAGCTGTTCACAGTTGAAACCCCACGGTTTCGGGGGATTTTATCAAGGTCGCTGGTTCACATCTCCACCACCGTGGCTACCGCAGCTCCAGGACATATCTCAATCCTCAGCTCTATTCAAGCTCTACTCTCTCATAGTAGCAGCTTTTCTGTGGGGGAAAGAGTGGTCCGTAGCATTTTAGTGCATTGCATTAACCCTCGGGGGTCTGAGGTGTTTTCTGGGTCCTGGAGGTGTTCTGACATGCTCTGACATTTGCGCTTTTTTCTGTTACTTGTGACATATTCATGGCTAAAGTCTGATTACACTGTATTCAGCACAAACTCTGCTACAGTAATATGTCAGCAGCATGTATGTAAAAGTTTGTAGTTTTTAGATAATGACGTTTATGCGTGGTTTGTGAAAAAAAATGTCACTGAAATGAGGCCATGAAACCCATACTGACCCATTTTGATGCGAAACTTATTTTTAACATTAATTGTTTTTATTAAAATGTTTCAGAATAACATTGTCCTATGAAATGTATTTTATTAAGGAAATGAAAGTTTCTTTTTATGATTTAATCCAAATACATTATAAAAACAGTGGTAATCAAATGCAAATTTAAACTCGTGTCCTTTTATTTTTGGGGAAAGCGCTGCAAAAACAATTTACTAAATTAAAACATGGACAAAAAATATATTCCTTTAAATAATGTTTAAATAAAATGTATTATTGATGTTATTATAATTATTTAAAATGTAAAAAAAGTGTTTCAAGATGCATTTAACAATGTTTTTTTCTCAAATAAAATTATGAAAATGCCAATTAGGCGTTCTCTCAGAGTAGCTCTGGAAATGTTCATGTATTCATATCCTCAAATTGTTTGTGAGATGCTGAAAACAACATGAATGTCATGCGTACTTGAGTATCTAAGTTAGCAGACAAAGCGGGGGAGCTTAGTAGAACAAATAGGTTTATATATTTACAAGCAGTATTTGTTGTGCTAACATATTCACAGACCATGTCACGATTGGATTTATTGCACAGTTCTACTTTCCATGTATTCATCCATCCATTATTTTGCATGTTTTATGTGACATCTGCATTAAGTGAATAATTCTATTTTCATGACTGGATTCCGGAATTCCTTCTGCATCACGTAAGTCATTCGGCTTTAATTTATAATCGGCACATACCTTTATCTGCAGGAGGAATGGTGTCCTATATCCTCCTTTTGCAGCCACTTTGCATCCACATTTCTTGCAAATCGGATATTTATCTTTGAAGACAACCACGATTATTTCCTACAAAGTATTTTCATACGGGTCATAATTCGCTTCACAAGAATTTGAGGGCGCTTTAGCTTCAGCTGGGTCTGAGTCACCTTGCTTGTGCGTTTGTTCTCCCGCCCTTCAACCAATGTAGTAGTTTCCTGAGTGTGATTTTTTTCCTCCCTTGTATTATTACTTATTACTCAGTAATGAATATGATTTCAAATGTAGAGAAGTACATACTTCAAACAAAACGTACTTAAGTAAAAGTAAAGTGCAGATTTTAAAAACTACTTAAAAAAGTAGAAGTACACAAAAAAACTACTCAATTACGTAACACGAGTAAATGTAATTCGTTACTTTCCACCTCAACCATAAGACACTTATTCTTATCTTAAAAATTGTTCTCCAAATCAAATCGTGTTCTTCAAATTCTTCTGAGGTAAATCCAAGGTGGTATGTTTAAAGGTGATGAGGGCGGTAACAGCTCTGCGTTCCTTCACATAGATCATGAATTTGAACAGCTCACACGCTTGTGGGCGTGGTCACAATAAAGTTAATGAGCTCAAGCTGAAAAAACTGTACAACTATACATGTCATTGCTTTCATACGGATTACTTAAACAGAGAATATTTGTTTTTGGTATGATTTACATCATTACATCATTAAAAATGGAGACTTAAAGCTTTGTAAAGACATAACTTTGTGTGGGTGGCAAGTATTTGCTGAGTTAAAGACAACTTTCTGTCGCGTTTCAGAATGAACTTCACAGTGAGAGAGATGACAGAACCCGCATCACGTTTATTTTCTTTATTTTATGAAAAACACAACATTTTGTTTTTATTAGTGTACACAAATAAGGGACTGCTCGTTATTTATGGAAGGGCCCACCGAAGGAAAATAGGGGAGAGTCATGCCTTTTTTTTCTTTGTTGAGGCGAGGGTCATCCAACTTTTTTTTAGTCTAGGAGGAGGCTCACTCAACTTTTGTATTCATGAAAACAGCAAAATTTTAAAGTGGCTTGTTCGGTGCATATTTTCAATGTAGCTCCATGTAGCTCCCTCAGTCCCCCCTCTCCATCGCTAGCAGATGGGTCTGACCCAACAAAAATCGCACCATCCCCCAACCCATCAATGCACAACACCTGACCCCACCTCAATAATCACAGGTAGGCTATAATGAACAACGAGCAAGCTCTTTTCAAAATTGATCACAACATTATGAGGACGAAAGTACGGACCGCTTGCTGGAAGCACAAAAACCTAAAGGTTTCACTCCAGAGAAGCCATAATCTAAAAAATTGATTATTTTATAGATAAATTTGACAATCCAAAATTACGGGGAGTCCAGAGAGTGTTGGAGGAGTTGCTGGTAACGTTACCCTATGAAGACAAGCCATGTGGTGTACTTGGACATGGATTTTCCCTTTGAACTGTTAGCGTCATTTTTCGAGAGGCAAACAGTCGAAATAGAATGGTTCTGGGACTGCATACTCAATCCCGAATACGGGATACCTGTTTTAATATATAGACAAACGGGCAAACAGTGGATTGTATTGAATGACGGGTCGGCGTCAATAGAAAACATTTTCCTGCAGCTAGCCAAAGACGAGGACGGAAAACATGACCAAGACATCGAGGACTTCAATACTGAAACGGTACTTACAGTTTGGTTTTAAGCTGCATGTGTTTTGTTGATGGTTCTGGTGTAACATTGCGACTAGATCGCAGTATCACAGAATAGCAGAGTAGGCCTATTAACATTTTCATTTTCGTAATATTGTCATCTGATATACTCCAAAGATGCCGGCGCCGGATAGTAGCAACACGAGTGGCTCCTCAGACTATCAGAAGTGCAAGGCGGCAGGCTCTAAAGTACACACACACACACACACACACGCACACACACACACACACACACACAACCCACATAAAATGTGCGTCAGTATCGAGTTCACTTTCGGGCTTGAAGGAACCATAACACACACGAATTATGCCAAACTGTCCATTTTGTCGAGTGTCCTCATAAGAGCAGCCTTACATGAGTAAAGTATTTTATTTTGAACTTGATTCATTATTAATGGATAGTATGTAAAGAAGTAAAGACGGCAAGCTTTTAAAGCTGATTTTCCCATTAACACCACACATATTTATATTCTTGGCCTTGGAGTTTGCGATTGTTGCTGTCATTATTCTCCAAACTCAAACATCTCTAGTGTCTGTCCCACCTTTCATTGCCAACAACATGCTAATCTGTGAATTAACATTTATTTTATTCATTGTTAAAATAAAAAATGCCAATTAGCAACTAAAAGGATTGTTCAACCAAAAATGTAAATTCTGCCATCATTTTCTCACCTCCACTTGTTCCATACCTGTATGAGTTCCTTTCTTCTTTTGAACACAACAGATTTAAAAAAAAAATCTTGATAAACGATTAGTTCACCTCAAAATGAAAATTTCCTAATAATTCACTCACCCCAATGCCTTCCAAGATATCCATGTCTTTCTTTCCTCAGTGGAAGAGAAATTACGTTTTTGTGGGAAAACATTTTTGGATGTTTCTCCACAGGCTGGACTTCAATGGTTACCATCCTTTTGCAGTCAGAATCGATGTAGTTGCAAAGGTCTTTGAAAAGCTTCAATGGGCTGGTGAACAATCCAGCTGAGGATTAGGAGCTTACATACCGAAACGATCTCAATCGCTCCTCCAAGTTTTGCAGAGACTGAAGATCAGGCAGTAGGTTTGCTTCAAGGCCTATGTGTTCTTCACTGACAGATTTTAGACCCTGAACTGTCCTATAGATTATCTTCATTTGGTCCATCATGATCTCTTGATTTGTGAGAATGTTACGCAGGAGAGCTGAAACAAAAGCAAGAAACCGAAATAAACCCCCTAAGTCTATATGGTACTCAATATGTAAAAGTGGTACATGATAGTACTCATTTCCAAATAAATAAATACTTACAAGTATCAAGAACAGCTTGATGTCTTAATAATTTTTGTGGCTGGTGTTAAACATTCCCTCTCTGACCCTGATCAGGGGAAGTGTAGCTTCTTTGCAGTGGGTCAGGGAGAGAGTGACTTCTCTGAAAAGGGTCAGAGAGAGTATAATATATAGTATAATCTTGGAAGACCAAGTAAAAGAAGCAGAGTCATCACAGCAATGCAACTCATATCAAAGCCATCACAGCCTCAAACACTGGTGACGCTTTGTTAAACTACTCGCACGTGGCACACAATACCCATACTGGGAGTCACTGTACCCGGTGTATTTTTTAAATAAATGATTAGATGCTACTCCTCATTTTGTATTTAAATCATCATTAAATACAGTACATCATCAAAACATCATTTTGGCTCCCGATCTCATTTCTCTGAAGACTCAAATAAACATGCTTCTTGAGCCTGGTGTCTTTCGTCGTCTGTCTGTTTATTAAAATGTATTAAAGTTGCGCTCCAACCATTTTATAAAGTATATAGCCTACAGGTCCGACAAATTTTGAGCAGATTTGTTAGCTTTATTGACGAGATCTAATCCTAAACAGAGAACTTGTTCGTACATACATTCACATTTTCTATTTCGTTCAAACATGTTTTTCGAGTTTGCAAGTACTCCGCGAATCCTTAAATTCTTTTTGCAACACCGACAAAAGTCGTTAACACTCATTTTTCTTTTAAATACTTTTTCGTGCGTGCAGTTCAGTTCTGCTGACAACACGCTCAACATACATCACTTACTGCGTTGCTCTGATTGGTTGTAGGTCTATCCAATTGAGTGCAGGTTTTTTTTTTCTGTTTCGATTAAGATGCCTCATAATCAAAGCCCAATGGAGCAGTATCAGACTCACATTCTGAATAGAATATGAGTATGATGAAGGCTAGAAATGTTGGCTAATGAGGAGAAAAAAATTATTGAAAAATTGATGGTCATCTGTGTTTGGTCCATAGATATTAGCAATGGTCAGTATTTTATTGTTAAAAGTTATATTGATAATAACATATGGCTCACATATGTTTGAGTGATTAATTACTGTTATGTTTTTATTGATTTATATAGCTACACCTCTTTTCTTGAAGTTGTAAGATGGAGAGTATATTTGTGTTAATTGTGTATTTGTTAATTTATTGTGTTCTGATTCCAAGAGATGTGTTTCTTGCAGTAAACATATATCTGCCTTAAAATTTTGGTTCTTGTAGCTGCTAGGTTAAAGGGTACCTATTATGGCATTTAAAATGTTCGTAATATTGTTCTGGGAGTCCCCAACAACGGTTTTACAAGCATGCAATGACAAAAAACACTTTTTTGTCTTATAATATGCATTTATTTTTACCTGATTTGCCCACCGACTCCCATATGAATTGTTTTAGCGAGTCGTTTTCCAAAACCCGCCTTTGCGTGATGCTAATCTGCGGTGATTGGTCAGATGACCTAGTCAGTTGTGATTGGTATAGACCTTTCTCACAACTTCCGTATTTGTGAGCGGAAATACGCAATTGTCGTGGTAATCTTCTTCCGCTCCATTCATAACAGATAGCGCCGCAGGCAACTTGTAAGAGTTTGTTGCGTACCAATCTTTTTTGTTATTCCCAAAAGCAGCCATATCTGTCATTTTCATTCCTTCCCTCGTTAGTTCCCTGTCGATGAAGTTCGATGGAAATGGATTCAGGCAACCTGGCGGGATGTTATTGATCCTGTGATCTTCTGTACTTATCATGTCACCATTCACTAAGCCGTCATTGTTTATGTTTATTTTTTATGTTTTATGATTTGTGTATTTTGAGGTAACGTTAGTTCATGTTCAACTTTATTAAGATATTTGTATCCAGCGTAATGAAGACATAAAAATATACCTCACAATATAAAACAAGATAAATAATAACACATAACAGTGGGCTACATATAAATTTAAAATATTATCATATATACCATTCTGGGTATTTAACAATCTGACTGTACAAGGGATAAATTAATATTTGTATAAATTGTTCTTCATCTTTGATCGTTCTATAGCAAGAGCAGTGCAAAAAATTCACTAACGTTACCTAAGAGGATAATTGTTAAATAAAACTGACAGACTTCTTTCTGATATTCACATCAAAATGCAGTTTATTGTAAATAATAGTCCCTAAATATTAATAACTTTCCACACACTTCACCTAATTACCTTTAATGAATGTAGCTATATTGGGAAGAATGAGCTGTCAGTTCTGAAATCAATAGTCATATCTATGGTCTTAGATACATCAGCTGCAGACAAGCATCACCACAGCATTTTACAAAGTCATCAACAACTGGACCATGACAAGTTTACAATTTTTCGAAGTTTTGAAGACTCTCTGATCAATTTTCTCTTCCCTGGATAGGTTTTTCTAATGTGTTGACAGTTGACGGGAACTCCGCTTCCACGACGATTACGTATTTCCGGTTTTTGTGAAAAAGGTCTATTCAGAAAAACGGAACTCTGTTACCTTAAATGGGTTCTCAACTCCGGTCCTCAAGACCCACTGCTCTGCATATTGTGTATGTCTCCCTCATTTAACACACCTCAGATCCTCAGCTCGTTAGGATAGAGCCGGCTCGCGAATCCATACTTTATAGCGTTTAGGTTTGTGAAGCAATCATCTTCAAAATGACGCGAACACTGAACAAGGTTTGGGCTATACTTGTGTGGTATAGCAGTACTTGTATATATGAACTGCAGCCAATTAATTTTCAAATACTCCTCACTTGGCAGGTGAAAAAAGTTCGCTTTTGCGTCGCACTTCAAAACACAGCGTCTCGTCGACATGATTGTTTTCCGAAGCCCAGATCTCGAAAAACGACAAAGTCCAAAAAGGTGCGGTGGGTCCAACCTCCATGCTCTCAGACCTCCCGGGCCTGCCCAGGCAGGGTGGCCCGTCCTGGGCCAGTTTCAGATTTGCCCGCCACCCCTGGAGCTCCGGTTTTCCCTAGCGTCTCCGAGCGCAATAAGTGGGCGTTTCTTATTCAAATAACTTGTCAAGTTGACGTCAACCAGACAAAGGAAAAGCATCGTTCTTCTAACGATTCATATCAGCGACTCAGAGTCGACTCTTGTTTTTGAGAGACAATAACTTTGTATACGATGAACTTTCATGTTTAAAACTTTGCAGGATGCTTTCGTTCACTTAGATCTATGTTAAACACTACATGAAGGGCAATTTTCAAAAATCCAAAATAGGTACCCTTTAATGCCTCATACATTACAGCTTTTTAGGTGTGACATTTTGTGTTATGATATACTACTACTATACAACTATTCTATAAAAAGAATATAGATAAAAAAGAAGGCAGAAGCTAACTTATATTTGCCTTCCCCTTTTACACATCTGGCTTTGAAACGGCTGATATGATATAGATATAAAATATACATGCAGTACATATTCATAATGACAGACAAACACCACATGCAAAAATGAGAATGTTTTTTTCAAGTGAGTATACAGATAACATGTTAAATAGGCTACATGATGGCTACCTTATGTTGCGTTTATTTTTTCTTTTCTTTTTTCCCTCCGATCTTCCTTTCATGATGTATTATAACCAGTACATAGTGTCGTTTCTGTAAACTTGGCCATCAACATATAGTAGTCTTGATGGTCTGACAAACAATCCCCTGTTCCAAATACCGATAGGCAAAGTAGCATCGATATCAAAGCTATTTTTATGACAAGAAGATCCATACCGAAATGTAATTTTAAGATGCTAATTTAGTCTAAAAACAGAGACAAATAAACGCTGAGCACAGGGTCGACAGCAGGCCGCGCCCCCGGAAGTTCATGAAGTTCGGAAGTCGCAATATCGTCAAGCAATTTATCCCTGGGACCACTGACAAAGCAGGAAATGCTGATAAACATTTAATAATAGCTCAAAGCATTTGCCATGGGCCTGCTTATTCTCAATTTTACTGAAGAGTGAAGATTTGGTCTTCATTGCTAAGAAAATGAAGTATAGCAGGTTATCAAATCTGCAGGTGTTAGCCAATTCTATGGTTCATTTTGCTATTTTTCCTTTCCTGCACCAGGGAGTTGAAGTGTAGTTGCTTTCCATGCCAGTCATATTTGTAGGTGGGTTGAGGTACTGTGCCTTCCTTTTTCTGTCTGCCTCTCTGCCATTTCTCCTCTTGACTAAGAGCTAAGTTCAATTTTGCTTTTCAAAAAATTGATTCCTTCTCATTGGCTGTGTTTTGGTGAATTGCTGAAACAGTGACACTACGCATTCTACCACAAATGCATTTTATACATAATTTGTACAAAGTCTCCTGCGGCGTTTGTTCTTCAGCACTATTCGCTTTGTGGTTCGAAACCAGTTCTCAACCTGTGTATTTGTGTCTCTAGTTTTCCCCTGATGTTTTAACATTATGCCCGTCCATCCATATTATGCCCGTCCATTATGCATTATGACACTGTTGCCAAGTATGGCTTGACAATTTGTATCAAGCGTGAACAGTAATATGGGTTAGCTTGAGCTGTACCACTGCCTTGTTCGTTTTGTGCATCCAATAGTGCTTTTTGTATAAGTCTTATAATATCTTGCAAATGGGGAGTCATGAACAAGTTTTGTTGAAATCAACATCAGCGAAGACAGGCTGATTGTGTATTTTAGTCTGCAGTGTGATGATCAAGGTGGGAAAAGCATCTCTTTGGGAAACAAAAACTATGCAAATGTCTTGCAACAAAGATTGGATCTCAGCCAGTGTGTTGGCATTCTGCATTAGGTCAAATGAATGCAGAAACAAGGTCTTTGTTTCCTTGGTGCACTTGAGAGCAGAGCAATTTCACCATGTGCGTACCACATATTTGAACAACAGTGAATGCACATGATTTTCCTTCCAGACACACCTCAAGACACTGTTGCAGATACTCGTGTATTGTACACTGATAGAACATCTGTAGGGTTGCATCAGTGATTGCCCAATTAAAATCGGTTTCACGCTTTGTGGTTGGAGTTTTTTTTTTATACATGTACATAAAAATCGCAGGACAGGCAGGTCAACCAGAGGTGAATTGTCGTGTGCTCTGATCTGATGAGAGCATCTCAGCTACAGCAACTGTTGTTGCTGAAGTAGACTGAACTGGGCAGCAAAGTGCATAATACAATACACTTTTGCATTTTTGTGCACTTCCTGTGGCATCTAGACTCAAAAAAAAAATGTCTTGTGTTGTAGTGTACATGTGTAATGTAAATGATGGAATTGACACAAACTGGAGGTATTGGGGCTTCGGGGGTGTAAACTGTTGGTTTAAAGTCCTGTGCATCTTGTATTTTTAGACAATCCAAAAATGGATTAATATCCATTCGATTTTACTCTTTTTTTTTTGTTGTTCTTGAAATCTTCTCTATGGCGGTAATGATTTGAATTGCCCATTGCAATTGTACCAAGCACCATGCTGGACCAATGTCCCTTACGAACATCCACTTAATGTCCTCTTCACACACCTGTTAAAAATATTATTGTGGTAATGTTGTGGGAAGAGATATGCGTGTCTACAAAAAAGTATTTACCACATCATTGTCCTCTTTAACCAGACTTGAGCGAAACTTTGGCTCGACAGTTAACAGGACGCTAACTTGATTAGGATACACACCAGAGTTTATTTTTACTTACCGACTTGGCAAACTGCTTTCTTCCAAAATTAGATACATTCTTCTTCTAGTCTTCTCCGTGCTGCTTCTTCTGATTTTTTTAAATGGCAGTTGGCAAATAACTTTTTAATGTGCATGAATGCCACCTTCTGAAATTTAGTGTGGATCGAAATAGCCTACATTTGGGCAACTTCCTGTATTTGGGCATGGGAGTGGCTTCTGACATCACACTTGGATGTGAGCCGGGTTGGATGTCCACCGCAGGCTGCACCAAGACCCTCCTCCCACAGGCGGCGCAAATTGAATGATTATCTAGCAATCATAGCTGGTTTGTGTTTTTGTAGAGAGAACTTAAGACCTTGTCCACACGGACACGGGTATTTTAATGTATTTTTATAGAGTTTTTCCCTCCTGCGTTTAAAAAAACCCTCTGTCCACATGAAAACGCAAAAACACGCTATCAAGCGCTGTCAAGAGCATGCAACACCAGCAGGTGGCGATATAAACCTAACTGTAAAGCCACGTTAGCCAATCAGAAGCCGTCAGCGCTGCAAAAACTCCGGTTTCACTGTCTACACGACAACACAGCAAACGGCGTTTCAGAAAATACTCACCCTGGCAGGGGTTTTCAAAAATGTTCGGTTTCAGTACCCTGATACTGTGTTTCCGTGTGGACGAACGGCCAAAACGCGTAAAAAAAGTCACGGTTATAATAATACTCGTGTCCGTGTGGACATGGCCTAAGAGTTTTCTGTTAAAATGGTGTTGTGTTAGCAGTCACGTTAATAACCATGATTGTTGCGATGGAAGAGATTAAATTAAAATTAACTTTAGCTGGAAAATAACTTTATTCTAGAGCTGTCATAAAGCCAAAATAATCTCTGTTACTTTAATTTCCTGTTATCACTGTAAAGCAGCTTTGGAACAATCTACATTGTTAAAAGCGCTGCATAAATGACTTGCCAAAAAATATCTGTCAATAGCAGCTACACCTGTGCCATGTGAACAAGTTTTTCCCAAAAGCAGGTGAAGTTCTGTGCAAGAAAATAAACTTAAGGCTAAAACACTTGAGCAACTTCTGTTCTTAAATAAAAATTCAAACTGATACAGTATTTTTGAGGTTTTTTATATTGTCACAGTGTTATTTTTGTAAATCATAACTTCTCTTTCACACACAGGATAATAGACCTTATGCACCAGAGAAACGTGGGCGCCGTCATCCTTAGAAAATTGTCTTTGAACTTCCGGTTCTGTATATTTCTATGGCATCGCTGTTAGCTGGTGAAGTGGATTTACTTATTGTAGAGTTAACAAAAGTTATCATGAGCATTGTAATGTTTATCATGAGCATTCTAAAGCAGATGTCTTAACAAATGTCGAACGAATTTTTTTTATGGGCAGTTCATTCATACCTATGCAAGATCGCTGCGGAAATACAGACGGGAAGGCAAAAGACAACGAGCAAAACGCTGAAAAGGGGTGGGGCTACATAAGGTCTATAAGGCTATTCTCATTCTCTTTTCTAGTTACAAACTATACCTGGACCACAATGTTATCATGCCTCTCTAGAGACATAACATTACACCTTCTAGTGTTTTAGCAGCTTTAATGACAAACGGCAGGGGGGAGCGATAGTAATTGCACGTAAATAGTCTGATTAACAAAAGATCCTAACTAAAACACTGAATACAAGCACTAATATTTAATGGTGTTAAAGCCATTTTGTCTTTATTTTAAATTTGGTCATGTAAGTGTGTGTCCAGTAGAGGTCACTCTTGGGTAATTGGTTACAGATTATCGGTGGGAACCCCTCTTCCAGTCACAGGTGAATTCCAATCTGGCGGTCAAAGAATACCAACTGGGAGATATTTAAAGAATGATGTCAGAGTAAAATGGCTGAATTAAATGATATTATTGTAGATGTAGAGTTAAGTAGTAAAATAAGTGAAGTTATTCGGAATAACACAAAGGAAGTAATTGGAAAAAATAAAACTAACAAAGAAGTAAGGCATGGTGGAACGAAAGATCCATTTTAAAAAAGAAATAAGGTATGTAAGAAAGCTAGCAAAACATTATAGTTTAACGATAACATAAGAGAGCTCAGGCATTGGTGAGGAGAGAAATAAGAATAGCAAAGAGAACTTATTGGAGAGAATTGTGTATTAGCATTGGAGAAGAAATAAAAATCAATGAGTTATACGGGGTATGATAACGAAGATCCAGAGAAATAATATTCCAAGTTTTTATTAATAATAATAAAGCAGCAGTAACAGACAGTGATAAAGCAGAGATGTTGATGGAATAATTTGTAAAGGTGCAAAGCAATGCAAATATCTCAGATGACATGAGGAAGTAAAGGGAACAGCAATGCACAGATGTTTGGGGGGAAAGAAACCAGCAGGAGGCACTTTAGACTCTGATTACACTGTACTAGATGAAGAGAGCACTGACAGGGATTAAACAGACTTGCCCTGCGAGGACGATATATGTTATGAGATGATTAAGCATTTATCTGATATATCATTAAATATAATATTAAGACTTTTGATATGGTATGGGAGAAAGGAAAGATGCCTGATGATATACACTCATCTAAAGGATTATTAGGAACACCATACTAAAACTGTGTTTGACTCCCTTTCGCCTTCAGAACTGCCTTAATTCTATGTGGCAACAAGGTGCTGAAAGCATTCTTTAGAAATGTTGGCCCATATTGATAGGATAGATCCCTAAGATGCTCTATTGGGTGGACATCTGGTGACTGTGGGGGCCATTTTAGTACAGTGAGCTCATTGTCATGTTCAAGAAACCAATTTGAAATGATTCGAGCTTTGGGACATGGTGCATTATCCTGCTGCAAGTAGCCATCAGAGGATGGGTACATGGTGGCCATAAAGGGATGGACATGGTCAGAAACAATGCTCAGGTAGGCCTTGGCATTTAAACGATGCCCAATTGGCACTAAGGGGTCTAAAGTGTGCCAAGAAAACATCCCTCACACCATTACACCACCACCACCAGCCTGCACAGTGGTAACAAGGCATGATGGATCCATGTTCTCATTCTGTTAACACCAAATTCTGACTCTAACATCTGAATGTCTCAACAGAAATCGAGACTCACCAGACCAGGCAACATTTTTCCAGTCTTCATAAACATCCAGTTTTTAAAACATCTAGTTTAATATAAATATTTGGAGAGGTGTAAAGTCCAGGTTCAGAAAGTAAAAGTCCTCAGTATTTTGTTTAAATCACCTGGATTTGCTAATTCAGACAGGAGACTAATTAACCTGTTAATAAATCATCTGACTGAATTTATGGGTGGAATAAACATATGGCACGACTTCTACTCTTTGGCCCCTGGATTACCCACCTCTGGTCTCACCGGACCAAAATGCTGATGATACCCAGCTGTATAGTTCTCCAGCGAAACTTACCAACTCACAAAATTAACGGAATGCATAGCTGATATAAATTGGAAGACTAGTAATTTCCTACAACTAAATTCTAAAAAAACAGAGATTCTAATTATTGGACAAAAACTTCCACACGTAACAGCCTAGACTGTCTACTGTCTAACACTTGATGGCTGCTCTGTTAAGTCTTCGTCATCAGTTGGGAACCTGGGTGTGCTCTTTGATACAAATCTCTCATTTGAAAGTCATGTGTCTAGTATCTGTAGAACAGCATTTTTCCATCTTAAAAATATATCTAAATTACGCCATATGCTCTCATTGACAAATGCGGAACAATTGGTTCATGCGTTCATGACATCAAGGCTAGATTGTAATTCTCTACTGGGTGCCCTGCACGTTTAATAAACAAACTTCAGCTAGTCCAAAACGCAGCTGCTCGAATTCTTACCAGAACCAGGAAGTATGACCATATTAGCCCGGTTCTGTCAACCCTGCTTTGGCTGCCTATTAAACATAGTATAAATTTTAAAATATTGCTGATTACTTACGTATAAAGCACTAAATGGTTTAGCTCCACAGTACTTGAGGGAGCTCTTAACGCATTATAGTCCTTGACGTCTATTGTTTTGTTTTTTTTTTCTAAAACTCCGGCCAGTTGAAAATAGCTAGAATATCAAAATCGACTGCTGGTGGTAGATCCTTTTCCTATTTAGTAACCAAAACTCTGGAACAATCTTCCTAACACTGTCCGGGAAGCAGACACAATCTGTCAGTTCAAATCTAGACTAAAAACACATCTCTTTGGCCTAGCATACACATAACACACTATAGACTTCCTAAATTCAAATTAGGCTGCATAGTTTAGATCAGCCGGAACTAGGAACACGTCCCGTAAATCCTGATGTGCTTGTGTAACCCCTCACACCCGGGTCCTACTCGCCCCGCTCCGAGCGGGCCTCGAACCCGGGTCTCCGGCATGAGAGTCAGGCGCGCTAACAAGGAGGCTAAAGACTGCAGCCCTTAGCGTCTGTCGCTAGAGCGTCTATTGAGATCGGGGAGTGAGGTTTACTCGCACAGCAACTACTAGCTGGCCTCCGTTACACTCACCCCCCTAAACCTCACTCTCATCCGGGTCACGGCACCAATGTATCCCCTCACACCCGGGTCCTACTCGCACCGCTCCGAGCGGGCCTCGAACCTGGGTCTCCGGCATGAGAGTCAGGCGCGCTAACAAGGAGGCTAAAGACTGCAACCCTTAGCGTCTTTCGCTAGAGCGTCTGTTGAGATCGGGGAGTGAGGTTTACTCGCACAGCAACTACTAGCTGGCCTCCGTTACACTTGGTACATCAAAAGAAAGATGGTGTCTACGCTGTTTATCCCGAGGGACCCTCTATGGTGGACCTGCGCCTGGACCCATCCCGACTCATCCTTAAGTGCCGGCCTCATTGACACGACAGCCATCGGCACTGACCCTCAACATCTCGTCTCCAAAACGGCGTGATTACTTCCACTTCCAAATAGATGGTAATGGACAAATTCTCTTAATGTTTCGATCCAATAGGGCTTGGGCGTCGTGACATCATTAGTGACGTGGCGGCCATGTTGGAGGCTTACGCGCATGTAAACATACAGCAAGTCGAACGAGGAGAAGCAGCCGAGTTGGGATAAAGAAAAGAAAAAAGATGTTAAAATCCCTAAAAGGTTGTGGAATTTACCGTGATATGTTAAATAGGGAAGCTAGGGACCGGTATGTGGACTAAACCGGCACTTTTAACGGTTTGGATCCATATGAAATTTCCAACAAAGAGTCGGCAAACAGTGGGAACAGGGTAATCCGGACAGATAGTTAGTAACGTTAGCTGTCAACCCTCAGGTTTTTTTCTGGGTTTCTCACGTACTTGAGCTCTTTTCCCGCTGTCTTCCCGTTTTAGTATATTCCTGTAAAATATCCCGTATTTTAATATTCTCATAACATTAACATTAGCCCTTTAATCGGACCTGTCAGTCTCTGTTGTCCTGTTGCTAAACTGTTACCCTCTTGCTTTAAGCATCGTTTTGCTTACTAACTTAAGATTAAGTGCTTAAAACAGCTAACGTTACTAACTACACTTTTGAAACGCATAGTTAAAAGAATTAGTCTAGTAGCCAACTAGGTGAACCCGGAAATGTTGAGTACACCAAAGTTTTATTGCAAAAATGTGAAGTATGGGTACCCAGCATACAAAAACTGCCGGATGCTACTTTGCATATGTTGAGCAATTTGCATAATTAGCATAATTAGCATTATTGGCTTAATCGTCCATTTTGACCAGATATTTTTCACTGTATGGCTAATTTCTACTATATGTGAGTGGTTTTAAAGGTTTTAGAGGATGCTGATTTCATTTCTGCCATTTTTAGATTTCAAAGAGTTAATTTTATTCCATATTTTGATTTATTTAGGCAAATTTTGATTACTTTCAGGCATAATTTTAGGTTATTTTTATGGTAAACAAAATAATATTACATTTCAGAATCATGAGTGCTCTTGTGAATGTTTATGCATTGTTTTAAGGGTGTTGTGTACGATACATATTAATGGGTTAGCTTTTTCAGACACCCAAATGAGATGTGTGGTGGCAAACAATTTTCTAGTACTGAATAAGAGACAAAAATGTAACAAGTGTCTTTAGCAATTATTTATTCCCCAGCAAGGAAAGGTCAACAGTCAAAATGCCTGCAGAGTGTGACAACGAATTGGTGGCATCCTTCTTTAAAGTTGTTCCTCTAAGCCCATCACCATGTGTGATCAACGAACTATGTACAAATATAGACTATATACATGCCATACAAGACAGCAAGTCGCTGGGGCAACGCCCTAATGGCAAAAGGGCTGCCCAGGTTGGTCCGCTAGTCGCAAGATCCAATGAGGACCCGAGGATCCGTCAGACGCAAGAGTTAAAACTGAGTCTGGGCAACCCGGGTCAGCCCACCAGACGCAAAGCTAACCAAGAGGGCCTCACCTACGCACCACAAAAACCACACAATGGCTACCACCTTCAGGCAAGCTGCTGTGCCTCACAATTAATTAACAAAAGGCAGCCTCATCATCTTCACTATCCTCGTCTGAGCCAGTGCCAGTGTCTGTTCCAAAGCCGGAGCCAGAGCCAGAGCCAGTGCCTGTGCCGGAGCCAGTGCCTGTTCCAGAGCCGGAGCCAGTGTCTGCTGTTCCAGAGCCGGTGTCTGTTCTTGAGCCGGTGTCTGTTCCTGTTCCTGAGCCGGCGTCTGTTACTGCTCCTGAGCCGGCGTCTGTTACTGTTTCTGAACTGGCGTCTGTTGCTGTTCCTGAGCCGGTGTCTGTTCCTGAGCCGGTGTCTGTTCCTGTTCCTGAGCCGGCGTCTGTTACTGTTCCTGAGCCGGTGTCTTTTCCTGTTCCTGAGCCGGCGTCTGTTACTGCTCCTGAGCCGGCGTCTGTTACTGTTTCTGAGCTGGCGTCTGTTACTGCTCCTGAGCCGGTGTCTGTTCCTGAGCCGGTGTCTGTTCCTGAGCCGGTGTCTGTTCCTGAGCCGGCGTCTGTTACTGTTCCTGAGCCGGTGTCTTTTCCTGTTCCTTAGTCGGCGTCTGTTGCTGAGCCTCCGCCCTGGTCGCCCGAGCGGTCTTCACGGCCCTGGCCGCCCGAAGGGTCTTCACAGCCCTGGCCGCCCGAAGGGTCTTCACCGGCATGGCCGCCCGAAGGGTCTTCACCAGCATGGCCGCCCTATGGACTGTCTTCTCCGCCCTGGCCAACCGATGGACTCTCGGTTTCGCCCTGGCCGTTGGCTAAGCCCTCACCCCTTGTTCCTGTTTCCCTTCATGGACCTGGCCCACCATCCCTACCCCTGATCCTCCACCGTTCCACCTCCCTCCTGAATTCTTGTGTTGTGTTGTAGTTATGTCGTGGAGCGTCTAGTAGCGGCTCCGTAGAGGGGGGGGGGGGGGGGGGTTATGCCACAGTCTCTGGTTGTGTTTCCCTGGGTTGTCACTAGAGGTCCTCTTTTTCACAATGTCTTTCACATTTGACTTCATTTCCCAGCTTCCTGTCTGTCACTCGTCAGTTCATCGCACTCAGCTGTTTCCCATCACCTTGTTAGATCTGTGTGTATTTATACCCTGGCTGTTCTGTGTTAGTTGTTAGCTGTGCAAGTCTTTGTTATATGTTGTATTATATACCAGCACTTTGGAGATCGGTTCCTGTTTGTTTGTTCTGTTCTTATCTGTTTGTTTCTTTTTTTTTTTGACTGCTCTTACCTGGATTTTGACATTTTGCCTGCCTGGAATTACACTCACGGCCCAATAAAACTGCTCTTGGACTATCAACTTTTTGTGTGTGTGTCGTGACACCTGTATCACATTAAATCCCTTTACTGACTTTGTAATGTACGAATATTAAGGTGATATGAGAAAAAAAAAAGATTTGCAAGGTGAATTTCGACTTTAAAACTAGACTATGCTCCCTTGATTTACTACATACTTATTACAAATACAACAGCTTGCTGCAACAGTCATAAAAACGTGACCGGACCTCAAGAAATGTAAACAAAATTTGGTTATCAACATTCACATCAACATTCTATTGTGATTTCTGAAATATGATATTATTGTTTACCAGGAAAATAACCTAAAATTTTGTCCGAAATTAATAAAAAATGTGTGTCTAAATGTATCCAAATTTGTTATAGAATTACCATTTTGGAGTCTGATAGTGCCAGAAATGAAATCAGCATCCTCTAAAACCTTTAAAACCACTCGCATATTGTAGAAATTGGCCATAGAGTGCAAAATCTCTGGTCAAAATGGACAATTAAGCTAATAATGCTATTTATGCTAATTATGAAAATTGCTCAACATATGCAAAGTAGCATCCGGCAGTTTCTGCATGCCAGGGACCCATACTTCACATTTCTGCAATAAAACTTTGGTGTACTCAACATTTCCGGGTTCACAATGGGGCTCTATGGGCTGGCTACTAGACTAAATGTTACTTGTGTGAATGGTTGTTAGCACTATAACTGTCACTAAACTAGCAGCTAGGTTGAGCGCAGTTTGCCTTTGTCCGGTTAGCGTAACGTACTGTACTCCCACTGTTTGTTGGAAATTTCAAATGGATCCAACCCGTTAAAAGTGCCGTTTTATCCACATACCGGTCCTGGGTTTCCCCATTAAACCTATCCCGGTAAATTCCGCATTCTTTTAGGGATTTTAACATCTTTTTTTATTTTCTTTCTCCCAACTCAGCTGCTTCTCCTCATTCGATTTGCTGGTGTGTTTATATTTGTGAAGCCTCCAACATGGCCGCCACGTCCCAGAATGCAACGCGGCGCCCAAGCCCTATTTGTTTTGTAATCACTGTTTCGTTGGCCATAGGAGAACTGGGGGCTGTTTCATAAAAGCCACTTAGAAAAGCGGGGATTAAAGTCCAAAACCTGACTTGAATGAGCCGAGCTAAACATCCGCGCTTAAATTGGTTCCAGTAAGTCAGTAAGTCGAGGATCATATGATCTTACTAATTTGAGTCAGGTTTAAATAGTCTAGATAATTGCGCGTGCACGCCATTCTTTAACCCCCTGGGGACCAAGGTGTATTTGGGGTCCTTGAGAGGTTCTGACATGCCCTGACATCTGTGTTTTTTTCAGCTGCTTATAAACATATTAATGACACAGGTGAAATTACACTATATTTAGCAGAAACAGGGCAACCATGACATATGGGCAACATGTTTGTACATGTTTGCATTTTTGAGAGAATATTGTTTATGCGTGGTTATTGTAAAAACTAAAAATGAAAGTTTCTGAAATAAGGCCAGAAAACACATACTAAATCTACGTCCACAAGACTTTTGACTAATGGATGTTGTTGCCTAGGGTTTTTTCTTCACAATGATCTGAAAATCATCCCCCTAATCATTCACATAAAACTGTGAATTGGGTTATATTGTGAAAAAGATTTTTTTGTTTGCCAAGGCAATATGCGAATGGGCGTGAACAGGCCAGCCCTCATCATGTATAATTAGGTGATTCACACCTGAGAGACAAAGACATGCATAATAATGAGCCTTTCATTCAGATGAGTCAGACAAGAAAAAAATGAAAGGACAACATATATATATATATATATATATATATATATATATATATATATATATATATATATATATATATATATATATATATATATATAAAACAGAAGGTCAGATGCAAAAGCCTCTAAGTTCCATTTTAAATTCTTCTAGAATTATCATTTTTATCAAGCTTGTATATTTAAGTTCAGTAATTTCACTTAAATGACAATTAATAGGTATACCTATTAATTGTCATTTAAGTGAAATTACTGAACTTATATATACAAGCTTGATAAAAATGATCATTCTAGAAAAAATTCAAATGGCACTTAGAGGCTTTTGCATCTGAACGCTTCAAATATATACATCTATGTATAAAATCAAAGTATAAATGAAAGTCAAAACCCATTTTTTGTCATACCTGGAAACAAATCCTGGTCAATTTTTATATGGGCCATGTAGAATTGGTTCAGAGTTAGAGTTTCAAACATCAAAATGTTTTAAACTCTAACCAAAGGTGTGTTTAAATATGATTCGCGTGTGTGGCTAATAAAATAATATGAGCAGAACTCGAACAGTGTAACTAAATGAACGTTCGTTCGTACGTCCGTCCACACACCCGAATCATATTTAAACACACTTTTTGGTTATAGGTACAGATAAATAATGTTATCTTACTAATGTAAGGATGTCTCATGAGATTCTTGTTCAAATGAAAGCGAAAGTGAATTAACGCACAGCGCGCGTCAGTGAATTCGTCTATTCTTCCCTATCAGACGTGCATTTGATATTTAAACAGTCTTTGTGGACACTATTCAATAACGCGATTCGAACAAAGCACTTATAATAAATGACTTACTGCATCAGCTGAATCCGTGCGTGCTCCTCAAAATGAAAGTATAAGGTAACTTTTTTTCCAGGATCTCCTCACTGCGCATGCAAGACTAAAGAATAGGACGAGGTTATCCCTAATAAACTGTGTTTTAATCGATATGGGCATAAACTGTATGTTTTTATCCATGTGAGCGTTTTCATGGCTTGCCTCAACATTAGAATTTGAATAGCACGCGCTCCCAGTGGGCGCGGTTACATTAGCACCTCATTTGCTGTAATGAGGTGAAAGGGAAAATCCTGACATCTCTTTCTTTTCATACAGATTACATCAACTGAGAATAGTTGCTTTTTATATAAATGACTTAAATTAAAAGAAGAAAATCTCAGCTTCATAAAGAGAGATTTTTCGTGTGTCTGTGATAAGTATTTAATGAGTTACAGCTCTTTTTTCGGACGCGTTTCAGAAAGATTTTTGCGGAGACAGAGTGAGCTGAAAGCGCACCCTGTTTAATTTATTTATTTTACAAAAACACAAGGTTTTGATATTAATAAGAGTGTACATAAAAAAAGAAGACCCTCTATAGTTTATAATCATGTATCGATTTTATTTATATGACCATCAATGACGGAGTATTTTAAGTCTATGTTGCAGCTGTGTGAAAAAAAACGATCAAAACGCGGGGGCGCGTTTTTGGTCCCCAGGGGGTTAAAAGTCCTGAAAAGTCGAGCATGGGTCAATCGATTTACTGTGGGCTACCATGGCAACGAAAGGAAAAGATAGAGCAGCGATGTTCACGGCAAGAATTTAAAGATGTCATCACAAAAAAAGTCAATACAGCGGCAATAAATAAAGCAAAAGAGAAAGTTTGGCAGGAAATTGCTTAACGTCTCAATGCGTAAGTTGCGGTGAAAACTATTTAAAATACTTCAACATTTAATGTGTGTCACAGTACATTGCAAAATTTGTGTGTGAATAACAGTAACGTTAATGGCTTTCACGCAGCAGCAAAAGTTGAAGGAAAAAGATCCTGGCAGCAGGTGAAAATAAAATATAAAAATATAGTTCAGAATGGTAGATATGTAATCAATGCCAGCTTGAAGTTACAACTATTGAGTTTTTTTATTTTTTATTTTCTTTATTGAGGCGACCAAAAAGAAGACAGGTTGCTGGCACTAGGGGAAGGCCACCACCAGTCAGCTTCACTCCTGCAGAGGAGCTGGCTTTGGAAATTAATAAAGGGAGGCCCGTCCTTGAGGGAATAGAGGGTGGGACATCATCGAAAATGATATCACGTAGTATAAGGAGTGAGTATATAAAAGTTGTGTGTGTGTGTTTTATTATCATTATTCCTTCATGACTAAGTGATTTCCTCCTTCCTTAGGCATTGTAAGCCTAAGTACATCATAGCAGTAATGTCATGTAGAGGTACTTGTGCTATTGTAATGGTGCATTTTGGTAAAAAATAAAATAAAAAAATCTATCAAGATTCTGTATGCTTTATGGATCCACCAGACATCATGTTGCATGTGAGTATGAGACCTTTTAAATCTGTAATGTAAGCTAATAAATGAGTTTAACTGAGTTTAATCAGTGGTCACAGGGAGAAGGCCCATCAGTTGAGGAGGATGAGGAGACTGTGTCTGTATGTTCAAGGAGGGGGTACTCACAGGTTCTATCCATACTGTATTGAATATTAAAAAGTGTACTTGTGTGATAAAATGATCAAAATGGGTTTTCAGGATGCTGACACTGTTAGAGCCCTCTCAGTCTGGGACCACATGTGACAAAGTGTGTATTAAGAAATGAAAACAATGTGACAAGAGTATTCAATGAAATAACTTAAATGTTGCTACATAACCCAGAAAACAGAAAAGTAGAGTATAAATGATACTGCCTTAAACAAATGGAAGCAATTATAGACACCCAGTATAAAAACAAGATGAGGAAGTTGGAGCTGGAAATTCAACAGCTACAGAAAAATGCAAGTAGAACTACCATTTTTTAAAAAGGAAAAGAAAAAAACATTATCTTTTTGATCATTCACAATATTTATTTGTGTGTTTTCACCCCTAACAGGCGGATTCAGAATAAAGACAACTATTCAACTATTTATTCTTCTGAATAAAGACAAATCACATTAAATACTTTGACTTCTGTGTTTGTTCAACTAAGGAGAAAGTTGAGGGGCCAGTGGAAAATTTTAAAGGCTATACAGTCATGGTTTAGACCATATTAAACAAAATAATTATTTGCATATGTGTGGGCTTGGTAATCTACACATATATGCAATCCCATCTCTTGAGAACCTATATCGTTCATACAGGTAGCTGTCAGTTAATGCCAAATGGGTCTGACCGGTCTCTGAAAGTTCTCTCTCTTTGAAATGCCCTCCGCAAGACTATAGCTCCCTCATCCACCACCTCATCTATGAAAGGACACGCCGTGGTTAAGTTTGGAAACGAGTTCAGCTCCCTATTTATATACTTCATTAATTACCAAACTCATTAAACAAACTCACCAATTAAATACACAAGTTTTGAACATTTCTTAGTGTATTTATACCTTATAATTTCTTACATTTATTAGTAAAGTACATTTTCCTTATTTATTAAAAAATTCTATTAATAGTGGTTAAGTAAAATAAAATGACATCGAAATACCAGCAGGTGAGTATAAATGGTGTGCTCGTTAAGCCTGAACTCAGACTTAGCCTGCCAGTTAGCCTGCCCCGGACCAGGCTAGTTTCCCAGCATAAGTTTCCAGGGTAACTGAGTTTGAACTAATTTAAGTTTGCTTTATGAAACAGAATTCACCGACAATAAGTTTGACTAACCAAAATAAGCCTGGCTTATTTTCTAATCTTGTTTTATGGAACAACCCTCTGGTCCCCGACTGAGCCTGGGTTCTCCCAAGGTTTTTTTCTCCATTCAATCCCCTGATGAATTTGCTTAGTTGGGGACATTTAATATTCAACAATATTATTGATCTGTGTTGTATTATTTTCATGTTATCACTGTGAAGCTGCTTTGATACAATCTGTATTGTAAAAAGCGCTATATAAATAAATGTGACTTGACTTGACTAGAATAAAATGCAGAAAAATTGTTTGGCCAACATAAGAGTGTTTAGTTTGCTGTGTTAATTGTTTTGAGAGCAACAACAGTCATTTGGAGAAATGTGTCAAATTGATTGAGAAAACTGTAATATTGATGTGGGAGTAACTACCATTGCAGATGATGGAGCATTACGGATAAGGGGACACAATGTTCCTTGTGTAGAAAAGAAAATGCAAAAGGCTGTAAGTGAGGTTGAGAATATGGCTAAGAAATAATGTTTTCGATTTTTTGTGGCAAATACTCCAGTAATATATATTTTGAATAAGAAAATTAATCCCTCTATGAGTATTAAAACGTACAAGCTTCAGTTGGGGCAAGTAATTGAAGTCAGAATTCTTGGAATGTGGATGGACTCAAAATTAAATGCATATTTATATAACTGATTAATTTTTTTAAAGGATCAATGTATCAGGTGTAAAATGGGGAAGATCTAATGTTGATTATAGTTTATAGCAACATGAATAAAACATGGATTAAAAAGATTGAGACGACACAAACTCAGGAAAATGAGAGTATGTTGCAGACCATTTAGATATTTAGATAACCAGTGATATCATTACAGGTTGAAATGGGAGAAGTGCCCCAGGAATTATGGAGATTTCAGCTGGATGAGATACTGGACCACAGTAAAGGGTCATTTAGAACATTTTTAAAAGAATGTTGGGAATATGAATATATAAAAATAGACTGTTGGGACAGTATGCACAGTATGGGAATATCTGATCATGTTTCAGTATTTCTACTGATTTGTTAGCCATGTCTAGCTTTACAGTAGATTGAAGAGGTACAACCTAATACATCAGCGATATGTACAGATTTGATGGCTAGCCTTACAAATTTACAGAGTTGGAAAATCTGAAGCACGACAAGCCATGCTACATGAAATAGTTCCGTTTTTGTACAAAATAATGCAATATTGATGTGTTTTCTTTGGGTGTGGAAGGGAACGAGAAAGAGGACCAGCTGGCAGAAACGGCCCTGAAACAAACACAAGTTGAATTCAAGGTATAAATAATTATAGATGAAATTAAGAGATTAGTAATGATAGAAGTAAGAAAGAAATGACAAAATGGCAAAAATTGGGTTAATGTAAAATAAGGAAGACAATTATATCAAGTTCAGGAGTGTGTTGGTGCTGAGAGAATAATGTGGCAATAGATGGAAGGATGTGATCATACCAAGACTGAGACTAGGGAATACAGCATTAAATTACTTTGTGCGTATAATAGGGAAATATGAGAATGGTAATTGTGAAAAGTGTAAAAATCCCAGAAAGAATAGAGAATATTCCTCTAAAATGTGTTGCAAAATGACAGAGAAAGATCTCAAGAATTAGAAATGACGGGAATTAATAATATATCTATTATGAAATGTGTTAATGCAATCTAAGGTGTATGAGGAATTGTTTAAGTATTTAAAAAAGACAGGAGTAATGGATAGTGTACAAGTTTTATCATAGCTTAGATAGTTCAATTTATGTGCACTTCACACTCCAGACCAGTAGTGGGCAGAATTGCACGTTTTAAGTTGGTTTGCCAAACTGCCATTAATCTCAAGAAGAAGAAGCAGGTATCAGGTAAATAACAGTTCCAATTCCACTTGGAAACGGAGAAAGAAAAGCAGTAGTTAAGAAGAAAACTATTGAAATATGGCAGAAATCATAGGAGGAAACCAGGAAAGGAAAGGGATATCATAAAATACAAAAGTCTGTCAGTATTAAACATTATAGGGAAAGGACCGGGCGAGAGGTAGAGAAGTTCACATTTGGTGCGTGGTCATTTTTTGCCAATGCAATCTTAGGTTTTTCTAAAGATTTAGATCCCTCCAGAGCACATTGTGTTGTTTCCTAGCAGAGGCATTTTCATTTCTGGCTTCCTTGGGTAGACCTCTTACTAATGGTGCATATTCATAGTGACGCAAGCAACAGCATTCATTTTACAGGTAAGATTCCATTCACTCATTAGTACCAAACTTTGTAAAGTCTATCACCATAAAGACCTTTAAACGCTGATTCATAGCCCTGAGATTATAGTCCCCTTCACACATAGCAGGATAACCAGATAGCAGGATGACATAGATACAATTATTGTCAATTATTCTGGATTGACATTTCAGTGTTTACAGTGAGACAGTAACACTGAACTAACAGTGATAGTTGAAGATCATTCAGGCATGCATCTCTGCAGAACACTACTGGGTGTTTCCCAATCACTGGGGTGATTCAAACACAATGCCGTTTCAACGCATTACCTGATTTGCTCTAATCCACTGGGGGCTTGGTTTAGAGGAGGGCTTTCGTGAGTTTAGAAAGTCTGTTGAAAAACATGCATTGTAGTTTGAAATTGGCCACTGATTGGGAAACGCCCATTTTGGTTTTGCATGTGCACTTCTCAGTAGTGTAACTGATGCTTCCTCATTAGAGGGAAAACACAGGTGTTTGCTTTACAGAAGTCTTGTGTGTTCAACCAGCTGACATGCATGACTTTAGTTTCAAACAATATTGGATATACCTTATGATTTCTCTGTTCCTTTGTTTTGCACGCTTACTTGCATTTGATTTTATTGTTACTGGCTGTAGTTAGATACATTAGTTATTAAAGTGTTTGAATAAAGCATCCAATTTTCTAGTTTTCTGATATTTTATACACTCACCTAAAGGATTATTAGGAACACCATACATATACTGTGTTTGACCCCCTTTCACCTTTAGAACTGCCTTAATTCTACGTGGCATTGATTCAACAAGGTGCTGAAAGCATTCTTTAGAAATGTTGGCCCAAATTGATAGGATTGCATCTTGCAGTTGATGGAGATTTGTGGGATGCACATCCAGGGCACGAAGCGCCCGTTCCACCACATCCCAAAGATGCTCTATTGTCTCAAACTCGCGCCCCGGATAATATTTTGTGGCCCCCTACTTGATATTAAAGTTTAATGTTAGTGCGGCCCGCCGTGGCGTTTGCCGCGTTTTTATTATTATTATTTGTATCCCTTATGGGCTATCATATATAGTCTCGTGACAGCTTACGGTGGGTTTGTTGTCAGTCATAGACAACCACGAAGTACAAATGTACTGCGCCTGGAAAAAATGAGCGCGTCGCTTCAATTATGAGCGCACTGGGCGCTTGATGCGCGCCTTGAGCGTGCAAAATATGTGAGCGCAATATGTGAACAGGCCTAAGGCAAGCTACCACCACCAAATCAGGCCACAGCTACTGATAGCTCGCGAGCGACGTGTTGGATACCCCTACTCTAAAACAATGTGAGTAATCATTTTGAGCTTGTAATATGTGTTGTGTCTGAACGCGTTCAATGAACGATAGTTAATTAACTCGTTCATATTTTGGGCGAACGTGAACTGAACGTAGCCTAATGTATTACTGCGTGGTTGTGAACCGAGGAGCGAGGATGTCACGGTACACAGATCCAATGCCTTCTTCTTGTCTCGTGTTTGTGTTGTGGTATGAAAGCACGTGTGTTGTGGGCGTGAATGTTGTCATTCCTTGATCCGCTCCAGCTGATCATCAATTATCATCACCAGCTGCAGCTCATCCCCACACTATTTAAATACTCACTTCATTTCTCATTTCCTTGCCAGATCGTTGTTTGATGTCCTGTGTTGGTATTCCTGGTTTCCTGTTCTCCGTGTTCTTGTGGATTTGTCGTCTCGGTGTCGGATTGTTTCGTCTCGTCTTCACGCTTCACGTCACGACGATTCACCGCACCTTGACCATCGAAGTCCCTGCGTTATCTGTTCACACCCGTGTCATTGTGATATACTTTCTTATTAAACCTGAGTAACTGCATTTGCTTCCTGATCTCTTTACTACCATGACAGAGGAGGCGTCGTAAGATCATTTAAAAGGGTTTTATGAGGTCAGTGAGGATGGGAAAATCTTACATGTCTGTGCAAAATTTGCCCGTCGATAAAATGATTGTTATCTGTGGTTGTATATGGGCTGTGGTAATAATAATAGCCTAATAATAAAAAAGAAGCTCACAGCAACATATGGAAAAAAGAACTATGAACTAGTTCATTTTTGAAATATGAACTGAGTTCATTTTAAAGGGGTGGTTGATTCCAGTTTCACTTTTTTGATTTTAAATAGTGTGTAATGTTGCTGATGGTGCATTAACAGTATCTGCAAAGTTGCAGCGCTGAAAGTTCAATGTAAGCAGAGATATCGTCTTTTAAAAACCAGGAAGTGTAAACGCCTACAAAAACGACTCGATTGGGACTACAACGGGTTATGGTACGTCACTAACCCGCACATTTGCATCAACCACTCCCTTCGGAATATGCAGGAAATGGCATGTGCATATTTCTGCAGCACGTCGAGTGAGTTGTGTTCACGCAGCTGTCAGGTCTTCTGTGTTTCAAGCTTCCCACGGATGCTATACTTCATCAACAATGGATACAATTTATGTTTGATTATATTCCTGAAAGTGACGATCGTAATCTAGCTCTCTGTGCAGCGCATTTTACGGAAGACAGCTTCCAGAATCTCCACGAGTTCAATGCAGCAAGAAACTGTTAATAAACAATGAAGCAGATCCAACTTTAAAACCAGAGGCAGCAGTTGTTGGACCACAACCTGTAAGTAGGATAAGACTTAATCGTTTTAAATGTATTTGCAAATTTGGAAATGATATCTCTGATCAATGTCAAAGATGCACCATTACTGTTGGAACCCTTGTTCATATGCTATGGAGTTGCCCCCGTTTGAAATCATATTGGGCTTATAGATATTCCTTGCCACTGTCGCCTTGCTTTTGGCTTGCTTGGCTTGCTTAGTCGGGATTATTTAGGATTATTTAGGATTATTTAATATTTAACAATATTATCGATCTGTGTTGTACTACTTTCATGTTATCACTGTGAAGCTGCTTTGATACAATCTGTATTGTGAAAAGCGCTATATAAATAAATGTGACTTGACTTGACTTATATTATATTAGTAACTTCTCGGGTATGTGGACAACTTTTGGATGCTGACCCAAGGATTTGGTTACTGGGGGACATAACCTTACTGAAGATGAACTCAAACATGAAGCATTTTGTGTTATTAGCAGCAACGGCTGCCAAAAAGTGTATACTGAAGTATTGGAAGAGTGTCACCCCCCCCAGCCAAAAATACTGGGCCAATGAACTCCTGTCATACTGCACACCAGAAAAAATTCTTCACTCTATCCGAGGAAAATTAGGAGACTTTGAATTGACTTGGACTCCTTTTCTGAACATTGTGACTCAACTTGATATGAACACAGACAAATTGTAAACCTATGTTTATTACTGCTTATCTTTATTTCTATTATGTTTATATATATACACAAATATTCAATACCTTGCCTATGGAGAGAGGGTTATGTTTGATTGTTTGATTGTGTTTGAATTTTTTTTTTTTTTTTCTTTTTTTTTTTTTTTTTTTTTGTTGTTGTGTGGGGTGTGTAATAATGTAAAAAAAAGTCTAATAAATATATACAAGCAAATAAATGTATTTGCATGTATAATTCCAGACGTAACGTTAGCCTGTGTTTTATTTATTTATTTATTTATTTCAAAATGCCAGCGCTGGCTTTATAGCCACTAGGCTACTAGTTATGCTAGTATTTTGTGTCTACGACAAACGCGTACAAACATTATGGACCTGAATTTTGTATAAGTACTAATGTTTTAAACGTATTTTTCATGTATATATGCTTTATGACGTTATTTTCGATTTGATCAAGAACGTAAACTTGCCAACGCTGTTTGTGCTTAACATTAGTAGCCAGTCAGTTGCTATCGTTGCCAGTCAGATGCTATTGTGTAAAACAAACGTGTATATGGTTAAAAAAAATATGGCAAATTATCATTCAGAAACGTTTAGTAAGAGCCGTGTGTGGTGTGGTTCTGTTCGACTCGCTTCATCGCGGCTTTCTCGGTCTGATTCTGCCTCACTGATACTGTGACGATAACCAGTTGGAGTGCCCCAGAGAATCACCAGAGGGCACTCCACATCAGAACTGATCACTCCCACCAGAACTACATTTCCCATCATACACCTCCCTGGACTGATTACGCACACACCTGAACCTCATCAGACTTCCTATTTAAGCCACACCCAAACACTGGTTCACTGCGAAGTATTGCATTGCCACGGCCTGTAATCACTGAGCGTTTATTCCTGATCTGCCTGTTCCGTGTATTGACCTTGGATTGTTTATCACCTCTGCCTGTTTGCCGCCTGCCTTGATTCGGATTGTTTCTTGATTATCGTTGTTTGCCGCCTGCCCTGAACTCTTGCCTGTGACCTGACTACTCTCTGTGCTGATTCTCTGAAAACCCTGTTTTGCTGTTGCCTGACCCTTGCCTGTTTGACGATTCTAAATAAAGCTGCACTTGGATCTTATCTCGTCTACCGTCTCGTAACAGAATACTTCGCCGCTTCAGATCCAGCAGCCGAGAGAGAATCAAGATCCACCATGGACCCACTTATCAGTCTCTTCCGTCTCAGCCAAGGTAATAATTCTATAGAGGAATATGTTGAGGAATTTTGTGAGCTATGCCACGGGGTAGACTTGGACAATTCAGTCTTAAAGGATGCTTTCCGATATGGACTTAAGGATATGCTAAATTATCTCATGCCTGATAATACCCCTCAATGGACTTTACGTCAGTATATTGAATTCGCCCTGAGGATTAGCGGCTCATCATTTACTGTGGGCTTTGAGGATAAGGCCGAGGGGGCGTTCCCAGAGACCGTCCAGCCAGAGACGCTTCACATCACTTCAGCCGAGCCCGCGCTCACCGTCAGCCCTGTGGAGCCTGCGCTCACCGTCAGCCCTGCCGAGCCTGCGCTCACCGCCAGACCTGACGAGCCTGCGCTCACCGTCAGCCCTGCCGAGCCTGCGCTCACCGTCAGCCCTGACGAGCCTGCGTTCACCGTCAGCCCTGCCGAGCCTGCGCTCACCGTCAGCCCTGCCGAGCCTGCGCTCACCGCCAGCCCTGACGAGCCTGCGCTCACCGTCAGCCCTGCCGAGCCTGCGCTCACCGTCAGCCCTGACGAACATGCACTTCACTCAAGCCTCGCGAGTGATGAATCTTCAGTTCATGTGATTGAATCTTCAGTTCAAGTGAAACGCCGCCGCAGGAGGAGAAGGAGGGCTCGTTCGGTTCGCCAGGCTTCGGTGAGCAGACCAGGACTTCTCGCCCTGCCAGCCCCGCCTCTGCGCCTCGCCCTGCCGGCCCCGCCTCTGCGCCTCGCCCTGCCGGCCCCGCCTCTGCGCCTCGCCCTGCCGGTCCCGCCTCTGCGCCTCGCCCTGCTGGCCCCGCCTCTGCGCCTCACCCTGCCGGTCCCGCCTCTGCGCCTCGCCCTGCCGGTCCCGCCTCTGCGCCTCGCCCTGCCGGCCCCGCCTCTGCGCCTCGCCCTGCCGGCCCCGCCTCTGCGCCTCGCCCTGCTGGCTCCGCCTCTGCGCCTCGCCTTGCCGGTCCTGCCTCTGCGCCTCGCCCTGCCTGTACCCCTCAAGCTCTGTTCAAGCTGTGTCCTTCAAATCCCTGTGGATTTCCCCAAGTATTTTTTTTGGGGGGGGGCAGTAGGTACCTTGTGAGGGCCATGGAGGCGATGCAGACATGGCCTTCGTCTCGTCCTGCTCCGCCGTGGCCGCCTGAAGGGTCCTCACCACCGTGGCCGCCCGAGTGGTCTTCAATGCTGTGGCCGCCGGAGGGGTCCTCACCACCGTGGCCGCCCAAGTGGTCTTCACCGCCATGGTCTCCTGAAAGGTCTTCACCGCCATGGTCACCTGAGGGGTCTTCACCGCCGTGGACGTCCGAGGGTCCCACAGCTCCGCCCTGGCCACGTCCACAGCCTGCTCTGCTCTGGCCATGCTCACAGTCTGCTTCGCCTTGGATGCCCGAGGGTCCGACAGCTCCGCCCTGGCCTTCACCTCGTCCAGCTCCGCCCTGGCCTTCGCCTGCACAGCCAACTCCGCCCTGGTCGTCTGCACAGCCTGCTCCGCCCAGGTCCCCTGCACAGCCTGCTCCGCTCTGGTCGCCTGCTCAGCCTGATACGCTCTGGTCGCCTGCTCCTCGTCTGATCCATGGACCTGAACCTCCATCCCACCCCCAGATCCGCCTCCGCTCCACCGCCCACCTGGACAGTTTTGTTTGTTTGTTTGGTTTGAGCGTCTGGAAGCCGCTCTTTGGGGTGGGGCTATGTGACGATAACCAGTTGGAGTGCCCCAGAGAATCACCAGAGGGCACTCCCCATCAGAACTGATCACTCCCACCAGAACTACATTTCCCATCATACACCTCCCTGGACTGATTACGCACACACCTGAACCTCATCAGACTTCCTATTTAAGCCACACCCAAACACTGGTTCACTGCGAAGTATTGCATTGCCACGGCTTGTAATCTCTGAGCGTATTATCCTGTTTCTTGTTTCTCTGGTTTTGATCCTGGTTTGTTTCCTGACTTCTGCCTGTTTGCTGCCTGCCCTGAACTTTTGCCTGTGACCTGACTACTCTCTGTGCTGATCCTCTGAATACCCTGTTTTGATGTTGCCTGACCCTTGCCTGTTTGACGTTCCTTCAATAAAGCTGTAAATGGATTCCCTTGAGTCTTCCCCGTTCGTAACAGATACTGCAGTTCGACACCATTATTTACATCTGGACCGGAGCTGGCGTTTCCCCGTTAAGGTAATAGGCGTTAACCTTCCGGACAACGTGAGCGACAGTTTAGCCAATCACAACACACCCGCCCAAACTAACCAATCTGAGCCCACGACGTGTTTCTGAGGGAGTGTTTTCATAGAATCAGGAAGTAAACCGCTCGTTCAGGGGACAGATGAGAGCGCGGCTAACGATAAAGGTAAAGTTTATGAAAAATAAGACTTTTTAAAAAAGAAAAACCACGAATACATGTTATATTGCACCCCATAAACACAATCATGCAAAGAAAAAGAGGAGTAAACCACCCCTTTAAAATTTGTGAATTGAACTTTGAACTAGTTCATGTAATGAACTTGGTCCAACAGGTTGATAAGAAGGTTTGCTTTGATATGTGCAAAGTCAGTAATTTGCCTGAGACACTATACATGTGTAGAAAGAATTATTTGTATTTCAAAAGCAGTAATTGTTTTTCTAAGTATAATAAAAGGAAATGTGCCTTTCAGGAAAAAAAAAACATTCAATATAATAGTGTTGTATAAAGAAAATAAAAAGCAAATATGACTATCATCACAAAGATGTTGTGTATAAGAAAAAGACAAAGAAAGTTTGTAAAATTAACTTCAACTGTCAGAAGGACAGCTCATGAAGAACCAATTATGTACAGAAAGGAATGTTCAAATTCAGAGGAACAGTTCAGAAGAAACATTAATAATAAAGATTGAGAAGATTGGATCAGTTGTGCTCCATTTTTGGAATACTTAAATACAATTATTTATTTTTTTTGGAATACTTGATGCGGCCCGGCCTGACCCAGACTCTATCCCCAGTTAATTTGAGTTTGAGACCCCTGCTCTATTGGGTTGAGATCTGGTGACTGTGGGGGTCATTTTAGTACAGTCAACTCATTGTCATGTTCAAGAAACCAATTTGAAATGATTCGAGCTTTGTGACATGGTGCATTATCCTGCTGGAAATAGCCATCAGAGGATGGGGACATGGTGGCCAAAGGGATGGACATGGTCAGAAACAAAGCTCAGGTAGGCTGTGGCATTTAAACAATGCCCATTTGGCACTAAGGGGCCTAAAGTGTGCCAAGAAAACATCCCCCACACCATTACACCACCACCACCAGCCTGCACAGTAGTAACAAGGCATGATGGATCCACGTTCTCATTCTGTTTACGCCAAATTCTGACTCTACCATCTGAATGTCTCAACAGAAATGTAGAGTATCTCTCCGGTCGATTTGGGGAATTTGTATACAATAATTAATAATTGATGATAAATAATTATTCATACAGGTTTGGACCAGATCAGCTGTACATTTTTTGAAATTTTCCGAAAAGGGATGATATGTTCCCTGCATCTGTATTCATGTATGTACCTTGACAATGAACCACAAAGGATTATAATTAATTGCATAGGTTTTACAGACATGTTAAAATTAGCTCAATTGTATATCAATACATAATCAAAACGGATTATAATTAAATATTAATGTATCAATTATAATATATCAAGGGGATTGAAAGTGAAAGTAACAGGGTGAGTGAGAGAGAGGCAAAATTCACCTTTAAGACAACACGGAAAAACACAATCTTAATGCTCTGAAAGCTCAATAAAGAAATATACTTGCAAGTGCATATGGTTCTCTTTGTGTTGCTAAATAAGGCTGCGCTTGTTAAGTGCCCTCGTGTCCTGTGTGTGTCCCGCTGGAGCGCCACGTGGTTTGTGGATGACCCAGAGCGTGGACTTTCAAACGAAAGTTTAAAGGTCTTTGACGTAAATTACCAAAGAAACAATTCAGCTAAGTTAATTTACTTGTCTGTGGAAATGAACTAGGTAGAATACTTAAAAGGAAAAACAAAACTTAAACAAAGAAAAGATCCCTGGGGAGGGGACCACGAAGAGTTACGTGATGAAGAAGGAGGTAAGAGGACAAGTGAGAGAAGGAAGAGCGCCAGCGTCCTTTAAGGCACGCAGACCAAGCCCCTTCCGGAGCAACCTTAACCAATGATATTCGAGCCATTAGGGCAGACTTCCTGTGGGCTCGCTGATGAGTTACCACGTGGATGTCAAAGGTTAAAAGCTTTTCAACTATGAGTTTGGAGGAGTCTCACCTGACAGACTCCAGATTCCTTACAGAAATTGAGACTCATCAGACCAGACAACATATTTCCGGTCTTCAACTGTCCAATTTTGGTGAGCTCTTGCAAATTGTAGCCTCTTTTTCCTATTTGTAGTGGAGATGAGTGGTACCCGTTGGGGTCTTCTGCTGTCGTAGCCCATCCGCCTCAAGGTTGTGTGTTGTGGCCTCACAAATGCTTTGCTGCATACCTCGGTTGTAACGAGTGGTTATTTCAGTCGAAGTTGCTCTTCTATCAGCTTGAATCAGTCGGCCCATCAACTGCCACATACTGGATGTTTTTCCCTTTTTGCACCATTCTTTGTAAACCCTAGAAATGGTTGTCCGTGAAAATCCCAGTTACTGGGCAGATTGTGAAATACTCAGACCGGCCCGTCTGACACCAACAACCATGCCACGCTCAAAATTGCTTAAATCACCTTTCTTTCCCATTCTGACATTCAGTTTGGAGTTCAGGAGATTGTCTTAACCAGGAACACACCCCTAAATGCATTGAAGCAACTGCCATGTGATTGGTTGGTTAGAATCACATTAATGAGAAATTGAACAGGTGTTCCTAATAATCCTTTAGGACAGGTGAGTGTATATTTTAATCATTGATTGTGTTAAACTGTTAAATAGAAATAAATTGAGACTACTGGAAAGGTGTCATATTGAAAAGGTTTTCCACAAACTTTGAAATGGTAAGGAATTTATTGACGCACTATTGAATAGTACTAGTTGAAATATTAATGCTGTTCAATCAACTTGGTACATCAGATTGCAATATTGTTTTATGCTACATTACATTTCAGTTGTATTTTCAGTTACGATTTTTCAACAAAAGTGGTCAATATCACATTGTAACATTGATTTAACAATATTTCCAAAGATTATTTTGTATTCATTTCTGTGTTGATTTAGCATCAGTGATGTATAGAATCAATACCATAGTTTAATGTTAATTCACTGATATTACAATTGATTAGTCAACATTGCCTCTATATCAGTGATGTAATCAACAATAGTGTAGGCTAATACTGATTCAATAGCATTGATTTTTGCTGAAATCTCACCAATGTTTCAACATTAAATGCAGGTGCAAACGTGATATTTAACAAATATCACTTCATAATGTTGAATATTACCATTGATTTGTGATTGAAATCTCAACATTGCTTCAACAGTAACTGAGGGTGATCAGTTAATAGTAAAAACAGTGCTTATAGTAAACATGATTGATACTGAAGCAACACTCCTTTGTAACTTTAATTCAATGCAATTAATGTTGAGCGATCAACATTGACTCAGAAATGCTTCATTGGCTTGCTATCTGGGAAATTACTAGTAAATTAAGAGATCATGTGTGAACTGGAACTTATCAAAAATAAAAATGAGAAGATGTAACTAACACTTTACAATAAGGTTCATTAGTTAACATTAACTAATGTATTTACTAACATGAACTGGCAATGAGTTCTACATTTGTTACATTTGTTTAAGATGAATAAATGCTGAAGTAGTATTGCTCATTATTAGTTCATGTTTACTAATGTAAAGTGTAACCGATGTAACATTACCAGTTATGATGCTGTATGAAAGCATAAGCTCAGAGCAGTGCAATGGAAAGCAGGCTTGTTTCTCTCTCTCTCTCTCTCTCTCTCTCTCTCTCTCTGTGTGTGTGTGTGTGTGTGTGTGTGTGTGTGTGTGTGTGTGTGTGTGTGTGTGTGTGTGCGTGTGTGTGTGCGTGTGTGTGTGTGTGTGTGTTTGGTGTTCAGTTTGACCCAGGTGTCCTCCTCTACACCCACTCCATCAGGGCTGGGTCTTTATCAGGCTGTGTGGTCTACCATGGAGAACAGTGGAGAACCTCACCCTTCAACAACAGCTCATAAGCTCCTTCCAGGGACTCGCTGCTCTTCCCTCCCGAGCACTCGGATCCGAAGCTTCCTCCACACATGATCACTGGGGTCACGGTGGACACATGAGTAGGCAGGAGAGGAGAGAGCCAGAGGTTTTACTGACGATGCAACAGCAGGACAGGGCCGATGAGGGGATCTCTGAACACAAGATGAACAGATTCAGCAAATGGGAAAAACAAACAGACCAGTGGAGGTGTGTGTGTTTGTACAATGACCCCACAAACTATTGGGAAGTCACACTTTAACATTTCAGAAGTCAATTCCAAAGGATATTGCAAAATGTTAAAGCAAGTGTAATTTATCTTTGTAGAAAGTTAGCATAAGCACACTTTCATATAACAAAGCTTGATCAAACAATAGTTGTGAAAATCATTGTGACACTTTTTGTTTGGCAAACATTAGTACATTTTAAAGGGTACCTATTTTCGGTTTTTGAAAATTGCCCTTCATGTAGTATTTAACATAGATCTAAGTGAACGAAAACATCCTGCAAAGTTTTAAACATGAAAGTTCATCGTATACAAAGTTATTGTCTCTCAAAAACAAGAGTCGACTCTGAGTCGCTGATATGAATCGTTCGAAAAACGATGCTTTCCCTTTGTCTAGTTGACGTCAACTTGACAAGTTATTTGAATAAGAAACGCCCACTTATTGCGCTCGGAGACGCTAGGGAAAACCGGAGCTCCAGGGGTGGCGGGCAAATCTGAAACTGGCCCAGGACGGGCCACCCTGCCTGGGCTGGCCAGGGAGGTCTGAGAGCACGGAGGTTTGGACCCACCGCACCTTTTTGGACTGTCGTTTTTCGAGATCTGGGCTTCGGAAAACAATCATGTCGACGAGACGCTGTGTTTTGAAGTGCGACGCAAAAGCGAACTTTTTTAACCTGCCAAGTGAGGAGTATTTGAAGACAAGTACTGCTATACCACACAAGTATAGCCCAAACCTTGTTCTGTGTTCGCGTCATTTTGAAGATGATTGCTTCACAAACCTAAACGCTATAAAGTATGGATTCGCGAGCCGGCTCTATCCTAACGAGCTGAGGATCAATATGCAGAGCAGTGGGTCGCGAGGACCGGAGTTGAGAACCCATTTAAGGTAATAGGAGTTCCGTTTTTCTGCACAGAGAATACCAATCACAACTCACTAGGTCATCTGACCAATCAGCGCAGATTAGCGTCACGCAAAGGCGGGTCTTGGACAAAGAACTCGCTAAAACGATTCATATGGGAGTCGGTGGGCAATTCAGGTAAAAATAAATGCATATTATAAGACAACAAAAGTGTTTTTTGTCATTGCATGCTTGTAAAATTGTTGTTGGGGACTCCCAGAACAATATTAGGAACATTTTACATGTCATAATAGGTACACTTTAATATACTCATTTAGTAGACGCTTTTATCTAAAGAGACTTACAAATGACAAATTAGTAAAACATGTTCATAATTAATGGCACTTTGGAGAGGAGTTCTCTTCCTGGATGAATCCCGGTTTTCTCTGTACAGGGCAGATGGCCATGTGTGGGTGAGCGGTTTGCTGATGTCAATGTTGTGGATCCAGTGGCCCATGGGGGGTTATGGTATGGTTATGGTTCAGGCAGGCGTATGTTATGGACAGCGAAAACAGGTGCATTTTATTGATGGCATTTTGTATGCACAGAGATACCGTGACGAGATCCTGAGGCCCTTTGTTGTGCCATTCATCCACGACCATCACCTCATGTTGCAGCATGATAATGCACGGCCCCATTTTGCAAGAAGCTGTACACAATTCCTGGAAGCTGAAAACATCCCAGTTCTTGCATGGCCAGCATACTCACCAGTTCACGGGAAAAAAAGCATAGGTTGACTGCAACATTCAGTTATTAATCAGCAAGTCAGTTAATAATATTTCAATGGTCTTCTCTTATTTTTTCATGTGTTCATAATTTCTTTGTGTAACGAGGTTCAGTTGTTATGGAAAGACGGAGGCGGGAACCAGCGAACTTTCAACAATTTTTAACAACATAAAATACAACAAATACAAAATGAAAGTATAAGCCAAACAAAACGCAAGATAAATTCCAGGCCTGGCCTCTCTCGATCTCAACTAGTGTCGATCCTCCTTTTATGCTTCTGCTCCTCTGTGAGAGATGCGAGACTGACGAGACACTCAGTGTCCGAATTCACTCATTCGTTTTCATTGACTCCTTAAAATGAACTGAATTAGTGGACTAATCTAGGGAATAGTAAATGAGGGTTTTGGGGCCGATTTCAAACACAGGCAAAGACAAACAATGACACTACACAAGACCGTAATATGGTTATGTAAACTAATGGTTATAAATAATGTTTTAATGGTTTATAAACTGTTTTCACACTCAGTGTTGCTGGAAGTCAGTTGTAGTTCTTGTGTTCCTCTTTTTTTTCTGTTTGTGTTTTTCTGTCTTTCAGTGATTCTGCTTATCAGGAGTTCATTGGTTTCACTCACTTCTTTTCAGTCAAGTACACTATTTTAGTGAACTAATGTAGGGAATAGTGAATGAGGGTATATGGTGTGATTGTGAACACAGTCTCTGAGTGTCGATTTTGAGCGCTGTTGATTCACAGTATATTCCTGTAGGCTACTTTCTCGAAAATGCAAATATAGCCCAGAATGCATTGTTTTCTGGGGTTTATTACTGTTATAATGGAAAATGGTATGATACTGTCACTTTTCTCCCCATCAAGTGTAATAGCAATGAAAAAAGTATTATACACTGTTAACCCTTGCTGTAAAAAAAGACAAGAAGTGTAAAATCAGTGTTTTCAGCTCATGACAGTTCACTGGGTTTCCCAGCTAACAGATTTGTGTTATAAGAATGTTCTCCAAATATTCAGTGTTGGTTCGGGGAATGTGAAAAATGTTCAGTTTTCTTGACGTTAGAGGAACGTGTTTTAAAAGGTGTGATGTTCCTTAAACTTTCTTTCAACTTCATTTTGAATAACACTTAAAAATTCTAGGAACGTTGATATTTAACATTCCAAGAACATAAAAATCTCCAGTTTCCTGAATGTTATTTAAGTATGATGTTCCTGAAACATTCTTTCAATTTATTCTGTCCCTGATGCAAGTAGGTTGTTGCACCTCAACAGATGCAGAGTTATGGGAACAGGTTATGGGATGAGGGTTGAAGAAAAAGTCTAAACCAAAGAAGTTATTTTTCAGTGTTTTACTTTGAAATCTTCAGTCCCACAATGTAATTATTTGTGAAACTACAATTTAACCAGAAAATGTACATTAAGTATTAAGTATGAAATAAAGTAAATTTTAAGAAATCTAGTATGATGCTGCGTTCACGTGCTAAGGAAAATAGGATATTTTCCACTTGTGAACTGGTATTTACCAGTGTGTTGCGTTCAAGTGCTTTTGTTGTCGTAATGTGGTAAAAAGATGGAGATCCAGACCTGTTATTTAGCTAAAACTATTTTAGATTGCTCAAGTCATCTGCAACAGCAAGAAAATGATTTATCAAAACTCAAAAGGTAAATAATATGCTGTACATTTTCTAGATCATGAATGGTATATATATATATATATATATATATATATATATATATATATTTTACCATTCACGACTCTCGTGGTGCTCTCCACCATTTTGAAATGGTCAATGGTTATTTTCATCTCGGCAACTCATCCATCAAAATATTCTACGAGTTGCCCAGTGGAAAATACCACATGAGGGGGTGTTCATGTGCATTTTCCACGTCGGCTTTTGGTATTTACCATAATTACAATAGCACATGAACGCAACATGAATATAAGACATAGAGTTATCTATCTTCTTTAAAAATGTACAGCAAATGTTTTCTTAAATCCTAGGAAATACTAATTTTAACATAGATGATATTAAATAAACAAACTTACAGATGATGTCCTCTTTGGCATGAAATTACAGAAGACTGCTGTACATCAATGCTTCTTCTTCTTCTTCTTCTTTTGGTTTTTTGGCGGTTGGCTGTACATCAATGCTGCTGTGAAGTCAAAACTAAGATGGCCACCACGACCTCTAACCTGAGTCACATGATGCATCTCAACCAATTAAATTAACCCAAAATTAAGTTACTGCTTAAATAGTCAGAACACAATCATTCAAACACCTGCTGTGAACAAGCACTGAAAGAAATAGAAATAAGAACACAAACTACAACTTTCTTCAGCCACAGCCTTTGATGAAATCAACTGAAGAGAAAAGAAGACATTAAATCTGTGAAGATCTCAGCAGAGGAGGATTAAACTAAACAACTCCACAAACAGCATTACCAGATTCACTTTACTGACCAGACTGACTTTATTTCTGTTTTATGTCTACAGCAGTTCATATTGAGAATTACCAGAGGTTTAGATATTGATGTTTGGTTGAAAATATTTAGTTTGAGGTCACCATTATGCTGATCAGTGTTTTCTTTAGTTTTTCTCTTGGTTTACACCCTGAATGATATGAACAAGACATTAGAAACTGATCTCTGAGAAACACACGTTCATCTCTAAATGCTAACCGTGAATATTAATGTTGTATATGACACATCTTACAAGGCCGTAAAAGCAGTAATAACAACACTGGATGACTGCAGGTGGGATGAGAACAGACATGCAAATGTTGCAGCTTTTGCATGTCACTTTGCATCCAAAACATCCTTGATGGCCTGGGATAACTTCCCCTGGGTGTGGGGAAAACTGAGGCGCTTTGAATAGCAAATTAGCCCTATTTTCACTTGAGCTTATCACACAGTCTAAGTCAGCCCTCAGCGGCCCCTCATTTGTCCATGCAAAGTGTCTTCACTTGTTCACAATCATGATCATCAGACTGTATCATCAGTGACAGTTTCATGTAATTTCATGATTGCTTTGCTGTTCTGCGAGAATCCTAAAGTTACAGACATCTGAAAAGAGGAAGCAGAGATGTATTGAAATAAAAAAAATAGCTGTTCAAGTTTTCAAATACACCCTGTATCTGGTGTAAATGATATCTTATAGGTTTCATCATTAAAGTGAGTGTGTGTGTGCATGTGTGAATGTGTGTGTGTGTGTGTGTGTGTGTGTGTGTGTGTGTGTGTGTGTGTGTGTGTGTGTGCGTGAGTGTGTGAGTGTGTGTAAGGATGTGGCTTGCAAACTCCTGCAAGAATACTAAGTGTGCTGTAAACACTGGAGTCTTTCAGGATCTGGATCAGCCATAAAGCCTGTAGACGTGATGACAGAAGCTCGCTCTCATCACAGATGCACAGAACAGCATGAACACACTGAGAGGAACTGTTCACGACACACACACACACTTACACTACTAACATCACACAGCCCCTGGATTCATACAGCATTTACATTGGCTTTTATAATTGTCAGAAGACCAGCTCATGATGACTACAAAGCTCAAATGTGTGTGTGTGTGTGTGTGTGTGTGTGTGTGTGAGAGAGAGAGAGAGAGAGAGAGAGAGAGAGAAAGAGAGAGAGTTAAATGGGAACAACTGTTACAGTCTCATCCACTCAGACGTTTCTACATCTCCTGGTGTTTTTAACTGGATGAATGAAGAAAAGCAGGCTAATGCAGTCATGTGGTTCATGATACTGTTCTACATGTTAGATATGAAGAAAGAAAGATGGATAGTTAATGCCTTCAAAAGTTGGATGAAGGTCATGTTAGCTGTGTGTCATCTCTGTGCAACCCTGTAACCTGTTAACATCCACTCTGTTCTCACGGCTATTCAGGAAGCTAGAGTGATGCCCTCAGTTTAGTGAGATATACAGCAGGTTTACAGAGTCTGACACACACTGCTGACATTAACACAAGCATTTTACTCTGAGATGTGTGTTTTAATTTTATAATGATTGATTGAATTCTCATTTGAGGATGATATGGTGGTGATGGCGCAGTGGATAAGGCACATGCCTTTGGTGTGAGAGACCCAGGTTCGAATTGACTGTGAGACACCAATGTGTTCCTGAGCAAGACACTTAACCCCTAGTTGCTCCAAAGGCGTGTGACCTTTGACATATATAGCAATTGTAAGTCGCTTTGGATAAAAGCGTCATCTAAATTAATAAATGTAAATGTAATAAAATAGTAATACTGCAAAGGAAATTATAATGACCACCAACAACTGCTTTCTGTTCTTTAATTACACATAAACTGGTGCTCTTCTGTCATTTTTTACATTGTTTTTACAACTTTTTTCTCATCAGAATGTTACGAAACTTGGTTTTAAAAGTGTCTGGTACTCCGTCCTATAACAAAATCTGTCTGAAAGTAATTTTTTGAGATGTCAAGCACAATTTTGTAACTCACAATTTTGTAGTCTTTGATTTTCTTGTGGTTTTAAAGTAAAACGTGATTTTGAAAATACAGATTCCATATAAAATTGGAAAATAATATTTTTGCACATTTTTCATAACAATAAACGTAACATTCTTTAACTTTGAGTTAACTTTTTAAAGCTTTTTTTCACTTCTTTAGCAATAATCTGCCATGTGTCGTCTTTAAAAAGAAACCAAACTTCAGTCTGTTTCTCTAAAGCATTCTAGGTCTACCACAGTTTAAGTTGGAAATTACATTCAGGTTTAAGCTCAAAAAGTGAAAAAAGGATTACAAATAGTGCGTAAATATTATGTAGTACCATAAAATCCCCTAAAAATACAAAATATTATAATAAAAAAAACGTTATTGAACTACAATATAGTAGATTAATTTAATTTAAATACATTTCTGCCATTTTTGAAATTTTTCCGACATGTGAAGAGCACCAGAGGGTTAAAGAATTAAATAGGTTAATCTGTAAGATTACCAATATTTGGCTTATTTATATTTACATTTATACATTTGGCAGATGCTTTTATCGAAAGCGACTGTATTTCAAGACACACATTTACATTCTTATCAGTTCTTAATTTCCCTGGAAATCGAACCCATGACCTTGGTGTTGCAAGTGCCAGCGCTCCACAGTTTGAGCTCCAGGAAAGCTGTGTTTTTATACTTTAAGCAGGACAGGTTTTTATGGGTTAGTTTGTAGTCAGTCTTAATATCTTTATTCATATTTAAGTCACTGTTTGAATAGCTCAGCAACATGTTATTTTGCCCTCTGTCTGTATATGCATGTCAGTAGGTGTGTGTGTGTGTGTGTGGGAACGCAGGGGTCATGTTGTTGACCCACCTGCTCCCATCTCTCTTCAGCTGGATCTTGTGGCGCTTCAGCAGCTGCAGATCTTCACAAACAGCTCTTTGTAATCCGTCTGATGGACACGAGGAGTGAGGACACAGGAACAGCTCATCTTGCCTTCTCTACTGACTTTACATCCACTGCCCTTCATGCTACTAGACCAACACATACCTTCATGCCTGACACACACACACACACCTGTTACATGAGGTTCATGTCAAGGGTAAAACTAACGGACAAATCCAAGTAACCGAACAACGAGGACTGCACATAATTTCACATGCAGATAAACAATATTCAAACCTGTGTTCTTCCCACAGCATGCAAACTATATTTGCAAATGTAACCAAGGCCGAAATAGCTGGAGCTGCCAGTTTGATGGACTTTAGTCAAATTTTAGTCTGAGTGTGGTGTGTGTAGAGCATTACAGTATCTACACAGCCTGCTTTAAAACCTCTATTCCGAGGGGCCGCTTACACGACACCCTGTTCAACTACAAACTGAAGACTTTTCATGCGGTTTGGCCGTTAAGACATTTACACAACAACGGCATTTTGGTGGCCTGACCAATACGGATTTCAGAGCCCAAGTTTCTGAAAACGCAGCCTGATCTCATGAGAATGCGTCTCTATAGCATGCATTGTGTTTATGCTCTGTTAGTAAAGAATGTCAAAATAGTCAATAGTCAATAAAATCTGAAATTACCTATATTATGACACCTGGAAACGAAGCTGAACATGAACACACAGTATATTAGACTTCTATATCTAATATAGAGGTCTAAGCCTAGTATATGTTGGTCTAATCTAATGTATGTATAATCCCAATTTAACTCCTGGTCACACACCCACTGCTATTGTGACAATGAACAGCACAAGGAATGCTCTAAATAAATGCACAAAATAATTCATATTGAAAGATAACTGGGGTGCACACATTAAAAGTAACATGGCATAATACTAAAGAAGATGTGGATGGATCACAATATGTACAGGAAATGAACATAATGCCTTTTATTGATCTCAGCGGCACTTAGCAGCTCACAGGAAGTGACATCACTCCTACGCATGTCAGCTGGCCTGGGTCACTGCCAATCACAGACGCACCTCATGATGATCACAAGACTTATTATATACAGTATTACTAATATTACTCTCTAATGTGTATCTAATGTGTTCGTCATATAGTGAATTTCATAAATGGACAAAAGATCTCTCTCTCTCACACACACACACACACACACACACACACACACACACATTCTTGAATATGTGGTGTTCAGGGACTCTCGATAGGTGTAATGGTTTTTATACTGTACAAACCCTTCACACCCTTCACACAACTTCACATTTAAAAAAAAAACGAAAAAAAAAACAGTCCTAATAAATCATGTTTAAGTTGTAATACCAGTGTCATTATACACATTCGTACCCTCATAAACCACACAAATCTGTACACACACACTGGGTTATCATGATTTTGGGGATTCTCTATTGACGTAATGATTTTTTGTATTGTATAAAATATTATATTCTGTCCCCTAATATTATATTATATTCCCTTACACAAACCCTACCCTGGGAGCTTGTTTCCGCAACAGAATAAAACAATTAAAAAGACAATTACGACTTTTTATCTCACAATTGCGAGTTTATATCTCACAATTTTGACTTTATATCACATAGTTCTGAGATAAAACAGTATATGATGAGAAACAAAGTCAGAATTGTGAGATAGAAAGTCACAATTACCTTTTTTTATTTTTTATTCTGTGGCGGAAACAAGCTTCCATACCGACTCCTAAACCTTCACAGAAACTGTCTGCATTTTTACATTGGAAAAAAAACATCACTTTATATTATTTATAAGCTTTTTTCCTCAGGGTGACCAAAAATATCCCCACAGGATCACAAAATTCTATTGTCCCCACAACGTAGAATATAGTAGGAATACCTGAAAACACACACACACACACACACACACACACACACACACACACACACAGCAAAATACCCAGTGTTAAATCAATTAAGTGATTGAGTATTAGTGATGAACACCTGCTGTTAACAAGCAGAATCACTGAAGGAAAGAAAAACACAAGAACTACTGACTTTTAGTCACAGCCTTACATTAAAGGAGAACTCCGGTGAACAATGAACCTTTTGTCTAATAAAACATCAGTACCTAGTCAATCGTTCTCTAAGATTTGTTGTCATGATAATCGAATGTAAAGAGTTTTATCTCAAAAAACTGTATGGCGTATAATGCTAGTAATGGGGGCATTGACTAAGTAAAAATAAATCGCTAGTTTATACCACTAACAAGGCTCAAAATAGCCCCACACTAACACAGTAACATAATGAGGATCCATACATACAAAACAAAGCATTGAGAACTTTGTAACTGTACAGACCGTTTAATAAGAAGATACTTAATTAAGACAGTTCACTTCGCGTATACAGACAGGAGCCATCTTAGAAAATAGTCTTGATAAGTTGACCCCCGAACGTCGTTCATACAGTTCAGCTCACTCAGCACGACGTTCATGGTTTGTCTTGTCGAGATTATTTCCTAAGATGGCTTCTGTCTGTATATGCGAAGTGAACTGTCTTTATAAAGTATCTTCTTATCAAACGGTCTGTACACTTACAAAGTTCCTAATGCTTCGTTTTGCATGTATGAAGTTATGTTACTGTGTTAGTGTGGGGCTATTTTGAGCCTTGTTAGTGGTACTAGCGATTTCTTTTTACTTAGTCAATGCCCCCATTGCTAGCATTATACGCTAAACAGTTTTTAGAGATAAAACTCTTTACATTCGATTATCATGAAAACAATTCTCAGAGAACGATTGACTAGGTACCGATGTTTTATTAGACCAAAGGTTCATTGTTCGCCGGAGTTCTCCTCTAAATCAGATGAAGATAAAAAGAAGAGATCTCAGTAGAGGAGGATTAAACACCACCACAAACAGCATTACCAGCTTCACTTATTACTGACCAGACTGACTTTATTTCTGTCAGACATCTACAGAAGTTTTTATTAAGAATTTACAGAGGTTTAGATGTTGATGTTTTAGTCACCATTTAAAAATCACTATTATGGTGAACAGTGTTTCAGGCTTTTCAGTCCGACTGAGCCGTCAATCCCTTTACTAATGGATTATTTGGTTGCATGTAATTGTAGCAGTAACACTTTACAATAAGGTTCGTTAGTTAACATTAGTTAACTACATTAGTTAATATGAACTAATAATGAATAGCACATATACAGCATTTGTTAATCTTTGTTAATGTTATTTTCAACATTTACTAATACTTGATCTTGATACTTGATAAAATCTTGTTAACATTAGTTAATGCACCGTGAACTAACATGAACAAACAATGAACAGCCGTATTTTCATGAACTAACATTAAGGGGGCTTTTACACTGGGCTCGTTTGCTGCGGTCCGAGCCCGAGCGCGTTTGTTTCCAGCGCCCCCCGCAGCGTTGGTCTGGTTTCACACTCAACTTGATTCTATCGAACCCTGGTGCGTTTGCGTGCATCTTACGTCATCGCGAACGTGCGCGTCGCATGATAGAAAGCAGAACGTGGGTAAATATTGTGTTTTTTTAATTAATTTGCTGCTATTATGAGCAGTTGAATGAACAATACAGGTTTACTGTGTGTGTGTTACATAAGGTGGACTTCTGCTGCTTGCAAACTGACTCTTTTGAGGAGACAGTGGATTTCCAAATGTGTTGCTCTGATTCCATGCGCAATGCACGAATACACTGCAGGCTCACTCTAGTTCGTATCCAAGGTAAATCATCAACACTATCATCCCGTACAAGTGTTTTATTTAACTGAATACATCACATTAAGCTAAAACGCATGCGCAGGATACTTTACTTCCTGAACAAGTGTGCGCCCGAATCCGTGTTGATTTCACATTCACGCGAACCGCGGCACGGTTCGGAAGCAACCGAACTCAGACCACCTCCTCCAGGTAGTCTCGGGTTCGGTACCCCAGTGCGCACCCGGGTCCCATGACAGCGTTCATATTAGCGATTTTTCATGCGAACCGTGCTCCGTTCCGAACTAAACTGGCAGTGTGAAAGCCCCCTAACAAAGATGAACAAATGCAGTAACAAATGTATTGCTCATGGTTAGTGCCTTTTAAGTAAATACATTAAAGGGACACTATGCAGTTATTTTAGCTTAATTTAACAGCTTCAGAGTTATTGAAATGGTTATATGACTTATTTCGGGTTGAATGGGGGGCGTCTCGGCCCCCCCTGGTGCCTGTGAGTGGAAAAATCGCACTTGCAGCTTCAGGCCGCCGGCTCGCCGCCCGGAAGTATCGCGTGAAATCAGCTCTCGCGATGTAACATATTCCTTTGCGGTAACACTGCACAAATCCAGGAACAAAGTCGAGAAGGATGGAGTTTGTCACACTATCGTCATGGCGGAACTGGCATATAAGATATAGAAAGCTAGGAAAGTATTGTCGGAGGAACAGAGAATGAGGAAAGAGCATTCTGACCGAGCGAGGAGTCAGACGCGAGCATAGCCGTAATGTGCGTGTGATATGTCCCCATTGAAACATCTCGCAGCACGGATGTACCAATACAAACAAATAAAAGATCTCCAGGTAACTCTAGTAGATTCATTTATTACGTTTGTTAAATAAGAGGCGATCTGAAATGTGTCGTTTTTGAAATCAAGTGACCAAAGTGCTCGTTGCCGCTGCGATCAGTTTCAGTGGATTCAGTGTTCTGTTGTGATTGTAACCCTGTTGAAATATATTCATATATATTCATTTGAATAATACAGTTTTGAATAAATAATTTCCTTGTTGAATAAAATAGAATTTAAGGTTAAAAAGTTAAAATTCATTGACCAGCAATGACGTTATTATTTTGGGTAATGAGAGAAATGCCTATTGGGTGATGTTCATTAATTACTGTTTCAGTATGTACAAATGTTAAATATTTTTTTTGGTAATTATGTATGTGAAAATACTTTAACAATGTTTTCAAGGATAGGAAGAAAGAGGTACATGAATGTTTGGTGAATTTATTTTATTTCTGAAAGTTTTGTGAATGATCCAATCGCAGTTGAGGTCAAAGGGGGGGTGAAAAAGAAAGAGCGTGGAAGAAGAGAGAGGAGAACCGCGTGTGGTTTTGCGGAGAGAGAAACTTGGTAAAAGTTACTGAAATTGACCAGTTTAGTCGAAGTGTTCAATAAGGACTCTTAAAAGACTTTAATGGTGATCATTCTGTTTGTGTACGTGGCTTACTCTGCACACAAAGACTGAAATACGTAATTTAGCCGCTGAAATAGTGGTTAGTGTTTTTGCATGGACTTTTCTATAAGCTAGCGACCAGCGACCGCGATTAGTAAAGCCCGTGTGGACCTGTGAAATCGATGACGAGGATCAAAGACCCGACGGAGCCGGATAGCGTTACTGTCTGGTGGACTTTGCCCAGTTCGTCGACCATGTGACTCTTCTCCTCATTATCTCTGCCCCGCGAATCTGTCTTCTGCTGCTGACGTTTTGATCCAGTGTGCGTGAGTTTACATTCACATAAAGGTACCATTATATTTTGTTTGGCCCGTGTGGTGAAGCAGCCAGTTGATTTTTGGCTACAACGTACCCAAGCTACATTCAGGCCTGCATCAATGAACATTTAAGGGGTAAATCTAATTCAAGTGTTGCCGGCTATTTTATTTTCTTGGGCCCTTTTTGTTTGAGTGTGAATGTGAATACCTCTGTGATCTAGTAATGTGATTACAATTGAGATTTACTTAATATTTCTTTCTATTTCTATATTTTCTAAGTAAATCGGTTACTCTTTTGTATAACACTTGTGGTTACTGACTCTGTGGATATTTTAAGTTAAGACAAAGAGTGTTTTTTGGTTTGAATACTCAGGTGTTTACAGGATAATAATTACATTACATTTAATTTCCAGTTAAAGGGTGTAATTATTACTGTTTAACTAGACATTTAAAAGGGAAAGAGTATTTAAATCACAAAAGTTAAACAATAATTATTTTATTAGAGAAACCTCACTTATTTTATTTTGTAGATTTTAAAGAACTCAGGATAGCCACCTCTCATTATAGTCCAACCCGCTAGAGAGGCGCTACATAAATTGGAGGCACCGCTGGGATCATTAGTGTGGGTTTTTTTCATTTTGAAGTTTTTGTTAGTGCTAACGGACAAGATAAAATGGAGCATATGGAAGAGCTAGTAACAGAGTTAAAGGGATGGTGCCGTGGCGAAGCATTAGACGAGGCTCATGCAGTCATGGTGCTCATTCTAGAAGATGTGGACACAAGTGCAATAGAAGAGACAATGCAAACAGTGAAGTGTTTGGGACGTGTTCGAGTCAGAGGCAGAACTTTCAACAGCAAACTAAACCGATACTTGGTCCTGTGTGAGTGTAAGGAAGTAGTAAACGGCAAAATCGTTCCATTTGAAGTGCTTCCTATTGACGGTGGAGGTCCGTGGCCTGTTATCACAGCAGATGCTGCTACACAAGCCCGTACACAAGGTTATAAGTCTGGTACGCAACAAGCTCCAGGTAAACGTGTTGAGGATCGTCACCCATTGTTCCCTGAAGATGAAGCTGCTGCCAAGTCAACAGAGGCCATTCTGCGAGCTGTGAGTGATTTACTTGACAAAACGTCCAAGTCCTCAAGCGAGTTTGGAAGCTATCGCCGCCTACGAACCTTCTCTGGGTTATTGCCCACCCCAGCTGGCGAAGAGCAGTTCGATCACTGGTTGGGTCAAGCACGGCTCATGGTGGAAGAGTGTGAATGCTCTCTCAAAGAGAAGAGGCGGAGACTGATGGAAAGTCTCAGAGGCCCAGCGCTTGACATTGTAAAAGCAGCACGAGCCAGTGATCCTGAAGTGAGCCCCGAAGACTGCTTAGAGGCACTGGAGCATGCTTTTGGAACAGCAGAGTCAGGAGAAGAGTTGTATTTATCATTTCGTTTACTGCAGCAACAACCCAGTGAGAAACTGTCTGATTTCCTCCGACGTCTGGAACAGTCGTTGACTAGGGTGGTGCAGAGAGATGGTCTCCCTTTTGGATGTGCGGATAAAGCAAGACTTGACCAGTTGTTGCGTGGTGCGATATCCTCTGATCTGATGTTACTTAACCTTCGTCTGAGAGAGAGGAGAGCAAAGCCCCCCACCTTTCTACAGCTGTTAAAGGAAATACGCACAGAAGAGGAATATGAGGCCTCACGAAAGAAGATTACTCCTGTCATGCAAGGTGGAAATATAAGGCAGAATGCTGACGTGAAGCAGACTGAAATCCAGAACTTGAAGTTTGAGATCAAAGAACTTAAGGCCTTAGTTGCTGCTGTTGTATCTAAGCCAGCCCACGACACATCAGTTAGCAGAGAGAAAATTCCCCCAAATGAAGGGTACAGTGAGTGCAGCTCGGACAGTGAGATTGCAGCTTTGAAAAAACAAATGAAGCGCCTGCAACAGAAAGTTACAAATAAAGTGGCTGAACCTCATGCTGCCGTTTCTGCTGTGAATGCCTCAAAACCAGTAGCCAGCTCCCCACAACAGTCATTCAAAGTATCGGACGAACACTTCTGTTATCGATGTGGTGAGAGTGGGCATTTTGCGAGGAAGTGCCAAAGCCCAGAAAACCAGGCTAAAGTTATCAAGAGACTTATCCAAGCTCTGAAGTTGTCCAAGAACAACCAGCCGTCAAGTGATGCCACTGCTAATGCAGTTAACTGTTCTGTGGAGAAAAGTACAGCTGACATGCCTGAAGGTGTGCCTATTCCTGATGGGTTAGTTGGGCCCCCTAGCCTGGTGCCACTGAAGGTAAATGGAGAACCCTGCACTGCTCTATTAGATAGTGGCTCTCAGGTGACAATCATTTTTGAACCTTGGTACCAGAAGTACTTGTCGAATATCCCCATTCAGCCAGTATCTGGTCTTTCCCTGTGGGGTTTAAGTGAGTCTGAAGCTAGCTACCCTTACCGTGGCTATGTGGTAGTTGAAGTGGAGTATCCAGCTGAGGTGGTAGGAACAAGTCAGACTGTAACTGTCCTAGCTCTCATATGTCCAAACCCCAGGCCTGAAGATAAGACATCTGTCATTGTGGGTACCAATGCGAGCCATGTTAGACGTCTGGTGAATCAGTGCAAAGATAATGGAATTGATTTCACCCGAACACTAGGCCTTCGGGTTCGTGTCGAGGAAGATCAACCTTCTCTGAAGGGTGCTGTGGTCCCAGTGCTAGAGGAGGAGGCTGGTCGTGTCCGATGGATGGGTCCAGGCCCCTTGGTCTTACCTCCAGATGATGACACTCAGGTAGTGTGTAAAGTGGAGCTGAAGAAGCCGGTTGCTCAAGAAATCCTGATGATAGACTCCTCACCAGCTGCCGTCTTACCTGCTGATGTGATTTTTCATCCCATGGTTGTGCCCAGTGGGGCATTGGATGTCAACAGTGTGAGAATCCTGCTCAAAAATGAATCTTCAAGAGAAACTTCCATACCTGTGGGAACAGTGATTGGAGGAGTATACCACATTGATTCAGTTGTGACGATTCCCCCTAAGGAGACTGTTTCTGCTGACTTTGATGAGAGCATGATAAACTTTGGGGACTCTCCTATCTCAGAACAATGGAAGAACAGATTGTGTAAGAAACTGGCTCAGAAGTCTCATGTCTTCTCAATGCACGAATGGGACGTGGGATTAGCAAGAGGAGTAGAGCACAGAATCCGACTCTCTGATTCCCGGCCTTTCCGTCAACGATCACGCCCGCTAGCCCCTGCTGATATCGAAGATGTGAGAAAGCATTTACAAGAACTGCTGCATGCAGGGATCATAACAGAGTCGCGTAGCCCCTATGCATCCCCTATAGTTGTTGTCAGAAAGAAGACTGGGGCTATTAGAATGTGCATAGATTACCGACTGTTGAATAGCCGAACCATACCTGACCAGTACACAACACCCTGCATTGAGGATGCGTTGAATGCTTTGACAGGGAGTCAGTGGTTCTCTGTACTGGATTTGCGTTCAGGCTACTACCAGATAGCCATGTCCGAAGAGGACAAAGAGAAGACGGCATTCATTTGCCCGTTAGGATTTTTTCAGTTTGAACGAATGCCTCAAGGCATTACTGGGGCACCAGCAACCTTCCAAAGGTTAATGGAAAAGGCAGTCGGTGACATGAACCTCTTGCAAGTGCTGGTGTACCTAGATGATGTAATCGTGTTTGGAAAAACTCTCGAGGAACACGAAGAGAGACTGCTTAAGGTCCTAGATCGTCTCGGTGAAGTTGGGCTGAAACTCTCAGTGGACAAGTGTCAGATCTGTCTGCCAAGGGTCAAGTACCTGGGGCACATCGTGTCTGCAGATGGAGTTGCCCCAGATCCAACCAAGATTGAGGCTGTCACTACATGGCCCAGGCCCACAAACCTGAAGACATTACAATCTTTCCTAGGATTTTGTGGTTATTACCGCCGATTCATTCGCAACTATTCTGAAATTGTTAGACCACTAACTGAACTCACAAAGGGATATGCTCCAACTCAGAAGAGTAAGAAGTATGCCAAAGATGTGAACAAAGTTTACTTGAAAGAATCAGAGCCTTTCGGGGAAAGATGGGACAAATCCTGTACAGAGGCGTTTCATCACATAATCCACTGTCTGACGCATGCCCCTGTCCTGGCATTTGCCAATCCACAACATGTCAAGTCAAGTCAAGTCACATTTATTTATATAGCGCTTTTCACAATACAGATTGTATCAAAGCAGCTTCACAGTGATAACATGAAAGTAGTACAACACAGATCGATAATATTGTTAAATATTAAATAATCCTAAATAATCCTAAATAATCCCGACTAAGCAAGCCAAGCAAGCCAAAAGCAAGGCGACAGTGGCAAGGAACCAAAACTCCATCAGATTGGATGGAGAAAAAAAACCTTGGGAGAACCCAGGCTCAGTCGGGGCCAGTTCTCCTCTGGCTTACATTCATATTGTTTATTTATAACTATTAAATATAAATATTGTTTATGTCTAAAACAGCCCCATAACATATCGCAGGCGTTGAGTCGTCTCTTCACAGGCGTTGGTCTTCTCATCACAGGCGGTGGGGCATCCGAAACCCCCGTGAGATGCTGGATACAAGACTGGACCTGACGAACGCCATTTTTCTCGGGACAAGCGTCCCGAGATAACAGCAGAAAGGCAGATGGGAAATAATTAGCATAGCTGATGTTCATAATTAGCATAGCTGATGTTCATAATTAGCATAGCTGATGTTCATAATAATTTCCATTGTACGGGTGTCGGTGTTAGAAAACCACTATCTCACGAACTCTCCACAACCCAAACTCTCCGCAACGCAACTCAGCCATACGGACCGACCCGTTTGTCTAAAAGGCTATCGAGCCCCACTGGTGCGTTAAGCAATTTCAGTGGCAAACGGTTCCGTATGGCATAAAAGAGGACTGAAAGGTAAGCATTATGTGAATGCTTGACTAAAGAGATGCGTCTTTAGTCTAGTTTTAAACTGTGTCAGCGAGTCAGAGCCCCGGACCGTATCGGGAAGGCTATTCCAGAGTTTTGGAGCTAGATGCGAGAACGCCCTCCCTCCTTTACTGGACTTAGATATCCTAGGAATGACCAGAAGCCTTGAATTTAGTGATCTTAAGGAACGCGGTGGATTGTAGGGCGAGAGAAGGTCTGTTAAGTACATAGGAGCTAAACCATTTAGGGCTTTATAGGTCAGTAGTAGTACTTTGTAATTGATACGGAACTTAATAGGTAACCAGTGCAGAGATGATAAAATCTGTGTTATATGATCATATTTTCTTGACCTAGTAAGAACTCTAGCAGCTGCATTTTGGACTAACTGTAGCTTGTTTATTGAGGATGCAGGACAACCGGCTAATAAAGCATTACAGTAATCTAGTCTCGAGGTCATGAATGCATGAACTAACTTTTCTGCATCAGAGAGAGATAGCATGTTACGTAGCTTAGCGATGTTTCTAAGGTGGAAAAAGGCTGTCCTTGTAACATATGAAACATGATTTTCGAAAGATAAGTTGCGGTCTAGTATAACACCCAGGTCTTTTACTGTAGTGGACAAGGTAACAGGACATCCGTCTATACTAAGGTTTTGTTGTAAGAGATTTTGTGAGTGGTTTTTTGGACCAATAAGTAATACCTCCGTTTTATCTGAACATCCTCCATGTGGATGTCAGCTTGAAGGGTCTTGGTGCTGTGCTTTACCAAGAACATCCTGAAGGCCTGAGACCAGTTGCTTTTGCTAGCAGAAAAGTCAGCTCAGCAGAGAGGAACTACCCCATACATCAGCTGGAATTCTTGTCACTCAAGTGGGCGGTAGTCGACAAATTCCATGACTATTTGTATGGGGCAAGATTCACCGTACGTACTGATAACAACCCCCTTACGTACGTGCTGTCCACCGCCAAGCTCAATGTGGTGGGGCATCGCTGGCTAGCTGCCTTGTCGACGTACGAGTTTGATGTGCAGTATCCCCCAGGGCGTCAGAATATTGATGCCGACCTGTTGTCAAGGAACATGCCAGAGGAGGACGACAGTGCTTGGGTGACTATACCTCAGTCTGGAGTGAAAACTATCTGCCAGAGAGTCTGTAGCTCAGAGTCTGCACGCAGTATACCAGTCTGTGTAGCTCAGCTTGGAGCATCTCCTCACTGTGTTCCTGATCTGTATGCGTTTCCCACCCACATGGAGTTGAAGTCTCTGGAACTCATGTCCAAACAGAGTCTCAGGAAGGCTCAGGAAAAGGATGAGGCCATTGGCCCAGCCATCCAAGCCATCAAGCATGGGCGCTGGCCAGAGGAGGGGAACGTGAGTCCTGAGCTATCCAGATTGAAAAGAGAAGCTGGGAAGCTGTCAATGAAAGATGGATTGCTGTACCGCTACTGTAAAAGACCATCCGGAGATGTGGTCAGTCAACTCATTCTGCCAAGAGAGTTTCGTGAGATAGTTATGCGGGCCATGCATGATGACCTCGGGCACCTTGGACAAGAAAGAACTGTTGACCTTATCCGAAATAGATTCTTTTGGCCTAGGATGTCGGTGCAAGTGGAAGAATACATCAAGAACTGCGGGGAGTGTGTTACTCACAAGAGCCCTATTCAGAGAGCTGCTCCGTCGCACCAGATCGTCAGCCATGGGCCTATGGATTTAGTGTGCATGGACTTTCTTTCCATGGAGCCTGACTCCAAAGGCATAAGTAATGTGTTAGTGGTCACGGATCATTTCACGAGGTACGCCCAGGCTTTCCCAACTAAAAGCCAGAAGGCTCATGCTGTTGCTAAGGTCCTAATTGAGAAATATTTCATACATTATGGACTGCCTTCGAGGATCCATTCGGACCAAGGAAGAGATTTTGAGAGCCGTTTGATCCGAGAATTGTTGGCCTTGATGGGGATACGCAAGTCACGGACAACACCGTACCATCCGCAAGGAGACCCGCAACCAGAAAGGTTCAACCGAACTTTGCTCTCAATGCTTTGTACGGTAGGCCGGGAGAAGAAGCGTACGTGGAGTGAACATATTCCTCACTTGGTACACGCATACAACAGCACCAAGTGTGATGTCACCGGGTACTCACCTTACCATCTAATGTTTGGCAGAGAGGCGAGACTTCCTGTTGATTTGTGCTTTGGGACATCCTCAGATGGCATGGAAGAGGCGTCTCACACTCGATATGTCACCAAGCTAAAAGAAGACTTGAAGCAAGCCTACAAGTTAGCCTCTAATGCTGCAGACAAAAGGCACCAGCGAAACAAGAAGTTGTATGATCGCCGAGTTACCTTTCAGTCCATAGAGATTGGCGATAGAGTGCTGCTCCGGAATCTAAGCCTGAGAGGCAAGCACAAACTGGAAAGCAAGTGGAGTCCTGATCCGTATGTTGTCGTTGGAAAGATGCCAAGTCTACCAGTGTTTAAGATCAAACGGGAGGATGGAAGACTAGGGACAAAGACTATAAACAGGGACCACCTTCTTCCGATTGGACAGCTGGTAAGAATGCCACAGACTGACCAGGATGCTGATCCGCCTGAGAAACACAAGACCAGAGCAGGCATTCATAAGAGAAGTCAAAGGGACTCAACACCAGAGACTCAAGAGTTACAGGAGTTTTCTGATTCGTTCTCTGACATGGAGTATTATGTCACTCCCCGTGTCACTCGGAGAGAGCCTGTCCCAAGGGTGCTAAATACTGCTAGGCCAGTAATTGATTTAGAAGATGACCCTGAAACGGAACATGAAAATGATTCAGACCTAGAAAAGGTGGGACACCACTCTGAACCAGAACCACCAGAACCTGAGGATGAGGAGTTTGATCCAGAAGTAGCTCTGGAAGAGACTAGTAATGCTGGATCGGAGTCTAAGCAAGAAGTATCTGAGGTCCAGGAGGATACAGTGCTGCCCAGAATTGAGCCTAGACCTAAAAGAACTGCCAAGCCAACTATTAGACTCACCTATGATGAGCCTGGTAGATCAAGAGATGAGCCTTTAACCATAGTACACCGAGGGATAGTCATCAAAATAGGAAAACACTAGAGATCAGTTATTATGCCCTTAGGACTCCTTTATCAGTTTATTAGTGTCTGATGAGGACACTCAGACATTTAAAAGGGGGAGGGTGTAACCCTGTTGAAATATATTCATATATATTCATTTGAATAATACAGTTTTGAATAAATAATTTCCTTGTTGAATAAAATAGAATTTAAGGTTAAAAAGTTAAAATTCATTGACCAGCAATGACGTTATTATTTTGGGTAATGAGAGAAATGCCTATTGGGTGATGTTCATTAATTACTGTTTCAGTATGTACAAATGTTAAATATTTTTTTTGGTAATTATGTATGTGAAAATACTTTAACAATGTTTTCAAGGATAGGAAGAAAGAGGTACATGAATGTTTGGTGAATTTATTTTATTTCTGAAAGTTTTGTGAATGATCCAATCGCAGTTGAGGTCAAAAGGGGGGTGAAAAAGAAAGAGCGTGGAAGAAGAGAGAGGAGAACCGCGTGTGGTTTTGCGGAGAGAGAAACTTGGTAAAAGTTACTGAAATTGACCAGTTTAGTCGAAGTGTTCGATAAGGACTCTTAAAAGACTTTAATGGTGATCATTCTGTTTGTGTACGTGGCTTACTCTGCACACAAAGACTGAAATACGTAATTTAGCCGCTGATATAGTGGTTAGTGTTTTTGCATGGACTTTTCTATAAGCTAGCGACCAGCGACCGCGATTAGTAAAGCCCGTGTGGACCTGTGAAATCGATGACGAGGATCAAAGACCCGACGGAGCCAGATAGCGTTACTGTCTGGTTGACTTTGCCCAGTTCGTCGACCATGTGACTCTTCTCCTCATTATCTCTGCCCCGCGAATCTGTCTTCTGCTGCTGATGTTTTGATCCAGTGTGCGTGAGTTTACATTCACATAAAGGTACCATTATATTTTGTTTGGCCCGTGTGGTGAAGCAGCCAGTTGATTTTTGGCTACAACGTACCCAAGCTACATTCAGGCCTGCATCAATGAACATTTAAGGGGTAAATCTAATTCAAGTGTTGCCGGCTATTTTATTTTCTTGGGCCCTTTTTGTTTGAGTGTGAATGTGAATACCTCTGTGATCTAGTAATGTGATTACAATTGAGATTTACTTAATATTTCTTTCTATTTCTATATTTTCTAAGTAAATCGGTTACTCTTTTGTATAACACTTGTGGTTACTGACTCTTTGGATATTTTAAGTTAAGACAAAGAGTGTTTTTTGGTGTAAATACTCAGGTGTTTACAGGATAATAATTACATTACATTTAATTTCCAGTTAAAGGGTGTAATTATTACTGTTTAACTAGACATTTAAAAGGGAAAGAGTATTTAAATCACAAAAGTTAAACAATAATTATTTTATTAGAGAAACCTCACTTATTTTATTTTGTAGATTTTAAAGAACTCAGGATAGCCACCTCTCATTATAGTCCAACCCGCTAGAGAGGCGCTACATGATATTCAAACGGACGCGCCCTCATTGCTCAATCCGTTGCGGGGACTGAGAGACTCATTACGGTGAAATCACAAAACCCAATGCACATAAAACATGTCCCTGCTTGAAATACAGCCACTAATAAACAATCGGTATTGATGAGGAAAATAAACTATACTGTTAGTAAGGATTAGAACCCAGAACCTGTGACAAACATGGCAAAAGTTCTTCCTCTGGACCATTAAAGTTCATGGGGATATGTATTTAATCACGTGAAAATTCTCACCACTAACAACATATAATAGATCTCATTAAACAACAAATTAAACACGATGTACTATTGTATACTATGCAGGGCTCAACATAAAAAAAAAAATCCCCACTGGCCCCCGGGGCCAGTAGATCAGAGTTTTGCTGGCCCCTTCTATATTTTGACTGGCCCTGAAAAAAATACAAGGAAAAGCACTTTTCCATTAAACTGTATTTATTGTATACATTTGGAACAGTGAAGGAAGTTCAGGAATTAAGAGAGAGACCCTGGAGACATGCAAAAATAACCTAATTTCAGAGTCCAGTAGATTATTTGTCAATACCTACTCTCTCCTCATCTCGACCACTCTCTCTCTCTCTTTCCCTCAGTCTCCTCATCTTACTTATTAAAGCTAAAGTTATTCATTCAAGAGCAGTGGGTGATTTTCTGTTTGCCTTTAGTTGTTTGATTCGCAGTAATGTCGCAATCGTCCGCATAATAGACTGCTTCCCCTTTAAGAACAAGCGCAGATCGAAGTCTACTGATGCACCATATTTTCTCCCAACTATTTCCATAACTGCGTCCATTTTAGACATAAATTGTTTAAGTGAATCTCCAAGCCAGTCATTTTGACTCATTTTTGTGTACATTTGATCGTTTAGACACGTTGCACGCGCACATGAAGCCCAAAGTATATACTTGTCTCGTTGCGGTCTATTTCGGAGGGCGCGCCGCATCGGGAACAGCACCTCTTGCGCCGATTTTTATGCTTTTAATGGCTCTTTTTATTATTAAACGCGCCCCGCAATTTAGCAACAGAAGTGACTGCATTTTACAACAATCACCGATCGTGCTGATTCTCTATTAAAGTTTGAGTTAAGGAGAAATGACAGCGTGCTACTGTACTGCTGTGATGTGAAGGACGTTGCGCTAGACAGAATACAGTTTTGGTTTTACCTCAAATATATTCTATAATCTTTGGAAGCTGAAATCTAAAATAAAGTCATACTAATATCACAGATCTAAAGTGTAACCATAACTTGAATGTTTAGTTCTGTCCTTCGTCAGGTGTTGTGCACGCTGTGGCATCGCGTGATAAAGGCCTAGGCTGGCGACTCAGCGTGATGGTTAATTTTTTTTATAGCAATAATAAATGATAGCCTACATGAATTTCTCCACCGACAGCAATAACAATAACGTCCGAGCTTATCGATAGAGCGGTCTTTCAAAATTCAGTCCCGTTTAATACCGGGTTTCGGTACCCATCCATCCCTTCCAGGTGTACTGTGTTTACCATGACTCTAGGAATGTCCAGCCTCGTAGTTCTTTGGCATTTTAACACGTTATAAATAACCCTGTGTATGACGTTTGCTGTTTGTTTTGCTGATCGCCAGTTACTGGCCCGCGCGGGCAAGTGACTGGCCAATCAACTAGCCCGACATACTCTTTTACTGGCCCCGGGCCATCAGGCCATTGCTTATGTCGAGCCCTGCTATGTAACACGTCATGCCCTCCGTGAGTGGTATTTACGACAGTAATGTTAAAAACAAGTACACCACAGTTACTCTGGGAGTCGCTGTTTGACAAAAACAGCATTCTTGTCTTGTGCCCCTTTAACTAATGTTAACTAATGAACCTTATTGTAAAGTGTTACCCGTAGCAACTGATTCTCCTGACAAACCTTGATAAGATCTGCAGCAATGGGGAAAACTCCAGGTGAGCCAAATTTGTTCATCATACTAATGGCTAGTTTCGCAGATGAGGCTTAAGCCTAGTCTCAGACTAAAATGCATATTTGAGACATCTTCATTGAAAACAACTTCTGAAAATATGTCAGTGTCATTGTTTTGTCTCAAGATGCACATCAATAATGTTTTAGGCACATTTCAAAAAGCTACTTAAATGTCCTAATTCTGGCCTAACCTAAGCCCTGTCTGTGAACCCAGATTTAAATGCTGCCAAATGCACTTCAACTAAGCACTGAGTTAAGGGTTTGAATAATAATACCAATATAATATTTCTTCCCTTTTCTATAGCTTTTTCTTTTAAATTTGGATTTTGCTTTGTCATTGGCTGTGGAGTTTGGATTGATGTGACAAAAGATTAAAGTATTTTAGCACAAGGCTGTTGATGGTAATGCTGGGGTTATGATGGAAAGACGAGCCTGTGGAAAACTGAAGAGTCCCCTGTGATTTTGTGTTTGCGTGGAGGCATCCCGTTTCCCGTAAAAAGCACAGGGGTGGATCGCAGTGCTCGGAAACAAGCATCTCACACAAATCTAATTCAACATGAAAATTAGAAAGTTGATTTATGACAATATGGGATCAAAAAGGCAGACGAGTTGGAAGGCGAAGGATGCCACAAGTTTTATCCAGACCATATGTAGAGGGAATGGGGGAAGGTGGTGATATGTGTCCTTAGCTGTCCCGCAACAGAATTTACTACACTCTTTCAAGTACTTAACCTGTCAACTCTACAAAATAGAGTAGAGACCAAACATCTTTCAGATATTGGAAAATCAAAGGAAAATGCTGATTGGATGCCAATGCATTGGACAAAAGTTGCATTACAAAAGCAATCTACAAACATATTCTATTGTTTGTAGATTTGCACATAACTCTTTTGGTTGACTCAGTTGAAACACTTGTATGGTTACTGATTCTACAAAAGCTTGAATAATCTGATCTGTGGCTGAACATGATCCCTTCAGCATGAGCTTGAACAAACAAGACAGTGAAGTATCTGGGGATAAACACATACAACCAATAAAATCTGGAAGCACTTGAACTCTCTTCAACACAGTGCTGTAAAAAAGCCAGTTCACTCAGAGCCATTCACACTAATTGTTTCCTTCAGTCTGAATCCTCAATCCCCTCCTGCTCCTTTCAACATCTTCCACTAATATGTTTAAACAAAATCTCTAATTAGAACAGTAAGCCTTTCAACTTAGGCTAGTGTGGGGTCAGAGGTCAATGAGAGTGTCAGACACACAGTAGGTCACGCACTTTAATGACTTAACCAAAGGATTACTAGCTTACTATATTTTTTCCAGAATGTACTGTAGACCGTTTTTTTTTTTTCAAACATTAAAGTAAATAGTAGATATCATGCAGTGATAAACAATATGCATCAATACATAATTTCAACACTGTTGTCATATGAGCTCACGCCACATCTTTAATTTAGTGAGTGGCATTTCAGATATTGGCAACAAATACACACAGTATATCTAAACAAAATGTGTACAAAAATCCACAATTCTAAATAAATGCATGGAGTCCACGGACAAGCACAGACTTGCAGATGACAAACGAAAGCAATATAAATTGTGAAACAGCCAAAGCCTTAGGGTGAGGTGAGGCTGGAGCCATACAGTCATTGACATGCTCATTCTATACTTTAAGAAACTTGTTCGGTATTCTGACAGCTAATCCAAAAAGACAGACGACTCAAACGACTGTTAACCTGTTAAATGCAAAATTCCCTTTGCATTTGTCATGCATAGACGACAACGTAGTCAAGACTATCCCCATTTACACGGATCCGCGAAAACGAATAAGAACGCTGTATTATGATGCCAGTTGGCGATGTCAACTGGCTGGAGGGATGTGGAGAATGGAGTGAGGACTCAAGAATATCTGGGAATTATCAAGAATTCTTAAGAATATCTCAAGAATATCAAGGCTAGAATATCTACAAGACCTAGTACAGCAGCGCTCATCACGAGAAACAACCCACTACCATGAAATGTCCCTAATAGGAACCTAACAATGTTCAGATCTGTTCTTCTAAATATATATTTTTCCCCCGGTTTTGTCTGATTGGTATGGCAATTGCCATAATCTGACACTTTTAAAATTGTCTGGAAATCACTTAGACTAAAACTTTTGGCAGTATGATTAAATAAAACGTCAAGCTAAAAATCACAGTTGAATCACCATAAAATAGGGAGTCAAGTTGTACACATTGAACTGTGGGGTTACAGCACAGTATGCTGCAAAATCTATGGATGCAGAAAATACAGCTCTACTACAGTAACGTTAGCCGATAACTTTAACGTTACATGCCAGTCACACCGTCTCTAAACAGTCCGCTCACAGTGCTGCGCGGAAGTTTATTTATTTTTTTTTATAATTCATCAACACCGCAAAACATTTCGTCACAGAGGGGAAAAAAGTGTGTGAGTGACAGTACTGCCTGGTGCTTGGCGTCTTTAGCATGGCTAGCTAGCGCTGATTCTCCCATTTTAGAAATGTCAATTATAATTAGTAATAGTAAATTAACATAGTAAATGTAACATAGTCCACATTTCGCTTTCCTCGGGTCCTGGACTTTCTCGAGCCATGTCTTGTATGTTTCCAAGTGAAGCCAAACATGGTTAAATCGACACTTTCCTGGCATTTCAAATAAATTTCTGTCAGCACCGACTTCGCCTCAGGCAACAAATGAGTGAATCGGAAGTGAACTGAACGTTATGCCGCCTGAATATAATTATTTATATATTTAATTTTTTTCAAAACCTTTCCAGGCCTGGAATTTGCATTTTTCAAATTCCATTACTTTCCAGGTTTTTTCAAAACGTACAAACCCTGATTGGTTGTTTTTTCTTTGGATAATGGCGATAAGGGGATCTGCCAATACGCTTTTGTGAAATCCAGTGTTAAATCCCTTTTGCCAAGTAAAAGGGGACCAAACCAAACCGATTAAGCAGCTCGTCAACTCGGGAGGGATCTCTCTCACGTCAACGTCACGCATTGTTTACACAGAGGTTTCGGAAGTTTTACCTTTCACTAAACATATTTATATATACAGGAAATCGCAATGGAAGACGATTTCGATATATCTAAAAATGTTTAGTGAAAGGTAAAACTTCCGAAATCTCAGTGTAAACAATGCATGACGTAGCTGTTAACAAGAGGTAAAACATGATTCTTACTAGGCCTAGTTGTTGAATATCCCTAATTTTCAGCACAGCAATTGAATGGGGATGTCATATCTTGGGTGGGGTGAACTTTGGCACAGAACTCACGGTGCCACCAGTGTGACACATCCTCAGTTGTGTGCCCGACCTCATTGGGTGTTTCGGCCATCTATCACAAGACACCCTCCGCCGGGGTTGGCCCACCATGGGTTGATCAAACCCGGGTGTGTGTCGCACAGTGGTGACATCATGCGATCACTTGGCAAGCCCATGTTGCATCCTTATGTTTCAGCCACAGTCGGTGACTGCTCTGTTCCGCTACATTGGCAAGTTCCTTGATTGCCCTTTGTTGGGGCTGCCCTTTGATCCCTACTTCATTTAAGAGCCTTGTGGTATAACTGGCTACAAAACCCCTGCATCCCACCTCCACTGGCCACACCTTCACATTCCATCCCCGCCCCTCTGCTTCAACTGCTAAGTTTGCATATCGCAGCCTCTTACGTTCGAATGCCTCATCAATGGCATCCTCCCATGGGACAGTCATTTCAACAATGAAGACACGCCGGCAGGACTTGGACCGGAGGACAAGGTCTGGGCGCAGGTTGGTTGCTGCAATTTCAGGTGGGAAGTTGAGCCTCTGGTTAAGGTCTACTCACATTTCCCAATCCCGGGCTGTGTTCAGCTGGCCAGAGTTTGGGAGTGATGGCTTAATCCCCTGTTTCTCCCCTTCCCGCATGGAGATTGTTCTCCGTGGGATTGTAGTCTGGGCATTTAGAGGCGAGGCGTTGATGGTTACCCTCTTGTTCTCAAGTTCGGCAGCCAAGCACCTCAGCACTTGGTTGTGGTGCCAGGTGTACCTTCCTTGAGTTAGGCTGGTCTTGCAACCCACCATGATGTTTTTAAGGTTTGCTGGGGCTGCACACAGGGAACAAGCTGGGTCCTCTCCATACCAGAGATGTAGGTTGGTTGGGGAGGGCAGGACATCGTAAGTAGCTCTGATGATGAAACTTAGTCTATTACCCTCCATTCCCCTCATCTCACTCCATGTGATTTTTCTCATCTCCACACCCTCCCACTTCATCCATCGGCCTTGCTGCGCTTGGGAGACTGCCTTGGCACACCTGGCTGCTTCCTCTTGGTGGCGCACCTCCTCTACCACCATATGCCTCCGTTCAGTTAGAGTAGCCTTTTGCCATGTGGGTGTTGCTATTTCCAATCCAAGGCCCCCTCTACCATGTTGGACCTGCCCCACTATATCTCGGTGTCTGAGGGCAGCCTCAGACCACAATCTCCGTTCTTGCCCATTTGATGTTTCCCTGGAGTTTATCCAACAGACGTTTGGTACATGCCTTTGTTGTTGTTAATGTAGTCATGTCGTCCATATACGCCCTGATTGGAGGAATACGCAGCCCATTCTTCAACCGCTCCCCTCCTACCACCCATGGGGATGCTTGAATAATGAGCTCCATCACCATGGAAAACGCCAGTGGAGAGATAGTGCAGCCCGCCATTATGCCTTTCTCGAGGTGCTGCCAGGCAGTTGAACTATATAAATACTGTTCATTTTCTCACACAAACTGCTCGTTTCGTGTCTTAGGCCATCAATGTGTACTTTCATTTACGAGTCATTAAATCATGTTTTTTGACTTGTCTGTGCATGCTCTTTGAGGTGGACCCCCTAAACCTGCATTATATGACTCACAAGCCCCTTTTCCACCAAAGCATTTTGAGAGCCGGTTCGGAGCCGGTGCCTGCGCGCGAACCAGTTCTTTGTGTTTCGACAGCCAAAGAACCAGTTCGTGGCCGGGAAAACTGGTTCCAAGCGGCACCAACTCTTTGCTCTGACCATCGCAAAGCCAGGAGAAACTGCAGAAACACGCAAGCGTTTTTATTTATTTACTTATTTATTTTGAAACATAAGCAAAGAAGAAAACAGTCACGATATAGAACAAATAAATGGAAAGAAAAAAAACACAAGACAGGGGTACATAACTTTTCAGAAAAGATTACATATCAAACAAAAAGATTAAAAGACTTACATATTTCAATTGTTTTTAAAGTTTTCTTGGTACACGAGTTAGAGATAATCCCAAAGCAATGTACTTGGAAGTGACGTAGACAGTGACGTAACGACGTCGTTCCCTGGGCGCTCTAGTCAGTGGAAAAGCAAACAGGTTCTGAACGGGTTTGCAAGTTGAACCAGCTCCGAACCAACTTTGAACCAGCACCAGTTCCGAACCAGTTTTTTTTTTCGGTGGAAAAGGGGTAACAGACAACAACGGTTTGACCGAATAATGTCAGAATTGAAAATACTGTGGAAACAAAGACACCTACATCTTGGACGCCCTTGAGGTAAGCTAAAACATATCAAAAATTAATTTCAAAGTGAACTATCCCTTTAAAATGTGTCCACAAACCTCTTGCGTTTCGTTTGGTCACACACCACAAGGTGTCACTGTGGCCTCAAAGCACTGCCACTCTGAGCTCGATTGCTGATGTCTGAGTAAACACGCCCCCTTCATTAGCATATGGAGAAATACATGTAGAAATAAATAAATGTGGAAGTACATAAATGCGGAAATAAATAAATGTATAAATAAATAAATAAATAAATAAATGTGAAAATAAATAAATGAATACATAAATACATGAATGTGGATATAAATAAAAATGGAAATAAATAAATGTATAAATATAATAATAAATAAATGTGTGAAAAGTGTACTTTTTTACATTTCATTGTGTATTTATTTATGTATTTATTTATTTTTAATTAAGTCAGCTTTGGCATTCCATACCGATTACCTCACGCAGACACACGCTAAAATGTCAGAAACTGTTCTGCTTTTTATGTTTAAACCGGAATCAGACAAAGATGGAGAGACAACATGTAGAATGCAACAGAACGCCTCTGAATGGATAGTTGATGAATTTATGTTGCTGATGTGGAGTTAACTATCTTCAATTAGCATATTCTGTCATGATAATCTATAAATCGCTTGGATAGGAACTGTTGAGATGCACACATAGTGACTTTCTATTGCATGTCAAAAGACGGATGCTACAGTTTGAGCTGACTCACAAATGTTCTTGACTTCAACAATTCTTCCTCTTCTCAGCATGGACTGCCTGTTCCAGAGGGCGGGCTTTATGTAAATTTTAGGGTTAGTAATGTCACTAACCGGGAGGAAGCTTGTGTAGTTCCTACTAGCAGTTTGTCGTAGTCCTTAAAAAACGATTTCTTTAAAAGGAAATATCTCCCTTTGCTTTGAACTTGGAGCGTTGTAACTTTGCAGATGTTGTTTATGCTCAAACAGCAACATTACACACTAACTAAAGTTAGAAAAGTGAAATCTTAATCAACCACCCATTTACATTTCTGCTATAACAAATCCACTCAGGATAGTTATTAAATTAAAATGTATAAATGATTAAATTAAATTAAAGATATAGATAAGCATACACACTACTACAAAAACATAATTGCAAAAAGCAATGAAGGGGAAAAGTAATTGTAAAAACACTTCCATCTGTTCACTAAAAATGTTTCTGATTCTCTCTGTCTGACAGGAAATGGCCAGGACAAAGACATATAGATGGCAGACACAAACCAAGACTTTCCCCTGAGGAATGAAAACCCTTTGTTTCACTGCAACATGGTGAGTTCATGTACTTCTCTTTCCTTCTCATCTCCTCTTCTTTTTCTTTTATTAAAAAACACAAAGCAGGAATATTCTCCACAATGTAGAGTGCTATGATAGCTGGATTCATTGTTGTCTCATCTGTAACGTCTGCTGACACTTTTACTTTCAGACTCTTTCAAACTATTTCTAACACTTGGCAATAAATTAATCCAGCTATGGCCAATGTTAGAATTTCCTTTTATTTCTTTCCGCTGTTTGAATATACGCAAATATGTGTGAACATGAATTCACTTTACAAACACATTGCTTATTCTGCAGAAATATTTAGGGTCCAAGCGAGCACCAATGGTGCAAGGACCCTTTTATATTTGTTCTATTGGTAACACTTTAGAATACGGTTCCTTCGTTAATGAATAACTACACAAGAACTAATGAGTAACACAATATTAACAATCTATTAATTAACAAGAAACTCTGATTAACGAACTAGTAAGTAATAGCGCACAGACGAAAGTGGTAGTTCACTATTAAGTAATCAATAACTACTATTTTTTTAATACTTCCCAGAGAACTACTGAAAAAGTTTAATAACAATCTAGTAACTACTATTAACTAAAAGAAATTCTTATTAACGAATAAGTAAGTAATAGCTCACAGATGAAAGTGTTACTAGATACTTTTGTGTGAATGACTAATTATTTGGATTCGTATTATAAAGTGAAGATCATTGGAACTAACTAGTAATTACTCAAGTGTTACTAAAGACATTTTCTAAAAGTATACTAAAGTTCACCAAAAATCTCAAACGTTTGCACAAATCATGACTAGATTATGTAGTAACACTTGAGTAATTACTAGTTAGTTCCAATGATCTTCACTTTATAATACGGATCCAAATAATTAGTAAAAGCTCACAGATGAAAGTGTTACTAGATACTTCTGTGGGAATTACTAATTATTTGGATCCGCATTATAAAGTGAAGATCATTGGAACTAACTAGTAATTACTCAAGTGTTACTACATGATCTAGTCATGATTTGTGCAAATGTATGAGATTTTTGGTGAACTTTAGTATACTTTTAGAAAATGTCTTTAGTAACACTTGAGTAATTACTAGTTAGTTCCAATGATCTTCACTTTATAATACGAATCCAAATAATTCGTCATTCCCACAGAAGTATCTAGTAACACTTTCATCTGTGAGCTATTACTTACTAATTCGTTAATAAGAATTTCTTTTAGTTAATAGTAGTAACTAGATTGTTATTAAACTTTTTCAGTAGTTCTCTGGGAAGTAAAAAAATAGTAGTTATTGATTACTTAATAGTGAACTACCACTTTCGTCTGTGCGCTATTACTTACTAGTTCGTTAATCAGAGTTTCTTGTTAGTTAATAATAGTTACTAGATTGTTAACATTGTGTTACTCATTAGTTCTTGTGTAGTTATTCATTAACGAAGGAACCTTATTCTAAAGTGTTACCGTTCTATTTATAATTAAAACAGCCCAAGCCCATCAATTATGAAACCATGTCGAATCAGCTATGAAGCAGCTACGCAGAAAACAATGGTGTCACCATGCATGTCAATTCAGGTCAAGTTTGAAGTCAAATTGATACTATTACTGATTCATGATTCAATTTGACTCCAAATTACGAAGAAATATAGAGCTGAGTATCATCAGTGAAAGCCATCATGAAACAAGGTAAATTCATCAGGAAAAAGAAAAACTTAAAGGATAAACTTTTTGGGTATAAAATAAATAAATTAACAATATATTCAAGAGATGATGATTTTGGTCTTTCTTAATAAAAAAATGAGTGTTAACACTGGGGGTTTTGCTGTGTATTCAAAAGAATGTTTTGGTTGATTGTATCAAATGCAGCACTAATATCCAGTAACACTAATAGAGAGATACAACCACGATCGGATGATCAGAGCAAATCATTTGTAACTCTAATGAGACCTGTCTCAGTACTGTGGTACGGTCTAAATCCGGACCTGTTTCCACACACAACTAGTTTATTCTAGCGTACAGCAGTGTAGGAAAAAGATTTTGGGCAAGTGTTGTGCGTAATGGGCTGGCTTAAGTTAAAACAACAAATAACAATCTATCTTTTAACAATTTAAGCCTAGGGTACAATTAATCTGTTACACCGTGCAGGTGTAATACACCCTCACCTCTTTACCAAACCTCAGAACGCACAGGAAATGCACTACAATGAGGCCCAAGCTCATGCGCACTCAGTAGTTGAGGCTGGCCTCCTCAAGTGTTGATGACTTTGCATGATGCTTTGGGTGGTAGACTTTTATATCAAAAAAAGTCTTCCAGATCATTATCATGACGTTCCATACACAACATGGCACAGGGGAATGGTGTTTACCACCAGCACGAGGAGCCTCACCCACACACCCCTCCCTAATATAAAGGCCATCAACAGGGAGCAAGTAATGTGAAATTTGTGAAGGGATAACAACGCAAATGTTAATTTTTAACAATATCTTTTAATATAGATGCAATGTTGCACAACACATCCCTTATCTGTTTGAGCTCGTCTGCAGATGGTGACTGGATCAAATGTGTCCGTATGTGTTTGATGGACGGCATCAGTCGGCACTTGACCACTTCCATCCATACGGTCGGAGTGCACATATGCTGAAGAAAAGCTCCAGAAACATGCAATAAAGTGGTTAACCTGGTTCCCCTGCCGCACATGCCGGTGTCTCCAATAACTGAAGCCATCCAGGTTTCCAGTGGGGACAGATTGGGTACCTGGCCCCCACCAGTCTCCGACACACTCTGCCAGTGGGGGTGATGCTTTTTCGACATCAGACCACTTCTTTATTTTGGGAACTGTCCTGTTGGCCAAACCAACTGTATTCACTGTGCCACTCCACATACTTATTTTTTTATTAGTTATGCCACTGCTGTGGCCTCCAAACAATAGTGCTCCTCTACCTCACTCACAAGAACCTTGATTTCTGTTTCGGGGAAATTGCATTTCTTTGCCCTGCTCTCCATTGCTGCCATGACTGAGTGTAAAGAACCTAGGAAGCTAAGATTAATTAGCCAGCTCATTTTAATATGCATGGCCACTCATGTGGTGATTTGCATTGGCTGATTATGGTTGAATCTGGGCATGTAAAGGGCGGAATGTGAGACTTTTCCATGTGCGCACATTCTCAGGTAAACTGTGATTAATAAAGATGAAATTGCGTGCAGGTGTGCGTACGCAAGAATTTCCAAATCTCAATCTTTGTTTGTGTATACTATTCGCAGCTTTCTGGCGTACGCTCACTTTTAGAAAGGATTCAACACAGTCTTTTATAAACGCCTCCGGTCTGCCCCAAAAACTTCTCCAATTGTCTATGAAGCCTGTATTATTCTGTGGACGCCACTTAGACAGTCAGCCATTTAAGCGAGCCTGCTATCATACACTAAACCAGCGGTCAGGAACCTGTGGCTCGTAAGCCACTCCTGGCTCTATGACAAAAATCATGCGGCATGCAGGTCTCTCACCCATCCATCGATCCATCCATACATCTTCTTCTGCTTATCCGGGGCCAGGTCATGGGGTCAGCAGTCTAAGCAGAGATGCCCAGACTTCCCTCCCCCTAGACACTTCCTCCAGCTCTTCTGGGGGGACACTGAGGCGTTCCCAGGCTAGCCAGGAGACATAGTCTTTCCAGTGTGTCCTAGGTCTTCCCCGGGGTCTCCTCTCAGTGGGACGTGCCCGGAACACCTCCTTGGTAAGGCGTCCGGGAGGCATCCAGAACAGATGCAAGAGCCACCTCAGCTGACCCCTCTTGATGTGGAAGAGCAGCGGCTCTACTCTGAGCTCCTCCCGAGTGACCGAGCTTCTCACCCTATCTCTAAGGGATCGCACCCAGCCACCCTGTGGAGAAAGCTCATTTCCGTCATGTTCTACTTCCCTAAGGCTAGTTTCCGTATCCAGGGATCGGGTCGTCGAGGCCCCCTACCTTCGACTGCCGCCCGATCCTCTCTGCACCGGCCCCTTATGGCTCTTCCTGCAGGTGGTGAGCCCAAGGGAAGGCGGTCCCACGTCGCTTCATCAGGCTGAGCCCGGTCGGCCCCCATGGGGAGAGGCCCGGCCTCCAGGTATTCGCATACGAGCCCCAACCCCTGGCCTGGCTCCAGGGTGGGGCCCTGGCTGCGCCATACTGGGCGACGTCACGTTCCTTGAATTGTTGTACATCATAAGGGGTTTTGAACCGCTCTTAGTCTGACCTGTCGCCTAGGACCTGTTTGCATTGGGAGACCCTACCAGGGGCATATAGTACTCAAACCCCTCCACCATGTTAAGGTGGCAGTTCAAGGAGGGGAGGTCTCTCACCCTTTACCAAGAACTGATCAATAAACAATTACACACCTTTCTGCAGAAAAGCAGCCAGAAACTATTCCTTTGTTGTACAGCCCACTGAAGTTAATGAAGAGTTTAGAATAATAATATATCTTAAGTTGTGCAGTGCGCAAGCGTCACCTCTCTGACACCGATAAAGCATTTGACTTGTTTGACCACTTAGAAGGGGAGGCGATGGAAGAGATCAAGTAGAGATCCAGTAACACTAATAGAGAGATACAACCACGATCGGATGATCAGAGCAAATCATTTGTAACTCTAATGAAAGCTGTCTCAGTACTGTGTTACGGTCTAAATCCGGACCTGTCTCCACACACAACTAGTTTATTCTAGCGCACAGCAGTGTAGGAAAAAGACTTGGGGCTAGTGTCGTGCGTGATGGGCTGGTTAAAACTACAAATAACAATCTATCTTTTAACAATTCAAGCCTAGGGTACAATTAATCTGTTACACCGTGCAAGTGTAATACACCCTCACCCCTTTACCAAACCTCAGAACGCACAGGAAATGCACTACAATGAGGCCCAAGCTCATGCATGCTCAGTAGTTGAGGCTGGCCTCCTCAAGTGTTGATGACTTTGCCTGATGATTTGGGTGGTATGCGCAAGCGTCACCTCTCTGACACTGATAAAGCATTTGACTTGTTTGATCACTTAGAAGGGGAGGCAAGGGAAGAGATCAAGTAGAGGCTCCAGAGGTGGAGCGTAAAGACCCAGGCCTAATTATTTTAGCTTTGCTGGAGTTGCTATGGTTGCTCAGTTGCACATCTCGTTACAGGAGGCATCCTTTTTCATGAAGCAACGGGAGGTGGAGCAATATTGGAGTTCTCCCGTGTCCTCATCGGCCTCCCGAAGCGTGTTTTGCTTGTTTCGTTCTCAACTGGGAGTGTGCAGCCTGGCCCATTTGCATTGTCAGCAAACTAGTTCCTGTCGAGCCAATGCTTGGTTAGGAAGTGACTGGTTCTGGTCTTCTGACAAGATGTCGCCATCTTTTCATATAGATAGGCGGATTTCAAGTACCGTGAATGGTCGACACTAGCTCTGGTATCTACTGTTACTAAGAGTTGTATTTGTAACCTTTTTTTTAACTATGAGCCCTGGACAGACTTCAGTCGTATAAGTGGTTGTAGCTGCAGGCTGCTTATGGGCCTTTAATTCCTTATATTGGTTATTTGGGATTGGACAAAATGGCTCTGAAGCCTAGTTGTATTATACAGGCATGAGATTCTGTTTATATAATGGTACCTGTAAAATGATATTAAGATTAAGAAGTGTATTCATCGTCTCCTGTAAATTATTTTAAGTACGGTGTCGCTATGGTGGCTCCTGTCTACTTCTGTCTCTGCCCTCTGTAGGCCCTGGCCTTAGGTCATTTCTTGGCTGTAGTGGGAGTTGGGGTGACAATGCAAGAGCTTGGGGTAGATTGTGGCAGGGCCGGTTAGACCCCACACTATTATTTTTGGTTTTGACATGAGTGATGAATGTGACAGCCTATTGGCAGCTTCTCTGGCCTATTTAAGGTGGAGTTCAGGCCACCTGTGTATGTGTCATTGTCTCGATCGCTTTTGTGAGGGTGAGCAGCTCTGCGGGAGCCAGATTATGGCTAGGATTGGAGTGACCATTTTTACCTACGGTGTGACCGTTTTTCGTTTTTGTTCTTTTTTAGGGGCGGCAGTGGCTCAGTGGTTCATGTGGGTTGTCTACAAACTGAAAGGTTGGTGGTTCAATCCCCGGATCCACCTGACCAAGTGTCGAGGTGTCCATGAGCAAGACACCTAACCCCAGCTGCTCTCGACGAGCTGGATGGCTCCTTGTATGGCTGACAGCGCCGTCGGTGTATGAATGGGTGAATGTGAGGCAATATGTAAAGCGCTTTGGTGGCCATTAGGTCTATGAAAGCGCTATATAAATGCAGTCCATTTACCATTTTTTTATATTTGTAGTTCCATGTTAATGCTTGTGGTTTAGGTGAAGAGCGGCTAGTGTCAGAGCCATCACTTAAAGTGTGACGTATGGTTAATTACGTAACGTACATTACCCCCACCCTTTGTTATCTTGCCACCAGCAGTTGTATTACTTTGGTGTTTTTCTTTGGTCGGCGCTTTATAGTGACAGTGGGAAAAGTGAGCAAATTTCGTACCTGAGAACACCAAAACGTGTGTAGTTGTAGCTTTATGCCAATGCTGGTGTTTTAGGTGAAGAGCGAGCCGTCCCTTAAAGTGTGATGTGCTGGTAATTCTGCACACTAGCCCCACCTTTTGTTATATTGCCCCCAGCAGTCGGTTAATTGTCTTAACTGACTTGTTTTCTGTGATTTAATCTGTTTGTCCAATTAGTAGTTTTCATTTTGTATTTTACTGTTTTGTGTGTTTTGCTCTGTTTTTGTTTATAGCAGTTGGCTGCTCCAATGTGTGTCTATTAAATGTAATGGTTATGTGATGTAAACTCCTTGGGTTACACCAGCCTGGTTAAATTCTGTGGCCAGTAATTTGCCATTTTTGAACTTCTATTCTCTTCTTGATACATGTGGTTGTTTGCTAATTGTAAAATATATTGTTTTTCTATTGTTACTTTCAGGAGCTGAAGCCCCCGTTCAGGAGCCCGAATTCCCCGTTCACGAAATGGGGTGGCGTAGTCTGCTCTTTATCTTCTACATTAGTGAGAATATATATTTATATCCGTGCCCCACCATCCCACCACACTCAGTTGGTGCTGATGGCACAAACTGAGTTTCATAATGTTACACCAATGCATTCGTTAAGTATAGCATGTTATGTTCTGTTATCGCGCCACCAAGAGGCTCAGTCACACAATTTTTTTACGTGTCCTCAGAGTGAGCCCATACATCTGTGTGCCAATTTTGGTGGAAATATCTCAATTCGTCTCGGAGTTATAGACATTTATGTGAAAAAACACATAAAAAATGACTGACGTGACTTTAATTGAGTTTTACTACCCCTTACTATCAATATTTTTGCATTTGGGGACTAATATGTTTTCAGCGAACTATGTTTCCAATTTTCTGACGGTGGTTTCGTGTCGATTGGAGAAGTGGATTCGAAGATATCGGCAAATGTTTTTTTCGCGCTAAATCGCAACACTGCACAAAGCGTAAGACGAAACCCAGCATATGTGGTATTGTTGGACTCGGCAACGATTCAGGAACTCGAGGAGATGACCCCCGTGAAAATAAGTCAACCACAGCCAGAGTTATAAGCATTTGAATATTTTATTTTACCACTAGGTGGCACTGTTTCGAAACTTCTCAGGCTCATTCAGGGCATCGTACTGAGGACCCATAGCGAGTTTCTTAACAATTCGTTTGTGCGTTCAAAAAATACAGCATTTTAGCACATAATTCAAAATGGACGATAGCCAAAATGGCCGATCTGGGAAAATTGGATATCGGTTAACTCGGCATGATGCCCTGAATCTAAGAAGACCATGTTTATGATTTTTGAAAAATCTGTTCAGAAGTTATGAGCAAAAATAGCCATTTTTCATATCTCTGGACCAGAAGGTGGCACAGCGCCGAAACGCAGCATGTAGCCTCAGATCATGCTTGTGATGACATGTACCAAGTTTGGTCTAAATAAGTAAAAGCGTAGCTGAGATACAGCCTTATGTCTGTTTTTGCAAGCGTTATTAAAATTAATTTGTGCGGTATTCGACAACGGTTAAGCAAATCGAGTTGAATTCCATAACTTTTTGTCAGCACAGCCTGGAGATGATTTGGTGCAATTTTGGTGAAAATCAGAAAAACCGTCTAGGACGAGTTCACAAAAGTAGTTTTTTTTTTCGATGAATTCAAAATGGTGGCCATTTTTGATGACGAAAAATGACCTCATAGGATGCGATCAAATCGTCATGAGCTCAGGAATCAGGAAAAATGTCTCCATGCCTTGATGAGTATTGATTATTAATCATGTTATTATAATACTCCCAACCAACTACTGCGGAGGGTAAAGGTACTGTTATTTCACCCTTTTTAATTTCGTTGAGGTTGTGTTCCCACATCGTTAGCTAGTTTGGAATGCTATAACTTGAATGACAGTCAACTGTTGAATGAACGAGTGTCAAGCATGTCAAACTGGCCGGAGTTTTGAGATCGCAATAGACGTGAAGGACTATAGAGGCGTCAAGAGCTCGCTCAAGAACTGCGGAGCTAAACCATTTACTGCTTTATAAGTAATCAGCAATATTTTAAAATTTACACGATTTATAACAGGCAGCCAATGCAGGGTTGACAGAACCTGGCTAATATGGTCATACTTCCCGGTTATGGTAAGAACTCAGGCGGCTGCGTTTTGGACTATCTGAAGTTTGTGTATTAAGCGTGCAGGGCAACCACCCAATACAAATATACGGTAACACTTTATTTGAAGGGGTGTGCATAAGACTGACATGACACTGTCATAAACATGACATAACACCTGTCATGAACATGAAGGAGTCTTTATGAATGTTTATGACTGTTGTCATTAAGTGTCATTCGGTAAATTATGACACTTTTAATGCAAAGTTGACATTGTTTAAATTGTCTTTGTTATGACAACGTGACATTAACAAAGACAAAAATGTCTTTTTTATAACAACTTGACATTGACAAAGACAAAAAATGTCTTGATTATGACAACTTGACATTAACAAAGACAAAAAAAAAATGTCTTGATTATGACAACTTGACATTAACAAACAGAAATGTCTTTGTCATGACAACTTGACATTAACCAAGAAATCAAAACCTGTCAACCTAACATCGTTATAACTAGTCCAACGTGTTCCACTTTACTTGAGGTAAGGGGAAATATTAATGACACTGTTTTTTGACAGCATTTGACAGTGTAATAACCCTTAATGACATCTTTATAACTAGTACAATGTGTTCCACTTTACTTGAGGAAAAGTAAAATATTCATGACAGAGTTATGGTGTCATGACGCCCAAAATAAAAACCAAAGACATATGACAAAGTAATGTAATGTTAACGCAAAGCTAAATAACTTCTTTAAGTTTGATAATTAGACCTGTTATGACATATTTGTGATAGGTTATGATTTCTTGGTTAATGTCAAGTTGTCATAACAAAGACATTTCTGTCTGTGTTAATGTCAAGTTGTCATAATCAAGACATTTTTGTCTTGGTTAATGTCAAGTTGTCATAACAAAGACATTTTAAACAATGTCAACTTTGCATTAAAAGTGTCATAATTTACCGAATGACACTTAATGACAACAGTCATAAACATTCATAAAGACTCCTTCATGTTCATGACAGGTGTTATGTCATATTTATGACAGTGTCATGTCAGTCTTATGCATACCCCTTCAAATAAAGTGTTAACAGTACATATTTTTTCACCTGGGTAATATAAACAATTATTCATTTTGAGGTGAATTCAGGGAGATTGGGACACTTTTGGCCATTAAAGATGACTTGGAAAAAGTGTCCCTTTTTCACCCTGAATTCACCCCTAAATGAATAATTGTTTATTCATTTGTAATTGATGTCATATTGCAACTGAATATATGAGATCCTGTGAAAAACTGTGAATACAGCACTTTCAAATAATCACCTCAGCACGAGAGGAAGCATATATATATATATATATATATATATATATATATATATATATATATATATATATATACATATTCTCTGTCAACTCACCTAACATTCCTTGACAGTTTCAGCATCCCTCCACCACCCCGACTCCTCACTCTTGGCTTATTCTAAACAGGAGCCCTCTCCTCGGACAGCACGCCAAATACGCATTTATTCCATAGATTTATTATTTCTGACTTATTTGTAAGTGTTAAACCATAAACAAGTAAACATGGGCCTATATCTTAAATTTTAACTATTTAACTTATTTTGACTATCTAATATTTGTATACATATTTATGTATACAATTTAAATTTGTTTTGCAATGTTATTGCAAAGTTTCTGGTAATGAAAAAGAGAAGGAAAAAATTCAAGTGAAACGTATCAAATTACCTCATTGTGAAATGTGGTTAACCAATCGAAACTGATTATGGCCACTCAGTCCACCAACGAGAGGCGGCAGGAGGAGTAACTCACACTCACAAACACACACACGCACGCACAGAGTCCTCGCGTAAAGAGCTTAACAAATGAGCTCTGTCACTGAGGCATCATCTCGGATGGACTGTAACACTCTCTGAAACTTTCTGGATCTAGGAAAAACACTAAAGAAGTTGGATTTGAGTATCTCGGGTTTAAATCATCAGTGATCATGACCGAGGATCAGGATAAGTCACGCGCGGAGACCCCGAGTAGCCCGGCCGGGTCATGCAGCTCGATGTCCGCCGAAGACTCGGACTCGGACGCGTCTTCTCCATCTCCCGCTGGCTCTACCACACACACTTCACTCATGATCACGAGGATGGGTAAAAAGCTAGAGGAGGATGACAGGTTCCCGGCGTGCATCAGGGACGCGGTGTCGCAGGTTCTGAAGGGTTATGACTGGTCTCTTTTGCCCATGCCCGCGCGAGGCAGCGGCTCCAGCAAGAGCAAACCGCACGTCAAGAGACCTATGAACGCGTTCATGGTGTGGGCTCAAGCCGCGCGCAGGAAGCTGGCGGATCAGTACCCGCACCTACACAACGCCGAGCTCAGCAAAACACTCGGCAAGCTCTGGAGGTAACAGATGCTTTTAGAAGATGTGTTTAAATATGTATTTTTTTTTTTTTTTTTTGCATGAAGCCATCTGATAATAAAGGCATTTTAATACGAAAGAGTGCACATCTCCAAAGTTTTCTTTGTTTTTAAATATTGGCATAACCTGACATAAATTAATATTTAAATTAATAAAATAATGTATATGGAGGTAACAACCTTGTATTATTAACCCTTATATTACTATTATTATGTATTATATTCTCTGGATATTCTCTAAGTCTTTTAGTGCATTATTATTATTACATATTTACTTTGTGTAAGAATAAGTAATGTTGATACTCTCTGAAAGGTATATGTTCTAATTCAGTGTCTTTTGGTCTGAAGTTCCTTATTCAGTGAGTACAGATTGTGTGTTTAAATACTGAATGCGGTCAGAACTGGGCAGCTCTTACATGATCCGATGCCCGGATTGATCCCTCTTTCTTTTTTGATTCCTGAACTACTCGATGAATAAGGCTCTGAAAGTGAATTATGATTGATAATTATGTCACTCAACAGACTGCTGACGGAGAATGAAAAGAGGCCATTTGTGGAAGAAGCCGAAAGATTGAGAGTTCAGCACAAGAGAGATCACCCGGATTATAAGTACCAGCCGAGGCGACGAAAGGGAGTCAAGCCGGGAGCGAGCGAGTCTGACGCCGCCGTTGATCTGTCCCATCACATGTATAAAGCTGAACCCGGCAGTTCCTCAGGGCATATCTCTGATCATACAGGTGAGATGCACACTCTTCACGTGGAAAAATTTATAATATGCATGGTACGCAAGATAAAATGTGTAACCCGAAGCATCATTTGTGGTGATTATCCATAGGCCAGCCTCATGGACCCCCGACACCCCCAACAACGCCCAAAACAGACCTCCATCATGGAGGAAAGCAAGATTCAAAGCATGAAGGAAGACGTTTGCTCGACAGCAGTCGACAAAATATCGACTTCAGCAACGTTGACATTTCTGAGCTCAGCACAGACGTCATCAGCAACATAGAAACCTTCGACGTGCATGAGTTTGACCAATACTTGCCTCTCACCGGCCATGTTTCGATGCCGATTACCTCAGAGCATGGGCAGAACGCCAGCGCTTACGCTTCGTCTTACAGCAATCCGGCGTCCTGGAGCCGCAAAGGGCCCGTGGCATCCTCGTCCCCATGCTCGAGTGAAGTGAACCTGCACAGAGCTCACATTAAAACTGAGCAATTGAGCCCGAATCACTACAGCGAGCCCTCGCCCTCTCACTCCGAGTACAGCGTTTACAGCCCACATGCGTTCGCCAGCACTCAGTGTGACTATACAGACCTCCAAAGTTCCAGCTATTACAGCCCTTATTCCAGCTACCCGTCCGGCCTCTACCAGTACCCATACTTCCATTCCTCACGGAGACCGTACGCCAGCCCCATCCTCAACAGCTTGTCCATTCCCCCATCCCACAGTCCCAACGCCAACTGGGACCAGCCCATTTACACCACGTTATCCAGGCCATAAGGCCCAGCCGTTATTATGAGAAAGGACAGCTTTAGCTGAGGGGATTTGTGCCAACGAACTATGAAATAAGTGCCTGCTGATTTTTCCACATCATTCGACTGCTCACACACATCCAAACGTTGACTGTTGGTGCTAAAATGTGTGAGTTTATGCCTGAACAGCCAGTTATAGCACTTACAAACGTTTCCTTTTGATAATCACAGGCGTATTTTGTTGGATCGTCGTTTGATTTAGTTGGTTGAATCGTTATTTTTTTTAGAGTATCCGTGTGGGGGAAATATCTGTAGTTTTGTGTTCAGCTCACAGTCACCAGATAACTCTAAATTAAATCATTGAAAAATAATGGATGACAAATGGTTAGCAATGAAAAATTATTTTTATTGTCTTTTAATGTGTGCATAATTTCAGTGAGCACTTTAACATGTCAAAGGCTCTTAATTTGCTGTAATAATTGCATTTTTAACATCACCGGTCATTGATATCACATGCTTATTGTCATTGACTGCCTTGAATAAAATAAAATAAGAATTAATTATACAGCAATCAGTTGAAAATGTTGATTACATTTTAGGCTGTGAAACAAACACACAAAACAGTGTTTACTCTGCATTGTTCTAACATTGTCTAACAGTAATTGCTGAAAATATTTGTGTAAAAAAATAAAACTTTCTCTTAAAACTTACTTATCTAAGCTGATGGTTACTATTGTGTCGCGTCACCTTTATTTATATTGCGCTTTCTACAATACACAGTGTTTCAAAGCAGCTTTACACAGATAACAGGAAAATAATGCAACAAAGTTTGTTTGTGTAGAAGAAAATAGGGTAACACTTTACAATGAGGTTCATTAGTTAACATTAGTTAATGTATTAACTAACATGAACTAACCATGAGCAATACATTTGTTACTGTATTTGTTCATCTTTGTTAACTTTAGTTAATAAAAATACAGCTGTTCATTGTTTGTTCATGTTAGTTCACGGTGCATTAACTAATGTTTACAAGATTTAAATAAAATATTAGTAAATGTTGAAATTAACATTAACAAAGATCAATAAATGCTGTATATGTGCAGTTCATATTAACTAATGTAGTTAACTAATGTTAACTAACGGACCTTATTGTAAAGTGTTACCGAAAATAGTGTCACAATTCAGCTTAAGTTTAGTGATGGTTCATTTTTGTTGTACTCCTTTTATTGCATTTAGCTTGTTTTAGAGCCTTTTGCTTTTGCGAGAACATTACTTAATACAAATTAGCATAATTTTCTGCATGCATAGTATTTGATTAAATAAAGAGCTTTTACATACATAATTTATATATAGATATAGCATCACCAAAAGATTATAAATCCCAATTTCTGCTTTGGGAAATAGTAAGTCACTGTTCCCAGCAGCTGCTGGAGTTTGTCTTACATCTGCAACCAAAGCAGCAGCTGTCACTGTCAGGAACGGGTGCCATGATTTTATTCGACAAAAGGTTTTGTAATTTTTGTACCATCACTAATTATGATAACATTTCAGTTAAGATAAACAATGTAAAGTTTTCAACCCTATAAAGTACACGCGATTTAGTAAATGGATGGATGTTTAAAGGCCATGTAGGCAGTGTAATTATTTTAGTGCTGTTAATTTCAAACGAATGAATAGATACGAGAGGATTTTCCTTGCATGCAGTGTGATTCTAATAATCATCAATGTTGCATCTTTATTTGGATTTTTAAAGATGTGCTTTAAGAGAATTACACATCTGGAAATCATATTCATGTTTTACATAGATATTTCTTATTTTAATCACAATTGATTTTAGTCATACTAAATGACTAGGACAGAAACTCAAATGTACCACATTCAGTTCATCTTTACAGTGTGAAAACCACGGAAATACACGTCAGCTGCTCAGAAACCTCTGGTGTGGGGTGGATTGAGAGTTAATTCTGCGAGTACAGAAGGGATGAGAAGTGTCTGGGACTGCATGTGGTCTGCTGGGTAGAATTTCAAAGCGAGGTCTGGCATTCAGTCCAAGCGGTCCAGGGAAGAAGCATGGTGCCATTGCAAAGAACTGCTGAATTTTAATGATCTATTCTATTATGTAGTGGAGGGCTCTGTTGTCTCTCTTTCTCCGGCAAGTAAGAAAAGAATTAATTGGATAGAAAATGGAGGGGCAGAAAAACTGACAGTCATTAGGGGGGATGTGAATGAATGATTACATGCACACGGGTGGATTTTTTTTCCATACTGTACTGTTTAACTGGAATACAGTCCGATGACCAGTATGGCAATTAGGAAAACTTCAGCTCATAATCGTGACAACAGTGATGATAATAATAAAACTGATAATTAATGAGCAGATGGGATGTGGGTGGCTTTAGGAAGACTTGTTTTTCACTGTTAAACTCTCATTTCCTCTTGTGTTGGCCAGATAGTTTGAGGAGGCACTCTTAAGAGAGAGCAGACGTGACTCAAGTGCATTAAATAAAGGCACTTTTCACTCTCAAACATCCTTCAGATTAGAAATCTTTACTAACTGCATCTGCACAGTCAAACACAAGTTAGGAGTAAAGCAAACACAATTGCATACCTTTCGACTTTCTTTGAAGAACACCAACACAACCCATATGTTTTTATTTGATACAGTGGTTAAATTGACAATAAATAAAGCATCAACAGTTTCAGACATTTCCAAAACAGCATTTCCATTGGCATGGCTCAAATTTATCTGACTATTATCAATTTGTTGCAGTAAATGAAGAGATGTCATATCAATCACATTTTTAGTATGGTGTACCACAAGGCTCAGAACTAGGACCGTTGCTGTTCACCCTGTACATGCTACCATTGGGAGAAATCATTAAAAACATGGATTTAATTGTCACCTTTTCACTGACAATATTCGGCTGGCTCTATATACATAATTCATGAATTCACAAAATTCATAGCTGATATTTAAAACTGGGTGACTAGCAAGTTCCTATTACTAAACTCAGACGCTCTGTCAAGTCTTTGTTGTCATTCAGATAGCGATCTGTCATTTGAAAGTGCATTTATTGCATTTCCATAATAAAAATATCTCTAAATTAAAATAAAACCATTGCCAAATGTACAATCTATTAAAATGGTTTTCTTTAAATTCAAGAAGGCAGTATCACTGGTTTCAGTTCATTTTCAAATGCCATTACTTTAATTATCCTATGTATTTAAAACAATATCTAATTCCATTTCGCTCTTCATATAACCTACGACACACTGATCAATTATTTTTTCATGTTCCCAAAATTAATAAAGAAGTGGGTCGTCGGGCTTTTAAATTTAAAGCTCCGTCAGACTGGAACAGTTTACCAACGGAAATCAGATCCACTACTTTGTTTAAGTTTTTTAAGTTATTACTAAATGATTATCTGCAGAATTCATGCTCCTGTTTTTGAGTCTAAGTTTTCAATTATCAAGTGGACTTCATTATTTTTATAACGTATGTTATACGTGATATCTGTATACTTATTGTACAAATGTACTTACAAGGCTTGCATGTGATGAGATAGTTATGGAGAGCTAAATGTTTGTAATTGTTGGTAAAAGTTTGTAAATGTTGGTAAGAATGTGATTGTGTATTATTGTGACATAATGCTTAAGGCTGTTGTACTTATGTGTTCTCAGGACCCCCTCGAAAACGAGATGTTACATCTCAAGGGGCTATCCTTCAAATAAATTTCAAATTCAAATTTCAAAATTATGACATTTTCCATATGCCTGCCAAATGCAGGAAAGTTAAATCACACATTTATGATCTCAAGGCTAGATTGTTGTAATGCATTTCTAGATTTACTGAATCAATCAGTCATGCAGCTCAAGTTCAAAATGTTAACCTTGAGACAGATCATGCTAGCCTGGTTCAACCAGACTCTAGTACAATTCATTTGCACATAGAGTCTGGAACCGCTCCATTGAGAAACGTTTCCTTCCTTGTAGGCGGGTTCACTATTAAAGTTCAAATCTTCAAATCTATTGGATCTGCCCAGAGTCACTCACGATCTGCCATAGCCAATCGCTAACGTGTGGTTGTGAGTGACGTATGTCACGCGCCGAAATGGCTGGAAACAACAAGTCCGGATGATCAGAGGATTATGTTTACAATAGGATTTCAGTCAACGAGAGCTGCAGGTTTTGTCAATCTAGGAACAATTATTTATTCGAAATGTATATTTGACACGAAGGACAGTGATATATTCATTCAACGGTGGAAGCTGTGTCTAATCATTACAAATACGCCGCTGTGGTCGTTTTCTGATCTGCCGCAAATGCTGTAGCTGCTAAAGTGAATGATCAGTCTGTCTTTATCTGCAGATGTGTAATAAACAACAATTTTTCATATTACGTCTTATTGTTTCTTAATTGCCTTAATTATGGTCTTCAAAGTATGTGTTTGTACATTTTTATGTGGCATTTAGTTTTTTTTATTTAAACAAATCAACCATTGCCATCTAAAACTGAAAATCAAGTATCTTTAAAGTATGGTTTTTCACTTTTTTATTTATGACAATTATTTTTTAAAAATCACAACCAATTTGTATGATTTACAACATGTAAAACTGACACACCAACCTCCTGCACGAGTACACAAAGGGGCTCAAAATGTTCTATTCATCACAAGAATCAGTAAATTTACAGTTGGGAATATGAGCGACTGACATGACTCCTGAGCGGATCTTCAACAATAGTTTAGCAGCCAGGACTCGGGCCTTCCGAACACCGCGAACACCAGGCTAAACCGTCCGTCCAAAATGTCACGATCATCGTGCACGAGCTGCCCAGCACAAACTTCCAAACTTTCTGCCTCCTTCACTTGGTCCTCCATTGTGCAACAAGAGGTGAGACGATAACAGTCCGGCTTTAAATTCTGTATATTCGGCAGTTTCTTTTCCAACAAAGGACCGAATAGCTTTTCTCACGTCTTTCTCCGCTGCCATTACTGAACTCAAACTGACGAGCTTACATCAACGTCATCGTTTTCAGCCACTCCCTCTATTTGCTGATTGGTCCTACAAAAAATTGATTTCTGGAAACCTAAAGATACACAACAGTCCCAGATGTAGTACTGAAGGAAAATTAAATTGAGCGGAAGTGCGTAGGAGGGCGCAGCCAGGCTAAGATCATACCACAGATCAGATCCAAGGATTGTTCCCTTTCGAGGGAGCTCGCGCTGTGGGAAAGACGACACTTTGGGGAAGGCCTTAATCGTGACGCGTCTGAAGCCTCTATGGAACTAGTCCAATCTCGATTCCCTGTTCAATGAGACAGGCCAGGCGAGTCTTCAACCATGGGGTTCGCAGATGGAGTTGGTTGACGATGTTGAGATGGCCTCGAGCATTTCAACATGCAGCAGCCAGCTCTGTCGCTCCCACCCAGGAGTCGGAAGCCCACTCTGTGGCCTTGTTCGCCCAGGACGAGGATCCAATGCTAGAATTATCTGGTTCCGAGGAGTTAGATATTTTGGGCATCGAGGAAGGAGAATCTGAGGACTGCCTTCAAGAAGCTGCTTGAGGTTGTGACCAGAGCAGTGGCCAAGTTAAACATCGATTGGCCATCAAAAAAGCAGGAAACGTTGAAAAGAGCAAGCTAGATGAATGTTTTCTGTAGGCTCAGTCACAGCCTTCGTGCCGGAGCTTTAATTTTTCACTGATCTCCACACACCGAGGTGTCGAGGTTGTGGAATAAACCATCTGGCTATGGGGTGATGCTGCGGGTGAAAGAGACACTGGGATCTTATCTTTTATCCGACACTGCGTCATCCCTAATATATATAAAGGCTCCGGCAAGGTATTTATGAGAACCTGGAACGTTAAACCGGTCACATGTCGCACGGGTATGCGCAATAGCCAAAAAACATTGTATGGGTAAAAATTATTGATTTTTCTTCAATGCTAAAAATCATTAGGATATTAAGTAAAGATCATGTTCTATGAAGATATTTTGTAAATTTCCTACCGTAAATATATAAAACATTTATTTTTGTGAGTCAATGCAGCACAATCGGAAAAAAAAAAAACATTAATGCACAACTTTAAAGGCGATTTTCTCAATGTTTTGATTTTTTTGCATTCTCAGATTCCATATTTTCCAATAGTTGTATCTAGGCCAATTTATAACAAACCATACATCAATGGAAAGATAATTTATTCAGCTTTCAGATGATGTATAAATCTCACTTTAAAAAAATGTGACTGGTTAGGTGGTCCAGGGTCACATGTAGTGGTGGGTCGGGCTGGTGCATGCCTCCATACGATGGGGATTATGTCCCCAACTAAGCAAGTCAGAGGTGACAGTGGCAAGGGAACAAAACTCCATCAGAGACAGAATGGAGGAAAAAACCTTGGGAGAACCCAGGCTTTGTCGGGGGCCAGTTCTCCTCTGGCCAACAAACAAAAATGGCTAAAGGGATAGTTCACCCTAAATGAAAATTAAGTCATTAATTACTCACCCCCATGCTCTACCAACTCCGTAAGACCTTCGTTCATCTTAGGAACACAAATGAAGACATTTTTGGTTGAATCTGAGAGGTGGATCACTGCTACATAGGCTGCCTAAGGGATTGAAACTTGACGGCCCAGAAAGTCATTGAAGAAAATGTTTAAATATTCCATGTGACTACAGTGGCTCAACTATAAGTTTATCAAGCGACAAGAATACTTTTTTTCTGTGGAAATAAAACAAAAATAATGACTTTATTCAACTATTCCTTTTCTTCCTTGTAGGCCTGAGACAAGAGTTCAAGAGATTTCCACGACAAATGCGCTTGATAAACTTATACTGTACTTGAGCCACTGCTGTCACATGGAATATTTAAACATTTTCTTCTATGACTTTCTGGGCCATCAATTTTCGATCCCTTAGGAGCCTATGTAGCAGTGATCCACCTATCAAATTTAATCAAAATACGGGGTTGGTACTGCATGGGGTGAGTAATTAATGATTTAATTTTTGGGTGAACTAACCCTTTAAATGTCAATATCCCTCCCCAGCCCCATTACCTACACATACAACTCATAGCTCTACTTGTAATTTGGCATGGACTTTTCCATTTAAATTCAGCTAATTTGGCATGGACTTTTCAGCTAATTTGGCTGCAGGACGCTATTTACACTCATTTTTAAAAATGACATCCAATTTTTCCTGGTATCATGTTTCATTTTACTTTGTCACACAGACAGATGTGTGTTCTTATCACACCATGTAGATCACTTTTTTTCCTAATCTACACTTACACTCGTGCTACTCAAGAGTAAATAACTTCATGTTCGTTCACTTGGCCAGAGGAGAACTGGCCTCTGACTGAGCCTGTTTTTTTACCCCATAATTATGATTATTTTTTTTACCATTTCTGTCACATGATTGAGTTTGTTTAGATGTGGTTTGAAAGACACTTAATATTTAGTAACATTATCAATTTGACTGTACTGGCACTGTCGGATGAGGCCAAATCTTAACTTGAGCTGAATAATGACACCATTGTCTTCTGTAGAGCTAGCCTTTCGGCCTGTCTTGATCATTTAAAATTTTATGTGGCTTCCACTCCGTAAATGAAATGACGGAGTCTGATAAATTAGGGGTAGGAATACCAATCATTTTTCTAGCTAAATTTAATTATCTTTAAGAGTTTGTTCTTATTGGTAGCTAATAGCATATAAAAGACACACATGTCACCATACATAAGAACTGGCTCAATAATACTTTGATACAGAAGAAGAAGAAGACCAGTCTGAAAAGACAGATATTAAAGTTTACGGATAACGGCAAGTCTCTGTTGACAGCATTTGAAAATACATAGTGTGCTGATTGAAGTTGAGATGTTTATCCAATGTAACGACAAGATATCAGAAATGCTCCACCCTTTCAACCATCTCTCCATTAATGATAATACTGGAAGGATGGATCTGTGTTTTGGAGGAGCTACAACCAGTTCCTTAGTTTTTGATATATTAAGTTGAGAAAGAATGGCTGTATCATCTGCATATTTAAAGTAATGATTAGTGGTAACTGGACTCTTTCAGTCATTTGTATAAATAATATAAAGAAATGGGCTAAGTACACTCCCCTGAGAGGCGCCATTGTTGAGAACAATGGTGGGCGATAATTCATTATCCACCTTTACCACATTTGTTCTAGAAAATTGGTCATACTTTAGATTAGGCTCCGATTCTCACTATTAACTACAACTTTTGCCTTTGTAAACTCCTATTACACTCTAAAAAGAGATGTGTTAAAAAACTGCATGTGTTGATGGTATTTGACACGTTGTGTAGATTTTTACCAAACAATGTGTGTTAAAATGTAACTGGATAGAATAGCACCGGGTGGAGGGAAGTTTGTGTTTATGAAAATAATTATAGGTAGCATATTTTATATGGTACCCCATAACAAGCTCTAAAATAAATGAAACAATACATTACAATAAAGAAATAAAATCTTAATTCATAAAAACTTAAAGATTATCGGGTGTTTTTGGCAGCCAATCACATCATGCCTCCTTTTCAATGTTTTTTTTTAAATGCTGATTTCACTTGTTATTAATAATTTATTATTACAAACCATTTATTTCTGTCAGACGTCTACAGAAGCTCTTCTTGAGAATTACCAGGTTTTGTGTTGACGAATCGAATGTTTCATTTGAAGTCACCAGATTCGTGATTAGTGTCAGCTTTATTTGGGCTCTTGACCTTTGACTCTTTAATATTAGTTTTCTCTGTTAGCTGTATTTGTATATTTATTTTGCACATCTGAAACAGCTGAACTTCCCATGAGAAAAAGAATATCAGATGGTACTATTATCATCATGCAGATTTATTAAACTTAGCAAGATAAGAATAATATCTAAAACTTGACTTATAAAAGGATCAGCAAGGTTAGCATATTGCGATTAGCTTAAAGTTTGATTATAAATACTCTGCGTACAGAATCTCACAGTCTATGCTAATTTATCCTATAATTCTTAAAAAAATGTTTACAGAAAGTTTTAAGCTGCAGCAGAAACTAGTCAAATACAGACATCAAGAATCAGCGTATGAATCTCAACAATGGTGACAAAGCTTCATGTCGCTAGTACAAAGCTCATTGATTAAATGCTTAATAATTGTACATTTGCCGCTTTCGCTTTATTTTTTAAATGACACAATTTGTGTGTTAAAATGACTTACACAATTATTGTGTTAAATTTGACACAATGTGTGGTCCCTGAACACACTCACCACGTGATAAAATTCTACACATGATGTGTCATTTTTCTACACATCTCTTTTTGCAGTGTACTGCTTATTGATAGTAAGATAGTTGTTTAAGTTTAGGTATTATTAAGGAATGTAGAATACAGTCCTGCAGAATAAGGCTTTAATATGTGCGTAATAAGTACTAATAAACGGGCAATATCCTAGTGATATGCATGTTAATAAGCAACTGATTAACAGTGAGAATTGGACCCTTAACTAAAGTGTTACCACAAAATTACGAATCCAATCATATTAAGGATGATGGAACATGCAAACACTGTAGTTACTTGAGTAACTGATGATGCTGAATTAAAGGTGGAGCTTAAGTCAATGAAAAGAAGTCTGGCATAATTTCAAGGGATATCCAGGTGTTGAAGTAGACAGTGCGAGAGACAAGCCATCGCATCATCTGGACAGCTCTTCCGCTTATGTCCAAATTGGAGTTTTTCAGGAGGAGGCCGTTCAGATAATCTACCCGATCAATGTGAGGAGTCCTATAAATACCTGACTTACATCTGTCCCACAACAGTTCTGCAGCATCAGTCCTTCACCCCAACTCTCAACTGATCTTATCCCATCCAAGGATACTTTTACTCTTTTCAACTATATGTGGGAACACATGAAATGCATGTTATAGATCTTATTGTGGACAATTCATCCATGCATATTTATATTGTGTGTTTAATCAGTCATTACTGGACCTTCTGGTGAAAGGGGAGACTTTTCTCTTCTAACGTATGCAGGACTTCGACAATCATTTAGTTTGCTTAACCCTGCACTTGCAAGCTCATGTGCTTCCAATTTTGAGCGTCACTCCCTCATCTAAACATCCAATCAACAACTGAGGCATAAAAACAAGTCACTACCTTGCATTTTATCTTTTATCTACATCACAATCCTGAAGAAAAGATCTGCTGCTACTTCCGTTTCATCGCATCTTGTGAACGTGAAAGCCAGGCTGCTGATGAAAAGAAATGAAACGTTTCAGAAAGGTGACCGCAGCTTTCCATTGTGCTTCTTCCATTTTTGTTGTTATGTGTTTTTGCTGAGTAGATTTTAACATATGAGTTTTGTTTGACATTGTGTTCAAGTTGTGTCACATTTTGCCATATTTGTACCAACTGTTCCCGTAATGATTCTCAGGACGTTTAGGCGGGTGGATGTGTTGTCAGCTTGAGTCTTCTGGGAACTTGGGACTTATTTGCAAGGGAAATGAAATAGACATGACAGTGAATCAACTTTCTCTCTCTTATGCCACTTTTTACATTTCATGTAGTCTTGTCAAAAAATGACATAAAATATGTATACCTCTCACTAAACATAATAGTATTTGGCAACAATTCTTTAATCTTGTCATTAATGAAGGAAAGCATGTAATGATCTAATCAGACTCATGACATGAACAGAGAACTTTTACAGATTTTTCTCAGTTGCATTGGTACATTTAACTAAACACAAATAAAATTTTCAAAACTGATTGATCAACCTCCTTTTTAGTCACTTGAGAACATCATAAAAGCAAGTGCAAAAACAAATTGCAAATGAGCATTTTTACATGTACACCAATAGGCTGAGTCAGCTCATTGAAATCATCCATTGTCCGATGCAAACCAATAACCCAACAACACAAGAAAACCATGTTAATTCCCAGTAGTGACGTCAAAACGTAATCATTTGTGTATGACTCAGATCAGTTTGCTATATATTTCCTCCTCCCTTACCACAAAACACTCTCATTGTCTGGTTGCGCTTAATTTCGTTCAGCAGGGACGCTTTTTTGTCATATATCACACATGCGCACTTCAATAAGCCGATCGAATGCGTGTTAAAATATAAACATGTCTAGAGAAATCGGGGTAAGGGACAAATATCTAGCTTTGACGATCGGTTTATGCTAAAGCTGTTTATGTCCTTACTCCAATAAAAAAAAAACAGGTTAAGTACGTTCAATGTTTTCGCTACTGAAACCCCTAACAGAATTAATTTGTTCCATTATGGTTTATGGTTTATTCCCGCATCTGGCGTGGAATGACGGCCCTTGGGCGGACCGCTTCTGTTTGCCAGATCTGGGCCACAAGCAGCCCATAGCAATGCCACATGTCAACCAAGAGCAAAGAAATAAACCAGAACTGGAACTTATCTGAGCCACAAAACCTGTGTATATTAAATACGGAGTCATCTCATCCTTAATAAGCTTGATTGGTAACATCCTGTTACCAAGCAAAATCACTGAAAGAAAGAAGAGAACAGAAAAAGAGACGAGCAGAAACAAAAGAACTACACCTGACTTCCAGCCACAGCCTGAGTTGAAGCTTTTCTCTCACAAAAAGAGCGTGCACATGGCACGTCTTTCTAAAGACAATCTCTAGACTAGGTTTGTGAACTGGGATAAGAGCAAACTTTGCCCCGTGCAGAGGATCTGTTTTTTTTGTATGGAATTCAACTCGGCCGCCAGGTGTGCGCAGTCACTGCTGACTTGCCTGAGACAGTTCGAGGGCAAGAGTGCGGTTTTGAGATTCATACACTGATTGTTGATGTCTGTGCCTAAAAGAAAGATTTTTTTATCAGAACAATTTTTAAGAAAGCATTTGAATTGTATCAAAATTTCTGGATCTTACTCTGTAGAATCACTGTGATTCTGTAATTAACAATATGCATTAAAGTCAGTGATTAGACTAAATTAGTTCTGTGATTCAGATCAACTGATGATCTTGTTAAAACACAACCAATACCATCAGATCATTTTTTTCTTTGTTCATCTGGCAGTTATAACTCAGATATAACTGCAAAACAATATCAACAACTTAAAATGTAAGGGTTAACTGGCCAACTGAAGCAAACACTGATCATCATAATGGTGACTCAGGCTATGTTTACACGGAAACGATTCCGAAGAGAAAGCGCAAAAGTGCCGTTGCGCCATCACTTTTTATTCTGCGTTTAGACGAGCATTTTGTGTGGGAAATCCGCGTGCAAATGGTGACAAATGCAAATGTAGTATGCACTTCAGGCGGCTAGGAGTGCATACTACAGCAACACCAAGTCCATGCGCCTGCGTACAAACTTCACAGTCAAGCAGACTTTTGCGTTTTACCATTTACACGGGAGCGGCGGTGGATCGTTTTTAAGATTTCCACTCTGGAGGGTGGTTTCACTTTTTTGCATTTTTAAGCCTCAAAAACGCTGTCTCCGTAAACGAAAGGCACACCCGATAAAATATTTTTACGTTTTCACCCGCGCGCGTTCTCGTGTAAACAGGGCCTTAAAATTGTGATTTTTCACCTTCAGTGATTCTACTTGTTAACATCAGGTGTCTTCAATGTTGGTCAATCATCACTTAATTAATCACTTAATTATCTCATTAACTTTAACACTGTTTCAGTGTCAATTTAACACTCTTGAGTGTGGGGTCATATAAACTCCCAAGAGAGTTAAGTTTTTGCTGAGCAGGTACCTCTACTGGCTCCACGAAGATCATCATTTTTTAATTATCATTTGTTTATATGGGAGATTAGAGCAGTGACAACTGCATTCTGTAACTTACATCCATGCTTTTTCAGGAATCACAACCGTATTTTCGTCAAAGCCCTAATGTGTACCATTATGCAAATATTTTAAGGATGATTCAAGAAATGTACCAAAGCGACTGAGAAAAGCTGTAATGTTGCCTTATTCCCCAAACCTAACATGTCACAGATGAGTTTGTGAATCCATCCTGCATAAGTTCAGTGTATAGCTGAAATGTACTGGTAAAACATTTTGCTCTTACGCTATATGAAGAAAATGAAGAAGAGGAGTATATCTGCAGGTGAAAATAGCATGTCAGAAATATCAATCGCCAAATTGGGATGGAATGCACGAATTATAGAGATTGTAATGGCTTCAATTAGCATAAAACATTAGCTTTCTTATCTTTGGAATTAGTTTGATGTTCAAGACATTCAGTAGTATCTTTAAAAAAACAGACAAACTGATTGATTAAATTGGGTAATTTATATTTCATCATAATAATAACTGAAATTATATATCACATTTTATGAATAATCACATTTAATTCTGGTATTAAGTTTCAAACATACAGTTTATTGTGAAAAAGAAAATCTTTTCCTCATCGTACACTTGTACAAATGTATTTTTTATTTATTTCTACACGATAGGTCTGTCACAGAAATAAGCAGTCTTCCCCGAGGAAATGCATTGATGAGCCGCAGAAGTGAGAGGGAGATTTATCAGGAGGTGTGTGTTTTGTTCAGACCCATCAGTGTGTTTCGCTGCCCCTGGAATTCAGTGTGTGGGAGGAACGTTGGCTGAGAGTTTTCATATCCTCACAGGACGGAGGTGGAGAAACAAAGAGCGAGACTAGAAGTGAGAAAGTGAGAGATCTGAGAGAGAACGGGTTAGAAATAAAGTAATGTCTTCTCTCTCGGACTCTGGTCAGTGTTTGGCTCAGAAAGATGCATGAAGAACTGTATGTCTTGAGCCTTGAGCTTCACACGCACATGCATTTGGGATTAAACACACTCTCTCAATACAAAGCCACTTGGTCCTTTGTGGCTATACTTTTAGCTCAGTTCTTTACGGTAGACTTCACTGAATTTGATAACAGTAAACCAAAGAAAGACAAAGATTGTATTTCCCAGTGACTCATCTTGTTAGAAATATTCAGTTATGTTTGTTCCTAGTTTAACTTTCTTGGACAATTAGTTAGTATTCATTGGTTCCTGTTTTCCTTTGTTAAGTTTTCCCACTCATTGTTTTTTCATCATGGTTACTAGTACGATGTGTCATTAGCTTCAGCTGTTCACCCCATTACCATCTGTGTATAAGTTACTCTATCTCAGTTCTCATTGGTTCATCTCAGTTCTCATCTGCGTTTAGGTTAGCACTAGTGTTTCAGTAACTTGTATTTGTATGTATCTTTGAAGCTTATTAAAGCATATTTACCTAATTCGTTGTCTTCATGTGCCTGTCCTCAAATGACACATTCAGTACTGTTCTATTTGACTCCAATTGAGTTAAAATATACACTGGCTGTTACATGAAGGAACATCTATGAAAACCGTTTGAAATTAAACATGCTGTTTAGTAATAAATGATGAAGATGGTTTTCAATTACAGTTCCACACAGACACATACAGTACGCGTAATGGTTTTAACCTGTTTAATCCCAATTTTTTTCTTGCAACTTGAGTACATGCATTTTACTCCTTAGACCTCCCTAACACTCAAACAATATGCCTTTTTTGATTTTATGTTGGTTAAGTTAGTGAAATTTTAGGTTTTATACTACAATAGTGACTGGTGGGAAATACCATAGTCAGAATTCATATACATTCTTCAATTAGACCTTTTGACACAATTCATTCCAAGACATCCAATACCTTGTTTTGTCATTTCGTGAAGGAGGCTTGGTGAGGTGAAAAGGTTGTCATGTATAAAGTTAACCCCTGGAGGAACTTCTGCTTGTTCGGCTAGACCCCTATGGGCTAGACCATGTCTACACTTGGGCCCTGTCCAAGGCCAGTTTCAGGGAGATGTGTGTTCACTCATTCAGTGCACTGAAGATGGGTCGTCTGTTGTAGAAAGGGTTGTTTGTGCTCATGTGTGGGGCACACCAATTGGTTCTCATGAACATCTGCCCAATCCTCCAGATAGTTCATCTCTGCATCAATATTCAATAGTCTACCTGGCAAATGGGCCATTTCAACCATGGTACTCCCTATCTGAGCCATCACTAGAGTTAAAGGGCATCTATTATGGAAAATTCACTTTTACATGGTGTTTGAACATAAATGTGTGTTGGCAGTGTGTGAGCAAAACCACCCTAGAATGATAAAAATCCACCCAGTGTTTTTTTTTTACAATCTCAATAAATCATATGCACTGTCTCAGAACGAGCTGTTCTAAGATTCAGCTCTTTGTGACGTAGAATTGAGCAAGGGGTTTGATTGACAGTGTGGTTGTGGCATAGACCCCGCCCTCGGTGATCTGTACTGCATCCTCCCATAGCATCCTCCATTGTTTCAACGACAGCCGGTAATGTCTCTTGGAGACATAAATGTTCTGTCATGGGTTACTCCTGTTGTTGTGGCTTAAAAGTTAATCCTCAAGTGTGGATCCTCATCTACTGTTTGCGAATCACAGTCACCTCCAGTAACAGTAAGTGTATTTTATGATTTTTGAGCAAATAGTCTTTTCAGCCGATGTCAGCCAATTCAACAACAAATGCGTCTAAAGTTGTTGTCGTCGTAGGTTGTCTGTGTGTAGGCTATATAATTTAAACCTTGTTTGTATAGTGTGTAACCACACGTTTATAAATATATATATATTTAAAGATATTTTATTAAAAGCTGCATATATGCATATATGTTATGTTGTTCTGTAAGTTAGCCATCTTCTCACATTTGCCACAGAAGCACCTGTATGACAAGTAAACATGACGCAACAGGTCCCTTGCATAAATGTAATTTCGCTTGTACGTAGCAAACTTTATCACAGTATGTGTATGTAGTTTTTGGGCCAGCATTAGTGTTTGTGTGTGTCTGTGTGTGTGTGTTCCACATCCAGAACTGCAAATGGGACGCAATTACAACAACTCTATAAGTACATAAATGTATCAAATAACCATACTGAGACGTACTGGTCCATTCTCATTTGTGTTTATTCTGCCAGAGTCTCTTCGTACTATTTATATATTCCGATTCAAACGTACGCTGAATGAACAGAGGTGTTCAAAACAGCGGTTTCTCTCACTCTCTCAGTACCGACTGCCATAGGTATCAAGTTATGCCCTCATCCAAAGGCAGGGCGGGGATATGCAGCTCATTTGCATTTATGGTGGTATACCCCCGAAACAGCTCATTTTTAAGCAGGCCCCAAAATGACATTTTCAAATGGTTGTAATAAATTAACTATGGGGTATTTTGAGCTAAAACTTTACAAATACATTCTGGGGACACCCGAGACCAATATTACATCTTGTAAAAAAGGGCATAATAGGTGCCCTTTAAGAGCCCAACTAATGGAAACACTGATCACTGTTATGGTGACTTTAAATGAAACAGTTAAACCCCTGTTAATTCTCAATAAGAACTTTTGTTAGACGTCTGACAGAAATAAAGTCAGTCTGGTTAGTAATAAGTGAAGCTGGTAATGCTGTTTGTGGAGTTGTTTATTCATCCTCTGCTGAGATATTCAGATTTAATGTCTCCTTTTATCTTCTGATTTCATCTAAGCCTGCATCTGGAAGTCAGTTGTAGTTCTTTTGTTTCTGCTCGTCTCTTTTTCTGTTCTCTTCTTTCCTTCAGTGATTCAGCTTGGTAACAGACTTATTAAGGATGAGATGACTCCATATTTAATACACACAGATTTTGTGGGGCTCAGATAAGTTCAAGTTCTGGTTTATTCCTTTGCTCTTGGCTGAAATGTGGCATTGCTATGTGGCCCAGATCTGACAAACAGAAGCGGTCATCCCAAGGGTCGTCATTCCACGCTGGATGTGGTGGACCAGGGGTGCGTTTCCCGAAAGCATCGTTAGCCAACTATGGTCGCAAGTTCCGTCGTTACCAATAGAGTTCAATGGGAATTGCGACCTACTTGCGACCATAGTTGGTTAACGATGCTTTCGGGAAACGCAACCCTGATCAGTTTTCCACAAGTGCCAGATACGGGCTGGATCTGGGCCGAAACAGTGTTGCTATGTGGGTTGTGGAGTGTGTATGCTCATGGTGAGTTTTTACATGACAGTAACATCAGTTTAATTTAGAAACCAAATAAAAAAGGTCTAAACAAGTAGCCTTTGAATTTCAGTATGGCCTGTACATTTCTCTGCGGGTGTTTTTTGACTTTTCTGAGGTGAGTCTTCATATATTTGTTCAACACATTTGTTTTTGCAAGCTTGTATAAAAACATAATTTTTTAATCCTTTTTCAAGGCTAATATGTCAAAAATAAGGAAATGGTGGGGTGTACTCCTACTTGAAGACTGAAAAACTGGTGAATTTCTAAGCATTTTATAAATCTCTCTCTCTCTCTCTCTCTCTCTTTCTCTCTCTGCCTCTTACAGATCGGGAAAGGCACAGAAAAGATTATATAAAATAGAATATTATATAGAATATAAAACATGTAAAAATGTAAAAAATAAAAAAGTAAAATATTATATGTAAAAAAAATCTATATTTATATATATGTATAATTATACATAATAAGACTGGGTGATATATCACATGACATTGTTATGCACATCTCTGATTAGTAGTAAATCGCCTTCACCTGCTTTCAGATGGAGCGGCATTTACTACAAAGAGCCGTAGTTCACTGACAAGCTGAGCCATATCGCATTAATATCTACTCTAACCCTAACCCTCACTGAATAGAAACCCAACAGATCACTCAGATCATTAGGATCACATCAGCTAGAAATACCAAGGGTTCACTCTAAGCATGGAGAGTCTGCTTTTAGCTATTATGCTAGCCGCAGCTGGAACCAGCTTCCAGAGGAGATCAGGTGTGCTCCTACAGTAGTCAGACTCAAATCCAGACTCAAAACACTTCTGTTTAGCTGTACTTTATTTTATTTTTTATTCTATTTTTTTTTAATTATTCTGATTTATTTTGATTATTTTAATTTCTTCTATGTAAAGCTCTCTGAATTACCATTGTGTATGAAATGTGCTATATAAATAAACTTGCCTTGCCTTGCCTTGCTTTGAAACAATGTGTATTGTGAATAAAATTGAATTGAATTAAAAAGGAATAAGTAAAAAGAAATGAGTAAAGAGTTTTGACTTTGAACGCAAGGGTTAAAATAATTAACTGTTGAAAAATGACAACTGAATAAATGTTTTGTGAATAAAACGGTGTTTGTTTTGCTTAATTGAATAATGTCACTTAAAAAGTTATTAAACAGTTTTTACTCCTATTTTATAATTATATGGTGAGTGTTTGATCAAACATCTATATATATATATATATATATATATATATATATATATATATATATATACATTTATAAATATATTTGCCAATTATACAGCAAAAACATTTGCTGTAAAATTATTATAAACATAACATTAGTTTGTTTGTAGATACTTTAAATGAAAGTACAAAACTAGTGTGACTTTATTGGGTGTCAGGAGACTTTTTTAAAACCCTTTTATCATTTTTATCTCGTTTTAAAATAATGAATTACTGTAATTAGTTTTTTAATGATTGATCCACTATAAGCCCTAAAAAAAGTGACGGTGATGACGTCATGTAACCCGCACCAAAAAGAAGGTTTTTCGAAGGTAATGTACTTCTGGATGTATTCTTAATATCATTATTGCTATTTTTACAGGGAAAGAAAGGTATTTGGTCTAGTATAATTATTTGTTGGCCAGTAGTGATTAAGTTTATGGCTCGCTTTAGGTGGATCAAGCTTTCGCATCCAATTCGGTCCAATTGTAAAGACCTTATGGCACGCCCTATTCCTTTCCGACCTTGTGGCACGCCCATTGCTCCAGGCTGCAGTTATCCCTACTTGCTTTATTCTTACCTGTCACAATTAAAATGCAGAGTAATTTAAATTAATTAATTCCTTGAACTTCCCTGTCTCAAGTTATGTGGGGGAAAAATCCTGGTTAAGTAGCAACTTCTTTTTACCTGCTATAACGTTAACTGTTGCGAGATAAAATAATCACCTAATTATTTCAATCTAAAAATGACCTGCACTGGACTAAATATATGTTAGCAGAAAGACTAGGAGAGAAGCAAAAAAGGTAAAGGGGTAGAATGCAGATGACGGGTGGTCATTATGAATATGCTAATTACGTATGACATCATTAAGCGACTTCGAACAGGGTTTAGCCAGTGTTTGGCAAGCCTTCCTCCATCTGTGAGAGCGGGAAACAGCTGCAGTCGAGCTGAACCAATCTCAGCTGTCGAGGGCTTTACCGCCGAGCTTCAGCAACACGTGTGGAAAAACACTGGGCTTACGGGATAACTCAGGGAAAGTGTTGAAGTGACTCTTCCTCAGCTGTCACCAAACTCCTCTTACTCGTGATCTGGTACCTCGCGGCCTTGGCTAATGTTAGCATACTTCAAATCGCTGCAGCATTGTAAACTAGTCATGTATGAGTTACTGTCAGTGACATGATGTTTTTTCCACAGGTGTACTGTATTTCCATCCAGAGAATGATAACATTTTCATACCTTATTTAAGATATGCATTGATTTACAGACGAATATGGTGATAAATAGCTTCAGGTAATCAGCATGATTTTGAGTGTGATATTATTTGTATACAACAGTCCTATAAAGAAGCTTTTGTACATGTTAGCTCTGCCACAAGCAAGCAGTGATGAAGAGCTTTTGGAGTGACACCAACAGTGAAGTCGAGCTGCAGTAAAGCCTGTTCTAGTACAGTGGTTTCTGAAGCAAACGATGTGCTGTGATCGTGCTCGTGTACATGTGTTTATAGTGCCCTCAACTGGCTCATTATATCATCTCATTGCAGCTCAAACAGCATTAGCATAGATGGCTCAGATTTCTTTGGCATCTGCATTACCAGTTGTGATTAGAGTTCACTATACTGGAGTTTTTACATATATTGCTTCATTACTTTTCCTCTGTATAATGCTGGGGAGATCTTTATCTATTTTAAAATCATACTGTGTACGTGTCCATTTGGATCATAATTACCATAAACACAACAAGCACAATATTGTTGTCATATGCACTTCAACAAACAGAGAATAATAAATTTTGTTTACAGTTTTAGAAAGCATGTTTGCTGCTTTTCAGCCATTGTCCATGTACAAATGTGTGTGTGCTGGGTAAAAACTTGAGATTTTCACAATGGTCTGAACACAATAGCTGAATGAGACTGCAAAGCCATGGTCTGACAGTAGGTGGCGCTGGTGGAGCAGAGAAAGTCAAGCATTAGAGAGCAGGTTCAGTTAAGTCTTTTTATGACTCAATACATAACTATCGTAAAGCTGTTACGACATCTCAGCTGTTGAAAAAGATACTTGATGTATTAGATGTATAATACAGTATACATGTATAATGTATTAGATTAAGCGAAATGCAGGATTAAGTTCAAGTGTCTTGTAAGACCCTGTATTCCTCTACTGGTATTGTTATGGGGGAGAAATGGTTCAGTTAATCCAGGTTTTAGTGGAGGTGTCTGTAAAGTGAGGGCATGACAGTTATGTCTCCAACTAAATTATATACATTAATTTCAGGATCTAGTGCATCCCTATGAATAATCATATTGGATCTAAAAATTTTCCAAATAATACTTTCCAGAAATATGGCCTTTTGGCTCAACTCACCCTTATTGAGAGGGTAAATTTTGCTATTCATTATTTCACCAAAAAAAGGTTTTCAAGCAGTACCTCATTCAATTAATATTTTTTTCTTTCAATTCAGTTTACCATTATTTGTTTTATTTTTCAAGTTTTTTGTTCAAAACATTGCTAAATATAAATATTTTTCATTAAGATCTTCAATAAGAAAAAAATAGTGCCAGTGCATTGGCATTAAACACAAATCTCGACCAGTGACAGTCACCAGACCGCTCTTCAAGCCGCTCTATGGATCACAAACAATAATTTACTTCCCAGCAGGCACATGATATAGACTACAACGTTGGTCAGACGTTGGATTTTGGTTGGAATAAACCAAAGAAAAAGCATGGCCATACTCTTATCATCACCAGCTTCACTTAAAACTAACCAGATTTACTTTATTTCATTTCTGAAATCATATTTTGTATTTTAAACTCACCATGATGGTGCACAGCAAAATCCCCAGTGTTAAATTAACACTCCTTGGTGTACATATGTGTCCACACCACAGGGTGATAATAATTAACACTGAAGTAGTGTTAAAGTTAATGAGATAATTAGGTGATTAATTGATGATTGAACATTATTGAAGATACCTGATGTTAATAAGCAGAATCATTGAATGAAAGAGAAACACAAGAACTACTGACTTTAAACCATTATACATTATTGCACGTACTATTACTAGTTTTACTTTATTTCTGTCATACATCTACTCACGGACTTATTTAGATGTAATAGAAGTTTAGGTAGTAATGTTTTATGGAATGTTTCGTTTCACCAGTATAGTCACCATAATAGTGATCAGTGTTTGCTTTAGTTTGGCTCTTGACTCTTTACTTTTTAACATTAGTTTTTATTAGTTTTTCTCTGGTTGCTCTAACTCTGTGTTTATAAAGCACATTTGTTGTGGCAAGAGAAACTATTATCTGGGCTGCATTTCCTGAAAGAATCGTAAGCCTATTTTGATCGTACAGACTATTTATGGCAATTGATCTACGATCAAGTTAGGCTTAAGATGTTTATGTGAAACGCAGCCCAGGTCGATAATGAAATTACTGTAGTGTCCTGATTCACTTTATCTCACCCAGCATTATAAGTTGATTATACAAATGCTTTAATATTTTTTTATTACAGTAGCTAATTCCAGTAATGCTTTAATAATCTTAAAGTAGGAGAAAAAATACACTCTTAACAATGAGAAAAAAAATACAATCTTAACAATGGTGACAATCACACAAATGCTTCATGTTGCAGTGCATGATGGGAGCCACCAATCAAAACACATCCATGGCTCATCTCATGCTTTGCAGCATAATAAATTATGCAGCTGGATTGTCCTGTAATTTTCATTGTATTTTTTTTCCTGCTTGCTTTTATTTTGCTATTGTTTTGTTATAACTTTAGTAGCTTGTTTTGTGATGTTTAGAGTTGATCTGTTTGTCACTAGTTTGTTTATTGTCACCATTGTTGAGATTCATATGCTGATTCTTGATGTCTGTGGGTCTAAACACAAGATCTTCTGTGCACACATTATATAATCAAAATTGTTCATATTGCTGTTGGATCCGAAACTTTCGAATCTTAGGGCTACAATCACCAATGCTAACATCCAAGCATATATTCAAAGATTTAGACAATGCAATGATTTAAGTTTTCATTATTTATTCAATTTAATTTCAGTATTGATTAATTAATTAATTTAACTACGTTTCCCTTGAATTAACCTGCTACCAGCTTTCAATCGCTCTGAATGAGCTGCGGCGCAGCTGCAGATTACAAAATAAACGGACACTTTTCAAAGTCTGTGATTGTAGAGCCTAGAGCCAAAAAGCAGCAAAAACACCCCCGGCAGAACGGCGGAGGTAAAAGCCACATTTTGGTTGTCTACATAATTTATATAATTAAGACCAACTATGAGGGCATCCTGTCTATAATTTCATGTAATTTCATGTAATAATTGGTCATCACTTCCAAATTCTCTTAGATCACGCATCTCAATTATCAAAATGAATGTACTCCCTCGAATTAACTTTGTGAGTTCTATGCTGCCCTTGCCTCCCAAATTTGTATGGAATGGCAAACGCCCACGTCTTAAACTTTCCACGATGCAACGAGATAGATTCGCTGGTGGACTTTCACTTCCGAATTTTAAGTTATATCACTGGGCTTTTATACGTCCCCTGCTTAGCTAGCTTGGTAATACTAGACTCTGCTACTTTACTTTGCTTCATAGAAAGAGTCTGGAATGGCATAATAGAGAAGTGTTTTCTTTCTTGCTAGGGGGCGCTTCTCTGAAGTTTAAAATCTTTGGTTACCCCGTAAGCCAATCAGATAAATTTATTTATGACGTATGTTATGTGCTGACACAACCGCATCGAACCACAGACATCATGCATCAAATTCAAATCTATTATCGAACTTCCACTGTAAAGCTTCTGTTTTTTGCCGCTGGCTCTGATGTCCAGTGGTTAACATGATATATAATTCATCTTGTGTATATCTAACGGGCGATCTTTGGTCTCATTAATCTGTAATTTGTTCCTTGGCAAATCGTTTTGGTTGAGGGCAAAGTAAAGTTTCATCACTTTACAATTTATGCTATTTTAACGTTGTATCCTTTAACGTTGTATCCTATTAACAGGATTTCTCCATGACAACAACTGATAATCAGCGCAGCTGCTCTTAACTTTGAATAAACATGATGATTATAACATCCCTTCCTCGAAATGTATGTCTTTTCTGATCGGAAAGGTAATTTATTATACCATTTCTTAATTTAAACGACTATAGTGTTATTATAAGAGTAAATAAAGTGCGTGGTGGAATCATCTGGCGCTAAATTTAAATGTTTAACCGTTTGTGATCCATCTCGCAGGTGATTTCCGATGCAATCCGTGAACTTTTCCCTTAGCCCTCCGTTTGGAGTGTGCCTTTGAAAAATCTCCGTTTCGAGGGCTATGTAGCCCTACCCCTTCGCCCCACCCCTCGATCTCAAGAAGAATCGAGACACCCTACCCCTAGACGTGAACGCGCAAAACAGAGGGGTAGGGCTAAGGGGTAGGGCCAAGGGGTGAATTGGGATTGAGCCTAAGTCCCTCCCCTTCCGGTCGACTACCATGGGACCTTATTTCGGAAAAATATTGTATAGTAGTCAATGGCGAGAGACAACAAATATTTTGATCTCGTTTGAACTGTGCTCTGAGTCACACATATGATGTTTGTCAATTTAAAAGAATCATTTTAAAGTCAAGAACGTCTTAGTTTGATGTAAAATCATTGAGGTATAAGACTGTGAAAATACGTAATTACAAAGACTACAAACCCCAAGGCGCACATTTTCTCTCAATGAATGAAGCTAACTTTACTGAGGCTAATGTCTGTCATTGTTTCTAAAGTCTTATGTTATAATCGTAACGTTACACCATCATGCCTGAGTGTTTTGTTCCAGACTGCACTCACACGAGCAGGGGATCTTGCTCGTTGTTTCACTTCCCGGGAGATGTACGTAGTTCATTGAGCGATTTTCACATAAAACTAATGTTACTCTTCTGTTTTATGACAAACTGCGACATTTTTGACTTTCAGAATTATCTTTAAATTGACAAACATCATTATGTGTAAGTCAGGGCACAGTTCAGATGGAATACAAAGATAAGTTGTCTCTCGCCATTGACTACCATTCATATTTTTTCCGAATTAAGGTCCCATGAGCCTTCTGCTAGCCCGCTGGACCTCTAGGTTGAAAAATCGTCAATGCAAGTGAATGAGAGAAAATAATTGTTTTCTAACCCCGTTTGAATTTTGCAATGAATTTGAATATATGTTGTATGTGAATTTTTTATATAATTTTTTGTGTAAAGAATGCTACAATTTAGCAGGTAGAATTTTCATACGGTTAGACTTTGTGTGAGAGTACTTTGTGGACTACAACTCTTCCTGCTTTCGACGCATTTGATAAACGTCACTACCACTAGCACACGGATCACGCTTAACAAACCATACATAGAGTCGGCAACGCTTCATAGTTGGGGGGCATGGTCGGCGTGGGGGAAAGCAGCGCGACCATCCTATGTATTTGAATGACAAAAATGTCATATTGCGAGTCATTGATGCCTGTTGACCGGCAACGGCCATAGCAAAATGAACTGTAATAGGTTATGATTGCCCTTATTTAATTAAAAACTGGGAAAATGACCCAACCAAATGGCTGGAGGTGTCGTTTCCAGACTATTGTTATCTGGTTGAATCTCCAGGTAGCTACCGGTAACATAAGCCTATAACTCAATCAACTTGCATATAAGTTACTATAAGTCCATAAAACCTTGTCACTTACCAATTGTACATATGCTTCACTCCAAAACTATTAATCCTTTTGTAAAATGGTGATCGTTAGTAGTCGCTACGAATTTGCTGAGGGACTTTGCTGACAGTTATCGGAATTCTCACATACTGCAGTCTGTATAGGAATCTTGTAGTATTTTAGGACAAAATATTATTTCCTTGTTAATCCTTGTTAATGTTAATCCTATAGGAATACTAGTATTTTGGGACATAGCCTAGAAGTATGGTATTAAAGAACATCACAGAAGTATTATACACTACTATTGAATACTTATAACCATAGGATTACTATAGTTCTTTTTCGTAAGGGATGTAACGTCAGACAAATCTGGCCCACTGCCTAATACGAGTTAAACATCTACTACTATATCAGACAGGGATCTACTCACACAGTAATCTAATAAGTTATGATTAATTTTACCATTTTGTCCTCCTATCCGGGTCTGTATGTATGTAAGAAAGTATGTAGAACTTCAATTTATAATTTGTTAGTTTATTGGTGGTACAGAAAACGACACAGCAACTCTTCGGCATGATTGTCGTATGTATTGTATTGAGCACCAAGGCAATGTTTTCCCCCACGGGCTAACCGACAGTCGGTTGGTCTGGGAACGCCCCCGGGAACGCCCCGTCACGTGATGTGAATTTAGCCCGTGGGCATCAATGACTCGCAATATGACATTTTTGTCATTCAAATACATAGGATGGTCGCGCTGCTTTCCCCCACGCCGACCACGCCCCCCAACTATGACGCGTTGCCGACTATGTATTTTGAATGGTAGTTTGAATGGTAGTTTGAATGGCCATTACTGAGCTGTTACACCAGCATAGACATATGCACCGGTATGTAAACAAACCTCGGTGATAACGCGAACGCACCCTCGATGACAGGTATAGCCAGGCAGAGTGACTTGTTGGGTAGATGATGTTAGACAGTGGCCTCCAGTCACAGATGAAGGTACAAACGATCTTACAGATTATTCGTGAAAATAGCTTGGCAAGCTAGCTAGGCTAATGTTTGCTAACGAGGAAACTAAAGATCTTTCAATTTGGCAACAATAAATAAATAAATGAAATCAAATAAACAAATTCATGTATTTCATTTGTGTCCATTATTTATCTCATTTTTACATTGCAATGGGCAGTAACGTTACAGCTAGAAAGTATACATAATATTGACCAATTAGTGTTTTTATACCATGGAAAGAGGTCAATATAACAGCAGGAGAACAATTATGTCACATAACGTTACATTTAGCTCAGGAAAGCCATTTAATGACCATAGCATGTTAACTGAATAGAAAAAAATAGCAAGAGAGGTGATTTTCCTGATCACTGTATCACATATTTATTATATTTTTTACTTATGTCATTAAATAATTGTTATTATACGCGAATGTCCGCATCTTGTACTCGCCCAGGAAATCTGTGTAAACCGTACTGCACCAGACAGGGGCAGTCGACCCGGGGTATTCACAATGTTTCACAATTGTCAAAATTGAAATTTTACTGCCACCATTGAAACAATTTATAACAGAAACTGTTTACCCACTCTGCATTATACAAGGGGTAACGTTGTAACGTTAGTGACAGTCTTAAATCGCGGGCTGTTTATTCCAGTGGACGCAAGTTGCAACTAAAACAATAGGAGGCAATGGCGCAACGCTACCCAGCAACAGCTCAGTAATCACTATGATAGATAAAATGATGAAGGAACTCCAACTACTCCAAGACAGTGCTGCATCTAACTCAGCAACTAAGTCATCTGTCTTCAACCCCTAAGAGAGTACCAGCTTGGAAGCTTCATGATACTCAGCCTCCGACTCACTGGTCACAGTATTACTCACCAGGGATCAACTCTCCTCCTGTCATGGACTCAGCTAAATCTGGGCCTCCACCTATACACGTACCAAGGCCTCATATGAGTCATCGTACCCCCTCTCAGGACGTACCCTATCGGCCTTCATCAGCAATGGTGAAAGAAGAGGAATACCATGGGCCAACGCCGAAAATCCCCCTTTTCATCCACAGGGACCCCATGGAATTCTCCCGCCTGAAGCTTGCCCTAAAAAATAGATGCCAATAGATGCCACTGAGCTCTTCAAATATCAGGTTCTTGTGGATCATCTGAGGTTGGAGGAGGCTTGCCTTATAGCCAACTCGTACATCAATTTGCCGATGCCGTTCTCTGATACAATGGCCGCATTGAATGAAGTTCGGTCAGCCACATCAGGTCGCCTTAAAGAGAATTGCTGCTGTCATGGACTCACCAGAGGTCAGACGGGGAGATACAGCAGCATTTGAGTTTGCTTTGCATGTTCAGTCACTAGTGGGCATGTTAAAGACCCTGGGCTCTGATGGAGAAGTTGAACTAAGATGCGGCTCACACGTTGCACGGCGACTCTCGAAACTTGCGCCTGAATTGAGGGCAAATTTCCGCCGTCAGATGTTCCACCGACCTGGCTGTACTCATAACCTGCTTGACTTGGCAGAGTGGCTCCAGTATGAGTCGTGGTGTCAGAGTTATGACGTCTCATCTGAGTCCCTCAGATCTCAAAAGGAGAGGCAAGATAAAGCAGTATTGCCCATATTGTGAGAGTTCGGAACATTTCTTGAATAAGTGCCCAACCATTCAGAAGTTCACAAGGGAGGAAGTCATAGAATGGATCAAGGTGAATAAAAGATGCTGGAGATGTGGGAGGTCCCACCAAGCCGCACAGTGCGACCTCAAAAGACTTTGTGATCTGTGCCAAGGAAAGCACCTGAGAGTTCTCCATAGTGTGAACACCCGTCTCGCTGCAGAGCCACCCAAAGTAGAGAGTTGTCTAGATAACAGCGGTACCAAGGTTCTTTACCTGGACCGGCCATCAACTTCCAATCGTGTCCTATTGAAGGTTGTGAGAGTGCTTCTTCGGAACAAGGACCGTACTCTTGACACATATTCAGTATTGGATGATGGATCGGAACGCACAATGCTCCTTACAGAAGCTGTTGACCAACTTGGATTGCAAGGTAGACAAGAGGATCTTGTCCTCCGCACAATACGTCAGGATGTTCAAACGCTGAAGGGATCATCCGTCTCATTCTGCATATCACCACTTGCACATCCCAGAAGAAGCTTTCGAGTTGCAGAGCCATTCACTTCACAACGTCTCAGCCTGGCGGATAACTCATATCCCATTTCCACGTTGAAGAGGAAATATAAGCATCTGGCAGACCTCCCTATTGAACAATTCGAGCATGTCAAGCCACTTGTATTGATAGGAGCTGATCACCCTCATCTGCTTACTCCATTTGAGCCAGTGAGGTTAGGCCCTCCAGGAGGACCGGCAGCTATCCGTACCAGACTGGGTTGGACGCTTCAGGGGCCGACTCACCTCATTCAGTGGATAGCATGCACACAACAGTGCCTCCTTACCAGTGTTACACCGCAGACAACAGAGCTGATGAGGAATGTTGAGAAACTCTGGGAGATGGATGTGCTGCCTTTCCAGAGTGACAAGATGGTGGTGAGATCGAAGCAAGACAAGGAGGCAATAGAACAGTTGGAGGCAAAGACAAGAAGGGTAGATATTGATGGCATCCTCCGGTATGCTACTCCGTTGCTACGGAAAAAGGACATGCCACTGTTCCAGGCATCCAAAGAAGCCGTTCTCCCGAGCTTGAGGAGTACAGAGAAGCGATTGACAAAAGACCCTCAACGTGCCAGAGCCTACTGTGAGGCAATCAATCAGCTGGTACAATCAGGAGCTGTCAAGAAGTTGGGCCCAGATGAGATCTCAGAGACTGGTGAAACATGGTACATACCTCATCACCTAGTAAGCCATAATGGGAAAGATCAGTTTGTTTTCAACTGTTCCTATCAGTTCGGAGGACTGAATCTGAACGATACCCTTCTTCCAGGACCGACCTTGGGCGCATCTCTTCTTGGTGTCCTGCTGCGCTTTAGGCAACAAACAGTAGCAATTAGTGGAGATATCAGGGGTATGTTCCACCAAGTCCAGCTTCTGCCAGAAGACCGGCCTCTTCTCAGGTTTGTGTGGAGAGATATGAAGCGAGAGGATCCCCCTGATACCTTCGAGTGGCAAGTTCTGCCCTTTGGCACCACCTGTTCACCTTGTTGTGCCACCTTTGCTCTTCAACGACATGTCTGAGATCCCAGTGTTCCAGAGGATGGTGTCAGAGACTCTGTAGAACGCTGTTTCTATGTCGATAATTGCCTTCAAAGCGTGCCAACTGCAGCTGAAGGAAAGGGGTTGGTGGACAAACTCAGGGAGATTCTGGCATCAGGTGGATTTGAGATCCGTCAGTGGGCGTGTAACATCCCAAAGGAAGCAAGGTCGGAGAGTGTGGAGCGCTGGCTGTCACATGAAGACACAGGGCTGTGCGAATCAACTCTTGGTCTTAGTTGGCATTGGGAATCGGACATCTTAGGATATAAGAGCCGCCCACTGGACTATGACATACTGACTATGCGCAACGTGTATAAGGTTTTGGCTCGACAGTATGACCCTCTAGGGTTCATATTACCCTACACGACTCATGCTAAGTTGCTTGTCCAAAGCATGTGGGATAAGCATCGTCACTGGGGCGACCCCCTCCTTCCTCAGGAGCTCCAGAGAGCTTGGAAAGAGTGGGAAGCCGAACTCAATCTGTTGCCTCGCATAACCTTACCTCGATCATATGTTCCAGCTCATGTGGGTCAAATGGTTGTCTCAAGACAGATCCACATATTCAGCGATGCATCAGAGAAAGCCTACGGCTCTGTTTCCTACCTGCGGACCGAGGATGCCCAAGGCCAAGTCTACCTATCTTTCCTGGCAGCGAGATCAAGGGTCGCTCCTCGGCGATGACACTCCATTCCACGTCTAAAGCTCTGTGGTGCACTGACAGCAGCCCAACTGGCAAAGATGTTCAAGGAGGAGCTGACCTTGATAGTTGACCAGAATATACTTTGGAGTGATTCAACCACAGTGCTTTCCAGGCTGTAGTCAGAGTCGTGCCGTTTCAAAGTATTTGGGGGCACCCGTGTTGCTGAAATTCAGGAGCTCACAGAACCCAGCGAATGGCGTTATGTGGACTCCTCACTGAATCCCGCCGATGATGTCACACGGGGTAAGACCGTTGGGGAGCTTGCCTTGCCTAATCGCTGGAGCCAAGGGCCCTCTTTCCTCCTTAAGGGACTCGACGAATGGCCGTCCCAATCACCTAAGCCGTCAGTTTCAGATTCGTCAGAGTACAGGAAGTCAGTCTCTTGTGGGATTGTGACTAAAAGTGACTGGCCATGTTCTCTACAAGGAGGCCAACATACTTGGAAGGATCTCATTGAGGCTACTGTGCGTGAGCTTCATGGGGCGGCTGGACAGGGTAGCGCTGTTACTGCTTCAAATTACGATCAAGCAGAAATGACAATCTACAAGAGGATCCAGCAAGACAGTTTCCCAGAAGAATGGCATCACCTCAGGAAGGGCAAGTCAGTACCGAATAGTAGTCGCCTACTTACCTTGTCCCCAGAGTTAGACCCTAGGGAGGGGATCATACGTGTCGGTGGTAGATTGCGGCGGGCTGAAGCTCTCGATTCTGCTTTTAAACACCCGATCGTACTGGATCCTGGCCATCCAGCCACCAAGCTACTTATACAAGACTATGACAGTCGTCTCTGTCACCCTGGACCTGAACGGGTTTACGCAGAAATGCACCGCACCTTTTGGATCCTGCGTGGGAGAGAGGCAATCCGTCATGTTCAACATCTCTGTAAGGAATGTCAAAGGTGGAAGGCTAAGCCATCGGTGCCAAAGGACTTACCTGTGGCCCGTCTGCGTCTATATAAGCCAGCCTTCTATTCCACAGGTGTAGACTGTTTTGGGCCTTTCCAGGTGAAGTTGGGACGCCGCTCCGAGAAGAGATAGGGTATTATATACAAATGTCTCACTACGCGAGCGGTGCACCTGGACCTCTTACATAGCTTGGATTCAGACTCCTTTCTAATGAGCCTCAGGAGATTCATTGCCCGTAGAGGTACGCCGGCTGAACTCTTCTCGGATCAGGGCACAAATTTCAAAGCAGGAGAGAAAGAGCTTCGCGAGACATTTGACGGTCTATCCTCAGAGCTTCAACAACTTCTAGAGAAGCAGAAGATTGCCTTTCACTTCAACCCACCGGCAGCACCCCATTTCGGTGGGGTATGAGAGCGAGAGATAAGATCAGTCAAATCTGCTTTGTACACAGTTGTAGGAGCTCAGTCGGTCTCTGAAGAAGTACTCCGTACCGTCTTGTTGGAAGTCGAGGCGATACTGAACTCAAAGCCACTGGGATATAGCTCAGCCAACATAGCGGATCTGGATGCAATCACTCCGAACATCCTCTTGATGGGGCGGCTAGATGGTGCTTTACCCCAGGTGGTATACAACAAGAGTGAAGGCTTGAGCAGGAAAAGATGGAGGCACTGTCAGGTCTTGGCAGACCACTTCTGGTCTCGGTTTATAAGGTACTACCTGCCCACCTTGCAGCCTCGACAGAAGTGGCATACCACCACAGGGGAGCTTGCGGTCAACTCTGTTGTTCTGATGATGGACCCACAGCTTCCCAGGGCTCTTTGGCCAGTCGGCAGGGTGACTAAAGTACATCAGAGCGCTGATAGTCGTGTAAGGTCAGCAGATGTCCGGATCAAGGACAGAGTCTACACCAGACCAGTTGCCCGTCTGAGAGTGATGACACAAATGGATGCTAATGTGAAGTATAGCAGTATTTGAGGTATCATCCAGTAAATTGTAATCATGTAAGCTGTGTAGCTTTATGGTTTATGTTCTACTGTATTTAAAGGAAACACTGTTTTGAAGTTTGAGGGAAGCCAGCAGTTTTAATGCTATTTATGTTGTCATGAATGTGATAGAGATAATGAAAAAGCATTGTTTGTTAAAGCATATCTTTTATTTGTTTGTTACAGACCACACACATATGCTGACTCACTTCTATGGACATAAAGCATGAGACGATACAGAGTGTCAGTGAAATGTGCACAGAGAGTATTGTTTAACTCAACCTGATAGGATCTGGCTCCCGCTCTGCATATGCTTGTTCAAATAAATCTGTTGAACTGGATTCTTTCTCCGACTTTGGTGTTCTAACCGGCACACCCGTATCAGCTTCATCTTAGTAGCAACAGCTAGCACCTTACAGTCCTTAGTCTCTCATTTACAAATTTGTTTATTTGATTTCATTCATTTATTTATTTATTGTTGCCAAATGGACAGATCTTTTTATAGTTTTATAGTTTATAGCCTAGCTAGCTTGCCAAGCTATTTTCACAAATAATCTGTAAGATCGTTTGTACCTTCATCTGTGACTGGAGGCCACTGTCTAACATCATCAACCCAACAAGTCATTCTGCCTGGCTGTAGCTGTCATCGAGGGTGCGTTCGCGTTATCACCGAGGTTTGTTTACATACCGGTGCATATGTCTATGCCGGTGTAACAGCTCAGTAATGGCGTCGCCACAAGATGGCAGCCTACACAGAACGCTCGTCGGATTCGTCTATAGCCTATAGGGCTTGGGCGCCGCGTTGCATTCTGGGACGTGGCGGCCATGTTGGAGGCTTCGCAAATATAAACACACCAGCAAATCGAATGAGGAGAAGCAGCTGAGTTGGGAGAAAGAAAATAAAAAAGATGTTAAAATCCCTAAAAGGATGCGGAATATACCGGGATAGGTTTAATAGGGAAACCAGGGACCGGTATGTGGATAAAACGGCACTTTTAACGGGTTGGATCCATTTGAAATTTCCAACAAACAGTGGGAGTACAGTACGTTATGCTAACCGGAGAAAGGTAAACTGTGCTCCACCTAGCTGCTAGTTTAGTGACAGTTATAGTGCTAACAACCATTCACACATGTAACATACTTTTAACTATGCGTTTCAAAAGTGTAGTTAGTAACGTTAGCTGTTTTAAGCACTTAATCTTAAGTTAGTAAGCAAAACTATGCTTAAAGCAAGAGAGTAACAGTTTAGCAACAGGACAACAGAGACTGACAGGTCCGATTAAAGGGCTAATGTTAATGTTATGAGAATATGAAATTCCGGGATATTTTACAGGAATATACTAAAACGGGAAGAAAGCGGGAAAAGAGCTCAAGTACGTGAGAAATCCGGAAAAAAAAACGTGAGGGTTGACAGCTAACGTTACTAACTATCTGTCCGGATTACCCTGTTCCCACTGTTTGCCGATTCTTTGTTGGAAATTTCATATGGTAAATTCCACAACCTTTTAGGGATTTTAACATCTTTTTTTATTTTCTTTATCCCAACTCTGCTGCTTCTCCTCGTTCCACTTGCTGTATGTTTACATGCGCGTAAGCCTCCAACATGGCCGCCACGTCAGTAATGACGTCACGACGCCCAAGCCCTATTTAAGTTATTAAATCAATATAAAGGGGCGATTTGTCCACTAATGGCTTAAGTAAGCAACTGATAGTCGACTAGAAAAAAACTTTAGTCGGAAGCAGGGTTGAGCGTGCGACCCTGAGCGGAATGAGCGAGCCGATGAATCTTCAGAAATGCGCTCTTCGCTCACATGCTTTGATCGGAACAAAGGAATATTGACATAATTAATCATTAGATTATATCTCATACACTGCCCTTCATTTTAATCCCATATCAAACACAGTAGCATATGTTATGTCTATTTTAATGTTTTTAAATAGACCTCACCTGTCTTGCCAAATGGATTTAGGTGGACATAAGTGGCAACCCTATTCATGGCACAATTCAACTGGTATCAGAAAATAATTATTTTCTCTCATTCACTTGCATTGACGCTTTTTCAACCTAGAGGTCCACTCGGAGTTTTACGGCGCGGGACTTACCAGCTCTATACTTTTATTAATAAAATTATACTGAAACGATCAGGCATATCTTACCGTTTGTCATTAGATGCATTTAGCTGATATCTAAACTTTTTACCTCAGATGACTGCGTGAGAGAGTTGACCAATGAAATCGAGGGGTGTGGTTTTCGGTTAAGGGGCGTGGTTTGCGCTCAACAGGTTTGGGGAAAAAAATCACGCAGTGCATTTGCACCCTCGTGTGGTCATATATATACATATTCTTTTATAGCAGAAAAGGTAACATACAAATAATAACAGGATATAAACAATCAAGACAAAATAAAAATAAATAAAAGTGAAAAAAAACATAGCTCACATTCAAATTTAACAAATAAGGATATTACAAAACACCAGGGCTACTGAAGAGTGTCCTCGTGTGGTTATACACACAACCGCAGGAGTGGTCTGTGACAAACAACAGTAACGTTAGATGTGCTGATGTCGGTCCGATGCAGATTGTATAAACCTTTTTTTACAGTCTATGGTATAAACTCAGTGGACAGGACAACAGATTGCTAGCAGCAAAGGTCAGAGGTCATACATTTGCGTCACACCGGCTGAGCGGGTGAGGAATTATGTAATATTAATTATAAATAAAAGCTAAATGAAGGAGAACCGCCATCGCCTTTTGAGGTTAAAGCTAACCATTATTTATGAATGTAATGTTCTTCCCGATTATAAACTGAGCGTTTAGTAGCGTTACAGTGTGAGGAATAACGGATCTGTTCGTCCGATAGTAAACAAACAAACGGCCACTGCTGAATTTAGCGCTGTTCATTCGTTCATCGCCTGGTTTATCCATCTTTCCTACAGGCGTCCACCAGCATCATGGCTCATCTCGGAAGATTTCTTTCATTCGCAGTTTTATTTGGATTCGTGACGGCAGGGTTGCATAAAAGAACAGGTAAAAGAATATTTTACTACATTTAAAGCTTCTGAAGTCTGTTAAACACGTAAAACAGTGGCATTCGTGTCTCCCTGGGCACCGTTCCTTTTGTCTTTTTCTGAGACATTTTGGATCCTAAAATAAATAGGATCTGCTTAAATCAAGCGCCTCGTCGAAAAGGCGATTGGCTCATCATGAAGAGCGATGAGAAAAGTAACATCAACACGTGATCATTTCGCTGCTCGGGTTGCCAACGCCGTGTTTATCCCGCTACTGTACTGTTGCTGCACATTGTTTTTTGTTGTTGTTTGATATTGATACACTTGAACAAAAGGAGTGCCTTTTATATTTAGTTATACAACTCTGCCAAAAGTGCGACTGTCTGGCAGTGAGTGTTTGAGATAGAGATTTGAGGGGAATATTAAATCACTACTGCGTCATTTGGTTTTCATTAAAGGATCATGAAACCCCCCTCTTTCAGCTCAAGTCTAGCTCACAATCTTAATGAAAAATGCAACTTAAATGTGCGTCGATAGCTGTGAGAAGCATGGACAGTAAAAGAAAGAAGAAGATTAAAAGGTGAGAAGAAGGGCGGGAGTGTGTGTAGTATGGCCCTATGGTATGGCCACTGTCATCGCCAGTGTCCCATGCATATCGACTGTCACTAAAAAGCAGTGGTATAACTTTTTTATATAGCTGGCAAAGTTAGAGTCTTATGAAATACTGATACTGATTAATGTCCTTTCAAAAGTAACTTAATGCCCTGGTACATATTAGCCGACAGTAATCGTAATTCTATTAAAAACAAATGAATATAGGCTACATGCATAATTAAAATGGCATTATAAAAGATATAGTGGTTTATATAGACACTATACATGCATTTGTAAATTGCTCAAGAGTACAACAACATTAAGATCCTTTTTTCTTGTTTTGTTTTATTACACTCCAAACACTACATCTCTACATGAGCCCTTGAAGAGCGATTGCAATGTAAATATTATGCAATGCAATGCAGAAATAACTATAACAACAATAACTGAGGCAAGGTTTTTGAAATTAAGACTTACCAAAGGTTTTTAAACAAAATAATTTTTTAGATGAACATTTTTAAAATAGTGCGTTATGTTATTGCTTTTCTAAAATGTAATCTGTTCTCTAGGCATTAAGCCATTCTCTGAAAGGGGTAGAAGTGTGTAAATATACCTAATTTGATCACTTACAAATCAATGAATATGCATACAAGTCAATTGAGTTTTATTTCTGTAGCTCTTCAACACAGATTGTTTCACAGCTTCTTCACAATAGTATCAAACCCAGATTCTCCAACAAGCCAAAAGTGTCATTATTATTCAGCTCAAGTCACTTCAGTGTTGATTCAGTCCAGTAACTCTAACATTCATCATTTGTGCAAACATACTGTATAGTGTATTTATGCACTTACATGTGTGTATGTGTGTGACAAACTCATGTTTCTCCACTGCACACTGAACAAGCAAAAGACATGAGAGAGTTTACATGTTTCACATCTGTCTGTAGTTTGGCATGTGGCTAATTGATAGTTTGATGGATTTCCCGATTTAATGAACGAAATTGACCAATTGAATTTCGTTTTTCCGCCAAATCCTCATTCACGTCTCTTTCCCAGTTGGTTTTCACACATGTGCTTTAAAATGTAATTTTATCTCCCCTTTCACTTCTAAACTCTATCAGCATTGTTTACTGGAATGCAGGAAAATACAATATTTGCTGTCAAAATGACTGAAAGCACTATAATGTTTCTGTTAATGTAGGAAAAATAACGGTAGTAATATGTCACGTCCGTAATATGCTGTGGAAAGACTCATCTGAGCTTTTGGGGTTATTAATGTCCCTCTGAAAGTACATTTTTAACTTTGATGGTTATGAGGTAGCCAGTTTTTGAAATGCATAGGCCTATGCATTCATAGATCTAAGTGCATCGACAGTCTCTGCTTGTTTACAGGGAAAGGACATAGTCTTTAAGATAAAATCTAACATCAGTGAAAAAACACGATAATTCTTGCTCAAACCTCAATGAATGGCAAGAACTGATACCGGTGGGCCTGTGAATGCGTGACCCTGATCGTCATCTCTTACTTAATCAGTGTAACCCTAAACAAGTGTCATTACTATTCCTTTCATTGAGTAAAACTTGTTCTATCAAGTTCACCTGATGTGGTCTTCCCATCGAATTAACTTAAATATTTAACTATGGGCAACTTAAAAGACAATTTAGTAGACTAAACATTCACTATTTATATATTGTTGCATTTACTTGAACAAGCAATTAAAAGAAGTTATTGCTTCACATCAAAAGCTTTACTAAGGTCCTATCCCCTATGTTCCATAGCTGAACGTCAATAGAAATTGAATGCACTGATTTAAGTAAGGGATAATCCACGGCTAGCCATGCATTAAAGGATTTTAATGCACGGCGTAGAGGCGAAGAACCACCCGACGCGAAGCGGAGGGTGGTTGCCTCTACGTCGTGCATTAAAATCATTTAATGCATGGCTAGCCGTGGATTATCCCGCTTATACCTCGGTTATTTGCCAAGTTAAAAAGAAGTTAAAGCTATAACTGATGTTAATAGTGTAATTTTTTAACAGACATGTAAAAATGATGGTTATTTTCTTAAGTTACGGCTCGTTAGTTTTACTCCATCCACTTTAAATAAAGTAGAGCCATCGGATTGCATTCATTTGAATGAATTATGAATCTTGCAAGCGTAACTGTTACTATGGTTACCAATGTTTTTTTTTTTACAGTCTATGGTTTATAGAAGCGGATTCATTCCAAACTGTAATCAAACTGACTGGAACTACCTGTGCATTAAACGGTTTTACTGCACACCTTCCAGCCAATCAGAATCGAGTATTTAAACAGTCCGTGGTATAACAGCATATTAACCATAATTATCAAAAAACTCAATAAATTGTTTATTGGGTGGGGTAGAGGAGGGCTTTAGGAACAGGGACAAGTAATGTCCCAATAAGGCAGCATCCATTTATGAATTTAATAAATATACTGTAGTCAAATATACTGAATGTTGTTATTATTACATATCGTTTTCTAATATGCTACTGCACACCGGGAGCTGAACGAGTTCATGTCTACATTTATCTGATGAAAGTCGATAATTGAAGACAGTAAACAGTCAGTAAAGAAAATTTCAAAGTCAGTTCTTCCAGAGATGTCATGCGTCAGACACATCGGCCACATATATTGGCCCTGATGATATTAGTTGACCACTATTAATAATATAATTTTATATGTCTATTTCTCAGCATCTACCATTCATACTGTATGAAATCATTTTCATATGTTTGCAGATTGCAGAATGTAGTTTTCTCAGCTGTCCTGTATGTATTCCAGCCCCTCTGTTCTTGGAGAAGTGGGATGCGCTGAATGTGATTTCCCGGCAGAAGAGAAGCAACGCTGGTGACGAAGAGACCAAACTCCCCGCCAGCCTCGAGAGGGAGTGTCTAGAGGAGGTCTGCGATTACGAGGAGGCCAGAGAAGTCTTCCAGGACAACTATCGCACGGTGAGTCTCTCGATCCATCACTCGTCCACAGTAGGGCTGTGCGATATCATGATAGCTATTTTTTAACAATGTGCGAGCTGACGTCACTCGCTTTTGAAGAAACACACAAAATTGCACCTTGAGAGAGAGCACAGATTCACGGAGAGATCTAGCCTTCCCCACTCGTCCAATATTAAATTGTCAAACGTTTCTCACATTATTACAGTTTATTTGCTATAGTTTAGAAAATGGTAATAAGAGCAGAACTCAGAGTTATGAAATCAGTTGATATTTCACTGGTTTTGTCCGTCCTTCTGTTAGTCTCTCACACATGAATTATGTTGAATATCTGTCAGCTGTTAAATTGAACTACACAATTAGGGCACTATCTTGCACCCAGCGCAATTGACTTGTACACCGGTACAAATAAGACATTACATCTCTAAGCATCTCAACAGAGAAGGATTAAACAACTCTACAAACAGCATTACCAGCTTCACTTATTACTGACCAGACTTTGTTCCAAACCTCTATGTGTTTATTTGTTCTGCTGAACACAAAGGAAGATATTTGGAAGAATGTTTTAATCAAACAGATCTCATTCCCCATTGACTACCATAGTAGGAAAAAATACATACTATGGTAGTCAATGGGGAATGAGATCTGTTTGATTAAAACATTCTTCCAAATATCTTGCTTTGTGTTCAGCAGAACAAATAAACACATAGAGGTTTGGAACAACATGAGGGTGAGTAAATACTGACAGAATTTTCATTTTTGGGTGAACTAACCCTTTAACAGAGGTTTAGATGTTAATGTTTTAGTCACTATTTAAAATCACCATTATGGTGAACAGTGTTGTCGTTAGTTGGGCAATTTGATTCTTGTTATGTTATGTGATTTCATGTTCCTTGTAACAGTTACCAAAACACACAGAGATTGCAAAGAAAGCCAGAAACAAAGATAGTCAGGTGATAGGCTTAGCCTATAGTTTTCAAAATCATAAAGTACAAAAAATCACAAATTTTATCATTTATTGATAATAGTTATTTGGTATTAATAGATTATTTTCAATAACATACATTTCTTTCTACAGATCAGTCATCAAGCTGAATTTTTATTTTTTAATTATTGGGAAAGTCATCTTTGGACAAACACACAGACATTAAGAATCCCCATATGCTTTATGCCGCAAAGCATTCTGGGAGGTACCATAGTATAAAACTCATGGCTCTCAGCATGCATTGCAGCATGAAGCATGTCACTATTGTTGAGATTCATACATTGATTATTGATGTCTTTTGTTTAAATAAAATATATACTAATGATTTTCCAAAATTGTGGATCTGCAATGTATATAAAATATTTTAAATCAGGATGTCTGCTTTGTGTCAAAAAAGTAATAGTTATTAATAACAAATAACAACTTTATGTCAGGGATACGAAATCATTCAACTTTATAATAATGAAAACTATAACACCTCAACATCTCGTATTTTTGGCTTCCTTTGTAACACATTATGTGCTTCGGTAAACATTGTAACAAAGACCAAAATTGCACTTTAAATGACGAGAGTCAAACTGCCCAACTAAAGGAAATACTGATCACCATAATGGTGACCAAACATTTCAAACCATCAACATCTAAACCTTTGTCCAAAGACATATAACAGAAATAAAGTCAGTCTGGTTTGTAATAAATGAAGCTGGTAATGCTGTTTGTGTAGTTGTTTAATCTTCCTTTGCTGAGATCTTCAGAGATTTAGGCTGAATCCCAATTCACCCCTTGGCCCTACCCCTTGTTTTCGAGTGTACCCCTTGGCCCTTAAAACGGAGTTACAAGGGCCAAGGGGTTGAAATATTCCCCTATGAAATGGAACAACCCTTCATGAACCCGATACGTCATCAGTCGTCGGCGATGGCTCTGCCGTTACAGAGTTTGTACAGGATTTCTCCATGACAACAACTGACAATCAGCGCAGCTGCTCTTAACTTTGAATAAAGATGGTTATAACATCCCTTCCTCGAAATGTATGTCTTTTCTGATCGGAAAGGTAATTTATTATACCATTTCTTAATTTAAACGACTATAGTGTTATTATAAGAGTAAATAAAGTGCGTGGTGGAATCATCTGGCGCTAAATTTTAATGTTTAACCGTTTGCGATCCATCTTGCCGGTGATTTCCGATGCATTCCGTGAACTTTTCTTTTAGCCCTCCGTTTGGAGTGTGCCTCTGAAAAATCTCAGTTTCGAGGGCTATGTAGCCCTACCCCTTCGCCCTACCCCTCGATCTCAAGAAGAATCGGGACACCCTACCCCTAGATGTGAACGCGCAAAACGGAGGGGTAGAACTAAGGGGTAGGGCCAAGGGGTGAATTGGGATTGAGCCTTAATGTCTTCTTTTATCTTCAGATGATTTAATCTAAGGCTGTGACTTATCAGTTGTAGTTCTTGTGTTTCTCTTTCCTTCAGTGATTCTGCTTGTTAACAGCAGGTGTTCATCACTAATGCTCAATCAACACTTAATTAATCACTTAATTATCTAATTAACTTTAACACTGCTACAGTGTTATTTTAACACTCTGTAGAGTGGGACCATATTTGCTCTGAACAGTGTTGATTTAACACTGGGGATTTTCCTCTGTAAAACAATATCAATAAAATTATAAAATTTTATAAAATAAAATTATTTCTGGTGTCTGAATAATTTTTAGTTTGACCGTAAAATGTATCACACACGATATGAATACGAAAAGCTTCAGGAATCGGCCGTTCATGACAGGCCCAAACCAAGGGACCAATTATCGCTATAGGCAAAATCCCAGGAAATATTATTGGGATATACTTTTAATGTGAAAATCGCACACCCCTAATCTATGTTTAGTATTATTGCTAATATTCAATGTTCCACTTGTAATCGACCTAAATGGATTGTGTTTGTTTCTTTACAGGATATCTTCTGGTCGGTCTACATCGGTAAGTTGTGAATGCTGCAGAAACAAACTTGTGTAAAGATGAATGATGGTCATGTGAGGAAGTCTGGTGTCAGTTGTCTTTCCAAAATGCTAAAACATCGATGGCCATTATGGCCGGATTTCAACCCTGTCCTGGAAAGTGTATTTCCAAGCTCCCTCAGCTCACCTGTGCTTTCCCAGCGATCCTGAAGAGCATGAAGAGCTGGTTAAGCTATGTTTGATTAGAGCTGGACTGAAGACAAGCCCAACGAAGCGAATATAGACAAGTGGGATTAGTTGTTCCATTTATTGGCACATATGATTAGGGTTTGCACGGATTAATGCTTAATTTACTCTTTATTACTATAGTAATTTCAAGTAACGTGTAACAAGGACACTGTAAAATGAAAGTTACCGAAGGATGTTGGCAGTATTAAACATGAAAATGCTGCGATTGACCAGTCATAATCTTACAAAGAACCATTTAATAATGCTTAAGATATGCTGTAGTCTGGTTTGTATACATTACAGGATATATAGTGTTTTCTGTGTATCATGTGTGTTATCCCTCATGATGTCTTGCACTCTAGATGGTGACCAGTGTGCGGACCGTCCGTGCAAAAACGGAGCCATGTGTTCAGATAGTGTGGGCGGTTATGACTGCATCTGCAAATCAGGCTTTGAAGGAATCCACTGTGAGACCGGTATGTAACTCAATCCATGATGTTTTAGAAACACTTCATTCATGTTTATGACTGCTTTCCACAAAAATCTTATACACAAAAAAATAAAAACAATGCATCTCTGCATTAACCTAAATATTTGTTCACACTCGCACTGCATTTCAAGAGATGTTTTTAAGCACGTTGAGCTCTTTTTAAAAGTTCACATTAAAGGGATACTCCACTTTTTTGGGAAACAGGCTCATTTTACTACTCCCTCAGAGTTAAAAAGTTGGATTTTACCTTTTTCGAATGTATTCAGTCATTTTTTTATATATTTAGAAGAATATCAGTAACCAAACAGTTTCTGGTCTCATTGACTTCCATAGTATATTTTTTTCCTACTATGGAAGTCAATGAGACCAGAAACTGTCTGGTTACTGATATTCTTCTAAATATCAGAAAATCGGTGAATGGATTTGAAAACGGTAAAAGTCAACTGTTTAACTCTGGGAGAGCGGTAAAATGAGCCTGTTTCCCAAAAAAGTGGAGTATCCCTTTAAAGGGGTCATGAAGTGGAAAATCAAAATGTACCCACATATAAGGACATTTACACATTAACATTTTGATTTCCACCATTCTAGGGCCTTGTGTATAAAACTGCGTCAATTTAATTCTTAAAGTACATATGCCAAAACCTGCCAAAATTGCCTTTAGAAATCCTTATCAGCGGAAGATGCATACATACATGCATCTGCACCCTGTCTCCTCCCAGTATAACCATGTATGGTGCTTTCAGTGCCTAGTTTTACTATGCATATCCTCATCTGCATATGATTTCCATATGCATTCTTCCCTCCCTATGAGGACTACACAGCAAATCAACGCTAAAATCATTTTATTTTATTGTACATATAGTGAAGAGAATGTTAAAATAAATATGTGTATATTTATATATATACATTTTTTTAAGTATTAAGTAAAATTACACAACCATGTTTCTTTTTTTAAGTGTCAGTTTTAATGATCAATATCTAGCCTAAAAGGTATAGAAGCTTTAATGAGAAATAAGGCAAACAATTCAAACATAAATAAGCTCTCTAATAGGCTACAAAGTTAAATAGCCTAAATATATAAAGTTATGAAACTTCACTTTCCCTCAGCCAAAACGATTGTTTGCCATGGAACAAACTATGGTTTAATGAGACCAAAGATAGTGTCACGTTAATTAAATGAAGGATCCAAAAGCAGATGGACAGGAATAGCAGTCTTTAATGAAATAATAGAAACAAGGCAGTCTGTCGTTAAAGAACACAGAACTGGTGGCGAACTGAAGAGAGAATAAACTCCTGTCTCGATGAGCAGAACAGAACCTCCTTGGCGCAGACTTTAGGAACAGGAGAGGTCTCAGTCACGGAGAGTGGCCGATGAGAGCCTCTAGCAGCAGCAACAGCAGGGCACGGAAAATACTCTTAGTAGCCAGACTAATACGGACAAATAAGACAAGACTGGGTTAGCACTTAACTTGATCAGAGAGGACGGACGTAGCGTGACATGCAACAATGATCTGACAAAGAGACAGCTAAAACAAACGCCAGATAAAGGGTGAACACTTGAAAAGGGTGAAAAGTAGAAACAGGTGTCAAGGCAAATCAGCGCGAGCGCTAATTGCAAAGACTAACAGGTGCGGAAAGAGAGAGAGTATGAGCGTGAGTGTGTGAGCGAGTGAGTGTGTGTGTAGAGAGAATAAATAGAAGAAAACCCCTGCTCATAACAGTACCCCTCCCTCAACGAGCGCCTCTAGGCGCTCGAGGAAGGAGCCTGACGGGACCGGTAGAAGTCATCAATCATAGAACGGTCCAGGATGTCCCGGGCTGGAATCCACTGCCTCTCCTCAGGACCGTACCCCTCCCAGTCCACCAGAAACTGGTGACCACGCCCCCGAGGACGAACGTCGAGGAGCTTGCGGACTCTGTAGATAGAGGCCCCCTCGTCAATGGGAGGAGGGGGAAGTGAGGTGTGGACGGGCGCACGAATAACGGGTTTAATGCAAGACACATGAAAGACCGGGTGAACGCGGCGCACTTGACCGGACAGTCTAAGCTTAACAGCAACAGGACTGATAACTTTAACAATAGTAAAGGGCCCGATAAAACGAGGCATGAGCTTGCGAGACGTCTCATGAACAGGTAAATTGCGGGTGGATAACCACACCCCCTGACCGCAAACATATCTGGGAGGTCTAATTCTGCGGCGATTAGCGGCTCGACGAGTACGTTCCCTAGTCTGACATAAAACAGATCTCGCCCTCCTCCAAGTACGTTTGCACCTCTGAATAAAGGCCTTGACGGACGGAACTGAGGCCTGAGACTCCTGAGAAGAAAAAACAGGCGGCTGGTAACCAAGGCAACCCTCAAACGGAGAAAAACCAGTATGGGACGACGGAAGAGAATTATGAGCATATTCGGCCCAGGATAATTGATCGCACCATGACACAGGATTCTGAGAGGTGAGACAGCGCAACATGCGACCAAGGATCTGATTGGTCCTCTCGGCTTACCCATTGGTCTGAGGATGGAATCCTGACGACAGACTGGCGGACGCCCCTATCTGCCGACAGAATTCCTTACAGACTTGAGAGGTGAATTGAGGACCTCTGTCAGACACAATGTCCGAAGGAAGACCATGGATCTTGAAAACGTGATCCACCATGACCTGGGCGGTCTCCTGAGCCGACGGTAATTTAGGGAGCGGGATAAAATGCGCAGCCTTAGAAAACCGGTCCACGACGGTGAGGATGACCGTATTACCAGCCGAACGAGGAAGACCGGTAACAAAATCCAACGCAATATGAGACCAGGGCCGCGAGGGGATAGGAAGAGGTCTGAGAAGACCCGCCGGAGGCTTGTTAGTAGACTTAGTTTGAGCGCAGATGGAACAAGCAGCCACAAAACGCCGAATATCGCGCTCGCGAGTGGGCCACCAGAATCTCTGACGAATAACAGATAACGTGCCTCTTACACCGGGGTGCGCGACTAATTTAGAAGAGTGCCCCCAGCGAAGAACCGTCAAACGAGCAGCCTCGGGTACGTACAATGTTCCCTCGGGGGCTCGGGGGAAGCGCGTGATGCGCAAAAACGCACGCTTAACCGCCTGTTCCACTCCCCAGACGGCCACCCCGACCACACAGCGCTGAGGTAGAACCCTCTCATTGGTCGAGGCAACCTCTGATGAGTCGAACTGACGAGAAAGGGCATCTGGTTTGAGGTTCTTGGAACCGGGTCTAAACGAAATGGAAAAATCAAAGCGATCAAAAAATAACGCCCAGCGAGCCTGACGAGCGTTTAGACGTCTCGCAGAACGAATGTATTCCAGATTGCGATGGTCAGTCCACACAATGAATGGTACACTGGCTCCCTCAAGCCAGTGTCGCCACTCACCAAGTGCCAGACGAATCGCAAGGAGTTCACGGTTACCAACGTCATAGTTGCGCTCCGCTGGTGACAGACGGTGGGAGTAAAACGCGCACGGATGAACCTTGTCATCCAGGGAAGAACGCTGCGACAAGACAGCTCCCACCCCAATTTCGGAGGCATCGACCTCAACAATAAACTGACACTTAGGATCAGGAGTGATCAGGATGGGCGCAGAAGTAAAAAGTCTCTTTAAGCGATCAAAAGCATCCTGAGCATTCTCTGACCACACGAACCTGGTCTTGGACGAGGTGAGAGCGGTGAGAGGGGCGGCAACCTGGCTATAGTTACAAATAAAGCGCCGGTAAAAGTTTGCAAACCCCAAAAACCGTTGGAGCGCGACTCGAGAATCAGGGACAGCCCAATCGAGAACTGCTCGAACCTTATCAGGGTCCATACTGATCCCCTCCGCAGAAACAACCGAGCCGAGAAAAATAACCGATTGGGCGTGAAAGACGCATTTCTCAGCCTTAACGAAAAGGCGATTCTCTAACAAGCGCTGCAAGACCCGACGAACGTGTTGAACGTGTACTTGGAGGGATGGTGAGAAAATTAAGATGTCATCCAAGTAAACGAAGACAAACACATTGAGCATATCTCTCAAGACATCGTTTACTAAAGCTTGAAATACGGCGGGAGCGTTGACCAGACCGAAAGGTAACACGCGATATTCAAAGTGCCCGACAGGAGTGTTGAACGCGGTCTTCCATTCGTCTCCCTCCTTGATACGCAGCAGATGGTAGGCGTTGCGCAAATCTAACTTAGTAAATATCTTTGCGCCCTGTAGGATCTCAAAAGCAGACGACATAAGAGGCAAGGGATAGCGATTCTTGACTGTTATGTCGTTCAGCCCATCCTTCTTCTTTACAAAGAAAAATCCCGCACCGACGGGAGACGAAGAAGGAACAATGATCCCCGCGTCAAGAGACTCTGTGAGATACTTCTCCAGAGCCTCCCGTTCGGGCGCCGAGAGGGAGTACAGTCTACCGCGAGGAGGCGTGGTGTTAGGAAGGAGTTCGATAGAGCAATCATACGGACGGTGAGGCGGTAAGGAGACTGCCCGGGACCGACTGAAAACCGCCCGCAGATCATGGTACTCCCCCGGGACACCAGACAAATCATCAGGCTCCTCCTGAAACACAGAGACAGAAGACACAGGAGAAACAGCAGACACAAGACAATTTACATGACAAGATAATTTCCACGAATGAATAGACCCCTTAACCCAGTCAATCTGTGGATTGTGTTGAATAAGCCAGGGATGACCTAAAACAATGGGGGTAAAGGGAGACTGAAAAACAAAAAAAGAAATAGTCTCTTGGTGATTGCCGGAAACAGCGAGACTAACCGGACTGGTGACGCGACGAACAGAAGAGAGCTCTCTGCCATCCAGGGCAAAGATAGGGGCAGCCTCAGTCAAGTCGATGAAGGGAATCTTGTGTTCACGAGCCCACTTCTCATCGATAAAATTTCCCTCAGCACCCGAGTCGATGAGGGCAAGACCAGAAGCCGAGAGACCATCCAGACGGAGAACAGCTGGGATCGTGGTACGTGATCTGGGCGACGAGGAGATGACAGACGCGCTCACCAGTACTCCTCTGTCTACTGGCGAGCTCTGGCTTTTAAACTGCAGTTTGAAACAAAGTGACCAGCCGTACCACAGTAAAGGCAGAGACGGTTAATTATGCGCCGCTGACGCTCCTCTGAGGAAATGCGCACACCCCCAACCTGCATGGGCTCAGCATCAGGCTGGGTCTGTACGGGGGCAGTAACAGAAGGACAGGTGTCGCTAGTCATGGAAAAGGGAGAACGAACACGTCGCCTCTGCTCAAAACACTTGTCCAGGCGGATGGCCAGGTCGATGAGCTGATCGAGCTGAGAAGGTGCCCCCCGAGCGTAAATCTCCTCCTTAAGGTCTAAATTCAATCCCTCCAGAAAGCGTGCGATCTGTGCAGGTTCATTCCACTCACTCGTAGTCGCTAGTGTCCGGAACTCTATAGCAAAGTCAGCTACCGACCTTCTACCCTGGCGTAAAACAGCCAGAAGACGAGAAGCCTCACTGCCGAAGACGGACCTATCGAAGACTTTAATCATCTCATCCTTAAAAGACTGATATTTGTGACAGCATGTAGATTTGGTCTCCCAAATGGACGTTCCCCACTCCCGTGCGCGTCCCGTGAGGAGAGAGAACATATGCAATGCGCGCCCGGTCCTCTGCGTACGTCTGAGGCTGAAGAGAAAAGACAATCTCACATTGAATGAGAAAGGCTCTGCATTGAGTTGGCTCACCAGCATAACCGGAAGGATTGTTTATTCGTGGCTCTGGAAGCAGTTGACGGCTCGGAGAGGTGAAAGATTCCTGGTGAAGTAAATAGGGCTGGGTATCGTGACAAAATGTTCGATACCGATACCGATACCGATACCTTGACTTCGATACCGGTTCCTGAACGATACCTTTTTCGATACCAATATTATGTAACCAGTTTTATCAATATAATATTACTTACATTTTTATTTTATTTTTCAGTTGTTGACTTTTTCACACTCATATTTTGAGTATGTAAAAAAGCACCAATGCAAAAGTTTTCTCTGTTTCCTAATAATTTAACAACACGTTTTCTTTACATCAATGAGGTAATTCATTGAAATGCATTACACTATCAACTCCCTGATAATAAATTGAAATGCTTGAAATGCATTACATTATCACCCTGATAATAACAGATCATCACTCAAATAGTAATTTAGAAACATTAATTTATGTAAAGCTGCTTTGAAACGATATGTATTGTAAAAAATGCTACACAAATAAATGTGAATTAAATTAAATATAGGCTACTGGGGGGTGGGATATATGCCTCGCGCACAGCACACGTAAGCTTGCCGCAAAGCACTGGCAACAGAAGCCTAATGATTATGTGACGGTAAACAACAGCAAGGATATATTTTTAATCGTTTATTAATGAACAAGTGTTTAATAAGTCTGCTGGCAGCAAATATGATTATGGCGATGCTGGCTCGTCATTCCTGCAGCAGTGAATGCGCGCGCCTAACGTTATATAGATCAGGGTAATCAAACTATTCATTTCTAATTGTTTTGTTTAAAAGTACACATATTTTGACCGTCTATAAACCTATTTCTCATGAGTGTCGGTTCATCTGTGACGCGCTCCAGTTCCTGCAGTGGACTTTGTACTCTTAACAAGTGTCTGCGCGCTTATCAGATTTACCGTGTTACTGGTCTTGACTCTTGGCGGCAATTATCCTGTCGGAAATATTGCATCGCGTGCTTCTGGTATCGAGTCTGGCACAGGTACACTTTGGATCATTTCCACATATTTTCTATCCATCTAGGTTGGGACGCTTACACGCACGCACACACACTCACGTGCGACGAACTGTCTCTCATGCTGTCTCTGAGCAGCCGCGTAAACTAGTTTTCCGCCACAAGCCTATCATGCTGCGTGCTTATTTTTTCACTGACGTTTACGAGATTAACCACTTAGGTACCGAAATTTGGTATCGAAAAACAAGACATGTTTCGATACTCGGTAGTACCGAGGCAATTCGGTCGGTACCTAAAAAGTACCGAACTTCGGTACCCAGCCCTAGAAGTAAACGAGCAGACAGATCAGACACTTGGGCAGCCAGAGACCTCACAGCCTGATGAGCGGCGGCCAACTCCTCCTCGTGTCTGCCGAGCATGGCTCCCTGGATCTCAACCGCCGTCCGGACGGGCATCCCGTCTGCTGGATCCTTGTCTGGTCGGATCATTCTGTCACGTTAATTAAATGAAGGATCCAAAAGCAGATGGACAGGAATAACAGTCTTTAATGAAATAATAGAAACAAGGCAGTCTGTCGTTAAAGAACACAGAACTGGTGGCGAACTGAAGAGAGAATAAACTCCTGTCTCGATGAGCAGAACAGAACCTCCTTGGCGCAGACTTTAGGAACAGGAGAGGTCTCAGTCGCGGAGAGTGGCCGATGAGAGCCTCTAGCAGCAGCAACAGCAGGGCACGGAAAATACTCTTAGTAGCCAGACTAATACGGACAAATAAGACAAGACTGGGTTAGCACTTAACTTGATCAGAGTGGACGGACGTAGCGTGACATGCAACAATGATCCGACAAAGAGACAGCTAAAACAAACGCCAGATAAAGGGTGAACACTTAGGGAAAAGTAGAAACAGGTGTCAAGGCAAATCAGCGCGAGCGCTAATTGCAAAGACTAACAGGTGCGGAAAGAGAGAGAGTATGAGCGTGAGTGTGTGAGCGAGTGAGTGTGTGTGTGTGTGTGTGTGTGTGTGTGTGTAGAGAGAATAAATAGAAGAAAACCCCTGCTCATAACAGATAGACTTATACACAAGATAAGTTTATCGTATATAAAGTCTTATCATAAATAAGTCTATTTAAGTTAAGATACGTCAAGTTTATTCACTAGATTAGAGCCAGGGGCAAACATCAGAAGCCTGAATGTCATAACTCCGAAAACGTCACATACATTTTTCAAATAGGTGCCATCTTTATAAATAAACCACAGATTTGAGCTTTAAACAACCACATTCTCGCCTGAAACACTCTTAAAGTTGCTTTTCATGACACAATAACAGTAGTGTTTTGATATTATGCGGGCTTTCTCCTCTGCTATTGACGCTTGCTGGTTGGTGCGAGATGCATTCTGGGATACCTGGCTGTCTCAAGTCTGCACAAGTCACCTCTCGATGCATCCTCGGTAAACGGGGCGGATCAAGAACACATCCGGGGATTTGAACTGGACTTGGCTAGATGTGAACTTTGAATTGGAACAGTACTTGGGCAGCGACTGATGACGTTTCACAAGAAGTACAGACAAAAACGCATATTGAGAAATGGTCTGACATTAGCCAGGCTATAAAAATGTATTAATTTTAAACAATGTAGCATGCTAATAATGGTGCATATTTATCTAAGTTATCATTAGAGCGAGAGGACTTGTAAAGTTGCTGCTGCTTACATGTTTCAAGTGGTAATAAAATCTTAGTGGACCAAACCTCTTAGGCAGCCCTATTGATTACTTTATTCAATTTCAGTCCCTAATCTTGTGCTATTGCTCGTAGTTTGATTATTTGTGCTTATTTTATTGCAGGCTGTTTACTTGTTTTTTGTAAAGTTTAGTAACCAAACTCCATCGCACACCTGCATATGATAGGTGCGTCGGATAATAAGACCAGACTAGCTAGCTTTTGAACATTTTGTATACTCCTGATGAAGGTCGTGTGACCGAAACGTTGTGTGTGAATAAACATTAATTTTAAATTGCAAGTAACGATAGTGTGCGGGAGTTCCTTATCTTTTAGTAAAGTTTGAAATCTATCTTTTATATTATATTTATATTGAATTTTATTTGTACATTCCCTGTTTAAATTCTGGCGAGTAAAATAAAAAGTGGCGACCCAAGCTTCAGCTTGTCGAACAGTTCTAACGACATAACATCTAGAAACAACACAGAGATCTGGAAATGCATTTCATGACCTCTTTAACAAAATGCTGCACGCAACAGTTCTACCTTAAAACTCCTAACTATATACCTGTAATATTTCTGAATTGTCTTTATTACAATGCTACTGTTATGACCTGATCGTCATGTAACTCATTGAGTGTTGTCACATCCACAGATAAGACGGTGTGTGTGATAGACAAGAGCAAAGGCTGCAGTCAGTTCTGTAAGCCGGGCTATCAGTCGTACGAGTGCTCGTGTGCTTACGGCTGGAGACTCAAGCAGAAGGAGAAGTGTGAGCCGGCGGGTGAGTCCCTACGCTACCATCACAGCTCATACCTCACACACAACCAATGTTCCCTTTTATTTATTTTTTTTTTGCTGAGCAAAACATTTTTCTATTGGCCACCTGAGCAAAAATGCCTGACCTGTACAGCAGAAACACTATGGTTTCAACATGAATGTGCCATTTCTATTTTATTTGACCCTTGATGTAACTTATTGGTATTAAATCATATTTTCGAAAAACAAGCAGTTAATTAAGAAGTCACTAAATAAAGCACATTTTAGGTTATCTGATATTTTTTCCAGTGCTGTTAACTGTAAAGTCTTTACCAAGAAATACTATGAAAAATAATTTACAAAAGCTTCCGCAGGACAGTTCAATTCTTTACAATAAAAGAATATAGTAAGAAAGAAAAGTAAGCTGTTACACTGAGATGGTTTGGGAAAACCATAAAGTGTTTTTGTACAGTCAATTATTTGTGTACAGGAAGTATTAAACCATAAAAGTTAAATGATTGTTTATTCCTTATAAATTTCCAATAATACGAATTAAACCATGAAAGTTAAATGATTGTTTATTACTTATGAATTTCCAATATTTTCTTTAGCAGGGGGTTTCAAACGTTCTAATGGCAATGAGCCCTAAACAATACCCTTGTAAGATTCTTTATTTAGCCTTATAACATAATAAAATATAGGCCTAATCTAATATAATAATATAATATAATATAAAAAATGAATTGAAGTCTTTTGAAGTGATATAATATATCAGTTTAAATACTTCATTTTTTTTACATATCGTATTATTATAATATGAAAACAAACTGAAGCATTTAAATAGATCTAATAGCTAAATATTTTCTTTAATGATAATCTAACCATGCTTGAACACCCCCCCCCCCCACAAACACACACAAAAACATCTATTTAAATAAATGATGTACTTTGAGTTTGTAATTTTTACTGTTCTGTGTCCATCTTAATCAAACCACTCTTCTTTAAAACATTATGATGTGATTTTATTTCACATGTCTTTGCGTTTCTTGTTGCCTCTTGTATCTCGCATTCCTCACACACAACCACTGACGGGTGAGTCCTTACCGTCACAGCTCATGGCAACCGTGTGTTATCAAGAAATAACAGACCGCATTATATATTAGAGTTCAACCAAGCCATGTAAAAAATATATATGTAGCCAGAGCTAAAGTAAACAACTTTATATAGTTTCAATAAACCATGTTTTATTAGCATTGTGTATTTATTTTTCATTTTTAAAAGCACTGAATAACTGGTCTACTAATGCTCTAATGAGAGGTAGTGGACATGTAGTTGCAAAGTTACTTGGTGTCTAAAGTGGACTATCGAAATAGAGCATAACCAAACACCTGTACCGTGGCGTGAACACAGAATGGAGTGTGTGTATTGGTGATCAGGGTGTGTTCAGTTCCTGCTCACAGCATCTTACACATGATTATCCGGTCTCACATGTGTGAAGAGACGGTGTGACTCCAGACTTCAAAAAGCCATGTACCAGAAATGACAAGCAATACACTCTGGCCTATAAGTAAATGTTCACTTCTCTCTTCAGTGTCGTTCCCGTGTGGGAAGGTGAGCAGCTCAAGCCAGTGGGACAGACGTCAGGCCGCCAACATAAAGTCAGAGTATGAAGGACTCGCATGCGGCCCGGAGGAGTGTCCCTGGCAGGTAAACACACTCACTACACACACTCCTCTACACACTCTCCTCTATACACACTCCTCTACACACACTCCACTATACACACTCCTCTACACACACTCCTCTATACACACTCCTCTACACACACTCCACTATACACACTCCTCTACACACTCCTCTATACACACTACACACTCCTCTACTCACACTCCTCTACACACTCCTCTACACACACTCCTCTACACACACTCCTCTACACACTCCTCTACACACTCCTAATCATCCTCCTCTACACACACTCCTCTACATACACTCCTTTACACACTCCTCTACACACTCCTATTCATCCTCCTCTACATACACTCCTCTACACACTCCTCTACACACACACTCTCTTCTACACACTCCTCGATACACACTCCTCTACACACACTCTCTTCTACTCACTCCTCTATACACACTCCTCTACATGTACTCCTCTACACACACTCCTCTACACGCACTCCTCTATACACACTCCTCTATACACACTCCTCTACACACACTCCTCTATACACACTCATCTACACACACTCCTCTACACACACTCCTCTACACACACTCTCTTCTACACACACTCCTCTACACACTCCTCTAAACACACTCCTCTACACACACTCCTCTACACACACTCCTCTACACAAACTCCACTACACAAACTCCACTATACACACTCCTCTACACACACTCCACTATACACACTCCTCTACACACACTCCTCTACACACACTTCTCTACACACACTCCTCTACACACACTCCACTATACACACTCCTCTACACACTCCTCTATACACACTCCTCTACACGCACTCCTCTACACACACTCCTCTACACACATTCCTCTACACACACTCCTCTACACACACTCCTCTATACACACTCCTCTACACACACTCTGTTCTACACACTCCTATACACACACTCCTCTATACACACTCCTCTACACACACTCCTCTACATACACTCTGTTCTACACACTCCTATAGACATACTCCTCTACACACACTCCTCTACACACACTCCTCTATACACACTCCTCTACACACACTCCTCTACACACTCCTATACACATACTCCTCTACACACACTCTGTTCTACACACTCCTATACACATACCCTCTACACACACTCCTCTACACACACTCCTCTATACACACTCCTCTAAACACACTCCTCTACACACTCTCCTCTACACACTCCTCTACACACACTCCTCTACACAAACTCCACTATACACACTCCTCTACACACACTCCACTATACACACTCCTCTACACACTCCTCTACACACACTCCTCTACACACACTTCTCTACACACACTCCTCTACACACACTCCACTATACACACTCCTCTACACACTCCTCTATACACACTCCTCTACACGCACTCCTCTACACACACTCCTCTACACACATTCCTCTACACACACTCCTCTATACACACTCCTCTACACACACTCTGTTCTACACACTCCTATACACACACTCCTCTATACACACTCCTCTACACACACTCCTCTACATACACTCTGTTCTACACACTCCTATAGACATACTCCTCTACACACACTCCTCTACACACACTCCTCTACACACACTCCTCTATACACACTCCTCTACACACACTCCTCTACACACTCCTATACACATACTCCTCTACACACACTCTGTTCTACACACTCCTATACACATACCCTCTACACACACTCCTCTACACACACTCCTCTACACACACTCCTCTATACACACTCCTCTATACACACTCATCTACACACACTCCTCTACACACACTCTCTTCTACACACACTCCTCTACACACACTCTCTTCTACACACTCCTCTATACACACTCCTCTACACATACTCCTCTACACACACTCCTCTACACACACTCTTCTATACACTCTCCTCTACACACTCTCCTCTACACACAATCCTCTACACACACTCCTCTACACACACTCCTCTACACACTCCTCTACACATACTCCTCTACACACTCCTAATCATCCTCCTCTACACACACTCCTCTACATACACTCCTTTACACACTCCTCTACACACTCCTATTCATCCTCCTCTACACACGCTCCTCTACACACACTACTAATCATCCTCCTCTACACACACTCCTCTACACACACTCCTAATCATCCTCCTCTACTACACACACTCCTCTACACACTCCTATTCATCCTCCTCTATTATTCATACCACAACAGTCAAATCAAGGAATTTATAGGAATTTTATAATCTATCACAGTTAAAAATAAATAAAATGGTCTCTTCATTTCAAATGGACAGCATCATATTTAATTGTGTGCGACAACTTGAGAAAGATATGTTTTATTGGGTTTAATTAAATGAATTAAACATTTAGTGATCTATAGGCATTTCACAGATTTCTATTTACACAACATTTCTATTTACAAAACCATTAGGGCTGCAACTAACGATTATTTCGATAATCGATTAATCGGACGATTATTTTCTCGATGAATAGGACAAACAATTCTATTAATTTTTTTTGTTTATTATAACTAAATAAAACCCTAAATCAGGGTTGTGGCGAGTAGGACGAGGCCGAGGAACGTGAGAGGTGCGTCTCACAGGTGTCGTTTATTATCACTCACGCTACCTGTCTCGCGGCGCTCTCTCACGTCCCTCGGGCTCGTCCTGCTCACCACAAGGGTATTTATGTGTAAAAGTGTACTTTAAAAAGTGCAAAAGCCACACATTGAGTTTTACTAATTTCAATATTTGCATTATTTTTAACGATAATTGCTGATGCCAAAAAGTGCCAATAAAAGTTGACAACCATGATTAATGTAAAACAAAAATGATATCCATCACATTATGTTTTAACAGAATTTTTGTTAAAACAAATTTACACAGACATGTTGTTCAGATGTGACGATATAAACTAAAAACATCTCAAATATATAATTCATTTAATTTTTATTTAAATGATACATTATAAAGATAAATTGATAAAATAAATATAGAAAGACTGAAAACAAGCGTTTGAACGTAGAGCCGCAGTAGATCGCGTTTGAAAAACAATTAAAACTTGAGACAAATGCTATAAAAAGAGAACGAAATAGAGGTAACTTATGCATCAAGCTAACAGGCTTGATTAAAAGGACAGGAAAAATTATAGTGCACAAGCATTCGCTGAAAACCACTGAGAAAACTATTTCACTGCTGCTGCTTTTATGAACTGCCTTTATACTTAGTGCTTCACATTGTTAACACCGTTTTAATTTCACTTATTTCTGCGGCGGCGCCATTTCCATCACTTATGTTGCGAACTGATTGCCCAACCTGATGCACAAGAAAAAATACAGACATCCCAAGTCTCCCAGATGTTTCGGAAGCCTCCCACATGTTGATAGTGGCTCCCTGATGCCCGCAAATTAGCTCAAACTTACGGAGTCAAGATTGTGCATGCGAGACAGAAGATAATGTGCTCCAAACTGTCCGTGTAGACAGTGGCGAGAGAGAGACCTTGCGTGTGTGCCTCATGAAGTGCATGTAAGTCAGAGAGCATCGTAATTGGCCTGTTTCAACCAATCACCAGTAAACAATCCCTGTGATGTAATCAGACCAACTAATCGATAATGACATTCGTTGAGAACGATTTTCATAATCGATTATAATCAATTTTATTGATTAGTTGTTGCAGCCCTAAAAACTATACTGTCAGTACACCATAGTTATACAAATGAACTAGATCTAGGCATTTATATGTGTTCAAAGGGATGGAAACTACGGAGCCCCTAAAGGGACGTGGTGGTGGAAAAAAAATTTAGGATGGAAGAATTTTTTTTTTCAAAACTTTTGCGTTCCCCCGAGAAACTTTGCGTTCCCTCGCAAAGATATTTGCGTTCCCACGCAAAACTTTTGCGTTCCCTCGCAAAGTTATTTGCGTTCCCTCGCAAAGTTATTTGCGTTCCCTCGCAAAACTTTTGCGTTCCCTCGCAAAGATATTTGCGTTCCCATGCAAAAGTTTTGCGTTCCCTCGCAAAGATATTTTCGTTCCCACGCAAAACCTGTTGGCAGCTCGGACAGTCACTGTTTAATGTCCCGCTGCATGTTTTAGAGTTTCGTACGTTAATGGAGCGTTTGTTTGAACTTGGACTCAAAATATAAAGAAATGCGGTCAGTGCTTAACTCAAGCAGTGAAGTTGGCAATATATTCACATGCTATTCGAACTTCCCGGATCAATATTCTTCAGCTAAACGTTGTTAAAACACAGACGACACCTATTTACAATCACAGTAACCTAGACAACGAGCTTACAACCCAATTCTCCTCAAAACGAGCTTTATAATATAATAAATTTGTCTTTAACCGGCCGATTGACAGACAAGTCCGAAAAAGGGACCGTCTGCAAAGTACAACTCCCAAAACCCTTCTGCACGTTTTATATTATTTAACATATTCAGCTTATTATATTATATCTTCACTGTGATACACTGTACTGTCACCAAATTCAGTTCCAATAACTTTACCCTTTTCTAGAAAAAATATTCAGTAACTTCACACTGTTATACAGTGTTGTCATCAAATTCAGTAAGAAAATACATGGCAAAAGCTATGGTTGTTACTATTATGTTAGCTGCGTACAGTGCCAATATAATTTGTGTAAAATAGGCCTACTTATTTTTTTTTATGTGCAATTACTTCCCAAACTAAGTGTTGTTGTACAACCAAGATTAGAGCAGTGATGTGTGAACTAAATTTGGTGTGTTACAGTGAAGTCATTATATATATATATATATATATATATATATATATATATATATGTATATGTATAATATAAAATGCACAGAAGCAGTGCAGTATGACCAGTGGGTTTACCATTGATGTGTAAACTGAATTGGGTTTGTAATATTGAAGTTAATGACTATTTTTACATTTTTGACAATGAGTTGATGCTGTAGTCGTTTTTTGAGTTATTTTGCACATGGTGCCTTCGGACTTGTTGCAGCCAACCGAGATCCATTTAGCCATTTATTAAGCTCGATTTATTAAGATCCATAAGCTCATTTTGTGGAGAATTGGGTTGTAGCTCGTTGTTACTGTGATTGTGTCGTTTGTATTTTAACAACGTTCAGCTGAAGAATTATTGATCCGGGAAGTTCGAATAGCATGTGAATAAATTGCCAACTTCACTGAACTGCTTGAGTTAAGCACTGACCACATTTCTTTATATTTGATTTTGAGTCCAAGTTCAAACACTATAAAACGCTCTATTAACGTACGGAGCTCTGAAACACTGCCAGCGGGACATTAAACAGGAAGTGACTGTCCGAGCTGCCAACAGGTTTTGCTTGGGAACGCAAATATCTTTGCGAGGGAACGCAAAAGTTTTGCCAGGGAACGCAAATAACTTTGCGAGGGAACGCAAAAGTTTTGCGTGGGAACGCAAATATCTTTGCGAGGGAACGCAAAAGTTTTGCGAGGGAACGCAAAGTTTCTCGGGGGAACGCAAAAGTTTTGCGAGGGAACGCAAATATCTTTGCGAGGGAACGCAAAAGTTTTGCGAGGGAACGCAAAGTTTCTCGGGGGAACGCAAAAGTTTTGCGAGGGAACGCAAAGTTTCTCGGGGAAACGCAAAAGTTTTGCGAGGGAACGCAAAAGTTTTGAAAAAAAAATTCTTCCATCCTAAAATTTTTTTCCACCACCACGTCCCTTTAGGGGCTCCGTAGGAAACAGATATTTTTTAAAAAAAAAGCTTTTACAGTGATAACAGCATGAATAACTAATTAAAACAAACGTTTATTAAATGTAAATATGCATGCAGTTCTGGTGTACCACCGCTTTACCTTCAATGTAAAAGACTTAATTTTACGCGCTGCTTTAAACTCACTTGGCAACATGTTCCAGAGTTGAGAGAAAAGGCTCTTTATCACTATAGTATTCACCCATTTTCCGCACGCACACAAAACAATACTCACTGCACGTTTACATGCGGCTGTCACTCATAAGATGTTGTGTGTGTGTGTGTGAAGGCGATGCTGCGTCAGGGGTCGAGTGGTTTCTGCAGTGGGGTCGTGTTCAGGGAGAATCTGGTCCTCACCTCAGCCCAGTGTGTGAGAAAGTACAGCGATTTCCAGGTGGCCGTGGGTGAGTTTACATTCACACACACACAAAGGGAACAGCTACATTAATCCGGATAAATTTGAAAACGGCGTTTCCGTTTATAAATGCTCTCCGTCCACACTGCCGTTTACTGACGTTTTAGTGTGGATGAAAAGCTTTTGGAAAACGGCTGAAACGTTAAATTCTCCATACAGTGCTTGCGTAAACCCTCACTGCGATGATTCAGACAGAAAGGTTAAAACTACAAGAAAATCAAAGCCATAAATCTAAACAAGTTCCAAATTTGAGGTTGATATCACAAATAATGAGTTTTCGGTGAGATGTTGTTCGGCTGCAGTGCCGAACGATTCCACTAGGGGAAACTCGTTTTTGACGATTGACGTTTTTGTGTGTGTTCGCATAGCAAGTTTCATACCAAGTAAAAAATAAAAATCTTATCTGTGTGGGATTTACAAGGTCTTAAAGGTGCTGTATATAACTTTTTTACTCCACTAAAGCATAAAAATGCCATAATATGTTTTCATGTATTAAACATGCTAAGTTCACACACTCGTTTCCTCTGAAAAGCACTTCTACAGTCAGTTATTTTACTGTGAAATGTGCGTTTCCAGGCTGTAATGTGTGTTATTGCATGATTCTGTGTGCGTTGTGCTCGTTCTTGTTGCGTGAGCTCAAACTGGCGACCCGTGGGCGGGTCGTTGAGTCCGAGGAGGCGGGAGAAACCACAATCTCCGATGTTTTGAATTGGAGATACCTATTTCGATGTCCTTCTTGACGACGTATTCTTACAGACTGCCCCTGTAACTCTGCAGGAAAGCGCCTGAGCTCGTTTGAAGCGGGAGAGCAGACGCTCCACGTGAAGCAGGTGCACATCCACCCGCTGTACGCAGAGGGCCAGACGGACAACGACCTGGCCGTGGTGGAGCTGAGGGAGAGGATTGTCTTCAAGAAGCTGGTTCTCCCAGCGTGCCTCCCGGAGCGGGACTTTGCCGACAGCGTGCTCACAGCCGGAGACTACATGGGGGTCGTCACTGGCTGGAAGGACGTCTCCGGGGACGCTGGCTTCGAGGGGAACCTCTGGCTGAACCACCTGTCCTACGACAAGCTGCCGGTCTGCTCCCAGCGCCACTCCGGACAGGTTTGTGTGGGCATATGTCAGGATTTTATGGAGTCGCAGGGTTTCCCATTACACAAATCGTTCTCTTATAATCAGGGTTTGAAATTAACACCCGCCTAATGCAAGTAAAAATAATCTGTGGCGGGAAACGCTGCCAAATCACGAGCCCGTTTGGCGTGTTACTTCGCTGATATGTACTCACTTCGCTGGGGAAGACAAATCTACGCAGATTTGAGTCATGTTAAATTCAGCAGGGTTCTCAAGTCTCAAGCATTGGCCGTGAGACACACGCAATTCAACCAGTTCACACGCTCCCACGCCACACCGTGTATTTCTCACGCTGAAAAGGCAACGCCAACCAAGTTGTCCTGCAATACAAGGCGTAGGCACACAAAGTGAAGTTTCCTGCCGCCAGCACATATCTCTCGGACAGATTGTGTTCGTTAGGCAACATAGTCGTGCGAACACACGGGAGTTGATGGAACATTCAAGGGGAAAGAATGGAAGGGAAGAAAGCTTGTCTAACGTTTTTAGGCTAGAACATTTAATATATAGCCCATCATTATCATTATTATTGATGCAGTCAAAAACGCGACAACTACTTTGCAACCAGGCCAGAAGCTTTGGCTCAGTTTGGCTTGCTTACATTACTTGAAAATATAAGGGGAATGTTAGTGGGTATGGGAAGGAATGGAGATGTATTTCTTCATTTTATTTAAAATTATATATTATAATGTATTAATATTAGGGCTGTCAAACGATTAATCATGATTAATTGCATCTAAAATAAAAGTTTGTGTTTTCATAATATATATGGGTGCACTGTGTATAATTATTGTGTATATATAAATACACACACATGCATCTATATTTAAGAAAAAAAAAAAATATTTATATATAAAATATTTATATATAATATAAATTATATATACTGTATATAAATCTATATACACTATATACATGAAAATATTTCTTAAATATATACATGAATGTGTGTGTATTTATATATATATATATATATATATATATATATATATATATATATATATAAAATAATTATACACAGTGCACCCACATATATTATGTAAACACAAACTTTTATTTTGAATGCGATGATCGCGATTAATCGTTTGACAGCCCAAATTAATATTCTTTATTACGTTAAGGCTACATGTATTAAAGCAGAGTGCTCTGGGTAATATTTTATATCCTGTCAAAACATACATTAATCATTGCCATTGTATTTCTATTTTCAAAGATATCAGGGAAAAAGCAAAAAGATATTTGGCACACACACACACAAACACCTAATATGTCCATTTGTTCACAATGTCCCAGCACACAATAAATATACCATTTTGACTAGGCACATTCAAAATGCAAAAAGATTTGTTTTTCCAAACTGTTTGGAGCAATTTGTTATATTTTTGTAATTTTTGTATATTTTAGAAGTATAACATTAAAGAGTTGGCTATATTTGATGTGATGAATTGCTGTCATTTATGAGATTTACCAATTGTTATAATTTCAATTTGTGCTGGTTAATTATGAACAATGGGTAAATTTGGGGGTGGGGATGGGCGGGGGCAGGGCTCGATTGGGGCTCCTCCCCTAACCGCATGTGATCTCACTCCAAGCTTTTGATAAAACTTGAGAACCCTGTTACAGTGTATTTGCACAGAATCTGCTTATATCTGGTTTACTGGTTGAACGCTACACGGCACACTTCATTCATTTGCTCAAATGTTACCATTTGCTTTGGTAACAATAGCGGAGATTAAAAAACATTTGGTTAACAGAAAAGACATTGTTATTTACCAACATCCTACATGTTTTTGATGTTCTTTGGTACAGTATTGATCTGTCCACCTAAACACATAAATGGTGATGAGGATGAAAGAGGGAGAGAGGAGAAGCTGGATGACAGGATTTAGTTTGAATAAGAAATGAATGTATGAAATACATATATATATACACACGTACAGTAGTTGTGGGTAACGTAGTTTTTTTTTAGTAGAAGTTCTGAATGGCTGGTCACAAAAATGTAGTAGCCAAATTGGCCGGTGAGTGAGCGAGTTAATTTCAAACCCTGCTTATAATCATACATTAGTACATTTGTATATTATCCAAGCCTCATAAAAATGATTCAGTAGTGATGTGAAGGGGGTGAGGGCTTTTCTGAAAAAGGGTGATCTGATATGGGTATGCTGATATGATAAATCACGGAAAAGATCTGCTATTAATGACGTTTGATTTGATAAAACAGTAATGCATTACATCCAACGCAGACAAAACACACCATTCATTAATTACTGTAGTTTATAATGGGAAAACATTTACACATCCTACTTTGATCGACTGTGGCTGTATTTTTATTGCAAAACCCAAAGAAATTACTAATTATTTGAATAATTATTTTGGTAGCAAGGTATATAAATTGAGGAAAGGATAATCATATGGAACAGACAACAACTTGACCATTTTTAACATAAAAAATGATATGAGACATAAACATTGTCATTTTGGGTTCAGTGAATTAGAAGTACTAGAAACGGTTAATAAAGTCTATATGTAAGGGTAAACAATCAGGGATAGATAATATAGACGATAAATTGATTCGAATTGCCATAGATTATGTTGCGGCTCCAATGTGTCGTATATTAAATGCAAAGCCTTACACGACTAACATTTCCAGAAGCAAAACTTATTCCAGTGCCCAAAGATTTAGTGGTCCTAATAGTCGTCCAGGGAGTGTTTGTAAGATCTTAGAGAAGGCAGGATTTGATCAAATACAAGGTTGGACCAAGTAACGTTTTATCGTTTTAAAACGTTGCGCTTTTCTAAGCGTGTAAAGTGGATAACTATAATGTATGGCGGAATACCACAGCAAGTGCTTGGACTTGATCATCACTCCGGAGAGGGAGAGGATTTTTCATGAGTGATGATATTACTACGCCGAGTCGAAGTGCTCCCAAGCACTTGCTGTAGTATTCAGCCATACATTATAGTTATCCACTTTACACGTTTTTTTTTTGTCACCATTCTTGGTCACGTTACTCTACTCGTGTAACTGTATCGAAATAGGGAAAATGTTGAGGTGTTTGGTAGCTTCTCTGCTTTGGATCCTAATGGATTGACGGGGCTAAGTTAAGTGCTATCAAAGTGTCTCGCGCGCCAGAGCATTTAAGTGCACGCACTGAGACAAGAGAGGTATGTGTCAACTCATCCTAGTAAAGGGAGTAACATAGTTTAATATGAAAAACTCATGCACATGCACAGCTCTAGCACAGATGACGGACGACTGGTTCAGGGATTTGGATAGTTAAATGATATGTGGAGCGGTCTCGTTAGATTTCACAGCAGCATTTGATCTTATTGATCATGACCTTCTTCTGGACAAGTTGTAGTGTTATGGATTGAGACCTTCAGCAGTTGCATGGATGGAAAGTTAATTAGTAAATAGATCGCAAAGAGTTTTTTTTTTTTAATGGAAGCTATTCATGATCACTCAATATTTACTAACGATTTGCCTCTCATTTTAAAAAGTGCTAAATTAACAATGTATCCAGGTGATATTACAGCATTATAATCAGCTGAATTGTCTGCCATCTTGAAAGAGGAGTTTGACACTATAGGAAGTGTTTTTTAGAAAACAAACTGATACTTAATTCATCTGTATCAAAGACTATAGTATTTTGGTTCAAAGCATTCTTTAGGTTTTGAACCAGAGCTTAGACTATTCATAAATTAAACACTTATTCAACAAGTGAAGGAAACCTAGTTTTTGGGTATCACCCTTGACAGTACATAGTCTTGGTCTAAACATATTGACAACCCGGTCGATTAAATGGGTAAGGTTTTGTTGGCTGTACTAAGGCGATGCAGAGAACATTTTACATCGGATATAATGAAAATGTTAGGTACCCTTGTCTTTTTACAGCTGGACTATTGCCAGATCATTCTAGCCTGGGTTTGCCCATTCTGCCTTGCTGCAGCACTATTTTATTCGTGCTGCTAGACAGTCTGGATACCATGAACCAAATGTTCCCCTGAAATAGGGAACCAATCACAGAAAGGGGAGGAAGCACAGGCGCATTTGATAGACATTCGTAGCACGCTATAATATGACTCTGGGCATTCGTAAACCACGCCTCAAATACGAGAAAATGAACATGTGGTTTCCAGACCAGGTCTCATTCTCAATGATACGTGGTCTGGCGGTAGGCAGGCTAAGATCATTCGGGCTAATGCCACCAAAAACGGTTCAAGTAAACTCCAGCTAATACAGAACAAGTCTTGCTCTACAATGTCCATATGGAACAAATATTAACAGCATGCATCTGCATCTTAATTGGTTAAGAAGAAAGGGTGACTGGAAGGTTTTACAGTATAAAATCCCATTGGATCGGTACAATCAATTAAAATGCGATTTAGAGCCCTTAAATTATACTTCTTTTTTTGTTGTTGTTTTGTCCAGAACGCTTATTTTATTTCATTTTGATAATATTTTTTTCTGTTATTATGCAATTTTTTGGGAGATTTTTAAATTTTACATACCTTTAAAATAATAGATCAATAAATAATACAAAGTAATAAATGCATACTCATTTTTCACAAGGCAGAATTTCACTTCGCAAAGCAAAAAAATATTTCCTTAAGCGTACAGTAGTTTATAGGAGGATGAAAACATGGGATTCTCTACCATTGTCATTTATTAGAATAACAGAAATTCAATTTTAAAAGGCAGGTAAAGCACACTTAGGGTTATCATATTAATAGGAGGTTATGCACAGCAGTTAGTTGGGTGTGTTATAAATGTTAGACCTGTGTGTTTGTTCAGACATTCATTGATTTTGGACCCTGATTTGTTATTGACAGTATTGTCGTTTGTGTATGTGGTAATAAATAATGTGTGTTTGTATGTGTTATGTGGACCCCTGTGCTCTCCTGCATAGCTAACGGGGATCCACACAAAAAAATAACAAAAAAATATATACAAATATTGTGGATTTAACTCTCAAATTGACCTTCTTATGTTAAAACATATGTTAATGCAACTTTCTCCCTTTAAATACTTTGGTCAGTTCAAGAACAATTTATACAATTTTATATATTTATTTAAAAGAATTAAGAGAGCAGTTTCATGTCTGTGTTTTGTTCAACTGGTCGAGGTTGATTTGGGATTTAAGAAGTGATTAGAAAAAGTGAATACTTTCCAGAGAGACTAAACTAATTACACAGTTTAAGATGTAATTAATCGATAGTAATTAATAATTTAATAAGTAACTGGTACTCGTGACTGACACACTTGCAAGCAGAGAGAATGTGTGTCTCATTTCCTCTCACTTTCAGTACATTCACAGCAATCCATTACATTACACGTTTAAGGTAATCTGACTACTTTTCGATTGCTTTTGTCCTAACTAAGGATAATGTTGTACAATATTGATAAAAAAATAAAATGAGAAAGAAAAAATATTCCGCTCTTTGTATTTAACAACATGACGTGCATTAAATATTACATTTAATATTTAATGAAATTAAATATTCGTAAATTTAATGAAAAGCTATTCATGAAATAAAAAAAATATAAATACAAATAAAAACAAACAAAATAAAATACTTGCCAATTTAAAAGATTAAAAATATAGATATTTATTTGTTTACCTGCATGTCATGTGACCATTAACTGAAATCAGAACAGTGAAATTAATTTTACTATAAAATATTGGGGAGCCCCTGCATTGCATGTAAAAACAAAATGATGTGAATTTGTGCATTTTAATATGTTTGAAAGACAAAAGCCTCCTAGAGACAGTAATTCACATTTAAACGAATCCCACAGACCCGGAAGAGCTTCTGAGTGGATATACGCATAAATGGGTTACGTTAAACAAACATAATTTGTTCATGTAACTTCAACAATGGAATTAAGTCATTTTAAGCGACCCAATTAAACTCTCAGCTGAGTGTTAAATGAAGACTGAAGCAGTGTTAAAGTTAATGAGATAGTTAATTAAGTAAATAATTTAGTGATGATTGAGCATTATTAAAGACACCTGATTAGGGCTGTACAACTTTAGTCGTTTAGTTGACTAATCGGTCTATGCGGTCTTGGGCCCTGTTTACACGAGAACGCTTGCGGGTGAAAACGTAAAAATATTTTCTCGGATGTGCCTTTCGTTTACACAGCGATGGTGTTTTTGAGGCTTAAAAACGCAAAAAGTGAAACAACCCTCCAGAGTGGAAATCTTAAAAACGCTCCACCGCCGTGTACCCGTGTAAACGGTAAAAACGCAAAAGTCTGCTTGACAGTGAAGGTTGTACGCAGGCGCGTGGACTTGAATGGAAAATGAATCATGACCAAAGTATTGTATTTGTGAGGGCTAATTGTGTAACAAAGGACTGACATATACAGTACAGGGGGGTGACGGCGGGAATCCAACTCATTTAAAGTTGTTTTAGTGTATAGATAGACTAAGGCTGAATCCCAATTCACCCCTTGGCCCTACCCCTTGTTTTCGAGTGTACCCCTTGGCCCTTAAAACGGCGTTACAAGGGCCAAGGGGTTGAAATATTCCCCTATGAAATGGAACAACCCTTCATGAACCCGATTCGTCATCTGTCGTCGGCGATGGCTCTGCCGTTACAGAGTTTGTACAGGATTTCTCCATGACAACAACTGACAATCAGCGCTGCTGCTTTTAACTTTGAATAAACATGATGATTATAACATCCCTTCCTTGAAATGTATGTATTTTCTTATTGGAAAGGTAATTTATTATACCATTTCTTAATTTAAACGACTATAGTGTTATTATAAGAGTAAATAAAGTGCGTCATGGAATCATCTAGCGCTAAATTTAAATGTTTAACCGTTTGCGATCCATCTCTCCGGTGATTGCCGATGCATTCCGTGAACTTTTCACTTAGCCCTCCGTTTGGAGTGTGCCTCTGAAAAATCTCCGTTTTAAGGGCTATGTAGCCCTACCCCTTCGCCCTACCCCTCGATCTCAACAAGAATCGGGACACCCTACCCCTAAACGGAGGGGTAGGGCTAAGGGGTAGGGCCAAGGGGTGAATTGGGATTGAGCCTAACTAGTTTTACTTTGCCTCTAGGTCACCAATAAGATGGCCTGTACACTGCCTCGGGCTAAAGCGGATTGTGTGTTTGGATCCGGCAGTCCTGTGGTCACACTGTACCGGGAGGTGTTCTTCCTCACCGGCATCATCAGTCGGCCCTCGGGAGCCGACTGCAGGAACGGATACGTCCTGCAGAAAGTGTCCCGCTTCCTGCCATGGCTCAACTCCTTCATGACGGCCTAACCAGAGAGTAACCATGCTTCACCCGGGTTCATATTACCAGTGTTCACACTTACAGATGTAACGGTAGCACTTTATTTTAGAGTGTCCGTGTTACATATATGTACTTATCATAGTAATAACAGTAAATTATGCATAATTACATGCAACCAAATCCTAATCCTAACCAGTAAGTACATGTAAATTAATATTACTCAGTTCTTCACCCTCATCCTTCCCTCGCGTCCTGTAACACACATCTTTCACTCGCGGGTCAAAATGACCCGAAGACCTTAAATTAGACTTTTTTTCTTATTATTTTATTTCATTTTGATATGTTATTATGCCATTTTTTGGGAATTTTTTATCTTGTTTACCTTTAAATGACAAGATTTGATCTATAAATAATAAATACAAAGTAATTTAGTAATTTAAGCACATTCCTCACATTCTTTCAACTTTCAAATTCAAAATAACACAATTTAATGGATAACCGTTTTAATTCAGTTCAAAATATCATGCCACTAGACAAGAGCTGTTCCTCTGGGTCCTAAAGTCAGTTTCTCTTCAGAAAAGTGCATTGAGATACACATGTGGTAGAGATGCGTGGTTGGCGGTTACAGCCGCGGATAAGCCGCAGATCGGGCAGATGACTCGATGAAAATAATGTTTTAATTCAATTCGGGCGGGTGGCGGGCGGTTGAACCAATCAAATGAAAAATATATGTATACATTGTTAAATATTATTATCTGACTATACCTACATCAAAAAAAAAAAGAAATCAAGCACACTTTGAAATAGTCAAATTTTCATCAGGCAGCTCGTCGAGTCTATGCAGAGACTGCTTGTTATTATCAGAGATGGCAATGCCGGCCAATTATTTTAATCAATTTTCACTGACTGTTGTTTCTTTTCGCATAGATTATAAGCACTGTCTGATAAGTGATATCAATAAAGGTTCATCTGTGTCGCAGAATTGGTGTTGTTTCCGATTTCCGTTTCGACAATTACAAATGTGAACGTGCACTGTTGTGCGGTGGAATTTCATCGAATTTCAGAATGAATAGAGTCGGCATTTCTTTAATATCGAGGCTCTATAGTCAAATGTCAAATCTATGTCAAAAATTTATGCCAGTTTTTTAAACATTGTTTGAAGCTAAATGTGACAAATTGTTGCTGTTATTTTTAACGTGAACCACTTTACAAATGGTGCCCCATACCGTTTATAGCAGCGTTGGTCAAAAACGTTGGTGCGGACGGATGATGAGTTTTGTGATGCGGTTGCGGATGAAATAATAGCCCATCCGCGCATCTCTAACATGTAGACATTATTAAATCATTTTTGGTAAAGTTTTAAGCATTTTTAGTTTGATTTTTGAGCATTTTTAGGTTTTTCTCTGTGTACTGAAGCATTCCTCACATTCCAGTCATTCCTATGGGGTCAAATTGACCAGCGAGGGAAGGATTTGTTACTTTTTAACCACAAACCTCGAATCCATGAAAAAAGATGTGTATTCGTGGTTCAAGTGCAACAAAAGCCATGGGGTCTTGGACCTATTTGATGAACACAAATAAAGAAAGAAAAAAATGTGCTTGTCAAAATGACCTTTGTTAAATATATAATTACACTGTCTGTAACAATGACACCTTTAAAAAGTGTAACCCAATGTACTTGTTATAATGTATATTTATGTAGTAATTACAATAATTGGGTAAAAACTAGGTACTAACCCTCAACCAATCGCTAAACCCAATCTTAACCCATGTAGTTAGTTTATATTATTCAGTGCTTTCTTGCTAAGTACACTATAAAATAAAGTTCAACCCATTTAACTGATGGTGTGCTCAGCCATTCAGCAAATGATGAAGTACAGAAGAATGTGTCAGAAGTGTGTGCAGGTCCTGAACTTCTGTTTTATTAGCAGAGGCAGACACTTTTTTTTATTAGCAGAGGCAGACACACGTTTCTTTGAAATAACATGCAATGATACATATTTCTCAATAACACAATGAATGTGTATGAATGAATGGGTCATTTTAATTAGTTCATTTTAATTTTATTAACATAGTTTTTTTAACCAAAACACTCAATTAGCAATATACGACCATTGCATAACTACGAGCATGAACAGTGCAGATGGGATAAATGAGGAGCTGATATGTAATACTGATACTTTTCTTTTTTAAGCTTGACTTTGGGTCAGCCATTCAGAAATATGTAAATGAGTGATGTTGAGGATCCTTGACTGCTTTTTATCATATAAATACTACTGTGATTATTTGGATAAGTGATTCTTCCCCATAAATATAATAATAATAAAGTGAGAGATAAAAACTGAAGTCTGGTAGAGCTGCACGATTCTGAACGGAAGACTAAACAAAATCACTAGATGTTCTGACAGTGTTGCTGTAGTCGATTTAAAGATGTTTAGTTAAAAATGTCTATTTAACATTTAATTTGGATGAATGAATGATTATTTTCCTTTGTGTAGCACCTGTAAACTGTTTGTGTCTTAAGGATTGTCCCACAGGTGAATGTGCAATTTCTGAAGCATGACAAACCTTTCCAATAAAGATCTGTAAAGCTTATTGTAATTTACTCAATTGTCTTTGAAATAAACTATCCTGAGAAAGGGACCTATCCTTTTTTGTTGTTGTTTAGTTAATGTGTTAGGTGAGTTGTGATGTTAAAGCATTTAAAACCCCAGAGGTTTCTAAACTCTGATTTACAGTCAGTGGCCTATATATATATAGGCAGCAAAGATTATTAAGACACGAAAGATGTGTTTGTTTAATTCAAAGTCTTTACGGTTCCCTTTTGAAAGGGAACTCGCACTGCATCGATGATGGTATTGGGGAACCCCCTCCATGTAAACCGTTGTCTGAAAAACTATCCAATCACGACAATCGAATTTGATCGGTATAAAGTATAAAAGGGCCACCTAGAGATCATGTGATCCTTTTCATCTTTAGGGACTGTCTTGTCTGATTTTCAATCACCTGAAAAAGGTAAGAACATTTATGGCAAGTGACAAGCATTTCAGGAAGTGTGTGGATCCTTGTCTTAGGTTTCTGACACCTGATGACACAACTTGTGCGTTTATTGTACAAGCGAAGAGCACGCATGATCAGCTATTGAGAGACCTGGGGTCTCATTTATAAAGCGTTCGTACGCACAAAACAGGGCTGGAAACGTACGTACGCCAGTTTCCACGCAAAGGTTGTGATCTATAAAAAACAAACTTGACGGGAGAAAGTGCGCACCAATAAGCAAACTTTGAGCCGTGCGTACGCACATTCTGGAGACAAAGGGAATTGGCGACACCGATGGTGAGGTGTAGTTAAATGTCTTTTTGGTCACTTTTAGACCGAAAATCTAAAGAAAATTATAGCCTATCTACACAGCAAAATTCCCAGTGTTAAATTAACAAATAGCCTACAAATAAAATTTCACTCACCAAGCGAATCACTTGAAGCCAATATCCATCCCTTCTTAAGTGTCTGCGCCAGCACGCGCACTGGGCTGTTTAGTGAAACTGACGCGCATAATCTGCATAAGACGCTGCAGATGAACCGTATATCTTCATGAGTAAGCTAATAAATACAGTGCACGTTCTCAATAACAGTTTAAATAAATGAAATAATGATTTAAACTATGTTTTACTTTTGATATAAACATTTAGATTACATATGCCATTCTCATTAATGGAGTTAAACATTTAAACTACATGAAATCATTACTGAGAAGTTACAATATATATATATATATATATATATATATATATATATATATATTCAATAAATACAAATATATATTTGTTGTGGATGCAATGCTTTTGAACACTTTCCCTCTGGCATGCAGTGTTTTAATGTTTTATCAGATAATTGCTAATCATGATAATAGCAGATTGTCTGAGAAAATAATTCCATGCAAATAATGCACAACCATGTCTTTCCATTAAAAATATAAATTCATTAAAAATACTATTTGGCCAGTGGAAAAGATTGAGAAGATCTTTCTCTGAGATGTATTTGACAATATTTGATTTATACATTCAAAAACAAGGCAAGGATATAGGCAACGAAAAAAATAAAATAATTTATTGTGACACGGCACATCTGTATTTCATATTTTCCTAACGTCTTGTACGTTAACATGGTATCACGTGGATGAATAATCACATGCAAATGATATGTAGATGAGGATATGCATATTTAAACTAGCCGTTGTAAGCTCCATATATGGATATTTCGGGGAGGAGACGCATGTGCGCACAATCTTCGGCTGACTGGGATTTATAAAGTGAATTCTGCGCAGGTTCTGGCGTACGCACGGTTTTATAAATCTGAATATTTTTTGGCGTACGCCATTTTTGGCTTTCGGGCGCACGTACACTTTTAGTAAGGATCCTACGCACAGTTTTATAAATGAGACCCCTGGTTGTGCAGAAAGAGGGACAGGCGTCTGGGGCCAGTGGGTTGGGTCCCGCTCGTGCTGAGGCACTGCGGACAGACGGATCATGGGTTTCCTAGATGGAGCTCGCTAATGAGTTTGAGAGAAGTGTTTCTCTCTCACGCCCATCAGAAGCTCCTGAGGGTGTGCTGCTGGGTGGTTGCTAGGCGGTTGCTAGGGTGCTTTGGGTGATTGCTATGGTGTTTTAAGGTATTTTGGGTGTTTGCTATGGTGTTGCTAGGGTGTTCTTAGAGGCTTATAGCTTGGGTCATAGGGAATAATGTCATTGCCTGTGTGTGACCCAAAGCAGGAGTGTGTTCTTGATGTTTCAGTTTGAAACGGCCAGTTCTGATGTTCAGACTGACAAAAAGTCTAGTGGCACTGGAGAGCACTTTCAGATGGGCAGAGCAAGGCCCAGTAGCAGTGTCCAGCATGACAGAGATAACCTGCATGCATATTTAGCTCAGTGAGGATGCACAAATGAATTAACAGCTGCATGCATTTTGGGAGCTTGAGTCCCTGGGCATCACAAGTTAGAAGTCTGAGAGCCCAGAGGATGTGGAAGCGCTGCAGCGGTTTGAAGAAACCTCCATCTTCAAAAATGGGCATCAATCAAGTGGAGTTACCATGGCGACAACATCATCCTCCACTTCAAGACAATTACCGCATCGCAAAAAAGAGACTTGAGAGTTTGACAAGGAAACTAAGCAAGGCTGTCGCACTCTACAGCAGGTACAATGAAGTTGTGGAGGACTACTTAAAACAAGGAATGGCTGAGGATGTGCCAAGGGAGCATGCATCATCACAAGGCAGTCAGACATACTACTTACCTCATCACGCGGTATTGAGAGAGGATAAGGTGACAACGAAACTGCGGGTTGTGTTTGATGCGTCCTCACATGAAGATAGAAGTCCCTCAGTAAATGACTGTCTTTTAACAGGTCCCAATCTGAATCCAGATCTAATGAGTATTTTGATCAAATTTAGACTGCATAAAATTGCATATACTGTATGGCAGATATCAAGAAAGCATTTTTGCAGATTTCACTCTCAGAAAGAGATCAGGATGCTGTAAGATTTCTGTGGTTTACAGGACCACCAACAGAGGAGACGGATGTGACACTGCGCATGCTCAGAATGACGAGAGTGGTGTTTGGAGCTTCATCAAGCCCATTCTTACTCACAGCCACCATTAGGAAGCATTTAAGATGGTATCCTCAACTCCTCACTCAACGTCGATGATTTTATTTCAAGTGAAAATGAGGTGACAGAGGCACATTCAGTGACAATGACAGCCAGGAACATTATGTCTACTGCAGGCATGGAGCTATGTAAATGAACGACAAACTCTCCTGAGCTCAAAGAAAAATGGCAGGAAAGCTTGATGGATTGTGCTGAGCAACCAGAATCACATGGGTCTGTGCTGAAAGTGCTGGGTATGGTTGTCACGACACACTGGACAGAAGATCCAATTTTGCAGCAGTTTATTAAGGTTAAGGGTAATCCAAATCCGTAGTCAACCAGGCAAGGGTCAAAGTCCATATAATCAATTCAAAATACAAAACAAGAAACAGACTAGAAAGACAGACCTCAGACGTGGTGTGACATATAACAATGACTCCGTAATATACACTGACACAAACAGGGAATAAATACTCACAGATCTAACAAGACTAACAAGGAACAGCTGGGGCAATGATTACGGGGAACAGCTGAGTGATATGAACAGTGAAAAGTGATTTTTAGTCAATGTGAAGGACACAGTGAAATAATGGACCTCTTGTGACACCAGGGTAACACAACCCAGACACTGTGACATAACCCCCTCTCTACGGAGCGGCTACCAGACGTCGGGGGGGTACGGGATGGACAGACCGGGGGGGATGGGAGGGACAGACCGGGGGGATGGGAGGGACAGACCAGGGCGAAAAGGAGAGTCCATCGGGCGACCAGGGCGAAACGGAGAGTCCATCGGGCGGCCAGGGCGATGAAGACCCCTCGGGTGGCCAGGGCGGTGAAGACCCTTCTGGTGGGCAGGGCGGAGCAGACCCCTCGGGCGGCCAGGGCGGAGCAGACCCCTCGGGTGGCCAGGGCGGTGCAGACCCCTCGGGCGACCAGGGCGGTGATGCCCTCACAGGACCAGACACCTGACAATCTCTCACTGGGCAGACGTGATGTGAACAATCTCTCGCCTGAACAGTCTCTGACTCTCCTTCTCCGGACCCCTGGACTCGGGACTTAGAGCTGGTCTCAGATATGTCTACAGAGAACTTCCGGCTAGCGTTGAAAAGATTCATCTCAAGAAGAGGACTATGCAAGGTGATTTATTAAGATAACACCAAGACGTTCAAGAGAGCTGACCAAGATTTGAAGGAGGTCTGGAAAGGCATAAAGGATCCACAGGTACGGGAGTTCTTCTCAGAGAAGGGCGGTTCATCACTGAAAGAGCAGCCTGGTGGGGCGGATTCTGGGAGCGACTGGTAAGGTCAGTCAAATATTATTCTCAGAAAGGTGCTAGGCTGAGCTAAACTCAATTTTGAAGAAATGTGCACCTTTCTGACTGAAGCTGAAGCCATAATAAACTCGAGGCCGTTCAATTATGTGCACGATGATGTAGACGAGCCAGAACCACTAACACCTGCTCATTTCTGACAAGACAAAGCTGGAAGCTAGGAAGAATTGAGGAATTGTTTCCAGGTCGCAATGGCCTTGTGAGGTCATGTGCAGTTCGCACAAGTTCAGGGACTGTTCTGCGGAGACCCATCCAGCTTCTGTACCCTTTGGAAATTATATAAACTGTAGTTTATGGGGGGAGGATGTTGAGAATTTATAAGTTAGAAGACTATTTAAAAGAATAGTTTTGAAGTTAAGATTAATAAGTTACCATTTTGATACCCAACACTAAGATTAACAGTTCATGTTATCAGATATATGTGGTTAAAAAACATTCTGCTTAATTTGATTTGCGAATTGACTTCACTACCCACTAGGCATTGAGCAATGGGGGTGGACACGTGATCCACGTGAATGTTTATGTTGGACTTTTAGGGCAACCGCCATCTGGTGAACAATAGAGAGCCTAAGTCCCGCCCCTTCGCTTCCGGCTCATGGGACCTTATTTCGGAAAAAATATGAATGGTAGTCAATGGCGAGAGACAACTTATCTTTTTATTCCATCTGAACTGTGCCCTCAATTACACATATGATGTTTGTCAATTCAAAAGATGATTCTCAAAGTCAAAAACGTCGCAGTTTGTCATACAACAGAAGAGTAACATTTAGTTTAATGTGAAAATCGCTCTGTGAACTACATCTCCCGGTGTAATGACTCACGGAACACAGAGGAATCCATTTGCAGCTTTTATTAAACAATGTCGTACAGGCAGGGTCAAAACCGGGGCAGACAGAGCAATGCAGGTAAAGCGATAGGGAAATCCAGAGAACAGGCAGAGTTCGGGGCAGGCAGCAATAATCACAGTCCAGAGACAGTCCAAGATCAGGCCAGGCAGATATCACTCGAAGAATAGTCAAACAGTCCAAAGTCAAAACCAGGAAACCAGAAACAGGGAATAAACGCTCAGAAATGATCACCGGGGCAAATCAAGACTTCGCACTGGTGTGGTGTGTGGACGTGGCTTTTATGTGTGTGTGTTAATGGCGTGCAGGTGTGTGACGCAATCAGTCCCAGGTACGAGGCATGATGGGAATTTGAGTTTAACGCCAATGATCAATACTCGGGTGAAGGCTCCCTCTGGTGGCGGAGAGGAGACGGAACGGGAGCTTCCACTGTAACAGAGCCCCCCCCCCTGCGAGCGGCTCCTGACGCGAGGAGGCAATTGACGTCGGGGTCTCCTACGAGGTCTCCCACGAGGTCTGGGGGCCGGTTTCTCCGGGTGTGTCCTATGAAACTCTTCCGTGAGAGTGGGATCCAGGATATCACTCGCATTGACCCAGGACTGTTCCTCCGGACCGTAACCCTCCCAATCGACCAGATACTGGAGAACGTTACCCCGACGTCTGGAGTCAAGCAACTGGTGCACACGGTACGCCTCCTCGCCGTCGACCAGGATGGGTGGAGGACTCTGAGAAGTGGGTCCCTCATCCGCTTCTCCTCTCGGACCACCAGCGGGTTTCAGCAGAGACACATGAAAAGTAGGAGAGATACGGTAATTAGCGGGCAGGTCTAAACGGAAAGATACTGGAGAAAGTTGCTTAGTAATTTGGAAGGGACCAACATACCTGGGACTGAGTTTGCGACATGGAAGTCTGAGTCGAAGATCTCTGGTGGATAGCCAAACCCATTGACCGATCTGGTATTCTGGAGCGGGGCGTCGATGACGATTGGCCTGCTGTTCTTGACGTCTTACGGCGTGTCTTAGGTGTGTGTGTGCCTGATCCCAGACCTCCTCGCTCTTGTGTAGCCATTCTGTGACCGATGGGAGTTCTGTGGGTTCGCCCGACCAGGGGAAGAGAGGAGGTTGAAAACCAAGAATGCATTTAAACGGAGTGATGCCAGTGGATGGTTTGACCAGGGAGTTTTGGGCGTACTCGGCCCAGAACAAATATCTGCTCCATTCATGTTGATGTTGCTGACAGTAGGTACGCAGGAAGCGGATAACATCTTGGTTAAGACGCTCAGTTTGTCCGTTGGACTGTGGATGGTAACCGGAGGTGAGACTGATATTCACGTTAAGACTTTTGAAGAATGCAGTCCATACTCGCGACGTAAACTGTGGTCCCCTGTCGGACACGATGTCTTCAGGTAATCCATAGAATCTGAACACATGGTTACAAAGTAGTTCGGCAGTTTCGAAGGCAGAGGGGAGCTTAGTGAGGGGAATTAGGCGACAGGCTTTAGAAAAGCGATCCACTATGGTGAAGATGGTGGTGTAACCTTGGGAATTAGGGAGATCTGTGATGAAATCGACTGCAATGTGAGACCATGGGCGTTGAGGAGTGGGTAGTGGACAAAGTAAACCAGCGGGTAGTTTTCGGGGTGTTTTCGAGGTCTGACAGTGGGTACAGTTCTGGATGTGACGGATGGTATCGATGGAGAGCGTGGGCCACCAGAATCGGTTTTGGAGTAATTGGACTGTTGCATTAATACCAGGGTGACCAGAGCTGGGGTTAGAGTGGACTTGATCGATGAGGCGTGAACGGAGTGTTTCAGGTACAAATAAGAGGTCGGCTGGGCATTCGGCTGGAACGGGTGATTGTAGGTTGGTTTGCTGGATCTCGGTCATGATGTCCCATTGGACAGGGGCCACTAACAGCTTGTCGTCCAGTATGTTTCCGGGGTTGAGATTCTGGGTGACTTCTTCAGTTTGTCGGGATAGAGCATCAGCTTTGGTGTTTTTGGTACCAGGACGATATGTGACGGTGAAATTAAATCTGGTGAAGAACAGGGCCCATCTGGCTTGGCGTGGATTAAGGCGTTTCGCAGATCTGAGATATTCCAGGTTCTTGTGGTCAGTGAGAATGATGAATGGCTCTGTTGCTCCCTCTAGCCAGTGTCGCCACTCCTCCAAAGCCAACTTCATGGCTAGTAATTCGCGATTTCCCACATCGTAGTTACGTTCTGCAGGTGATAGTTTGCGAGAAAAGAAAGCACAGGGGAACATTTTGGCTGGATCTCCCTGACGCTGTGATAGTATGGCCCCTACCCCTGTATTTGAAGCATCAACTTCCACAATGAATTGTCGTTCAGGATCCGGATGATGTAAGATGGGTGCAGTAGTAAATCGTGTCTTCAGTTCTTGGAAGGCATGCTGTGCTTCGGGGTTCCATGAAAGACGATGGCTGTGACGTTTGGTGAGAGCAGTCAATGGCGCGGCGATGAGGCTGAAGTTACGGATGAATCTCCGGTAGAAATTGGCAAAGCCCAGGAATCTCTGCAGTTCTTTTACGGTTTGTGGTAATGGCCAGTCGACTACCCCCTTTACCTTTCTCTCATCCATGGCAACGCCCTCTGGACTGATGATGTAACCCAAGAAGGAGATGCTTGTTTGATGGAATTCACATTTCTCCCTCTTTGCGTACAGATGAAACTGGATCAGGCGCTGTAGGACTGTACGAACATGTTGAATGTGTTCTTCGAGTGAATTAGAGTAAATCAGGATGTCGTCAATGTACACAATTACCCATTTGTCCAACATATCACGAAACACGTCATTCATGAAGGCCTGGAAGACAGAAGGACTGTTGGACAAGCCGAAAGGCATGACAAGATACTCATAGTGCCCACTAGTGGTGGAAAAGGCAGTTTTCCACTCATCACCCTCTCGTATGCGGATTAAGTTGTAAGCATTGCGTAGATCGAGCTTGGTATAGTATCTGGCCTGACGGAGTTGTTCCAGTGCAGCTGGAACCAGAGGTAAAGGATAGCGATATTTTATGGTTATATCATTTAAGCCTCGATAATCAATGCAGGGTCGAAGTCCTCCATCCTTCTTTTTCACGAAGAAGAATCCGGCGGATGCTGGTGAGGTTGAAGGACGAATGAAGCCTTTAGCGAGTTCTTCCTCAATGTACTGTTTCATAGCGTCAGATTCAGGCTTTGACAGGGGAAAAATTCTTCCTTTAGGAGGCGTGGTACCAGGGATTAGTTCTATAGCGCAGTCCGTGGATCGATGTTCGGGGAGTTGTGCGGCTTTCTCTTTGCTGAAGGCTTCAGTCAAATCCGCATAGACAGACGGGAGATCCTCCCGCTCAGGCTCTGGAGCAATGGACTCTGGTTTGGAACTGCTTACTCGAGTGACTCTGGACAGACAATGATTGTTACAAGCCTCACCCCAACGAATGATCTGGCCCTCCTTCCAGGAGATGTGTGGGTTATGAGTCTGTAACCAGGGGTGTCCCAGAATGATATTGTGATGCAACGAGTGGATGACATAAAACTGGATGTTCTCAGAGTGAAGAGACCCTATGTGCAAACGAATCATCTCTGTGATATGTTGAATCTTGCCCGCTCCGATGGGGTGCCCATCTAGCGCCTCCACTGTCAGGGACGAAGGACACGGCTTGAGTTGAATATTGTGTTGTTTGGCAAAAGCCTGTGAAATAAAGTTCCCTGCGGCTCCAGAGTCGATGAGAGCAGATGTGTCAACGGGTTGATCTTGGACAGTTAATCGAACTGGGAGTGAGAAACTGGTGATGGGAGGTTTGGAAAGGACTGGTAGACTCCCCGAGGTGTTGCGGTTGGTGGGTCGAACGGAACAGTCGATCTTCATGTGTCCAGATTGACCGCAATACATGCACAAGCGGTGTTGAACTCGACGCTCACGTTCCTCTGGGGTGATGTGAGTAGCCCCTAGCTGCATGGGTTCCGGATGACTGGCCACTGCGAAGGGGGGCTGGACTGGTAGCCTGGGTTTACGTCTGGATCGCAGGAGATTATCGACTTGAATGGCCAGGGCGATGTATTCGTTCAAGTTCTTTCCTTCATCACGACAGGCCAGCTCAGACTGAAGCTCATTAGTAAGTCCCCTTCTGAACAGTGTCTTTAAAGTGTCTTCTACCCAGTTGGTTTGTGCCGCCAGCGTGCGAAACGTGAGAGCATAATCAGCGGCGGTTTCTTTTCCTTGAGTGAGTGTTAACAGCTGATCGCCTGCATTACCCTTCTCAGTCGAATGTTCAAATACTTGACGAAACTGCTGCGTGAACTCTTGAAATGTGGAAAAGGTATTGCCCTCCGGTTTCCAGATTGCCGTAGCCCAGTCTAATGCTCTGCCGGTTAGCAATGAACAAACAAAGGCAATGCGGCTCTCATGACTGGCGTATAACGTGGGTTGTTGTTCAACGAAGAGTGTACATTGAAGCAGGAACCCCTTGCATTTCGTTGGCGTACCATCAAATTTATCAGGGAAAGCGAGTCTTGGGTTTACTGTTGTACTCACAGTAGTTGGGGGAGCACTCGGTGGTGGTGGTGCAACAGGTGTGCTTGGTACCGTCCCGACAGCGGTGCGAAGCTCCTGTATCCCCTGTACTAGCTGCTCAGTGAGGGTAGTCAGGTGGCAGAGCTGTTGATGGTGTAAATCCAACCGGGACGCTTGGGAGGTAAGCTCGGTGGTCAGTTGCATGACGGCTGCTGGATTTGTTGACGGCGAAGTCTTCTGTAATGACTCACGGAACACAGAGGAATCCATTTGCAGCTTTTATTAAACAATGTCGTACAGGCAGGGTCAAAACCGGGGCAGACAGAGCAATGCAGGTAAAGCGATAGGGAAATCCAGAGAACAGGCAGAGTTCGGGGCAGGCAGCAATAATCACAGTCCAGAGACAGTCCAAGATCAGGCCAGGCAGATATCACTCGAAGAATAGTCAAACAGTCCAAAGTCAAAACCAGGAAACCAGAAACAGGGAATAAACGCTCAGAAATGATCACCGGGGCAAATCAAGACTTCGCACTGGTGTGGTGTGTGGACGTGGCTTTTATGTGTGTGTGTTAATGGCGTGCAGGTGTGTGACGCAATCAGTCCCAGGTACGAGGCATGATGGGAATTTGAGTTTAACGCCAATGATCAATACTCGGGTGAAGGCTCCCTCTGGTGGCGGAGAGGAGACGGAACGGGAGCTTCCACTGTAACACCCGGGAAGAGAAACGAGATCCGCTGCTCGTGTGTGTGCAGTCTGGTACAAAACACTCAGGTAGGACGGCGTAACGTTACGATTATAACGTAAGACTGTAGAAACAATGACAGACAGCCTCAGTAAAGTTATATTCATTAATTGAGAGGAAATGTGCGCCTTTGGGGTTTGTAGTCTTTGTAATTACGTATTTTCACAGTCTTATACCTCAACGGTTTTACATCAAACTGCGACTTTCTTTACTTTAAAATGTATCTTTTAAATTGACAAACATGTGTGTAATTCAGGGCACAATTCAAACGAGATCAAAATATTTGTTGTCTCTTGCCATTGACTACCATTCAATATTTTTCCGAAGTAAGGTCCCATGGTGGTCGACCGGAAGGGGAGGGACTTAGGCTCTCTATTGCTGAACAAGCTCGCTGGATTTAGGGCCCGAGCACCCAACGGTGCGAGGCCCTCTTGAAACTGTTAGGGTTATTATTTTTTAGGGCCCGAGCATCCAACGGTGCGAGGCCCTCTTGAAACTGTTAGGGTTATTATTATTAGGGCCCGAGCACCCAACGGTGCGAGGCCCTCTTGCACCGATTTGGGACGATTTACACACTCCGTACTTTAACTAACTCCTCCTAGGGATTTAGTCAGATCGACTTCAAATTTCTTCTGTGCCTTCTAAAGGCATTGGCGATGTAAAGTTGTGCTATCTGCGCGTTTTCGTCGATGGGCGTGTCCGTGGCATCGAAGATTCGCCATGAAACAGGAAGTTGTAGTAACTTGGCTGTAAATGCCCAGATCTGCACGAAATTTTACACATTTGACAAGAGTCCCGCCCTGAACAAATCTACATGCCCACATTCACCCACATTCATAGCGCCACCTGCTGGCAACAGGAAGTGATATTTAACGAAGCAGCCCCGGCCGCATGTTTGACCGACATGTACGAAATCTCTGTGGTACATCTACCATGTCCAGACGCACAAAAAAGTCTCTTGGAGCGATGCCCTAAACTCAACAGGAAGTCCGCCATTTCTAATTTTAACGCCATTTTTGGATGATTTACTCATTACATACTTTAACTAACTCCTCCTAGGGATTTAGTCGGATCGACTTCAAATTACTGCTGTGCCTTCTAAAGGCATGGACGATGTAAAGTTGTGCTATCTGCGCGTTTTCGTCAATGGGCGTGTCCGTGGCGTCGATGATTCGCCATGAAACAGGAAGTTGTACTAACTTGGCTGTAAATGCCCAGATCTGGACGAAATTTTACACATTTGACAAGAGTCCCGCCCTGAACAAATCTACATACCGACATTCACCCACAGTCATAGCGCCACCTGCTGGCAACAGGAAGTGACCTTTAATGAAGCAGTGTAGCAAATTCACAGCCGCACTGGCTGAGCTCCAGAAAATGCAATGCGGCCGCCTCAAACCCCAACGTGCAACAGGTGCGAGGGCCCGCCCATTGCTGCTTGTTTATTTTGTTTTCTTTTATTAAACATCTAAATCGAAGCGTCTCACTTTGTTATTCCCAGTTGAGAAGACGATAAATGTGTAACATGTGAAAAGGTGCATAATACGGGACCTTTAAAATACAGGATCTTGTGTTTGCAAACTCTCTTCCTTCTTCTTCGGGTGGCTTCATCATGTAACGCCTCTTCTTCGTTATCTCCTCTCTGGGGATCTTTTGTTTCTTTGTTGCTGCGTTCGACACTATAGATCATAAAATACTCTTGGATCGACTACAAAACTACACTGGTGTTCAAGGACAGGCATTAAGCTGGCTCAGATCGTACTTATCGGACCGTTATCATTTTGTCTGTTTAAACGGGGAAAAATCAAAGATAACGTCAGTAGACTATGGAGTACCGCAAGGATCGGTTTTAGGCCCACTGCTATTCTCAATATATATGCTGCCACTTGGTAATATTATAAGAAAACATGGAATTAATTTCCACTGTTATGCTGACGACACTCCATTATATATATCATCACGACCAGACGAAAACACTAACTCATCTAAATTGACAGAGTGTCTCAAAGATATAAAATGCTGGATGATGCGTAATAATTTCCTGCTATTAAATTCAGATAAAACGAAGGTATTACTTATTGGTCCGAAAAACCACTCAGAAAACCTCTTACAACACAACTTTAAAATAGACGGATGTCCTGTTACTTTATCCACTACAGTAAAAGACCTGGGTGTTATACTAGACCGCAACTTGTCTTTCGAAAATCATATTTCATATGTTACAAGAACAGCCTTTTTTCCACCTTAGAAACATTGCTAAGCTACGTAACATGCTATCTGTTTCTGATGCAGAAAAATTAGTTCATGCATTCATGACCTCGAGACTAGATTACTGTAATGCTTTATTAGCTGGTTGTCCTGCATCCTCAATAAACAAGCTACAGTTAGTACAAAATGCAGCTGCTAGACTTCTTACTAGGTCAAGAAAATATGATCATATAGCACCGATTTTATCATCTCTACACTGGTTACCTATTAAGTTCCGTATCAACTACAAAGACCTATAAAGCCCTAAATGGTTTAGCTCCTACTTAAAGGGTTAGTTCACCCAAAAATGAAGATTATGTCATTAATGATTCACCCACATGTCGTTCCAAGCCCGTAAGACCTCCGTTCATCTTCGGAACACAGTTTAAGATATTTTAGATTTAGTCGGTGAGCTTTCTGTTCCTACATTGAAAATGTATGTACCTTATACCGTCCATGTCCATAAAGGGAATACAGACATCATCAAAGTAGTCCATGTGACATGAGTGGGAGAGTTCGAAATTTTTGAAGCATCAAAAATACTTTTTGGTCCAAACATAGCAAAAACAACGACTTTATTCAGCATTGTATGTCTTCCGGTTCTGTTGTGGATCCGCGTTCAGTGACACTGCTGACGCTGCTGACGCTGATGACGTGAGACGCGGCTGACGTGTGTCTGGTCCGTGTATTAGGGTTCAAATAAACATGGGGAAAAAAATGCAAGTCTTCCTCTGTGTGGAAATCCTTAGACATGTTTGCGAAGATTATTTTGTACAGCGTGCGTCTCCCTCAGACTGTGAACGAAACTCGGACGCACCAGACACGCGTCACCGTCAGCCGCGTCTCACGTCAGCGTCAGCAGCGTCACTGAACGCGGATCCATAACAGAACCGGAAGACAACACAATGCTGAATAAAGTCGTTGTTTTTGCTATGTTTGGACCAAAAAGTATTTTCGATGCTTCAAAAAATTCGAACTAACCCACTCAAGTCACATGGACTACTTTGATGATGTCTGTATTGCCTTTATGGACATGGACAGTATAAGGTACATACATTTTCAATGGAGGAACAGAAAGCTCGCCGACTAAATCTAAAATATCTTAAACTGTGTTCCGAAGATGAACGGTGGTCTTACGGGCTTGGAACGACATGAGGGTGAGTCATTAATGACATAATTTTCATTTTTGGGTGAACTAACCCTTTAAGTACATAACGGACCTTCTCTCGCCCTACAATCCACCGCGTTCCTTAAGATCACTAAATTCAAGGCTTCTGGTCATTCCTAGGATATCTAAGTCCACTAAAGGAGGGAGGGCGTTCTCGCATTTAGCTCCTAAACTCTGGAATAGCCTTCCCGATACGGTCCGAGGCTCTGACTCACTGACGCAGTTTAAAACTAGACTAAAGACGCATCTCTTTAGTCAAGCATTCACATAATGCTTACCTTTTAGTCCTCTGTTATGCCATACGGAACCGTTTGCCACTGAAACGCATTACCGCAGTGGGGCTCGACAGCCTTAGGCAAACAGGTCGGTGCGTATGGTTGGGTTGCGGAGAGATTGTGAGATTGTGGTTTTAACACCTACTCCAATGTAATGAAAATCATTATGAACATCAGCTATGCTAATTATTTCCCATCTGCCTTTCTGCTGTTATCTTGGGACGCTTGTCCCGAGAAAAATGGCGTTCATCAGGTCCAGTTTTGTGTCCAGCCTCTCATGGGGATTTCGGATGCCCCAACGCCTGTGATGAGAAGACCAACGCCTGTGAAGAGACGACTCAACGCCGGCAATATGTTATGGCGCCGTTTTATATATAAACAATATTTATATTTAATATTTATATATAACAATATGAATGTAAGCCAGAGGAGAACTGGCCCCCGACTGAGCCTGGGTTCTCCCAAGGTTTTTTTTTTCTCCATCCAATCTGATGGAGTTTTGGTTCCTTGCCACTGTTGCCTTGCTTTGGCTTGCTTAGCCGGGGATATTTAATATTTAACAATATTATTGATCTGTGTTGTACTACTTTCATGTTATCACTGTGAAGCTGCTTTGATACAATCTGTATTGTGAAAAGCGCTTTATAAATAAATGTGACTTGACTTGACTTGACTTGTTTGTTTAAGTTGTGTTTTTCCTTTTCGTATTCTACGTATTTTCACAGAAGAGTAAATGAACTTAGCCTGAACTGTTTCTTTGGTAACTTTACGTCCGAGACCTTTAAACCTTTGTTTGAAAGCGCGCGCTCTTGACCCATCCGCAGGCCATGTGACGTAACGCCACACAACACACGCACTCTCTTGACTCAGCACCACAAAGAACCGTATGCAAGTATTCGTTTATCGAGTTTTCTGGGCATTAAGATTGTGTTTTTCCCTGTTGTCTCTCAAAGTCTTAACTGTCCAGGTGAATTTTTGTCTGGGGGTCAAATTTTGAATTTCGTAGATGTGATTTCCTGCATTCTGCTGCATTTTAGGCCTTTGCTCCTTGCCACTTAATACCAATGGTCTAAAAATACAATATTAATTGAACTGCCATGTAGAAGATTAAATGCATCAGTCTCTTGATCTTTGAGCTTTAACCCATGAACTGCTTGTTCAACAACGATAAAGTATTGATTTGTACAATAAAGAGGGCTCAAACATCTTTTTAATTATGAGAGTCTCAGTCTACATTACATTACCAATGGTGTTTTAGGATGCCAAACAATTATTATAATAATGTAACAATGATTTATATAATTATTCCTATGACATAAAATCCATATAGCCTATAAATATAGGTGTATACTAGCCTATATAAATGAAAATCAATATTTCAAAAGTATATTTTAGTCTACATTACACAATAATATAGGAAAATTAAAATACTTTACATTAAAATGCCTATTCTTAATGTCTTGTGCTGTTTTATGAAGGTAAAAAACAACATCATGGTTTCGATTTTAGTTAATTGGCAAAATATAACGCTAGAGCCCTTCATGATAGTTTATACATTTTACATCTCATATGTTCGGCAAAAGGTAGATTCGAACTCGGGTCCGACTGCACCACACGCTCTACGATCCACACCACTACAGTTGTTAAATGACATGTGTGTTTTAGCTAGTCTTTGTGAAAATATAGGCTACGATCTGTTTAATCAGACCAGCCTTTGCGGCCTCAAAACACTGACCATCTCCCCCCCAGTTGTTTTTTTCAAACGGAGTTTGAAGAAGAGATTGAACGGTCTCTTTCTCGTATGCCGCCGCCACTGCTTCGTGACCGCACCAAGTAACTCAAAACTCCAGGCTGAGGCAAAGCGCCCATCGGAGAATTAACACTGCGCGTCACTGATTGGTTGAATTGAGCAAATTTAGTGACGTTTTAATAGGATATCAGAGCTTCATTGGTTAGATAGTGAGGGCACTCTTTCTCAGCGCCCGAGGATAAAACTACACGATTAAGCTGGCTTACAAAAATATCCCCACCCCTCCCCGTCCTTCTAGTGAGTAAAACACGTACACCTGGACAGAAGAAAGTCATATTTTTGTCAAATTAAAAAAAACTTTTTTTTTGCTTACTTGGTAGGAGGGGCGGCACCCCAGCGCCCATAATAGATCAGCCGCCTCTGGGCTTGACAACTACAGTTTTTAAGGAGTTTGGAAAACTCCCAGAGCGAAGTGAGGCATTTACCACTTCTAGGAGATCTGCTTATAAACTGTATAACACACTTTTGAAAAAAGATGTGGGAAGTGCGTCAAGGGTGCAGGTTGATGTTTTAAGGTGCTGTATGGTTTTTACCAAAATTGTGTCATGATAGATCAGATGGAAGCAAATGCAGTTGACTCTTTTATTTATAATAAATGACAAAAGTAACAGTCTCTATCCAGGCACACAGGTTAGCGACGCAGGGGCTCCAATGGTCAGGTGCAGCGGGACCGGGACTGGCGGATTAATGCGAGCATAAAAGACGGCTTAATTTTGGAAACTTGAAAGAGGGGATGAATCCTCCTGTACACTGGAGGAAGATTCAGGCGGACTGTCACCGGGCTAATGATTTTGTTGACAGCAAACAGGCCAATGAATTTAGGTGCAAGTTTATTCAAAACAGAACGGAGAGGAATGTCCTTGGTAGAAAGCCACACTTTAGAACCAACAACGTATACGGGAGGTCTCCTGTGGCGATTGGCTTTGACCTTGGTGCGCGCCCCCACTTGGAGTAGAGTCTCACGGGCTCTAGTCCAAGTGCGGTGACACCGCTGGACGAAGGCGTGGGCGGAGGGGACCGCGACTTCGGATTCCAGACTAGGAAAGATAGGTGGCTGGTAACCTACACTACACTCAAATGGTGATAGGCCCGTGGATGACACTGGCAACGTGTTGTGGGCGTACTCCACGATAGACAATTGCTGGCTCCAGGAGGAAGGATTCTTGGACATTAAACATCGCAACGTTCTCTCCAAATCCTGTTTGGCTCGCTCAGTTTGACCATTGCTCTGGGGATGGAACCCAGAGGACAGACTGACAGTCGCCCCCAGAAGTTTACAAAACTCTCGCCAAAATTTGGACACAAATTGGGGTTCTCTGTTAGAAACCACGTCTGTCGGGAGGCCATGAAGCTGAAAGACGTGGTCAACGATACTCACCGCTGTCTCCTTGGCTGAAAGTAATTTGGGCAAGGGAATGAAATGGGCCGCCTTCGAGAACCGGTCCACCACGGTCAAAACTACTGTGTGACCCTGGGAGGGTGGGAGGGCGGTGATAAAATCTAGTGCTGAGATAACACTGCACCTACCCCCACCTCTGACGCATCGACCTCCACCACGAACTGACGTGATGGATCAGGGGTTATCAGGATGGGGGCTGAAACAAAGCAACCCTTCAGTTTGGCAAATGCAGCTTCCGCTGCGTCTGACCACCTGAACGTCATTCTGGGGGAGGTCAAGGCAGTCAGAGGCGCGACTAGTCAGCTGAAATTGCGAATAAACGCCAGTAAAAATTGGTGAACCCCAGAAACCTCAGCAGGGCCTTACGGGAATCTGGACTTGGCCAATTCACCACAGCCTTAACCTTGTCAGGATCCATGCGCATTCCCTCAACCGAGATGATGTGACCTAGAAAAGGAACAGACTGTGCATGAAAAACACATTTCTCCACCTTGACAAAAAGCCATTCTGTAACAACCTCTGAAGCACTTGTCGAACGTGTTGCACATGTTCCTGGAGAGACGAAGAAAAAATCAATATATCATCCAGTTAGACATATATGAATTGATCGACCATGTCTCGCAACACGTCATTGACAAGTGCTTGGAAGACCGCTGGGCTATTGGACAGACCAAAAGGCATAACCAATTAATTTGCGGTAAAACTAGTCGATCATGAGTGGCTCATCAGGTAGATCTATAGATAAACGGATCTTTCAGGAATTTGACCAGCCGGGTTCACACTTCAGCGTGAGAAATCGGAGGTGTGGCGTGAGAGCGTGAGAATTGGCTCAATTTTGTGTGAAACTCACTCTCAATGCGTGAGAGTTGGCAACCCTGCAATCATGTGTGTGACTAGAGATCTTACGGCATTAGACGCTATGCTGTTGCGTCTCAATAAAGATTCTAGAGCATTTTTTTTGGACGATTCAGATCAACTCCAAAAAGGAGGACAAATGAGTGTCCGGCTTGAGGCTGTGCCAGACGCCGGACACGGAGCTTAAAATCCGGACTGTCCGGCCAAAATCCGGATGTATGGCCACCCTAATCGGTGTTGATATTGATGGCGCCTTCCCTTTTGCCACTCCAGTTTTCTTATAGCTGCAAGTACATAACAATTGGAAAGAGGGTGTGAGATCTAACCACATTTACAAGTGAACTGAAAACAACAAGCTACTTCAATGTAGCGTGTTACCTTTTCAGAAGGAAAAATACCATTTCTGGGTCACTTTGTATTCCCAACACAGATCTGAGCTCCCTCCAAGGCTCAAATGCGAAGCCGATGTTTACTCTAGTCTTTGCTCGACGCTGGTCACTCTCAATCTTAGATCTTTTTCGGGCACTTGTCGGGGGTTGTTTAGTTGTTTAGTTTGTTTAGTTTTCTGTGGAGTTACTGTTGGTGTCCTGGGTCTCTTCTGTGTTTTCGAAAAATCCATTGCACTGCTTGCGACTGTAGGCTACTTGCTGACTAACGGTGGTAGCAGAGTGATCTGAACCATTTAACATGAACACGCTTGACGTCACATCCGCAGACAGCGCGGGAAAAGTCTGACCCGACAGAAAATAGGAAAAATAGGATACAGGTTAATGCACCCACTGTGAGCGGACAAGGTGTCAGTATGCTCATCAGGAGATGTTTGAGTCATAAATGTTAAAATAAAAAGGCTTTTGTTAAGTTTATTTTGGGGAAAAGTTGCATATAGCCTCTTTAAATGCCCTTTTCTCAAAATCATTTTTTTTTGTCATTCTCCAGTAGAAATATCTCAGCCTATGTAACACCTATGTATGTACACCAAACTCTCCAGTTATACACTTAGCAGTATTCTGAAGATATTTTCAGAGGGATTTGTTAATAAATCATTCCTGGCCTGATTTATGTGACATTTTAATAAAAAAAATATGGCGAAAATCGATTTTTTTTTAAGGGTATGGACAGTATGCTTTGATTTCCTAGGTAATAAAAGCAGATATCCTGAAATCCCTCCAAACCTTTTTTTCATCTTGTGTATAAGCAAAATGAAAAAAGAATTTTGCACCTGGCTTTATCATATGTTCACATCTAGCTACCAAAAATATATGCAAAATTGTGCATATTTAATGAGATGTTGCTTTTTTTGCTGTATATATTTTTATTTTACACCGTTTTCTACATTATACATCAAATGAAATTGAATGCATTCAATTATATTGTGTGATTTATTGTCAAAGTGCATTCATATTCTCAATCTGTTAACAGTGAACACTCGATGTATTATCAGGTTTCAGGAAGAGCATTTGATCTGATATTCTGATTCAATTTACTGCATCAATTCTGGCGTAATGACTTTACAAGCAGATCGGGTCGATACTGAGTAAAAGCTTCTGTCACTGAGAGGATAACAAGTCCTCCATGAGCTAATCTCAGCCAAAAAACATGATTATTTTACTGATAATATGTACATTTGATCAAAAATGAAACAATGTGGGAAAATGGTTCAGTTGTATCTTCCTAGGAATGTCTCTCAATCCAGCATGTCTTTTTGTTGTTGGTCAACTCATAGCAATTAATAAACGTGCAGATGTGGTCACTTTCAGTCCTGGTTAACACACAGATAAACTCTTGTGTTTGATCTTATGGCAGGAATGACTGTTGTGTCATGATATGTGTCATCAATAGCAACAGAAAGGCATGGGTTGCTTACGGCTTGAACATCATGCATGGCTGTTCTCCAGAATGCAGTGAGTCCTCGCATGGTTCGGCTGTGACTTCTCAAATCACACTTAGTTTCAAAAGGGTAAACCCTTGTCTTGTCTTCTAAAACGACTCCTTTCTGTTCTCAGAATGAACATCCACATTCCCCATTGAAGTGTCCTGGCAACAGCTTTAGAGTGTGTGTGTGTGTGTGTGTGTGTGTGTGTGTGTGTGCGTGTGTGTGTGCGTGTGTGTGTGTGTGTGTGTGTGTGTGTGTGTGCGCGTGTGTGTGTGTGTGTGTGCGTGCGTGCGTGCGTGTGTGTGTGTCACATGCCCACCTGATCTGAAGACAGCCTGTTCACACACTCACACACTAAAGGTTTGAAGTGTATTCATGTTCAGCTTTTTCCCACAACCCACAGAGCATCACACGCTTAGAGACATAACTTAATTTACTACTGAAGTAATACTGAAATTTAGTACTAAACTTATTTGTATACAAACACTTAATAAATATGTGAAGTTTTTATTATAATGAAGATCCATTTGGATCCTGCTTCCTTCGATGTTCCAACCTGCTACGTGACAGTAAAATATCAGACAACTAATGCAGAAAAAAAACGTAAAGCTTATAAAAATAAGCTGACTTCTATAATGAGACGTCCAAAGAAAAATCATTATAGAAACTTGTTGATAGTTAATAAGTCTTAAGGGAGGTTGGCAGTGAAATGAATTATTGTCAGCCATTATACTTAATGAATGAACAGAACCTCGAGATAAGTGGTGGAAAAATGGCTGATGAATTTAATTCATTTTTCTGCAATATTGGTCCAAATAAACTTTACTACTACATAATGAAAATAAAAGCTAGACAGGTGAAAGCAGAGTCATGCAATCTCTTTTTCTTGATGAAGTTAGTGAGAATGAACAGTATATGAACATAGTACAGTAAGAAGAACGCCAATATCAAAGAAAACAGGCACATACTCAAGTCTGTAGCAGAGAGTGTACTATACTGTAGTCGCCAGTGCACTTTGAGGTACATCTGAGAAGCAGAATTCTACTGGTAATCCTGGAAAATTTTTTGCCCTGATGAAACTACATGAAAACCATGATGAGAAGCTGAAGCAGCACATGGAACAGCCAAAGCTCAGAAATGCCACTTACCACTCACCGCAAACCCAAAATCAGATAATTGACGTGATAGGAAAGCGAATAATTCAGGCCCAGATTGTGGACGAGGTCAAAAATGCACAGATCTATACAGTCATGACTGATGAGGTGACATCCCATAATGTAGAGCTGATGCCATTGTGTGTAAGGTTTGTGGACAAAGGCCTAAATATCAGAGAGGAATTGCTGGAGATTTGTTCTCTGCCACGAATCACAGGCAGCCACATTGCAACCGCAATTAAGGATGTGCTGAGTCATCTCAACATAGAGATTGGTGATTGCAGAGGCCAGGGGTATGATGGTGCCAGCAACACGAGCAGTGAAAATGTTGGTGTCCAGGCTCTGATCAAGAAGAATTCACCTAAAGCAGTGTACATGCACTGTAATTGGCATTGCCTGAACCTTGTCATTGCATGCTCCTGTGCTCTTCCAGTTGTGCGCAACATGATTGACAAGATTAAGTCTACTATCATATTCTTTACCTACAGCCCAAAGAGGGAGCAACTACTCATGGAGGATGCACACTCTATGGGACAGAGGAAACCACTGATTGACATATGTCGCACAAGATGGGCAGAAAGACATGACGCATACAGCCACTTTTATAGTGCCTTCGTCTTTATTGTTATGGCTCTCTAGAAGTCATTGCACTTGGTCTCCATACAGAAGATTATGGCCAAGATGTCACCACTGGATGGCAGAGCAGGTACAAATCAGAGGCCTATAGTCTCTTGTCAGGGCTCCAAAACGTCTCGGTTACAGATGTAACCCTCGTTCCCTGAGTAGGGAACGGAGACGTTACGTCAAGGAGTGACGGAGAATGGGGGTTTCGCACAGAAAGCCAATCCTCTTCGAGTATTTAACAACGAGCCAATGGCGTGAAAATGCCATGGGTCTGCGGAATTTGCATAGCGTACTCCGCCCACCACGTGGGTATAAAAGGAGGAAGCAGACGCAACCGCAGTATGTCTTCGCTGAGGAGCCAAGACTGATCTCAGGCGTCACCCAGCGGTACAGCAGAAGTGGCAAGGAGACGTAACGTCTCCGTTCCCTACTCAGGGAAAGAGGGTTACATCTGTAACCGAGACGTTCCCTTTCGTAGTCACTCCGAGTTACGTCAAGGAGTGACGGAGAATGGGGGTCTATGCCATCACGCCATCTTCCAGCTGTCTTCCAGTGCTCTGCGAAAGTCTAGACCTCTAACACAATATTACAAAAAGGTCCCACTTTGACACAGAATTACCAAGGTACACTGGGAAACATATCCCGGGAGGGACATGCTACCAGATGCCTACCGAAGGGAGGACTTACAAAACACATATGGCCACTGGGGCTGCATATGGAGAATACTGGAGCGCCAACCGCAGGTGGCAACTAGCTCCAGGGGTGGCAGATGGCTTGCCAAGGGAAGACACATGCTCAGAGAGGCTTACAGTGGATAATACACGTGAGGCAGTTACCAAAGGGGAACCGTGCACACGGAGGCACCTAGCCGGCACCAGAGCAAGCGCAGTGGTGCCCGCATCATAAGTGCTGGAGGACTCAGGGCTTCAAAGAAGGACAACTGAGGAAATATCGCACTTATCCAATCTGAGGAGTGGAGTGGCGAGCAAGCGAAGACACTTAAGCGGTTCCAGCACTAGCGGAGGCGAGTACGTGAGAGGAAACCGGCTCAATTCGCAAATTATAAAATCTTGCGAAGGTGTTAGGTGTCGCCCAGCCTGCAGCTCTGCAGATGTCTGTTAACGAGGCGCCATGCGCTAAAGCCCAAGAGGAAGCCACACTCCGAGTGGAGTGGGCTGTCACACCAAGGGGGCACGGTCGACCTTGCTGCTGGTAAGACAAAACAATGGCGTCCACTAACCAGTGAGACAGCCGCTGTTTTGAGAGAGCCCTACCCTTCTGGCTCCCCCCATGACAGACAAAGAGCTGATCTGAGGTCCTGAAACACCGCGTTCTGTCAACGTAGGTGCGGAGTGCACGCACCGGACAGAGCAGTGCCAAGGCTGGGTCTGCCTCCTCCAGGGGCAGCGCTTGCAAGGTCACCACCTGATCCCGGAAGGGAGTAGTGGGGACCTTGGGCACGTAACCGAGCCGGGGTCTCAGAACAACGTGAGAGTAAACCGGCCCGAACTCTAGGCACGCTTCGTCAACGGAGAATGCGTGCAGGTCCCCTACCCTCTTGATGGAGGCCAATGCAACCAGGAGAGCTGTCTTCATAGACAGGAACTTAAACTCAACCGATTGCAAAGGCTCAAAGGGAGGCCTCTGCAGAGCACTTAACACTACCGAGAGGTCCCAAGAGGGCACGAGGGGAGGACGAGACGGATTTAGCCTCCTCGCTCCCCTCAGGAACCTGATGACCAGGTCGTGCTTTCCATCGGACTTACCTTCAACTGCATCATGAGAGGCGGAAATAGCCGCGACGTAAACTTTGAGGGTGGAGGGCGACAGCCTACGCTCCAACCCATCCTGCAGGAAGGAAAGCACAACACTGATCGAGCATCTCCTGGGGTCCTCTCTACGAGAAGAGCACCAGTTGACGAAGAGGTTCCACTTCAACGCATACAGGTGTCTCGTAGACGACGCTCTAGCGGAAGTGATGGTTGCTGCCACCGCAGGTGGTAGCGAACTCAAACCTGCCTCGTGCCGTCCAGGAGCCACACATGTAGCCTCCATAGATCGGGACGAGGGTGCCACAGAGTGCCCCGTCTCTGAGTGAGCAGATCTTGTCTCAGAGGAATAGGCCAAGGAGGTGCTGTCGCGAGGAGCATGAGTTCGGAGAACCACGTCTTGGTGGGCCAATAAGGGGCTACCAGCAGGACCTGCTCCTCGTCCTCCTTGATCTTGCACAACACCCGTGCAAGGAGGCTCACTGGGGGAAACGCATACTTGCGTGGGCCCCGCGGCCAGCTGTGCGCCAGCGCATCTGTACCGAGCGTGCCCTCGGACAGGGAATAAAACTGGACGCAGTGGGAAGAGTCCCGGGAGGCGAACAGATCTATCTGAGCTTCCCCGAACTGGTCCCAGATCAGCTGGACCGTCTGGGGATGGAGTCGCCATTCGCCGGAGACAGGGCGGATCCGCGACAGCTCGTCGGCTGCCAGGTTCCGGGCTCCAGGAATGTACACAGCACGAAGGGACCTCAGGTGCTTCTGACTCCATAGTAGGAGGTGGCGAGCGAGCTGCGACATCCGACGTGAGCGTAGACCCCCCTGGTGGTTGATGTACGCTACTGTAGCGGTATTGTCTGAGCGGACAAGTACGTGTTGACCCCTGAGCAGTGCTCGAAAGCGGTGCAGGGCCAGGCGTACTGCCAGCAGCTCGAGGCAATTGATGTGCATGAGGCGCTGGGGTCCTGTCCAGGAACCCGCGGCTGCATGCCCATTGCACATGGCACCCCAACCCGTGGTAGATGCATCCGTGGAGACAACGAGATGCCTGGAAACTCGCTGGAGAGGGACACCTGCCCGAAGAAAGCTGAGGTTCAACCACGGAAAGAAGGTTCGGCGGCACGCTGGAGTTACTGGAACCCGGAGCGAGCCACGATGCCATGCCCACCTCGGGACTCGATCGCGAAGCCAGAGCTGAAGCGGTCTCATATGAAGCAATCCGAGTGGCGTAGCCGCGGCTGCGGATGCCATATGCCCCAGGAGCCTCTGAAAGAGTTTCAGTGGAACCGCACTCTTGCCGTCGAACTGTCGAAGACAAGTCAGCAGTGAGTGTGCGCGCTCGCTCGTAGGCTGCGCGGACATGGCGACCGAGTCTATCTCCATGCCGAGAAAAGAGATCCTCTGCACGGGGCAAAGTTTGCTCTTCTCCCGGTTGACCCGAAGGCCCAGACGGGCTAAGTGCTGAAGCACTAGATCTCTGTGTACGCAAACCTGTTCTCGAGAGTGAGCCAAAATTAGCCAATCGTCGAGATAGTTCAGGATGCGAACCCCGTGTTCGCGAAGGGGAACAAGGGCTGCCTCGGCGATCTTCGTGAAGACGCGAGGGGACAGAGCTAACCCGAATGGGAGAACCGTGTACTGATATGCCTGGCCTTCGAAAGCGAACCGAAGAAACGGTCTGTGTCGAGGCAATATGGAGACATGAAAGTACGCATCCTTCAGGTCGATCGCTGCAAACCAATCCTGATGCCGAACACATTCGAAAATGCGTTTGGCCGTGAGCACAAAACGTGCAGGTCCAGGATCGGTCGTAACCCACCGGTCTTCTTGGGGACAATGAAGTAGGGGCCGTAAAAGCCGGACTTCACCACGGCTGGAGGGACCGTCTCGATTGCACCCTTCGCCAGCAGGGTCGCAATCTCCGCTCTCAAAACCGGGGCATTGCCATCGATTATAGTGGAGCGAACTCCCCTGAAACGGGGAGGAGATCGTGCGAACTGAATCGCGTAGCCGAATCTGATCGTTCTGATGACCCAGCGGGACAGACCGGGGAGCTCGAGCCAAGCTCCGAGGAACCGAACCAGCGGGGTCATACGAGCCACAGACGTCCCCCCGGAGGGGCAGCGGGGCGGAGTGACTGGCATGCGCACGGGAGATACCACATGCGGGTGCGTAGTCGAGCTCCGCTCCCCGACAGAAGAGACCAGGGAAGGACCAGCGTTCCACGGGGGTCTGTTCTGCCGGGGGTCTGGCGACAGAGGGGGAGAGGAGCGGTGCGGTCCGGGGACGACGCACGCTCCTCTCCGCGCCCTCAGAGACAGAGGGGAATGAGCGGGGCGACACTGTGGAGCGTCGTGCGCGCTCATTCCGGTCTGTGTGCTCAGTGATAGTATAAAGTCTTTCTTTAACGCACTCAACCCGTCTTATTATTATATTTTTTTTTTTTTTTTTTTTGAGCAGCGGGGAGCGGAGAACAAAAGATTCTCCCCCGGCCCTCTACGGGGGGAAGGAGGGGCCCTGCTACCTCCTCCTGGGAAAGACTCGATGCCATCACTGAGCAGCCCATAGGGGGCTGTGACGCTCCTCTGCGACCGCCTCTACGGCGCGACCTGGGTGAAGGCTGCTGCTGGGGTCGCTCCGGAGGGAAGGGCGCAGAGGCTCGTCCTCGGCGGCGAACAGACTGAGGCGGCTACACCGGCGGCTGGGTGAAGGCAGCAGCTGGCCGTCGGGGCAGCCTCAGCCTGTTTCTGGGCGGTAGAGAACTGCTGGGCAAAGTCCTCAACCGCACCGCCGAAAAGCTTTTTTTTTTTTTTTTTTTAGCAAAGATGACGCTCCTGGACCACACTAGTGGCCATCACCTGATCCAAGGGAATCAGTCCCGCCCTCGTGCATACCTCTGAGCAGTCTGGCTTGGCAGACCTAAAAAACGCCCATCATATGCATAGCGGCGGCCGCCCGCCGCGCTATAGGATCGCGCCGTCATAGACGACGAAAACCTACAGGCTCTGGGGGGACGCTCGGGGGGCCCCCGAGAGGAGGCGCTCCGCGGACACAGTTGCATCGCGACAGGGCGCTCCACCGGAGGCACCCCAGCATACCCACGGGCAGCTGCGCCGTCGAGGGGAGGAAAGGCGGGGGAAGCTGACGAGCGCGTCCTCGTCAGTTCCGCATGCAGCTCGGGGACGAATGGCATTGGGGTCGGCTGTGGCCTCGCGGCGGCGGCTTTGCCCAAAAACCATTCATCCATCCGTGAGTGTTCGGGGTGGGCCGGAAGATTCCAGTGCAACCCGATACTCACGGCGACCCGAGAGAGCATAGCCGTCATCTCGGGATCCGACACGGGCAACAGGCGCTCCCGAAGGAGGTCGTGCATCCGCATCTTCACTTCCCGAGGAATCAAGCCCGCCTTTATGTGATGCCGCGATCGATAACGCGTCTTCCTCTGGAGCGCCAAACGATCCAGACGGTACCCGCGAACAGGCAGACGTCTGAACCGTTTCGGCGCTCGCTGGCTACAACACTGTTGCGGTGGGTGGGACCCGAGGAGCTAGCGTCGGGGGTTTGTTCCACACCGTCACCGACAGATCACCCTGGCCGCGAGCCGAAGAGCTTCCCCGGGTAGAGGAAGCTGAACGGGTAGCGGAGGCGGGGACTCTCACAGTAAGATCATTGAGTCTCGATCTAAGTGTTGAGATGGTCATATTACCACAAAAGGCACATGACTCAACCACGAAAGCTGCTTTAGCATGACGAAGCCCAGACATACAAAGCAGCGATCGTGCCCATCAGAGAAAGACGGATATCGACCGCACCCAGAAGAACACGGGCGAACCGTCTTTAAAAAGACGTGCCGCGTGTAGCTCTTTCAGAGGAGAGGAGGAAATTCACTCTTTCAGCGCCGAGGCGACCAGGGAGAAGCGCAAAGTCTGGCAGACCACTGCACAGATCGCAGGCAATGCAGAATCTCGCTGGGTACCGCCGTCACACCAACACTGAAGAGGACGCTCGTCTCGAAGAGGCTTTTAGTGATATGGCTTGTGGAGAGAAGAATGCTCTTGGCTCCGAAGCGAAAACATACTGCGGTTGCGTCTGCTTCCTCCTTTTATACCCACATGGTGGGCGGAGTACGCTATGCAAATTCCGCAGACCCATGGCATTTTCACGCCATTGGCTCGTTGTTAAATACTCGAAGAGGATTGACTTTCTGTGCGAAACCCCCATTCTCCGTCACTCCTTGACGTAACTCGGAGTGACTACGAAAGGGAACTTTGGTTTCATCCTGACCTTCCTCACCATCTATTAAGTCTTGTCCCACCTTACAGGCATCACGGTGAAGCTGCAAAAAGCGTCAGTTGACGTCGTGGAGGCATTTAGTATGGTTGATGAGGTCAAGAATATCTACAAGGAGCTACGCGAGACAATTGGGGATGACTTCAACCAGATCTACAAGCAAGCCATCAGGATGGCTGCTCAGGACGATGTTCAGCCTACCAGTCAACCACGTGTTGCTGGAAGGCAGACACACAGAGGAAATGTACCTGCTGAAACTGTGAAGGACTACTATCGTCGCAACATGGCTATACCTTTCCTTGACCATGTCATCTTGGAGTCTGAATCCAGATTCAGTCCTCTATCTGTAACCGCATCAAGGCTCCTGGGTCTAATTCCGTCTACACACTGCAACTCAAGTGTGACAGTGGACATTTCTGAAGTAGTCCAACTTTACCAAGATGACTTACCTTCACCAGAGCTGATTGACCAGGAACTGAAACGCTGGACACTGAAGTGGCAAAACACGCCATCAAAACAAAGACCAACTTCATGTGCTGAGGCAATCAAACAATGTGATGCGCCGATCTACCCAAACATCTTTAAGCTTCTCAAAATAGCTTGTACTCTGCCAGGCTAACACAGTCTCATCCCAAGACGTCATAAAACTGATGCTTTTGACCATACGTCAACATCCGCTGTTTTAGGGTACCCTTAAACGTCAGTTAGATGACAATCCTGGGGCGTCATACAACTGACGCTTTACCTTTAACGTCAGTTAGGTGATGGGGTAGGTTTAGGTCTGGAGTAGGGTTAGGATTAGATAACGTCATCTAACCGACGTTTAAGGGTACCCTAAAACAGCGGATGTTGACGTATGGTCAAAAGCGTCAGTTGTATGACATCTTGGGATGAGACTGCGCTGGCCAGACACCTCATGTGGATATGAACGGTCGGCCAGAACTCTCCGGAGACTGAACACTTTCATGCGTAGCATCATGATAGAGGACCGCTTGTCATCCCTGGCCCTCATCCACACACAAACACTATGAGGGCCATTCCAAAATGGTGACATTTGCTTGTTGTAACTCTTCAAAAATAAACTTTATTTTTGATGTTTTTCAACATTGAATCTAATACATATATTTAACTATTCAAAATGTGTATTGGTCAATCTCAGGCAACTTTATTTATTTTTTACAAGGTTTAAGCAGAATATGGATGCATGTTTTCTCAATCCTGTTACAGAAAATCATGTGTCATTTAAAAAGGAAGTTTAAAAGCATGCCAATTAATTCCTTTGTTTTCACCACAAGAAAGTGTTTATTTTAAAGAAATTGTTGGTTATATGTTCAAAAAATCATTATTATTTATTATTATTATTTTTGCCAATTAAACCACTATTAAAGCAAGGTGTATTTTGATAACAAAAAAAACCCACAAAGGCATTTTTTTTTTCATTTAAAGACGACCGAAGCCTCAAGCTTATAATTTTTTGTTAGAATTAATTCATTAAAAATTGTATAAATTATGGGCCAAACAAAACTGATAAAAAATAGTGGTTTAATTTGATTTAAGAAAAAAAATAACAGGATTGAGTTTTTAAGCAAAAAGTTATCAAATATATGGCGAATGGCCACAAAGCATTGATGCTAATAGCGTGAGGACACTGAGCCATTTCTAGTGCCTTACCAAAAGTTAAATTTTTTTAAAATAAAAAAATTAAATTTAAGAAAAAGTTTAGTAACAGGACTGTATGTTGAGATTGACCTTCTCATTCATAGTTACAATTTCATCAAATATACAGAAATGAAAATGAGAGGAGTGACTTATAGTTGCCCCATTGCCTTCAGAAGATCCAGATGATGCAATTTACTGTTGAAAATGTGTCTTGTGGAATATTCTACGTTTTTCAGCGGGGGGATGTTATAGTCTAACAGGACTGAGTGAAAACCCGGGGACATGACTAAAATGTGTATTTTATCTAAAATATTAGATCAAATGTTTTTTTCTTTTTTCATTTTAAAGCAGTTTGAATATAAAGTCACAAAACAATGTGAGAAAAATCAGATTTCTGAAGGATTTTAAGCATATTTCATGGTAAAGTTTAGAGATAGAGATTTGGGACATGCAGAAAATGCTATTTTTTGGTGTTCTGTGTCGTTTTTATTAATGTTTTTAATTATACATTTTAAATTTGTAGTTAGCTTAATGTGCATGACATTTTGCTTAATAATAAAATGTATTTTAGAGTTAATTTTCATCCAATTTTATACTTATAATGTCGGTAACACTTTACAATAAGGTTCATTAGTTAACATTAGTTAATGTATTTACGAACATGCACTAACCATGAGCAATACATTTGTTACTGCATTTGTTCATCTTTGTTAATGTTAGTTCATGAAAATACAGCTGTTCATTGTTTGTTCATGTTAGTTCACGGTGCATTAACTAATGTTAACAAGATTTTAATCAAGTATTAGTAAATGTTGAAAATAACATTAACAAAGATTAACAAATGCTGTATATGTGCTATTCATTATTAGTTCATATTAAGTAATGTAGTTAACTAATGTTAACTAACGAATGACAGAGAGTCAAGAAATGATGATGAGAAGAAAAAATACTATGAATATTTCAGTAAAGTTTATTAAATCTATTCTGTTCTTAGTGTGGTCTTTAAACTTATCAACTGTGAATGGACTGACAATACATGAGGAAACATGTTACATGAGGAAACAATTTGACAAAAAAAATGCAGTAAATATTTTAAGTGCATCAAAAAGCGTGCTTGTTAACCAGCAGACAATCTAATCCAGCACAAATTAGTGCATAAAAGTTTACCAAAATGAAGTGCCTTGAAAAAAAAGAACCCTCCCTTTCAATAGGTTGGCTATGGACCTGAACAGTGCATGCAGCCTGCTTCCAATCATCACCTGTCCAGCCATCAACTGACATAAAACAGTTGAACAAGAATCACAATTCTTTTTTTTCTAAACAACAATTTTTTTAATTCTGATGGGATAATTATCAAGAGCGAGACCAAGCCTTGGGTACACTACTTTTATCTAGTGATAAAAAGAAAAGAAAAAAAAAAACTCCGATCACTGAGGCCCCTCTCTGTGCAAGGGCCTCTGGGCACGTGCCCAGTTTGCCCGTATTGTAGATCTGGCCCTGGGTTAGGGGTGTGTACACTATTCATATCAACCTATAATTTCCCTGAATTTATTTTTAATTTTTATATTATAAAGATTTTACTTGGCATTATCACAATGACTTTGCTACTTCACCATTCTCTGATGTATGAGATCTGAAGAAAGCATGTTCTGGGGCATTGACAGCCATTCACAGACATTTTTGAGTTGAACTCTCTGATTCTCAGCACCTGAATAAGCAGAGAAATGACAAAGCAGAGACCAGATGGTCAGTGTGTAGGATCTGTCAGAAGAGTCGTCACATTCTTGCTGAGATCTCAATGAGATCCAAATACAGGGAAATATGTAAATCCCAGAATAACACAGTGTTTAGTGTGTTGACTCAAAAAGGATAGAACAGCCTAGAAAACAAACATCTTAACACTCCATCTAAACAAGATTTATTATCTTGTGAAAACAATTTCATAAAAGGGGTTCCAAGAGGAGAAAATCAACAGCAGAGGGATTGGAGTCATGTCAGGTGCTGACAGATTGTGTGTTCTGTCTAATGCAATTGAGAGGTGTTTTTTTTCCCATTTATGAAACACCACTCATTTAATGTAAATGTCTTGACTGTAAATATGCCTGCTTCTTTATCAATATTTTTTTTATTTTCCCACAGGTTCCATACGCCCCTCCCACATACACAGGAAGACCACTATGGTAAAGGAGGAGACAGAAAGGGTGAATGGAAAAATGGTGCAAGCTTCTGAACGGTAAGAAAAATCACTGAAGTGAATACAGACTACAGTTAGAGACAAAGCCAATAATCGCGGATGTTAAAACAGGACAACTCTTTGCAATATCATCAATAGTTGTGGTTATTTTGAGTTGGTGTACTGGGAAAAAAATATTCATGCAGTTTCTCTTTTAAAAGCATCAACAGCTTTCAATTCCAACAGTATTTTAAAAGCATCTCAAATTATCTTAAATGTATTTTGCTTTGGCTTCAGATTCACACTTCTTTCACTCTTGAGTCAATGGCTCCCCATAGAACGTTTAGGTAAAAAGTTGTGAAATTTGGCACACTGAGAGAGGAGAGTCTGAACATTAACCACAGCAACTTTGGAGTTGCTAACTTAGTCTATCTAGCGCCACCAACTGTCCAAAATTTCACTTACATTTATGTTACTAATTCTCTTTTCCTCTGCTTCCGTGGCTCAAGTCGATTCGATTGGCATTTTGCCATCCGATTTTCTCTAAAATTTGTTCAGATCATCTTCAGACCATGCTGGAAAAAAGCTTTTTGATGAACCCAACCATTTTCGAATAAAGTGCAGATGAATTCGAAGATATATAGCCAAATTGGATGTGAGGCTATATCTCCTCAACGATGTGAACGGTTTGCCAAAAAAATCATAAAATTGGTAATAAAAATGATTTGATTTAGTGCAGCATACCACAAGCTTTTTGATTCGCATTTGATTTTGTATGCATCAACGAATTTGATGGCATTGTGCTAAGCTGATTCTGATGCTGTCACTCTGCAACGCTTTGCCAAATTAAGGTTCAAGGTTCAATTTATTTATAAAGCACATTATAATACAACATGGAGTTGACCAAAGTGCTGTACATATGATAAAATAAAATAAACTGTACATAACATGCTGTACAGAGGGTAGAAAATATAAAATTAAACAATAAAATCAGTAAATCACAGTTAAATTCTACGCCTTTCTATGGACATCACGACCTCTCAATAAAAAAAAAATAAAATTTCACCAATACGTACTCATCGACCTATTTTTATGGACAGTCGAACGCTAATGCAAAAAAGTACACCAAACTTTTGATGTGTCATTAGCCCCTTTCACAAATGAAAGATTGGAGCAGGTTCCTAAACTTTCCTAAACATTCCCAATTAAACCTTCCTAATTTCCTATTATCACTGTAAAGCAGCTTTGGAGCAATCTACATTGTTAAAAGCGCTATATAAATGAAGATGATTAACCGACAACAAAGACAGGGTAGTACATGCAGAGGTTTTTGGACCAGTCATTGGGAAATCTGTTTTTTTTTTTCAGAATTAAGAAATAGGAAATTACTAGTCATCCAAATGTTATGTCAGCTATGCATTCCGTTAATTTCTTGAATTGGCAAGTTTTGCCGGGACGCGAAGAGATATAGAACTGAGTATCATCAGCATAACAGTGAAAACTACTGCCATGCTTCCTAATGATATCTCTTAAGGGTAGCGTGTGTACAGAGTGAATAGCAACGGTCCTAGAACTGAGCCTTGCGGTATGCCATACTGAACTTGTGATCGATAAGACATCTCCTCATTTACTGCTACAAACTGATAACGGTCAAATAAGTGTGATTTAAACCATGCTAGTGCAATTCCACTAATGCCAACATCATTTTCGAGTGTATTCAAAAGAATGTCATAGTTGATAATATATAATGCAGCACTAAGATCGAATAACACTGATAGAGAGATACAACCGCGATCGGATGATAAGAGCAGATCATTTGTGACTCTAATGAGAGCTGTCTCGTTACTATGATAGGTCTAAATCCGAACTTAAAATCCTTGCAGATATAACTTCTTTCTAAAAAGGAACACAGTTGTGAGGAGACTGCTTTTTCTAATATCTTTGTCAGAAAAGATAGATTCGAGATCAGCCTGTAATTGACTAATTCTGTAGGATCAAGTTGCGTTTTTTTACAAGTGGTTTAATAACAGCCAGCTTAAATGTTTAGTAGTATCCTAATGACAAAGAGGAGGATCTATGACATCTATGAGGATCTATGACATCTGGAAGCATCTTTCAATAGCTTAGTTGGTATAGGGTCTAACATAAATCTTGTTGATTTAGATGATTTAATGAGTTTAGACAATTCTTCCTCTCTTTTAGCAACGAATGAATGGAATTTTTCCTCAGGAACACTAAATGGGTAGAGCGGGGCTGGTTGGGTCGAGGGGTTGGTTGGCACACAGTTCAATTCTAGTACACAAGAGGGTGCTGCCACAAAAATCTGACATTAAAATGACCGCCCTCTTGACCTGAACACACCCATTTACTAAAATCATTGAACGCACCAACTGTTGAGGTGAGGATAACTTTTCTATTTTACTGTGTTAAAACAAAACAAAAAAACCTTCTCCCCACTAAATACATTTTAGAACTATGATAAGATAGAGATAATATAAAATGTAAGGATTTCAGTTGATATAGATAGGATCAACTATATTTTGATATGAAATTTAAAAGTCTCTGATGAGTGATGCTAGGTGGCTAACATAATTTCAGGGTTACACTTTATTTCGATAGTCACTTTAGACATTCTACTAACTATAAGTCACTTTTCAACTACATGTCAACTAACTGTCATTAGAGTATTAGTAGGCTGTAGTAGACTGTCAGTAGACTGTTAGGTTAGGGTTAGGTGTTAGGGTTCAGGTTAGTAGAACAAGTTGACTTGTAGTTACTAAGTTACTTATAGTCAGTAGAATATCTGTTGGGGGACCAACAAAATAAAGTGTTAGCAGATATTAAGCAGGCAGTCTACTAATACTCTAATGACAGTTAATTGACATGTAGCGGAAAAGTTACTTATAGTTAGTTGAATGTCTAAAGTGGACTATCGAAATAAAGTGTTACCAATTTCAGTAAAGAGGTGTGTCCTAATATGGCTGGGGTTGGTTGACACTCTGATTTGGGGGTTGGTTGGCACATGTGTCATTATAGCCAATTGGTTATAAATGTATTAATTTATGCATTTTACATATGTTAAAACATAATATATATATATACATATAAATATATATAAATATATATATTATAATAATACCGTTATATGTTGTATATTTATAAATATAGGTGCTGGTCATATAATTAGAATATCATCAAAAAGTTGATTTATTTCAGTAATTCCATTCAAAAAGTGAAACTTGGATATTATATTCATTCATTACACACAGACTGATATATTTCAAATGTTTATTTCATTTAATTGTGATGATTACAACTGACAACTCATGACAATCCCAAATTCAGTATCTCAGAAAATTAGAATATTATTGAGACCAATACAAAAAAAAAAGATTTTTAGAAATGTTGGCCAACTGAAAAGTATCAACATGAAACGTATGAGCATGTACAGCACTCAATACTTAGTTGGGGCACTGCACAGGTGTTATGAGAGCCCAGGTTGCTCTGATAGTGGCCTTCAGCTCTTCTGCATTGTTGGGTCTGGTGTAGGCTACAGAACTAGACTGAGAGAGACCGTTTAGAGGCCTTTGCAGGTGTTTTGAGTTAATTTGCTGATTAGAGTGGCACCAGTTGTCTTCAATATTGAACCTTTTCACAATATTCTAATTTACTGAGACACTGATTTTGGGGTTTTCAATAGTTGTCAGTTAAAATCATCAAAATTAAAAGGAATGAACACTTGAAATATATCAGTCTGTGTGTAATGAATGAATATAATATTCAAATTTCATTTTTTGAATGGAATTACTGAAATAAATCAACTTTTTGATGATATTCTAATTATAGGACCAGCACCTGTATCTGTTACAGTGGGAGCTCCCGTTCCGCCTCCTATCCGCCACCAGAGGGAGCCTTCACCGGAGTATTGATCATTGGCTTTAAACTCAAATTCCCATCATGCCTCTTACCTGGGACTGATTGCGTCACACACCTGCACGCCATTTGCACACACACATAAAAGCCACGTCCACACACCACACCAGTGCGAAGTCTTGATTTGCCCCGGTGATCATTTCTGAGCGTTTGTTCCCTGTTTCTGGTTTTGACTTTGGACTGTTTGACTATTCTACGAGTGATATCTGCCTGGCCTGATCTTGGACTGTCTCTGGATTGTGAATATTGCTGCCTGCCCCTAGTGATGGCCAAATGAAGCTTTTCGAAGCATTATTGCTTTCTGATACTATTGTGTCGAAAATGGTTCATTACTCGAAGCTTCATTCAGATAGAAATGACAGCACCATCTCCTGGTGAAGTAAATGTAATGCAACAAAGCTGACAACCATAAAATGCAAGTAGGCGTGTGTTAACGCCCCGTTTATGACGAGTTTACCGAAGCGATCAAAGCTGAAACAGTGCTGTGAAACTCATGTAGGTGAATTTTACAGATACGGATGAATTTCATGTGTTCACCTTGATAATAAAACAATAATGATGATGAGTATGTGTAATTATTTCTTTAGACAAGGACAGAAGATCAGACCAGCTTAAAAACAATTGGAAACCGTCACAGAAATTCTAATGGTTTCAATTAAAATACCAATAAGGGACCATTTTCTTTTACCAGTTAAACCATGTTTTCCATGAGTATTGAAACCATGACATTAGCTACTGCTTCTTTCCTTTGGGAACCACCAGAAATCTGTAACTTTACTGGTGGGACTGATATTTTTTTATGTTGAAAGGATGTGCTTGTGTAACTGGTTGAACTTGAATAATGTAGCAGAGGGTTTTTAAAGTTTCTGTCTCTCTCCATATTCACTAGATATGAAAAATATTTGTATGCAGAAAGAACTAATCTTATTCGGGAAAATAAGTTTAAAGTGTTCCCAAACTTGCGAACGACTTTCTCGATGGCTCCATCACAACACTAAAATAAACTCAATCCACTCTCAATAATTACACCAATCCAAACACCGAGTACTACTAACCCACGGTGTTGCCATGGTTTGGCTTCACTTTTATGAGAAATACAGCCGCCAGGTTTCAAACGTCTCAACACTGGATCGGGCTGTCAAAGCAGTCACGCGGTTCACTACAGGAGTGAAGCAGTGTGTTTGCTTCAGACGTCATTTTCACGTGACTAGTGACGTAATGATACAAGCTCCGAAGCAGTGGTTCATTACAAGGACCTTTCGAGTTTGAAGCAAGCTTCGGAGCGTCGGTGTCAGACGTAACATCACTACCTGCCCCGAACTCTGCCTGTTATCTGGATTTCTAAATCTTTCTGCCTGCATTGCTCTGTCTGCCCCGTCTTGACCCTGCCTGTACGACACTGTTTAATAAAGCTGCAAATGGATTCCTCTGTGTACCGTGAGTCATTACAGAAGACTTCGCCACTAACTAATCCAGCAGCCGTCATGCAATTGACCTCCGAGCTCACATCCCAAGCTTCTCGTCTGGATTTACACCATCAGCAGCTCAGCCACCTGACTACTATCACGGAGCAGCTCGTGCAGGGGATACTGGAGCTTCGCACCGCTGTTTGCACTGCCCCCAGCACGCCCGCGGCACCACCACCGCAGAGTGTCTCTCCTGCTACTGTGAGTACAGCAGTCAATCCACGACTCGCTTTCCCTGATAAATTTGATGGTTCTCCAACCAAATGCAAGGGTTTCCTGTACACTCTTCGTTGAACAACAACCAACATTATACGCCAGTCATGAGAGCCGCGTTGCTTTTGTTTGTTCACTGCTAACCGGCAGAGCATTAGATTGGGCTACGGCAATCTGGAGACCGGAGGGCAATACTTTTTCTACATTTCAAGAGTTTACGCAACAGTTTCGTCAAGTATTTGAACACACGACTGAAAAAGGTGATGCAGGCGATCAACTCTTGAATCTCACTCAGGGAAAAGAAACCGCCGCTGATTATGCCCTCACGTTTCGCACGCTCGCTGCACAAACCAACTGGGTGGAGGATACTTTGAAAACGCTGTTCAGAAGAGGACTTACCAATGAACTTCAGTCTGAGTTGGCCTGTCGGGATGAGGGAAAGAATTTAAATGAATATATCGCTCTGGCCATTCAAATTGACAACCTCATGCGATCCAGACGTAAATCCCGGGTACCAGTCCAGTCCTCCTTCGTAGCTCCTAATCATCCTGAACCCATGCAGCTGGGGATCACACATATCTCACCCGAAGAACGTGAACGTAGATTTCAGCACCGACTCTGCATGTATTGCGGTCAATCTGGACACATGAAGCTCTCCTGTCCTGTCCGACCCTCCAGTCGTAACCAACCGGTGATTTCTCGAGACATTCCCAAACCTCCCATCACCAGTTTCTCACTCCCAGTTCGTTTGATTATTCAAGATCAATCCATTGACACCTCTGCTCTCATCGACTCTGGAGCCGCAGGAAACTTCATATCTCAGACTTTTGCCAAACAATGCAACATTCAACTTAATCCGTGTCCTTCCCTGACAGTGGAGGCGCTAGATGGGCATCCCATCGGAGAGGGAAGGATCCAATACATCACAGAGATGGTTCATTTGCACGTCGGGTCTCTTCACTCAGAAAATATCCAGTTCTATGTCATTCACGCTCCACATCACAACATCATTCTGGGACATCCCTGGCTACAAACTCATAATCCTCACATCTCCTGGAAGGAGGGTCAGATCGTTCGCTGGGGTGAAGCTTGTAACAACCGATGTCTGTCCAAAGTCACCCGAGTAAGCAGTTCCAAACCAGAGTCCGTTGCCCCGGAGCCCGAACGGGAAAATATCCCTTCTGTTTATGCGGATCTGATTGAAGCCTTCAGCAAAGAAAAAGCTGCACAACTCCCCGAACATCGGTCCACGGACTGCGCTATAGACTTAATCCCTGGTACCACTCCTCCTAAAGGAAGAATTTTTCCTCTGTCCAAGCCTGAATCTGACGCTATGAAGCAGTACATAGAGGAAGAACTCGCTAAAGGCTTCATTCGTCCTTCAACCTCACCAGCATCCGCCGGATTCTTCTTCGTGAAAAAGAAGGATGGAGGACTCAGACCCTGCATTGATTATCGAGGCCTAAATGATATCACTGTCAAATATCGCTATCCCTTACCTCTGCTTCCAGCTGCACTGGAACAGCTTCGTCAGGCCAGATACTACACTAAGCTTAATCTACGCAACGCTTACAACTTAATTCGCATACGAGAGGGCGATGAGTGGAAGACTGCCTTTTCCACCACTAGTGGGCACTATGAATACTTCGTCATGCCTTTCGGCTTGTCCAACAGTCCTTCTGTCTTCCAGGCTTTCATGAATGACGTGTTTCGCGATATGCTGGATAAATGGGTAATTGTTTACATTGACGACATCCTGATCTACTCTAATTCACTCGAAGAACACATTCAACACGTCCGTACAGTCCTACAACGCCTGATCCAGTTCCACCTTTACGCCAAAATGGAGAAATGTGAGTTCCATCAAACAAGCATGTCTTTCTTGGATTACATCATCAGTCCAGAAGGAGTTGCCATGGATGAGAGGCAGGTGAAGGGGGTAGTCGACTGGCCATTACCACAAACCGTAAAAGAACTGCAAAGATTCCTGGGATTTGCCAACTTCTACCGGAGATTCATCCGTAACTTCAGCCTCATAGCCGCTCCCTTAACTGCCCTCACCAAACGTCACAGTCATCGCATTTCATGGAACCCCGAAGCACAACAAGCATTCCAAGATCTGAAGACACGTTTCACTACTGCACCCATTTTGCATCATCCGGATCCTGAACGACAATTCATTGTTGAGGTGGATGCTTCCAATACAGGGGTGGGGGCCATATTATCGCAGCGTCAGGGAGATCCAGCCAAAATGTTTCCATGTGCTTTCTTTTCTCGTAAACTGTCTCCAGCGGAACGTAACTACGATGTGGGAAACCGCGAACTGTTAGCCATGAAGTTGGCTTTGGAGGAATGGCGGCATTGGCTAGAGGGAGCAGAGGAACCGTTCATTATTCTCACAGACCACAAGAACCTGGAATATCTCCGATCCGCTAAACGCCTCAATCCACGTCAAGCCAGATGGGCCCTGTTCTTCACCAGATTTAATTTCACTGTCACATACCGTCCCGGCACCAAGAACACTAAAGCTGATGCTCTATCCCGACAATCCGAAGAAATCACCCAGAATCTCAACCCCGGAAACATACTTGATGACAAGCTGTTAGTGGCTCCTGTCCAGTGGGATATCGTGACCGAGATCCAACAAACCAACCTTCAATCTCCCGTTCCAGCAGAATGCCCAGCCAATCTCTTATTCGTACCAGAAACATTACGTCCGCGTCTCATCGATCAAGTTCATTCAACCCCCAGCTCTGGTCATCCTGGAATTAACGCCACAGTCCAACTACTCCAGAACCGATTCTGGTGGCCCACGCTTACCTCAGATACCATCAACCACGTCCAGAACTGCTCCAACTGTCAAACCTCGAAAACACCCCGAAAATTACCCGCTGGCTTGCTTTGTCCTCTACCCACTCCTCAACGCCCATGGTCTCACATCGCCGTCGATTTCATCACCGATCTCCCTAACTCTCAAGGTTACACCACCATCTTTACCATTGTAGACCGATTCTCAAAAGCCTGCCGATTTAATCCCTCTCTCCAAACTTCCCACTGCCTTTGAAACCGCCGAACTCCTGTGCAACCAAGTGTTCCGTTTTTATGGATTGCCTGAAGACATCGTGTCCGATAGGGGACCGCAGTTCACGTCCCAAGTTTGGACCGCGTTCTTCAAGAATCTTAACGTGAACATTAGTCTCACCTCCGGGTATCATCCACAGTCCAACGGACAAACTGAGCGTTTGAACCAAGATGTCATCCGCTTCCTGCGAACCTACTGCCAACAACATCAGCAAGATTGGAGCAGATACCTGTTCTGGGCGAATATGCTCAGAACTCGCTGATTAAACCAGCAACTGGCATCACCCCCTTTAAATGCATTCTCGGTTTCCAACCTCCTCTCTTCCCCTGGTCTGGCGAACCCACAGAACTTCCATCTGTCACAGAATGGCTACACAAGAGCGAGGAGGTCTGGGATCAGGCACACATACACCTAAGGCACGCCGTAAGACGTCAAGAACAACAGGCCAATCGTCACCGACGCCCTGCTCCAGAATACCAGATCGGTCAATGGGTTTGGCTGTCCACCAGAGATCTTCGACTCAGACTTCCATGTCGCAAGCTCAGTCCCAGGTATGTTGGTCCCTTCCAAATTGTTAGACAAATTTCTCCAGTATCATTCCGTTTAGACCTGCCCGCTAATTACCGTATTTCTCCCACTTTTCATGTGTCTCTGCTGAAACCCGCTGGTGGTCCGAGGGGAGAAGCGGAGGAGGGGTCCACTTCTCAGAGTCCTCCACCCATTCTGGTCGATGGCGAGGAGGCGTACCGTGTGCATAAGTTGCTGGACTCCAGACGCCGGGGTAATGTTCTCCAATATCTGGTCGATTGGGAGGGGTACGGTCCGGAGGAGCAGTCCTGGGTCAATGCGAGAGATATCCTGGACCCCACTCTCACTGAGGAGTTTCATAGGACATATCCGGAGAAACCGGCCCCCCGACCCCGTGGGAGACCCCGTAGGAGACCCCGACGTCAATTGCCTCCTCGCGTCAGGAGCCGCTCGCAGGGGGGGGGCTCTGTTACAGTGGAAGCTCCCGTTCCGCCTCCTATCCGCCACCAGAGGGAGCCTTCACCGGAGTATTGATCATTGGCTTTAAACTCAAATTCCCATCATGCCTCTTACCTGGGACTGATTGCGTCACACACCTGCACGCCATTTGCACACACACATAAAAGCCACGTCCACACACCACACCAGTGCGAAGTCTTGATTTGCCCCGGTGATCATTTCTGAGTGTTTATTCCCTGTTTCTGGTTTTCTGGTTTTGACTTTGGACTGTTTGACTATTCTACGAGTGATATCTGCCTGGCCTGATCTTGGACTGTCTCTGGATTGTGAATATTGCTGCCTGCCCCGAACTCTGCCTGTTATCTGGATTTCTCTATCGTTCTGCCTACATTGCTCTGTCTGCCCCGTCTTGACCCTGCCTGTACGACACTGTTTAATAAAGCTGCAAATGGATTCCTCTGTGTACCGTGAGTCATTACAGTATCCTTTACAAACTGTATTTGTTTTTGGTTTAGTTAAAAATGGGCAGAAATTCTGTTGAATGTTATTCTGCATCTGATTTGAATTAAATGGTCAAGTTCTTTTTATATTTGTCACCTCATTCTTTGTAACTATTGCATCTGTGCCAACCAACCCCATTGCATGTGCCAACTAACCCCCATAGTGGGGCTCAGGTGCACAACATCACTTTAATGATGAATAAGACATTTTTAGGAATAATTTAATAACATTAAATGTATCTGTTGAGCAGCTGAGATCTTAGCTTTTCAGTTGTTACTGGTTAGACTATTTTAACATATAGCATGGCTGAGAAATATGACAGAGAGTGAAAAGTGTGTCAACCAACCCCGCTCTCCTCACTGTACCTCTGCCTGATGCGATTCTGTAGTTAGTAGACGCTTGCATAGTTAATATTTCTTGTACCGTACTTGCATAGTCTAATATTATCAATCTTATAAGTAAATAATAAAGTCCTTACTGCTTTGCTCTTTGGAAACTTCAGAAGTCAATTTAGCCACTGTATCAAATAAATGCCTAGGGTTGTGTTTGTTTTCTTTTAAGAGAGTCGAAAAATAAGCAGATTGAGCAGCGTTTAAGGCTCATATGTGATAGGTCTAACATATTTGTAACACAGCTGACTTTGCAGCCTTGAGAGATGTCATATCGCTCTGCTGCAGAATTTCCACAGCATCAATATTGATTTTTCATATTGATTTCAATATTGATTCACAATTGTAGATCTGGAGTACGATTACGACAATGAGTAGGTCCTGACACGTGTTGTCTATCTCCAATAGAGTACAGAATGTCAATGCCAATCGCAATCAGTGTCGAAGTGTATCTCCTTTAGAGAAAGCTCAATATGGATTATTGGATTTCCTTAATAAATAAATTGTGTATGAAAAATTGTGTATAAAAATGTTTTCATTTAAAATATTCACAACTTAAATGTATATTATGTAGAATTTCAGCCCCAAAAATGCTAGCACTGAAAATACAATGCATTAAAATGCAAGCACTGGTAATTGTATGCGTCATGTTAATTGTATGTTATTTGTTAATTGTTTTATTATTATTTTACTTCCATATTATTCATCATAAAGCTATTGCTACAGCACAGAATCTGCCCTATACCTAATGGACTGTCAGGACGAGCCACTGAGTAGGCCTAGCCTACTAATTATTTCTCTTTTCTCTTGCCTCCTCCAGCTGCATTCAATGAGTATCTACCTTTTTAAAGATAAATTAAAAACCATATATAAAAGCTTTGTATACATCTGTTTGTGAGGGATGGCGGCTCGTGTTCGTGAATGACAGCGAGGGGCGGGGCTTGTGTTCGTGACTGCCCGTGAAGGGCGGGGATTCTCCGTGATTGACATTGAGGGGCGGGGCTTGTCTGTGACTGACAGCGAGGGGCGTGGCCTGTGCTGCGCTGATTGACTGAATCAAACAGCTGAGAACGCGCATGTGATTGTGTAGACAGAGGGATAGCAGCAGATGCAGTGAAAGAAACAGCAGCACATTAAAACATTAACCGATGAAGAAGAACGCCTTTGAGGCTAACTGTTGAAACACGACGAATCTGTGTGTGTGAGTTGAATGGTGTGATGAAGAACGAGGACGCCTGACATTTTCGTTTGTCTGTGTCAACTGTCAACTGATGAACTCGGTGCTTTGAGGCTGAAAGGGAATACGCGTTTGTTTTCTCACGGTGTTTATTTCCAGCGCCTTTTATACGTTGATGTTTTTGATGTTTGACCTCGTTTATTAATCGCCCGACTACACTGAAGACTAAAAGGGATATAGCCATTTTAAAGAGCTCGAAGAGGAGTATTCGTGCTACCCTTCGTTGTGTGAATCAGCTGCAGGAGCCGAGATGTGACATTTCCCACACGCGTATTCAAACATCTCTCACAGCGGACGCTTTTATCGAGGAAGGTACGTGTACAGATCAGATATACTATAATAATAATCACATATCAGATATAGGCTTTTGAAATACACAAGAGCTGTTTTCGGGCAGGTGTCATCAAATGTCGTTGCCTATTTTGTTTCGAATATCGTGTGTGTGTGTTTATTTATGTATCTAAAAATGAAATCAAATCATTCAAACACTAACGATGTGATTTATTTATGCACAAATTACATAACGATTCATAAGATGCCTCTGTGGAATGGGGTTGTATAAATATGAAAAAATAATCATCACATTGAAGATGATTTGCGTATAACATCAGTATAAGAGTGGTTATTTTTTTATTTCTCTGCATTAATAATTAGCGTAGACTATGCAGTTATACGGCAGTATTATCATATTGCTTAATGCGACGATGCATGATTGTGACATGAGGAAAATTAAATCTGAAATCTAAAGCAAATTTAAGATTGAACATTTTAAATGTTATCACCCAGAATAATTAGCATGTGTCCATGCATTAAAAACTAGTCATATATTAATGTTATAGCTAATAGCAGTAGCTGGAAAGCACACCTAACCACTGAAAGAGCTTGTGTGATTTTGGGGTGTCTCTCTCTCTCTCTCTCTCTCTCTCTCTCTCTCTCTCTCTCTCTCTCTCTCTCTCTCTCTCTGCATTTCATTTGAGCATCCATGTTTCTAGTGTGCATCTGAAGATTTATCCTCTTCCTGGGCTTAGAAACTTCCCTCCTCAGGCGATGGAGCCTTTTCTAAAAGCTGAAGTGTGGTTATGCTTCCCCTTCAACTACAACACACATCATCTCTACACTCACACTTATTTATTGCAGACATGCACATCTAAAAATACATTTAGAAATGTATACAAAAATAAGCCTGGAATATATTTTGCAGACTGGTTTGTTATTCTTAACTATTTTGCGCAATTCAGAAATCATAATAGGCTAACGTAATGTCTTTAAAACTATTATGAATGAATTGTGGTTTTGCGTTTTGGTTGCGTGTCCCGTAGCTATAATAATTGCTAAAAGCATCTACACTCATGATACTAAATGTCGCTATGATGCAGCTGTCTTCCAAGTGCTTCTATGTATTTTGGTAGATGGATTTCATGTAAGGTCCTAAGAAAATGTTTTGTTCATAAAAGGAAGCAATGTTGTTGGCATATCTAATTTATGTTTTTACTGCATTTTAAAAATGGTTTACATTCTGCATGCTTGCTTCATATAGTCTTTTTTTTTTTTTTTATTCATTTTATATACAGTACACAAAATATGAATATCAAGTTAAAAAATATACATATGCATGACCATAAGATACACATACACCAATATATACCATACATCGCTGGGTAAAAAAAAAACATGACAAATAATCATGCCTACACAAAAACAACAACAAATACTCTTAACTCTAAACTCACACTAAATATCTCGTTTGATTATATGCATTATTTCATCTAAAAAAGTAAAAATCAACATGCTAAAATGCATGATATAGCTAAAAGCGAAACAACTTCTGATCTAAATGACGCCGCCATACTGGTATTCCCACACATTATATTAATCAATGTGAAATCGTCTGGTTTTGATGAGAAACATTACATTATGAGTGTGTGTGTATGTCTGAAGTCATCCCTGTGCATTAGTACTATGCAAGCATCCTGAGCAATGGTTGTGACCTCCTGGCAGCCAGGAATAGACGTGTGTCCTCTGTAGTGGACGTCGAGGGAGTTTCTCTGACACTGTACACATCACCGCTTTAAGAGCTCGTTCAGGGCTCTCACAGACGCCACAGGTTCTTCTGCTTGCTCTTTACAAATGACTGACATTAATTGACATCAAATGTAGCAGTCTTATGAAAATATGATAATATATTGTAATTATCATTCAAATCAGATTACTTTTCAAATTGTATTTCATAAATCAATATCTCAGGAAAACCTTATGGGGTTTCAAATTAAAATGTGACTTTCTGTTACAGAGCGGTGTATTGATTTCACACACATCCACTGTAGAGACACCAGGATTTGAGACACAAGGGGAAATTATACATCAATATTCCTATGAAATATTAGATAGTTTTATTATTATTAAAATTTTGCCAATTAATACTCCCATTTTTGCTCTTCTTTTTTCATTACATGTTTTTAAATCTTGGGTGAACCTATGTCTTTAATGATGTCTATATTGCTTGAAAAGACCATATTGCAGACAATGCCTGAAGTAGCAATCAATTTACATAAATATCCTAAAGAAGCGAGTTCTGAGCAGCTGATCATGTTTAGTCTTGGTTAATACTGTCTGTGGGTCGGGAACATCATTATGGTGCTGGGACTCTCCCAGTGCTTCTCCGGCTGGCACTTCACATCGCAGTGAGCAAACCGGTCATAGATGTATATTTAGATGAGTGGAATCATGACGGCGATCTCTAAGTGTTCACGGGACCATTCAGACGGACGTGTGAGGAAACTTAGGTATGCTCAGCTGTTTCCCATGGTTCCCTGAACCACTCCCAGTTTGTTTGTGTTGAGTAGCCTTGATTTAATATGAAAAGCTTTGTTTGAACGGATACTGACTGATAGGGTTCTCTTCTCTGAGTATGATGTGCACTTGCACTGACTTTAGATGAAACTGTCTGAATAAAACGGAAGTTGAGATTGTAGTGTATATTGAGTGAAATGGCTTCTGAAATTAGAAACAATTGCGGGGCTTGATTTCATCCTTGATTGATTGATTGGGGTTGAGCAATAGCACATTATGAGCATGCAGGGCATTTTATGCGTCACCAGACATGCAAGAAGCCCGTTTTAGCCACTGGACAGGGTAATGTTTCGCTGGTTTAAGGGTTAGGTCAAACAGTTTTAATAAAGAAATAAACAATAGCTAGTGGTAGACTTACTACAGTATGAATAGTGATCTGGTATGCGAGCATAGGCGTAATTTGTTTTGCATTGTTTTCAAAGGGAGCGTCGCGTTTTTTAAACACCATGAGCGTAACGAGGCACTGAAAGGTTTTTTCACACGCTGACCTAGGGCTGGGCGATATGGCTGAAAACTTTATCACGATATCAGTGTTTCATATCGGTCGATATCGATAATTATTGATTTTTTTTATGACCCATTTAAAATAAGGACTAGAAGAAAAAATATATTACAATTAAACATTTTTATTTTACACTTAACCTTCCTCTGATTATAATCCCAAGACAGAAATGTCAACACAACCATGGAAAACTTAAATAATTAAAAACGAGGCTGAATCCAGCTTCTTATTCGCAGCTTCTTATTGGTGGAACGAATAAGAGGCTGGATTCAGCCTCGTAATGTACACAGAAGTCACGGTTCGGTTCAGACATCACGGTTCGGTATAACTTGGGTACAATGGAATGAAAAGCAAAACAGAAATATAGAAGGCATTTTTATAAATGTCTTAAGCCTTGTACTTTTTAAATAAGTTTTATTAATAAAGACATAGAACCAGTTTATCTATAGTGCACAGATAATAGTTTTATGAAATTAGTTTATTAAATTAATAAAAAGACCTTGAGATATGTTTTGTAATTGTACCTGAATTAATTTAAAATTAATTAGCTATATTTCAGATCAATATATTTGTTTTTCTTAATTTGAATTAACCCGTTATTCTCATCAGAATTATAGATTTCCGTATAAAAAAATAGTACCAACACATTTTATTTTATTTTTTTAATGTGTAACTTAAAAATAAACAGATTAGTTTATTGTTTGTTTATTGTTTATTTATTTGGATCCCCATTAGCTGCCACTAATGTTGCAGCTACTCTTCCTGGGGTCCACATACCAAAACATACATAAAAAACATAAAACAAGATACATAAAAAACATACATAATACAACTAACATTTAACATACAAGTTACACATAAATCTAAAAATGATACCTACAATGTATATATATCAAGTATTGTGTATACATAGTAACGTAACATACATAAAACTATTTACATTCGGCAATCATGAAAACAAATCTCAAATAACGGTTGACTAGGTAGCAATGTGTAGACCAAAGGTTCATTTTGCGCTGGAGTTGTCCTTTAATGCAACCAAACTTGCTTCGCAACATGTCATTTCTTTTGTCGAAGAAAAAAAAATATCGAACGTTATATCGAACACATTTTTTATTGATATCGATCACGTGTCTATCACGATACATATCGTTATCGTTTTATCGCCCAGCCCTACGCTGACCAGTTTTTTACTGGTCGCCGAGAGTTGAAAAATGTTCAACTTTGGATAAAACGCAGCGCTCATCACTTCAGGGATGCGTTGTGGTCGTGTCTAGGCTCAGGTCCTCCATCTGATCTGGATCCGGAAGTGTTCCCGGTTCTGTCTGATCTAATATATGCAGCCTAATAATCATTCATCTGATTTGAATAATAGGAATGTGTAATTTGAATGCCAGGTTGAAGAGATGTGTTTTAGTCTACCTTTAAACTGACTTCCTGCTTCCTGGATAATGGTAGGAAGACTGTTCCAGAGTTTTGTTGCTAAATAGGAAAAGGATCCACAACCAGCAGATGATTTTGATATTCTAGGTATTATCAACTGGCCGAAGTTTTGAGATCGCATTAGAATTGAAGGACTATAATGCGTTAAGAGCTCGTCAAGTCCTGCGGAGCTAAACCATTTCGTGCTTTATAAGTAATCAGCAATATTTTAAAATTTATATGATGTATAACAGGCAGCCAATGCAGGGAACCGGGCTAATATGGTCATACTCCCTGGTTCTGGTAAGAACTCGGGCGGCTGCGTTTTGGACTATCTGTAGTTTGTTTATTAAGCATGCAGGGCAACCTCCCAGTAGAGCATTACAATAATCTAGCCTTGATGTCATGAACGCATGAACTAACTGTTCCACATTTGTCAATGAGAGCATACAGTATGTCGTCATTTAGATGTATTTTTAAGATGGAATAATGCTGTTTTACAGATACCATTCACGTGACTTTCAAATGAAATATTGATTGGTATCAGAGCACACCCAGGTTCCTAAACGTCGACGAAGACTTAACAGAGCAGCCATCAAGTGTTAGACAGTATCTGACGTTCTAGAGAGTGATACAAAAAACACATTACCATTCAGATACATCTGAATCAGTTTCTGGTTCAAACATATGTGATCCGTACTAGGAAAGTGAGTCACAATGAGCAAATTATTGATATATTTGCATTCTCTATAAAAAGAAACTTCATGATGTATGATTTGTTTGAATTGCGCTAAAAATGACTGAGCCTCTCCTGTTTGAAGTCGTGAAGGCGCAAAATCAAGTTAAAGTTTTCTGAAGGTTTTGAAACAAAGCCACCTAGCAACCATCCCTCAAAATCCCCTGTAACAACACCAAATCTGTACACACCAAACCAAAAACAAATATTTATAGGAAAATACATATATTCACCTTTTTTTCTTTTCTCCACGACACCACAATTGTTTGTTTACCATTAGACAGGCCTACTGTACCTCACGGCTCTAATATAATGTTACACATCAGATGTTTCCCCCCAACAGTCAAACGTCCACATATGAAATAACAGATAATGTTTGCGTGAATAATCGCCAAGACAGATATTTTGAAATACTGTGTGTGAATCAGGATCGTGCAAAGTCTCGCTTGTGCGCACGCTTCGGTTCTGTCAGTTATCGTGACTTAGATCTTTTTTTCATGAACTCTCAGAAAACGTACAAATAAAGATCATTTTAGATGTTTAATTGCTATTTGGAGCATTGGGGTCGCTAGACGATTTTGTGAAAACCTCAAAATCTTAATTTTTCACTTGTCTTGCCTGTAGCTCGAAATGATCACGTATGGCAGGATTAATCCAGCATTTGCACTTGCCATTGTGCAGCGTATACTACAGTAAAGTTGAGCTGCTGTGAATGAGTGGAGGCGGGGCTCATTTGCATATTCATAAATCGCGAACGCTAAATGAGGCGAGGGTGTACATGAATGAACTACCAGTGTCCACAGATCAGCAACATGTATGGATTTACTGTATAACACTACTATCTGTAAGTTTGGCAGGAATGGTAGGCTATAATGCTTTCAAGTAACATCACGTCAGTTGTATTTTGACATTATCAATGCAATTGCTGCCCTCAAATGTTAACCTGAACTAAAATAAAGCTTTGTTTTTAACTACTACAATGTTACATTTCATTTTGTCCAAGGAGCTGTTTTGTTTTAAATGCTCCTAAGAAAAGAAAAGTCAAGTATAGTTCCATCATTGCTCAAAGTTAAAAATATCATACTTTATGATGTTAGTTTTAATAAAAATATAATTAAAAAATTAAATCAAAGAAATTTCTCTGCCATTTCTTTCTTTTTGCTGTATTTGAAACGTACCAAACCGTACCGAACCGTGACACAAGTGTATCGTATCGAACCGAACCGTGAATTTTTTGAACCATTACACCTCTATATTTTAAATATATCTAGTTAGTGACAGTGCAAGCATATTCATCTAAAATAATTATATGTTTTCAGCTTCAGAATCTGAATATTGTTATTCTGGTGTCTCTATTGTCCTGTGCTGTGGGTTTCAGCACCAAGATCAAGCCTGTTCATTTACAATTTAGTATTTTAATCAACAGTGTTTAGCCTTTTATCAAATGTCTTTGGAGTATCGCAATAATATGGTATTGTGAGTTCAGTATGGTGATATGTTTTGAATCGTGACACGAGGACATCGCTACACCCTTAGTTTTAATGGATGCAGTTGACTTCAGTGGGACTTTAATTCCTCTGGATTGCCCATGCATGTCTTCATGTGATAAAGTGTGTGTGTGTGTGTGTGTGATCTGCTCAGCCTGTGTTTGAGATGCCAGTCCTGGCTGTGTTCAGAAGCACAGCTCATCAGCAGAACTGGTGCACGCTGGATCTGCTTATGTAAGAGGAGTCGCGAGCGAGCACAAAAGAGTGGGAGCAGATCTCCAGGGGAAAGCATGTCTTTCACTGCACACACACACACACTGTCTCCAAACTAGAGAAAAGCATGTCTTTCACCACACACACACACTGTCTCCAAACTAGAGAAAAGTGTGTCTTTCACTGCACACACACTCTCGCAGACACACACACACACACACACACACACACACACACACAGACACACTGTCTCCAAATTAGAGAAAAGCGTGTCTTTCACTGCACTCACACAGACACGCACTCACACCGACAAACACTCACACAGACACACACACGCAGACACACACACACAGACACGCTGTCTCCAAACTAGAGAAAACCATGTCTTTCTCACACACACACACTGTCTCCAAACTGCCTTTTCACGTGTCTGATCAGTGAATGTGAACATGAGGCGTGTCGAAACACAATCAATCACTGAACAGCCAATCAGTGTTCTCTGTTTCTGTACTCATGACATCCATTATCCTTCAGTTTGGTTAATGAGGTTGTGTGTGTGTGTGTGTGTGTGTCCAGTTGCACCATTGTAAAAATATTAACCAAGCACTTGGCCAAATGTGATGTTGTATAATGCATTAACATGGAAGGGATGCTAATATTGATTTATAAACACTTGTTATTGGCTTGAGTTTGTTATAACTGGTCGTGACTCGTGACAAGCGTCAGTACATTTGTTGGTCACTTTGTTTCTATTTCTACAACTTTGCACACACACACACACACACACACTGATATCTCATTGGACTGAAGTGCGTTTCTCTTGATGTTGAATATCACTCATGGACAAGGATTGTGGAGCTGTACAATAAAATATGACAAGTTTCACAGTGAAGCATCACGGATGTCGCAGAAAGACAGTGTGTGTGTGTGTGTGTGTGTGTTCACAAGTGAGCCTGGAGCAGTGTGTGTGTGTGTTCACAAGTGAGCTTGGAGCAGTATGCGTGTGTGTGTGTGTGTGTGTGTGTGTGTGTGTGTTCCCAAGTGAGCCTGGAGCAGTGTGTGTGTGTGTGTGTGTATGGAATTATTTTTGTGTCAATAATAATGAACGTAACTTTTCAAGAAACTAATGAAAATATAAACTGAAACTGAATAAAATATCTTTGAAACTGAAAAAGAATGAACCGCAAGCCATTTTTTTACTTTGTTTTTAATACTCTACATGTTTTGCTAACTATTTCTCATATTTCGTTTACTGATCTACACTTACAAATGCGCTTCCAGAGTTTTCATTTACGCTTCTGAAGTTTTCGTTTACACTCCCTGAGTTTGCGTTTGCTGTTCTGACACAAATCTCTCGTGGGGGCGGGGTTAGTAGCAGTGTATTCTCATTGGCTACTGAGTTTTTGATTGACAGCTTCTTGACCTGGAAGTGAAGAAGTCAGTGTTGTGTTTAGACGTGTGGATGTGAGCGTCTGTAAGCGCAGCTTTCTATTTAATTTTAGTGATATTAAGTTATGTTTGTTTTTTAATTTTATCTGTATTTACCTTCTGCTGCTATTACTTTGTCAACAGAAGCTTTTAGGTTCACAAGAGATCAGTCTATTCAGGTGTACATAATTGTACATCAAAGTAGGCTCACTGTATATGACTACTTAAAATATTGTGTCCAATGTTTTAGGAGAACATTTGTTTATTCTTGATGATTCGTTTGCATGTTAGGCTCTGAATAGGTTGTGCTATTACAATATAAAGAGAATAGCCTACTAGTATGTGCGATATATTCAGCCGTCAAGAAAGTTTCACTTCAACCAGGTAATCAAGGTTGGCAACCATGGCCATCAAATTTCTCATTGTTACCATATGCATTTACACCATCAAATGATCATGTATGATCACTTAAATAAGAGGAGTTTAAACTATATGAAAATTACAATCGTGGGTTGCTGTCAGATGATACAGACCTCAAAGGGCATTTCATTACATATTTCACACAAATAATATTTTTGTTGGCATTTTTTTAATCATGCTGATAATTTTATTTATTTCATTCGTTAATATTATTTTCTAACATTTAACATGGTAAATATATTTGAACATCAACAGGTTCAATTATGACTTATAAAATCAGTTAAATGAATTTAAATAAAAAATCTAATAACTTTATTCATTCTTTATTGTCACTACAGCATATACACAAGTATAAAAGTGAAAGTCTTGGATGCAGTTATGACAGGAAAGACCATAATCCACAAAACATTAACTGCATACTATACATGTAATGCACAGTATTCTCATAATATACATAATAAAATGTATAATCACAAAGATTTTTAAGGAAATAATACATCTCTGTGAGTCCACATAACACAAGTGGATTGTAACCCATGTATGACAGTTGGTCGGAAGTGATTTTTAATAGTTAAAACAGTTTACATTATTAGTATTTTTTTATCCTATTGTTTCACTTCAGAAGGTATTGATTCATCCACTGAGGTCGCATGGGCATCACAGTCACTGTGTGTGGTTTTTAAAGCATCTTTAGGACTTGCAGAGATGGATTACGTTCCTTAAAATCTTAATTCGTATTTATCTGTAGAAAGAAAGTAAAATGCATCTGGGACAGCATGAGGGTGAGTAAAATAAGGAAGAATTTTATTTTTGGGTGAACTATCCCATTCATATGCTGTTGGTATGCTAATCCATGATCAGCAGAGATTAATAAGAATAAACTGCAACCTTTTGTGTGCTGTGTTTGTTTTAATCTAGAGTTCCAAAGAAATTAAAATATTTGCTATTTTATAATATTAAAATAAAATACAACAGATGTCTGAAGATATTAAGGATCCCAGTCATTCAAAGGTGATATGTCTGAACAAAGTAACATTATTGTCTGATGGAGACAGTTGATCTCTTGTATTATCACTCCATCCTCTGTGTCAGCATCAGAATTTTGTTTATGGAAAAGTTGCTCAAATCCCTGGAAAATGAGAAAGGAAATGTATTATAATCTAACAGTACAAACTGCTTTGAACTCCCACATGCAGTAACCATTTGCAGACTTAAAATATTTATTTCAAACAAATTATATAAATGTTTTAAGGGATTTTACAGCACTAAATGTTTACCTCTGACTCATGCACCATTTATCATCTGTAATACTATTGTGTAACCAGTAGATGGCTGTATAGCCCAATAAACATTTATCCATGGCTGTGTAGTGTCTACTCCCTAGTTGCTGGATTTTTTCAGTCATAATTACCTGCAAGTATTAGGTTTTTAAATTTGGATATATATTTATTATTAAAGACCATTAAAAATTCAACATTTTTCTCCAATTTTTTTTTTTTTTTTTTTGCATAATTATTACTCAAATTAATATGGATATAGAAAAAGCATTTTTGTTGCCTTTTGCAAAATAAATAATGCGCCCAGGGTTATACTTCAAAACAAATGAGTGTTTGTTTATATATTATGAATAGAGACATGGAAAGTGGTCAAGTACTGTCTCTCCTCTTTTAAAAACTCTGCATCACAAATTAATCAGCAATTGGCTTTACATTGCCCAAGTTGAATCGGGCAGTGATTGACAGCGCTCTGGTCCAATGGCATCGGTCATTGTCTGATACAGTACATTTGGTACTGTAGGCTACAGTATAGATACTGTACAGTACTCTAGCACAATGTTGTTTGGGGTGGCAGGGGGAAATATGATCTAATTGAAGCAAATATGATCTAATCGAAGACTGTAACCGTATGAAACGTTAGATAAACAAGGCATGTAACGTTAATGATTGGGCTAACTTACCAATTAAATCAAGACAATACTGCTGTATAATGTTATGGGCTCTCACTGAGCTCTAATATGCCTCTCCACCTGAAAAAGCAAGAACTGTATTATAATTAGTATTAGTTTAGCATTAATTAATAAAAAAAATAAAAACAATCAGACTTACCAAGAGTAGCCTATGCTATCCAGTATTCTGATATCGACGATAAATTATATCATTTGTCTGTACTATACCTTCTATAAGAAATCATCTCAACAATATAGTGTAGCAGTAAATAAATGTAGATATAAACGTAATATCACCTAAATGAAATAGAAAGCTGCGCTTACAGACGCTCACATCCACAAGTCTAAACACAACACTGACATCTTCACTTCCAGGTCGAGAAGCTGTCAATCAAAAACTCAGTAGCCAATGAGAATACACTGCTACTAGCCCCGCCCCCACGAGAGATTTGTGTCAGAACAGCGAACGAAAACTTCAGAAGCGTAAATGAAAACTCTGGAAGCGCATTTGTAAGTGTAGATCAGTAAACGAAATATGAGGAATAGTTAGCAAAACATGTAGTGTATTAAAAACAAAGTCAAAAAAATTGCTTGCGGTTCATTCTTTTTCAATTTCAAATATATTTTATTTAGTTTGAATTTATATTTTCATTAGTTTCTTGTAAAGTTACGTTCCTTTTTATTGACACAAAAATAATGTGTCGCTTGACTTGTCTCATGAGGCCACGGGTGAGGGTTTGTGAACGGCAGGGAAGCACCACAACTGTAGGTCACATGATCATGACATGATGGATGAACTACACCCGGTTTACACTCACACAGAGCACTCTTTTACACTTATTCAACACAAGTGCGTGAGTGCACTGTTTCAGACACGGCTCAAGTGTGTGAACATGAACTCTGCCAGAGGATTTATGGTGCATTTGTCTCTTAAATAAATTAAATAAACTTGAAGCGTGCAAGATTTATTACATTTATTAATTTATTTGCAGCCGATGTATAATCTGAGACAGCCTCTGTGAGGCATTGGGTATTATAACAGTCATACAATCATAATTGATAATTACATTTCTGTAATGCGGTTGAACTCTTTTAGTTATCAGAGAGATGAATGTTTTAATGTTCATGACGAGCGCAGAGCAATAGAAGCGTCTGAGACGAGGCCGGTGCCGGAGAACGCTTTACTGTACAAGGTTTCTATATGGGGGAAAATAAAAAGCTCAACAATTGCTATATATATATATATATATATATATATATATATATATACACACACACTTTCGATGTCATTGTTTTAGTAGTAAATTGTGCATAAGATGAGAGTGTGATTAAAAAAAATGGATTTGATCATTGACAAACGTAAAAGCACTATTGATTACTGAATCCTAGACTTTTGACCAAGGCTTCGCTGTGTTTAACGTCTCTGGCCAGAAGAACATCAGATTCACTCCCAGAAAACAAGTTTCCTGCTAATAAATACAAACACAATAGTGTGTTGTTAGTTCATATTGCAACTAATCTGAACATATAGAAATTTTGGTCCCACTTTATATTAAGTGGCTTTAAGTACTATGTACTTACATTGAACAATATGTACAATGTATTATTGTGTTCCTGTTGTATTGTAAAACACTTTTGCTGCTACTGAGGTGTGATACGGGTAAGGTTAGGGACAGGTGTGGTGGTATGGGTCGGTTTAAGGGTAGGTTAACGTGTGAGGGGAGGGTCAACTGTGTAATTTCAAATGTAATTACATAAATTAATTATAGCTGTATTTTAAAATTACATGCTGGAATTTTTAAATGTAATTACAATGTAAAAACATGTACGTACACAATAAGTCCATTGTATCAAATTATTAATTTCAATGTAATTACATAGTACTTAACACCACTTAATATAAAGTGGGACCGAAATTTTTAATTGAAAAAATGTATTAATGTGTAACGTTATAGTAAAGTGTTTACCATTTGACTGTATTATGTGAATTTCATTTCCTCCCCGTTGTTGCAAATACAGACAGAGTATAGTTTAGACATGTAATGTCAGATTTATGTATTTAATCATATGTCAATCAAACTTTATGATCTGAATTGAGGACAAACAAGCTTATATGGTATAGCTTACAATGCTTTCTTTAAACTATAACATGTTGACCTGTATAATGCACCTTTTTGCCACACAATGTAGAGCATAAAATAAATAAATGTTGAGAGCCGTAGAAAGTTTCATACCATTTGGACTAGCAGAACATTTTTTTTTTATTTGTGCAAAAGTCATTTGGGCTCCAACAGACCCCTCGGACCATAAGAGGGTTAATGCAAATATGACATTGTTTGAGATGTCATTATGATGACAACTTGACATTACCAAGACAACATAAATTGTCATAACCATGACATAGCAGATTAATTATCAAACTTAATAAAGCACTTAGCTTTATGGGTTAACATTACATTAAACAGTCGTGGTTGGTTTTGACATTGGCAGTCATGAGGTCATTATAACTGTCATGAATATGTTTCTTGACCTCAACTACAGTGGTACACATTGGATTTATCATTAAAATGTTATAATGGCCTCATGACAGCCAATGTCAAAGCCAACCACCTGACAGTTGTCATAAACATGCATTAAACGTGTCATGTCATGATTATGAATGTGTCATGTCAGTGTTATGTGCACCCCTTCAAGTAAAGTGTTAGCTCATATTCTTATAACTCTGTCAGTCTCAGGCGCGTCTGCTGAAAGTAAAGGCTGTTGTTTAAGGGTTTGAGGGCTACCAACCCGATGCATTGACAGAGAAATATGTATTTGATAAGAAGAAACTGTGCCAGAGGGAGAGTATCTATAAGAACACATGTACAAGTTGGATCACTATTCTGTGTGGACCGTATCCGTCTTGTACAGTCTCTGGCTGAGCTGATTAACATTGGAAAACATGCAGACAACCTTCAAGGTACTGGCGGTGTTTGTTTACTGTGTGATATTAAGTTGTAGAGGACTGTTTTTGCCCACTGCACTCTTAATACTGCCATATTAAGAGTAATGAAGGACTGATTATGAGTGCACTATAATTCATCAGTGTTTGAGCGGTCTCACACAACCATAGCATTAATACGTCAATACTATACTCCATTTCTCATATAAATGCTCAGGTCTGAATCCTATCAAAGTGTTATGGACATTTCGTTTAGAGATGTGTGTGTGTGTGTGCGTGTGTGTGTGTGTGTATATCTAATGTGAAGTGTGTGAAAACTAAAACTGTTTTTTTTTTTTTTGTGCAGGGTCCATAGACCATCATTTTCAAGGTAACTGTTCTGCCGCTGAATATATCTTATACTAAGGTAAGCTGTTGGATTTTATTTAATTTATTTAAGCTGCTGATTTCATTATTATCTCTGAAACCTGGCTTAAAAAATCTGCGTCTGATGAACTTATTTCTATTGAAGGTTTTAAAGTTTATAGAACTGATCGGGTTGGCAAAGGAGGTGGGGTTGCCATATATGTGAAATCTAAGTTTACAAGCTCTGTAACCCTGTCATTAACTAAAGCTAAACAGTTTGAAATTCTGACCGTGAAAGTGAATATCTCTAAAGACGCTGCTATTACAATAGTTGGTTGCTATAGACCTCCGTCTGCTTCAAAGGATGCTTTCCAAACTTTATCCAAAATATTACATAAAATTGATGACTCTGAATTTATTCTTATGGGTGATATGAATTGGGATTGGCTTTCTGGGAGCTCTGATTGTTTTAAAGACTTGTCAAGACTTGACTTAAACTTAGTGCAACTTATTAATGAACCAACAAGAATAAATCCCAAAGCAGAAATAAAATCTACTCTCCTTGATTTAATCATAACAAATTCAGTTCATAAATATACCTCAACTGCCGTATTTTGTAATGACGTCAGTGACCATTGTGCAGTCGCTTGTGTAAGAAATACAAAAATCCCCAAGGCAAAACCGCGCATCATCCTAAAAAGACATTTTAAAAACTTTGAACAACAGGCTTTTCTGCATGATCTGTATCACAGTGATCTCAGCAGGGTGTCTTTGTTTTCGGATGCTGAAATGGCATGGGATTATTTTCATTCAATTTTCATTTCCATTGTAAATAAATGTGCACCAATCAAAAAGTTTAGGATCAGTGGTAAGGACAACCATTGATTCTCAGACAGCCTTTCAGAGTTAATCTGTTTGAGAAATAAAATGTGGGCACAAGCTAGATTCTCCAACTCTTCTGCTGATTGGACTGCATTTAGAACTGTTAGAAACAAGTGTACTTTGATGATTAGAAAGTCTAAATCTGACTTTTATTTGAAATCAATCACAGAAAACTTAAACAACCCTTTAAAGTTTTGGAAAACAGTTAAATCTTTGTCGGGTGCATGTGTGACCTCAAACCTCCCTGAACAGATTCTCAGTGGTCCAGAGGAAATAAAAGACAAAGCAGCCATAGTCAATCAGTTTAATAAACACTTTATTCAAGCAGGATTCTTATTTGATCAAACCGTAAATAAATCCGTCCCATGCCCTGCCATGTCAGCATCTGAAAATGTAAATTGGGAATGTTTTAATTTTAAACCCATTTCAGTATCAGAAGTTCATAAAGCCCTCAGAGATCTTGATCACAAAAAGTCAGTAGGTCCAGATAATTTGGATCCCTTTCTGTTAAAAGTAGCAGCTGATATTATTGCTGAGCCTATAGCGCATATTTTTAATCTCAGCCTTCTTTCCAACTCCATTCCCAAAAGTTGGAAAGCAGCCTATGTCCTCCCTTTACATAAAGGTGGAGACCCATCGGAACTGAATAATTACCGTCCAATATCAAAACTCTCTGCTCTGTCAAAGATCTTGGAATCATTGGTGAATACACAATTAAAACAGTATTTAGCTGACCAAAACATTTTAAATAATTTTCAGTCAGGTTTCAGAAGTGGCCATAGCACTATCACTGCTGCTACATTAGTGATAAATGATATTATTGGGGCCTTAGATAAGAAACAACATGCTGCTGCATTATTTGTTGATCTTTCTAAGGCATTTGATTCAGTTGATCATGGATTGTTATTGACAAAATTACGTTCAATTGGTTTAAGTGAGAAGGCTGTTGCATGGTTCCAAAATTATTTTGTAGATCGTACTCAATGTGTTTACACTGAAGGTTATAAATCAGATTTTCTTGCGATAACCAAAGGTGTCCCTCAAGGATCAATCTTAGGACCCATTCTGTTTTCAATTTTTATAAATGATTTGGATAGAGATGTTCAAGCCAAATTACATTTATACGCTGACGATACAGTGGTTTACACCCAGGCTTCCACCATTTTAGCAGCAGTGCAGGAACTTCAGACTGCGTTTCAGACATTGCAAAGCACATTATTGAGTCTAAAACTGGTTTTAAATATACAGAAGACAAAGTTCATGGTCTTCTCAAAAGCTCGAGCACAGCTACCTGACAACTGTGGCCTATTTTCCTTAGATGGGAAATCAATTGAGAGAGTGTCTTCATACAAATATTTGGGGATATGGATAGATGAAAAGCTTTCCTTTAATGAACATATTACTGTTTTAGTCAAGAAACTTAAGGTCAAGCTTGGCTTCTATTTTAGAAACAAATCTTGTTTTACTTTTAGTGCAAAGAAGAAACTTGTGGAAGCTACTTTTCTGTATGTCATTGATTATGGAGATATATTGTACATGCATGCTGCATCCTCCATCTTGCGTCATGTAGATTCAGTTTACCATGCATCACTACGATTCATAACAAGTACAAGGTCACTTACCCATCACTGCTTTCTTTATGATTTAGTTGGTTGGACATCACTTAAAATTCGTCGACAACAGCACTGGTATATTTTTATTTATAAAGCTATACTTGGCAAACTTCCACTGTACCTCTGTAACCTCCTCTCTGTCTGCTCTGGTACCTATCAGCTACGCTCCTCGAAGTGGTTGCTTTTTAACGTGCCACGAGTTGCAACCGAATTGGGAAAAACTGCTTTCTCTTATTCAGCACCTTGGGGGTGGAATAATTTACAAAAAGAGCTACGGTTAGAAACCCTTATGTCCATTAATGAATTTAAAACTTCTGTAAAGAGTGTTGTGATGGAGACGTGTTCTTGTTTTTCTTGAGTATCACTGTGTTCTTAACTTAACTTATTTGTGTTTTTAAGTTCTTTTATCATGAAACTGTAACCTGGTGTTTATTATGTATGTATTTGTTGTGATTTGGCTGCTACCTTGGCCAGGTCTCTCTTGTAAAAGAGATTCTGAATCTCAATGGGATTTCCTGGTTAAATAAAGGTATAATAATAATAATAATAATATTAACCCTTTATGCTACAGCGATTTGCTTAAACTACTTTCACATGCAGTGGCCACAAGAGTGCTTGGACAACTAAGTCACACCCGTATGAATGTCACCGTGTCACCGCATGAGCTCACGAGGGTCCCTTTTGAGAAAGACTTTTTATTCATAACGTCAAAGCGATTTATACATGATGATCTAAACAATAAATCATAGTACTATAGTATAAATCAATAAATAAACAATAAACCATAGTACTAGTACACATAATACTAAACAATAGCCAAATAATGAGTCCATATAATCCAGAACTATTATGAAAACTGATATTTCCTACTGAGACACTACAACAAAATATATAAATAACTGGCTTAAAACCATTTCTTTGAGGTGAAAATACTAGTGTGCCTAAGACTTATGCACAGTACTGTATATGATAATAATAATAATAATAATAATAATAATAATTCATTTTATTTATGGGCGCCTTTCAAGACACAATACTAACATCAATCAGGATAAGCTAGCCTAAATAAATAAGTTTTGATGATGATAAGTTTTGAAGTCTCTCTCAGCTGAACACCAGAGACAAATCCTGGAACTGCTCCTAGACACTGAGAGTTTCTGATACAGAGCTGTAAGATCTACATTTAAATACAGCTAAATTATGTGAAATACCTAAAACAAAACTCTGAGCCCACAGCCCAAAGTCTAAACTCTTTCGTACAAATCTGTGCATACGCCGAAAACACTGCAATCGGTCTCTCCAGTTGTCCATAACACTTGGCCTACTTCAGCCTTTGAGGCTGGTAGCCATCGAACTTGGGCTGTGGGCTCAGCCTTTGAACTGCAGCCTTTTCAGATATTTTAGGTTCAGTGTGTATATAAGCCCAAAGACCATGGCAAAAGCTGTTGCAACTGAGGGCAACTCATTCAGGACCCCTGCATTGAAAAATAAGATTATACACTCTTATACACTCCAAACTTTTAAAACTTGAATAGGCGCAAATCAAACGAATCAAATGTTTATTACAAGGGGTGTGACTAGAATTAAAAGTGACAAGATTTCTCGTCTGGTTAGAAGCTGTCTCGTGAGATTAACGCAATTCCTTTTTTTTTCACATGGTGTCACGCGATATTAAATTCTCTCACAGTAAATAAAACAAATGTATAACTGTTAACATGCACTCGCAGAAAAAAACTGGCATTACAATATTTTTCTATTCTGCGATATGAAAAAAATACAGGAACAGGAATTCAACTGCTTTATTTGAAAAAAAACTTGGCATCCTAAAATGATTAGGTTGATTTTGTAAATAAAAATAAATAAAGCTGCAGAATTATTTTTAGTCTGAATATGTGTCAACACACCCCGCATTCTCTTAACCCCATGCTTACCCCGCACTAGCATTAACATTAGCTGTTTATAAAGTGGAAGTAGACAACTTAACTAACTAGCTAATCTGTTTGCTTATCAATTCCTTGAACGGATTATAGTCAAATTTAGCATGGCTTATTGAAGAAACTATTCTGCTCTTGCTTTGACAGGTTAGCAAGCATAGCAGATAGCTAACATAAGATCCACGAAATAAAGACCCAGGAAACCGGAGTAGAGAAGAGGCCTTTAGTAAGAATCTTTCCAATTTTGTAAAACTGAAAACATAATAATATGACATTACAAACTGCCCATATGTCCATATAATATGTAACTCAAATCGAACATATAGATATCCCATAAGCACAATTAGCCATTATAATGAGACTTACAGTACTAGTAAGCAGTTAAGCTAACATTAACATGGATGTCTATGGAGAAATGCTAATCGCAATTAGCATCTATTACAACATGCATATTATGTCAAACACTCCCCGCCTGGTATTAAATAATACTACTATGTCCCTTTACTTAGAAGCAGCACAACTTCTGAAACGGGTCTTGAATAGGCTACACCTTGGGAGTTCCTTGTTTCATGATCTTCACATTGACTTTCCTTCCGAATTCTTCCATCACGACTGGGAATGGTTCCCTCAATAACACCTGTGGACCACTCATTCCTTTCAACTTGAGTGTCTTTAAGGAGTACCACATCTCCAACTTGCAGATTCGGTCTTGCTGATCTACACTTCTTGCGGGATTGTAGTGTCTCCAAGTACTCCTTGCTTCCAGCGTCTCCAAAAGGTTTCAGCGAGGCGATGTACTCCATTGTCTCCATTGCTTGCTATCAAGATCTTTGAGATCCATGTCCCCCAGAGGAGCAGATACTGGGTCCATCTTCTGAGAGAGCAGCATAGCTTGTGTGAGAAAATCTGGCATCTCAGGATCAGAGGACACTGGAACTAGTGGTCTTGCTTTCATGATTGCCAAGACTTCAGCCATGAGAGTCACAAGTACTTCATGAGAGAGACGACTGTTCTCCTTCAACAACATGCCATCCAGAATGCGGCGAGCAAGGCTGATCATCCTCTCCTACACTCCACCCATGTGAGAAGAGTGAGGAGGATTGAATGTCCAGGTGCAACTTTTTTCTTGTAGGTGAGTTTTCAACTCTGCATCTTCTGAGTTTATTTTGCAGTTCTTTGCAAGCTCCAACAAAGTCTGTGCCTGTTTCAGAACGGAGCAGTCTTTACAGGACCTCTGATAGCGGTACATCTCCTCAAAGCATTGATGAAAATGGAGGTTGCCATGGTCTCCACGACCTCAATATGCACCGCTAATGTACTCAGACAGGTGAACATAACTGCCCAGCGTTTGTTTTCTACATGCCCACCTCTGGTCCTGCGCGACGAGATGGTCCAAGGTCTGAAAACGTCAAGTCCAACATTCGTGAACGGAGGATCCATGGTGAATCTGTCCAGAGGCAAATCAGACAATTTTTGTTCTTCCAACTTTCTTATTAATCTTTTGCAGATCACACATTTGTGAATCACTTGACGCCAATCTCTTACTTCTAGTTATCCACAGTCCAGCTGAACGAACTGCACCTTCTGGGAAGTCTCGTCCTTGTGAGCAACTTGTTCATGGTAGTGTCTTACCAGCAGAGTAGACACAGATTTTTTGGACGAAGGATTGGATGCTTTTCTTCCCAGAACATGTCTGCTGATGATATTCAACCTCCAAACCATTATCATCAATGATGGGATCCAAATTTCTGATCAACTGTGTCTTGAGACTTCTTCACCCTTTCAGAGGTTTTTAATTTCCTCTTTAAAGAAGTCCTGTTGTACGCTTCTCATGATTATGAGTTTTGCTTGAGGAAGCTCATCCATTCTCTGTTTATGGTCTGTATTTTTGGAGTAAGCTCTGGCCCTTTGGATGAGCCTGACTGTTGCACGGGTAAGTGATTTCCAACTGGAGAATCTACTAAACCGATAAGAGCCGATACCTCCACCTGTAGCTTTTGTTGCATAGGTTGAAACTTGAGGGCGAATGTCTGCATCAGACTCTCGATGTACAGTAGAAGAACAAATATCTCTGACTGAAGAGACTCAGGTTTATCCAGAAAAGCTGGACCTGAAAACCAGTTGGTGTCTTTTAGGAGAGTGGCTGAGACAGACCTGGATCCATGATCTGCAAGATTATGGCTGGTGCTGATGTAGTGCAACTGATTAGGGTGCGAGGATATCCTGATTCTTGTCACTCTGTTTGTGACAAACACATAGAAGTTCTTGGACGCGTTGTGAATGTAGCCAACAGCTCCAAAGGAGAGACAGTGTGCGCAGGACATGGAGCCAGCTTGGACTTCCCCTTGATGAACCCAACATGGCTGTGTCCTTCTGTATCAACTGCGTTAAGTTTGGCTACAGCTGATATAGCTAGAGTCGATGCATCCGCGAAGACACACATTTCTCTGTGTACAGTGGCAAGCAGAGAAACAGAAAGGTAGGTCCTCTGGATCTGGAGTAGCTTAAGTTCCATCTGGGAATCTTTCCAGGCTTTCCACTTCGATTATTTTATCGTCTGGTAATAGGCTCTATGCACAACTTACTTCCGCATTCTTTAAAACAGATCACATCGCTTCCGGTTCAGGTCTTTTGTATGTGCTTCAAGAAATTTTTTGCGGTTTTACTCAAGATAACTTAACTTAAAAGGAGTGTGCAAAGATTAGCATATCCAATGTCACACACATGTGCAGATTGATATTTAAACGTTTTATATTTTTTCTTCTTCACAGTAACGTTAAGATTTTTAAATGGAATAAAACGCCAATAAAAAAAATCCATTATCTTAAAAATCCATAGATATCGTAGTCAGTTCTTACAGCCGTTAACACTTTCTCTGACAAGCAGATGTGATGAGACCCGTTTTCCGGTTTGGTCACGTGACGCTCGGCATAAAGCCTATTGAGTGTCCCAATCGTACTCTTCTATTGAGATATCTCTCACCAGAGCCTTTCCCTGAATCGTGATTGGTGCCACAAACCCCAAGAGATCGTAGACACTGTTGACAGTCGAAAGGATACCCTGTCTAGTGAATGGCTTTTCTTCATCAGACATGCAGAAGGAGAAGCTGTCTGTTTGCAGGTCCCATCTGAGGCCTATACTGCGTTGAAAAGGGCAAAAGATCCAGATCCTTCAGATCTTTGGCACAATCTTCAGATGGGAAAGCGTTCATAACAGTGCTGCTGTTTGATGCTATCTGCAACCTGATGCTTGCCTCAGCTAACATCTCCCTTGTTCTTTTCAGAATGGCTTCTACTGCTGTGGAGAATGAGGCAAGTCCATCCACGTAAAAGTTCAGCTTGACAAACTGCTTAGCATCTTGACCATGTTCTTTTTGTCGTTGCGCTGCCCGTCTCAAGCCATAAATGGCCACAGCTGGTGAAGTGCTGTTGACGAATACATGTACTGTCATTCGATCATTTAGTCACTGGTTTTCTGAAGTAGTTATCTTCAAACCACAAGAACCTTAGGAAATCACAAAGACTGTGAAGCAATAAAACATCTGTTGCACATCTTTTGTGACTGCAAAAGGCTCCCTGCGGAAATGAAGAAGGACACCAAGAAGAGTATTATTGAGGTCTTTTCCCTTTAAGAGGATGGCGTTGAGGGAGACGCTTGGATTTGGGAGTTGAGGGTTTGACTCCAGTGCCAATGCCTGGCACTGGAGTCAAACACCACCCGTATTTGGTCTGGTTTCTTAGGGTGGTAGACACCAAATGTTGGTAGATACCAGCACTCTTGATCCTCTTTCAAATGGCAGAGCTAGTTCTGCCTGGTGTAACTCAAATTTTCTGCACAAACTCCATATATTGCGTTTTCATGTCTGGCTTTCTTTCCAGTGTGCGACACAGAGATAAGCGATGTTTCGCTGCTTGCTCTCTATTATTTGGGAGACGGCACCTTGAGGAATGGATTGGTAAGGGAGCTACCCAACTGTTTGCATTATTCATGAGGATGTTTTTGTCCATCTTCTATAGACAAAGCTATTTTCTCGATCTCTTTTGTTCTTTTGAATACTGTGCTTCAGAGATCATTGCTGTCATCTGCCAGTATGTCCATCTCTTTCAAGGTTTGTAGACTGTGACTTGATCTCCTTTTGTCAACTTTTCCCGGATGTGAATAACAGTCTGACGTGGTCTAAGGAAAGATGTACGGCCAGTAGGAAGGACATCGGTCCAGTAAACATTAACACTGCTAGGCTTGTGGACTCTTCTGAAACATACTTGTCCGACAATGACCCAGCCGAGGTCAAGTTGTTGGGCAGTTGTTGGGTCCATTGTACTATTTACGTACTTTGTTTACGCACAGTATGTCTCTTCTGAGTAGAAGAAGAATGGCTGCATCTGGATCAATGGCTGGAATTTTTATCCACCCCTGGCTTTAGGTGAGAATAATTGATGTGCTATTTCCCCTGAGGGGATTTCTGAATGGTCGTCTGGCATCATGTCCCACTCTATGACTGTTGGAATGATCTGTACACTTCCATCTATTGACTCGACAATGAGGTTGTTTGCATGTTGTCCTGATGTTTCTACAATCCCTGAACATGTTTTAAGGGTGTATTACTCTGCTCATCAAGGACAGCGTACGCTTTAACAGCGTTCTCTCTTTGACCTGCAGGATAGATATTTTAGAGCATGATCGTGAACCGAGTGCGTCCCCGAGAGTTTTGGCCAAACAATTTGAATTGTTACAGTGGGGAGAATTTATTTTTATTATTTATTATTATTATTTGAAAGAGATTGTGAAAAAAACTACTGTATATTGTTGTAATGGTCAAACTAATTAAAGGTGCCCTATAATGGTTTTTTAAATTATTTTATAATGTTTCCTGGGTTGCCCTTATAATGTTAGTATGTTTTTTAGATCAAAAATTGTCATAATTTAAAAATAAAAGGCATTTTTCCTAGCCTGATTTTAGCCTCTGATCTAAACACTCGTTTTGAAGGGGCGTGTCTGCTGTGTGTAACCGGCCTCTGCTGTGATTGGCTGACATGCTTGCATATAAAATAGCTATGTATTACATGTGAAACTGTTGAATAATTTTACTCCAGCTATTATACGTTTTTTTTACTATTACAGCCATCGAGATTAACGAATCGTGAGATGTTTTTGAAGTATTTAGATCTATTCCCATCACATAAAATGCTGCTGTGTTGAGTATTGAGCAAGCAGAGGACAGACAGCCTGTCGATTGCGAGGCTGAAGATATTATCATTGGAACGCAATTTCTGCCTTCTCTGCTTTCACTAATGCAGACACGATCATGTAAATACAGCAAGAGCTTCGTTGTGCATTGTAACGTGCGTCATGGAATTCATAACGAGTTTGGCAAGTGTCCAGATAAACTCGCGCTGTGTGGAAAGATATTGATCGCTTTCTGTATACAATTTATTCACAATTATTATTATTTTTTCATCCTACTAAAAGAAACGATGTGAAGTCCCTGACTTGACTTACTGATGCATAAACAGTATTGAACGATTTTGAGTGAAAGATTAACGTTACCTGTCTGAACTTGAACAACAATAACACATCAGCTCGGTCCGAGGCCAGCTCTTGGCAAGTTGAGGAAACAGTCGTCGGTTTGGAAATATCCAGAGAAAATAAATTTAACCCATTGTTTCGTCAGAGGCTCGGATGAAGGAACTAAAAATACTTTTGTGTTCATGTGATCCAAACACTGATCAACGGCCATGCTTGGCTGCGCAGCTCCGTCTCGTCTGTCACTGAACATGGGCTGGCATATGCAAATATTTTGGGTCATACATATTAATGATCCCGACTTTTACGTCAGAGTCGGTATTATGTGGAGATTCGCCTGTTTTTCAGGGGTGTTTTTCAAAAACGAGATTTAAGTAAGAAGGAGAAAACAATGGTGTTTGAGACTCACTGTATGTCATGTCCATGTACTGAACTCTTGTTATGCAAGTATGCCAAAATAAATTCAATTTCACATTTTAGGGCACCTTTAAAAGAAAATAGTTGACATCATTTCTGCTTCTGGGTTTTTAAAATTGCTCATTATTTAAAATTGCTTTTATTTTATAAACTTGTTAGTTTTATGAAAACACTAAAAATAATAAACACTGGCTCTCAAATATAACTTAATGGATATATACAGGGATGACAAAAAACTAAATTAATCAAAAAATGTGCTTTATTACTACATTTGTTTACAAGTAACTTTATTAAAGTTAACAAAAAAACATGATGTAATATACTGTAGAATTTAGCTTTTTTTTATTGGTCACTGGCGCCACCCCGCTTGGAGGCAGAGCCCCAGCATGGCCCCCCCCACTGAAAATGCTCTAGACGCGCCCCTGATTTGAGGACGCTGATCTCGAGTCAGGAATGGTCTAAACCCTCCTATCTGGACCATCTCTACATTGCCTCGGCAGTTTACACACATCATATAAATAACAGTTTATATTTCTGCCGAAGATAAAGAGATCGAATAATGTGAAGTACTATATAAATGTACACAACTATATATGTTGTGTAAATATATAAATTTACACAACAAGAAAATATCGTGCTATATCAGTGCAAGTGGAAGTTTTGACTTTTGTGAAGAGTAGGAAATCATCAGGGCAATATTTGGTAATGGTCCTTTCAAGGACCCAAAACATACAGATCCAGAATATTTTCATGGGACAAATATTTCACATACTGAAAAAATAGTCAATATAATTATTTGTCAATATATTGTCAATATAATAATAATACTGATGTGAGGAAGCAAAACGAAAATGAAAACCAAACAAAAACAACAGTACACTTACAAGATCTCCCCATGTCCCATCCACTCTCCTTTACTTTAACCATGTTGACCTGTACATCTCGAATCCCAATATCAGTTTTATTTCAGTGACTTCCTCTAACCCAGTGTTTCTCAAACTTTTTCAGCCCAAGGACCACTTCATCTTCCGTTTTTTTATTCTGAGGACCACCTAACAAAATCCCACTCTAACACGCCCCCATAAAACAACAAAATTGTAAGGATAAGGTAAATTTAAGTTTAATATGCAACTGTTTCAAGTCAAAAACTAGTTATTCAAACACAAATGCAATAGTATGATCAGAAATTATTATTTGAATTTTATTTCATTTGAAAACGTAAATGTGAAATGAGTTGCAGCTCAAGTTCTGAACAACAAACTGCACATGTGATGTGGGGGAAAAATGTAATTAAACAGCCTAGATCCCACTTAATGTCATTCCAATAAGCCATTTTGAGGTGGTGGGTATACGAAGTCTTTGGTTGTAACTGTGGTAAAAATAAATGTTCCCCTTAATGTCCAAATATCACTGATATTATTGGGATTTTACACATGAAACAAAAACTAGTAGCCTACATCACAAAACTAATAGATCTGTAGATTTTATATTTTGAGATTTCCATCTAAAACTTAACGTGAATATTAATGAGATGAGTGGTGCTGCTTCTCACACATCAGTTTCTGAATCTGGAATGTCCAAAGAGGAGAGTTTCGGTTTCAAACTAGGCTCCCGCGCCCGTGCCGCAGCATGAAAAGTTCTGAAAGACATCAGAAGAGTCTGTGGATCGCTAGACACACCTCTAAAATAACCATCATGAAATGTCAAATATTATATTAAATGCCTCTTTACAGCACGCGTTGTGATTTATCGTGCAATTTAGACGTGAAAATGAATTTTTGCGTACGTAGGCTACATATGATACGCCGTTTTTCGCGTGCATTTGATAGGCTACGTACTTTATTGTGTTTAATACACACGCACCTCTAAATCCTACCCAATACACACACCCAACACCACTACTATACCTACCCATACGTATCATATGCATGTAAAAACTCATTTTCGTGTATAAATTGCTCGATAAACTCAGTGCGTGCTATAGAGATGCATTTAGTGTGATTGGGTTATCGTTGCATTTACAAAAGGTGAACAACACACAGGCTTTTCGTCTTTTCATGATTCTTTCTATGGCTATTTTCGCTGTCAACTTTCCTCTTTAGACTTTTTGATAGTGCCATTTTCTTTCACCAGCTAGCTTAAATGTTAACATCACATACACACAACATAATAGCGTACCTCCAGCAATATAAAAGCAGTTTAGTATGCAAGGATGCCAAGGAATAATTCTAAGTTTAAAAGTAGTCTACGTCAAATAATATTTACAATAAGTTAGACTTCATTGTGTAACAAATGAGACATATTTATTATTCGCAATATGGAAAGAGGAAATAAAACAAAGTTCGTTAAGAGCATGACCCAAAACCCAGCTAGAATTTTTTTGTTCTAAAAATGTTCTGAGAACATTACCATGCATTGTTCTAATAATGTTTTCAGCGGGTAGTTTTCTTTTTGTTCCTAAAATGTTCTCTTAAAAGTTCTAATAACATACTCTAAAAACATTCTAAATATGTTTAGTACTAACATTGTTAAAACATTATTCCCTGACGTTCTTACAACATTTTCAGCGGGTAGTTTTCTTTTTGTTCCCAAGAATATTCTCTTAAAAGTTCTAATAACATTCTCTATAAACATTTTAAATATGTTTATTGCTAACATTGTTAGAACATTATTCCCTGACGTTCTTATAACATTTTCAGCGGGTAGTTTTCTTTTTGTTTCCAGAATGTTCTCTTAAAAGATGGCATAACATTCTCTAAGAACACTAAGAACACAAATGTTTTGTGATGACCTTCTATAAAGGTTTAATCATAACATTTTTAAAACATTATCCCCTAACTTTCATATAAAGTTTTTAGCGGAAGTTTATTTTTGTTCCCAGAATGTTCTCTTAACACCCCCCAAAAATGCTTAGCTATAACATTGTTAAAGCATAAAATTTTATTAAACTCAAAACGAAAACATCAAAATCTAACAGGTTTATAAATGACATTCACATAAATTATTAGAAGTTCTGCATACAGTAAATGCCCAACATTACATGAAGAACTCAGTAAAGTCACTCATGCGTCTTGACTGCGGTGTTTGCTCAGAGCACTCATCATCAGTCTTTGCTTGTCTTGGTTTTTGCAGAAGAATAATCCAGGAATCTGTATTAATAATAGTGTTCTACTGTTCTCTCTTCTAGTTGTCCAGCTGCTCCCCCAGTTAGCTGCATTGAACTCTGTTCTCTGTGTGTATGGTGGAGTTTTTCCTCATAGCCTAAAAAAGAAGATCATGCAAAAGTGTAAACATAAAGAATACACACTAATTAAGATCACAAGCAATATTGACATTGAAAACTTTCAAAATTAGCCAGCCTAATTAGCAATCAGACATTATGTAAAGACTAATTTATTGAAAGTATAAATATGATAAATTATGAGTATATTTTTTGTTTCTGTAATTTAAAACATACTTAATCCATATATCCAATATCTTAATCCAATAAAGTTTTAAAAATGGATATTTTTCTTACACAAATGCTTCGCTTCAAAAGGCCTTTAACCCCGCCAGAGTAGTGTGGTGGATTACTTTTATCATGGATGGATGCGCCTTGAAAGACGGCCATTCACTGCCATTCTAAAAGTCAGAAGAGCCAGGACATTTTTTTTTTAAATATAACTCCGATTGTATTCATCTGAAAGAAGAATGTCATATACACCTAGGATGCCTCCAGGGTGTGTAAATCATGGGCTAATTCTCATTTTTGGATGTCTTTTGGATGAGATCCTTTATGGTCTGTGTAAGGTGCTTTTAGCACTAAAGCTCTAGGAGTTAAGAGTTGAACATTTATGTCTCAGATATAATAATAATAATAATAATAATATTTAGTTTAAATAGGTTAACAATATGTTGGCTTTCTTAAACCAACAAAATTATTTCCTAACATTTTGAACAAGATTACTATAATCTGTAGCCTACTATAATGTAAAGGTAATTCTATGAAGATTTACAACAAAAGTTACAAAACCACTTACAAGGCTCTTTAGCTCCCAAGTCCATTCACCTCTGCAGGTTTATGTTTTCTTCAATAGTTGCCAGATTGTGTCCTTTACATGGAGCATCAGCACCAGAGTAATTACCTGAAATATTTGGTGTAAAAACATGGTCTGTCAACATAAAACGACATTACAAGCACAAACATTGCAAGAAACACAAATGACAGAAAATTGTTTTAGACTAAACGCTCTTCCAATTCATTAACGTTACATATGAATTACTGAAATATTAACTTTTACTTTCAAAAGACATTAAGATCACTTTTAAGTAGCAAAAATACAGTATTCGTATGCATAGAATACAATACCGGTATTATAGTAGGCTACCTTGGTTGTAAATGGAGACTTTATTGTGTCACTGTCATCGGTAACTTAATCATCTTGAAACAGGCAGTTTGGAGTCTGCATTAAAACAATCTAGCTGTTATTCTAAAGCAGCATACACTCAGATTTATTGCGACTGTCATACAATTCTAAGAAAGTAGAAAGTTGGTCTAATACTGAAAGACATCAAGGATAAGATAAAGCTATGTAAACTGAAAAAATACACACAAAAACTTACAGTTGTGAAAGAGTTCCGTTGACCAGGAGTTCTGTTGTTTTGGGCCAATGTGTCGCCAAGTTAGACAACGGACATTTTGCGCCGATTTCTTCAACAGAAACGTTGCTTTATTCGCGCTGTGCGTCGATTTCAAATGTTCTTGCGTCATGGGAACATCACGCTGTGATTGGTGGTTTTAAACGTCGATCTACAGCGTCCTCCAATCAGCTTCTCATCTTTTGTCAACGCATTTGTCGCAACAGTTCAGTTCAGAGTATATCCTCAAAACACTTCACGTATGCTGTTTTGACAATGTCCCTCTTTTATAAAATAATTCTACAATCTGTTACCTAAGAAAAAATATCCTTACAATTTTATGAGCTTTTGTTAACATATCATATTATGAGATTTTGTCATCTCAGGTCAATAATGTCCACAAAACATTTGATGAACGTTGCTTTGATAATGTTCCTCCTTTATTATTGTGCCAATGATTTATAAAAGATAACAACATTTCGACAAAAAATCCTCAAAATGTATCATGCAAAATGTTTGTTAAAAAGTAAATTTAAAGGAATGTTTTATTATTAAAAACATTTTATCATCTCAGGACTAAATAATATCCTCAAAACATTTTGCGAACATTAATTTGATTAGGCTATGTTCTTCCTCTGTTATTATGGTAGGCCTACATTCAATATTTTATAAAAGATCATTCTATAAACGTTTACCTCATCAACATCCTCAAAATGTTACATTTAAAACGTTCTAGTTTTGTTAACACGTCATATTACAAGAATGTTTTATAAAAACATTCCATCATCTCAGGCCTCAATGATATCCTCAAAACATTTTTAAAACGTTGACTTGATAATGTTCCTCCTCTGTTATATGGAACATTGTTTCAGTGTTTATTGAGAACATTATATCTGTTATCTCAACAACATTCCCAAAACATCCTTAACATGTTACAGTGTTAATGTTCTAGTTTTGCAAAACACGTCACATTACAAGAACATTTTATAAAAAACATTCCATCATCTTAGGCCTCAATGATATCCTCATAACATTTTGCGAACATTGATTCGATAATGTTCCTCCTCTGTTTTTATGGGACATTGTACCAATGTTTTATTAAGAACATTTTAATATCTGTTATCTCTACAACATTCCGAAAACATGCTCAACATGTTACAGTGAAAATGTTCTAGTTTTGTTAACACGTCACATTACAAGAACATTTTATAAGAAACATTCCATCAGATCAGGACTATATATCCTCAAAACATTTTGCGAACGTTAATTTGATTAGGCCTATATGTTCCTCCTCTGTTATTATTGTTCCAATGTTTTATAAAAGATCATTCTATAAACCTTTACCTCATCAACATCCTCAAAATGTTAAATTCAAAACGTTCTAGTTTTGTTAAACACGTCACATTACAAGAACGTTTCTCAGGCCAATGATATCCTCATAACATTTTGCGAACGTTGATTTGATAATGTTCCTCCTCTGTTTTTATGGGACATTGTACCAAGGTTTTATTGAGAACATTGTAATATATGTTGTCTCAACAACATTCCGAAAACATCCTCAACATGTTACAGTGAATATGTTCTAGTTTTGTTAACACGTCACATTACAAGAACATTTTATAAAAAAAACATTCCGTCATCTCAGGCCTCAATGATATCCTCAAAACATTTTGCAAATGTTAACTTGATAATGTTCCTCCTCTGTTATTATGGAATATTGTTTCAATGTTTTATAAAAGATCATTCTACAAACCTTTACCTCATCAACATCCTCAAAATGTTAAATTTATAATGTTCTAGTTTTGTTAACATGTAACATTACAAGAACATTTTATAAAAAACATTCCGTCATCTCAGGCCTCAATGATATCCTCAAAACATTTTGCAAACGTGGATTTGATAATGTTCCTCCTTTGTTTTTATGGGACATTGTACCAATGTTTTATTGAGAACATTGTAATATCTGTTATCTCAACAACATTCCCAAAACATCCTCAAAATGTTACAGTGACAATGTTCTAGTTTTGTTAACAAGTCAGATTACAAGAACGTTTTTATAAAAACATTCCATCATCTCAGACCTCAATGATATCCTCAAAACAGTTTGCGAACGTTGATTTGATAATGTTCCTCCTTTGTTATTATGAGACATTGTGCTAATGTTTTATTGAGAACATTGAATAATCTGTTATCTCAACAACATTCCCAAAACATCCTCAAAATGTTACAGTGAAAATGTTATATCTTAGTTTACATTTAACCTTATAGGAACATTATTTGAAATGAGAAAACATCCTTAAAACATTCTTTAAACATTACATTCAAATGTTTTATTTAAAACATTAACCAAACCTCTAGGGAATAGCCAAAGTTCTGAGAACGTTCCCTGCTAGCTGGGAAATGCCATTAATGGGCTTATTCAAGTCCTCTTTTAGAGTTATTTATCCATTCCACTTCTCCCACATGTGTGTTTGGGCAAGGCGGGATGTGTGTTGCAAGATGCCGCAATATATGGGGAGACATGTGGGTCAGACATGATTCTGACCACTTCATTTAGTTTTGTTTTGTAGAAAGCCTTTCTAAAGTTGAATTTTGTTTTGTATCATTTGTATTTGTAATCAATTACAATTACTTATTTTTAATCAATGTTTCATCAACCAATTACCTGGAATTAATAAAAAAGAAGCAGATATAGGCTAGTAGACAATATAATCATGACATGGAGGCGCCGGTGAGATTGCACTGGAGCTCTTCACATAAATGAAATGAAACCTTTCTAAAGTTGAATTTTGTTTTGTATCATTTGTATTTGTAATCAATTATAATTACTTATTTTTAATCAATGTTTTATCAACCAATTACCTGGAATTAATAAATAAGAAGCAGATATAGGCTAGTAGACAATATAATCATGACATGGAGGCGCCGGTGAGATTGCACTGAAGCTCTTCACATAAATGAAATGAAACTCAGCATTTAACTGCCGACAGACACAAGAAATATATAGAAAGCTTAAAAACGTCTCATTTTAAACTAAACAGTTCAAAACCAACTACTCTCAAATCAAGTCTAGTCAAGTATAGTTTATAGTATAGTATAGCGCTTTTCACTCTCTGCTTATAATCCATATGAAAAAACATTACCATGCAAAGGCAGGGTTTTATAATCACTGTGGTCCATAGAAAAATCAGGGTTTATCTACATTTTGAAGGCCAAAAGAAAATGGATAACAGCTTTAAACCTATGTCAGTGGGCAGCTGATTATTTTTCTCTCCTCGTCACCCTCTTTTTCTTGTTTTTCTCTTTCTCTATGTCTCTGCCCTGTCGCTTTTTTAATGTTTCTTGTCCCCTCACAATGACATTAAACTAATTATTACATTGAGTCACGTTACATAGCCCAATTTTCAGTTCAAAATGGCGAAATTAGACAAAACTATATTAGTTTGCCTGATTATTTTTTGTCATTCGTTTAACATTTATGACCAAAAAAATGTCAAATATGAAATGTTAAGTTTAGCTATTAAATCTTATCTCGCACTTGACCGTACGCGTCGAGTCTCACTGTTAAAGTTCGCGCTCAGCAGCATCTGTCTGTGAACATAAAGCCCGCCTACTTTGATTTGACGCCATCTCAAATATTCTGACATTGACGAGCAGTGACAGACCAATGAGGCTCAAATGAAAACACACGAGAATTATTATATCATCGTCTCAAACAGAGATCCTGGTTTACCATAACCTTTAACACATTGCAATTATCTCAGTACTGCACTAGTGCACTATCCTGTAGAACAAGAAGAAGATCGTGTAGCCTATCTTTACTAATCATTGAATAATCAAGTATCAAAAATCTGACAGACGTGCTTTGTGTACAATCCAAACAGGACACTGGGATCACACTGTTGGTTTATGTTGCAGAGGCAACTATATATCACACGAAATACGTTCTGAGGAAACTATTTTGCAAATCGCAATTATGTTACATGCCAACATATAAGCAGTGCTATTACGTTCGTCCTTAACCTAATACTATTGCAGTGCTATTCCTTTTGTCCTGAACATAATACATCCAAAGCAGGTTTCTTTACAATTTATGCATAATCGTGGCATTAAATTTTTGACTTTGATGCACTTTTAACCTTAAAAATACCTTGTTTAACCATTTTGTAGTATTTAGTGTATTTACACAAAAAGCATTTTCTCCAATAAAACGCAACATACTGATACATTCACAAAAGACATACAGTTTATTAACTTGATGTAAACCAAATTCAAGAATCCATACGTTGGTTGCAAGAAACAGATCCAAATTCAGGATTTTATCCAGTGATCTCATCTTCATTTCTCAGCAGCGACCGCAAAGCAAACGTCAAATCTGCGTTGGTGATTAATTCAAATTCAAAAAATGCGCCATGTTTTACGGCAGTCATATCAAACGCTCATTGGCTCTCGCCTGCTTCGTCACAGATTGCGACATGCCGTGTTTCAGTCGGTGTAGTACATTTGAAATGGAGAGGAGCCCGCGCCTTCAGACTCAGAGAGCGAACCGAAATCAGATTAACATTTCCATGGATTAATATTAATAACTTTAATTCTGCACTGTATCTCATACACAACTACTATAATACTGCCAGAGGACTGCGATGTGAACGATTTTTGGTAATGTTAACGTTAGCGGTTTTGACATTTTCCCAATAAATAAATTATTGTGAAACGTATAACGTTACTTGTTTGTCTGTTATGCTTTTTTTCTGTATAATTGTGTTATCCTATACGTAGTTTTAAGGAATGGTTATATTTAAGGGTAGGATTAGGGTTAGTGGCTCAAAATATATTGTAATGCTAAAACTCATCTCCATTATGTTTTATCCTTTTTATATTCTGTATAAAATGAATATGTTTAGGTTTTGTGAGTAGGATTAAGGGATCTTGTTACATTTATCTTTAAAAGTGAAAGTATACAGATATCGTTATGATATGACAGACGTAAATAGTTAACGTTTTATAGCTGTAAAACGTAATAATGTTACGTTTAAATGTTACAAATACGTCCATATTATACGTTTTTAGCATCTATCAAAACGTAAAATATGTACGTTTTACATATTTGAAAATTACGTATTAGTATCTACGTATTAACAATGAGACATATTACGTTAAGGACCAACGTAATAGCACTGTTTATATGTTGGCATGTAACGTAATTGCGATTTGCAAAATAGTTTCCTCAGAACGTATTTCGTGTGATACAGGGTTGTGCAGAGGGGATCTGTAGCTGGTCTTTGGAATGAAAGCTGGTCTCTGGTCTTCGTCTGGTTTTAACTTTCATTCTCAAAAACATTGGCTTTTAGCCCAACATGAATCTGGTTTTAAATCCTTTGTTGTTTCCATCGTAATTGCTATATTGTCTGTCTGTAACCAAATAATATGGATATATCTAGAGATGGTACTGTGCAAAAGTGTTTGGCACGTTAGTATTTTTACCCCAAGAAATTGTTTTAAGACAGTCACTTATGTATTTGACTTTAGTGTGTAAGTGGGAAATATCAGTTTACATTTCCAAACATTCATTTTGCCATTAATTGTAATAATCCAGTGAGATTTTTGAATGCACGAGGTAGAGGAGATTAGCAACAGCCAGTATGATCTCACCATCATCAAGTCCATCTGTAATTACATGAAGAAACAGACTAAACTGAGACAGACTCAATCCAGAAGAGGTGTGGAAACGTCTCCAAGACTCTGAGGAAACCTTCCTGCAAGTACTGTGAGAAGTTTTAGGCACCTGTGACAATACTTACAAAAATTATGTCGTAAATAGATTTTTTTTTTAATCAATTAACTTCTATCAACTAAATCAAATCAATACTCGTGGTGACCACCATTTTTTGTTAAACAGGTTTTGTTCAGGTTGTTCACATAGTTTTCAGGCAGGAAGGTTTATTCAAGCATCTTGGAGACATCGCCACAGTTAATAAAAGATTACATTATGTTGGAAAGAGATTTTAGTGCAGGGATTGGACGCAAAACAGTGGCTGGCGTCTCGAGAACACAAACCTTGAAATAGGTTCTAGGGTGCAAGCCTCGAAGAAGATACAGAGCTGATCAGAATCATTATCATCGAAGATTGCTATAAAAAAAATAAATCTTTATATAAATTGTTTATCCTTTTGATATTTTATTTTTTAAAAATGCAAAAAACAAACCTTTTTTGAAGTAAAAGAATTGTAAGTGGGGTGGAAATAACATTATGAAATAAATGTTTGTTTGTTTTTTTCCTAAATACATAGGGAACAATTATTTACACCCTTTTATTAAAGGTGCTCTTATCGATGTCACACGTTTTTTAGGCCCAAACATTTTTTGTCACATACAGCAAACTCTCCTCACTATCCGCTAGCTGCCTGTCCCACAGTAAAAAACGCGGTCTATGCAGACAACCTAAGCTTCACAAATGGCATCAAAAACAAACTGCTGCAACCCGCTCCACGAAACACAACAAACTGTTCCAGCCAATAACTGACAAGAAGACCCTGGGGGTGGGGTTTGGGGGGTCAGTGCAGATGAGGAGGAGGGAGAGTCTATCTAGCCTCCATTTTGTTTGAAAATACAAACGTCAACAAGAAGTCATGTCACGCGACATTGCTTAGAGCACTTTTTGCAACCTCCTTCTCCAAGATAACAGCCCTGAGTCTTTTTCTCCTATAATGCCTGATGAGTTTGGAGAACAACTGACAAGAGATCAGAGACCATTCCTCTGTACAGACTCTCTCCAGATCCTGCAGATTCCCAGATCCATGATGGCGCTTCTCCTCTTCAGTTCAGCCCACTCATCTTCTACAGGGTTCAGGTCAGGGACTGGGACGGCCATTCCAGATGCTGGTTTTGTGCTCAGTGACCCATTTTTGTTTTGATTTTGATGTTTGTTTTTGATCACTGTCCTGTTGGAAGATCCAAACACAGCCCATTATAAGATTTCTAGCTCAGGTTTTGATTTTGTGTCTGTTGGTATTTGATCAAATCCATAATGCCATGTCCAGGACCTCTGGCAGAAAATTTGGCCCACAGCATTAAAGATCAGCAGAGTATTTACACATAGGGTACTTTTTTTATCCCTGTCTTAAGTGTTTGCTGCCAAAAAGCTCTTCTTTCGTTTGTTTCATCTGTCCATAAAACGTTTGAAAAGTAACTGACAGTCGGACCTTCGAACGGGACGGGTTCTGTGGACAGATGAAGCAAAAAATAGCTTTTTTGGCAGTGCACAAAAGGATAACAAAAGTACCCCATGTGTAAAAAGATTTTTAAGTATTTATCTAATTTTCTGCCAGAGGTCCTGGACATCTTGTTCAGATACATGGCATCATGTATTCGATCAAATTCCAACAGATGCATCCAAAACCTGAGCTAGAAATCTTATAATGGGCCATGTTTGGATCTTCCAACAGGAAAGTGATCCAAAAACAAACATCAAAATCAAAAATGGGTCACTGAGCACAAAACCAAGCATCTGCAATGGCCGTCCCAGTCCCTGACCTGAACCCAATAGAAGATGAGTGGGCTGAACTGAAGAGAAGTGGATTTATAATTTTATAATTATAAAAATAAACAAGATTTAAAATGTAATTTTCTAAAAATAAAAATGATAGAAAGTTTTTTTGTCAAAAGAACATGAATTTAATGCTCATCTTCATAAGAACAATTGCTCATCTTCAAAGTTAGAGGTTTCCAGGTCCACTTCATCATTTAATGCAGGCAGCATCATTTAATATTCGTACAGATAATATTCGATCGAATGCAGTGACATCCATACTTGAAGTGGGATTTAGGTGTCTAAGAATCTTTTATTTTTTGACTCTCACTGGATGTGTCAGGCCATGTTTTAAAAACACAAATTGGACTAAGAATTGCTCTGTCATTCTCATTTTCTCTCTCTCTCTTTCTCAGATGCCATTTTCCCCAGTGCTGTTCCTGCTGCTCACCGGGCTGGATGTGAGTTGGTCTCAGGATGAGAAGCCGACGGTCCCGTTTGGCTGTGGGTTTGGTCTCCAGCGCCCCTACACTCTCCTGTGTGACCTGGATGCCGTGTGGGGTGTAGTGGTGGAGGTGGTGGCGGCGGCCGGTGTTCTCGCTGCTGTTTTACTGCTGCTGGTGTTACTGTGTCGCCTGCACTCAGTGACCGAGGCCCCGAAGCGGAGTGGCATCGGCCCTGTTCTCCTCCTGCTGATTGGCATCATCGGGCTGTTCGGGCTTAGCTTCGCGTACCTTATTGAGCACAACGAGAGCATTTGTTTGGTGCGCCGTGCCCTCTGGGGGGTGTTCTTCTCTTTGTGCTTTGCTTGCATGTTGGCACAGGGAGTCAGGCTGCGCAGGCTAGCTCGTGAGTCTCGTAGCCCAGGCGGCTGTGCCCTCGTTGGACTAGCATTAGGGTTGTCGGCGGTGCAGGGTATTATTGCTGCAGAGTGGCTCCTGCTAACCGTGATTCGGGAGGGTAACCCGGCTTGCCAGTATCAGCCTCTGGACTTTGCACTTGCGTGCGCATATGTGCTAGCACTCCTGCTAGCAGCCCTGTTAACCGCAACATTAGCGCTGTGTGGGAAAGCACGACCGTGGCACTGTAATGTTGTGTGGCTTCTGGTCTCCTGCTTGCTGTCCATTCTCTTGTGGGTGGCTTGGGTTGGTTTCTACGTGTATGGAAACACAGTGCTTGGGAAGTCTCCAGACTGGGATGATCCGGCGTTAGCTGTAGCGCTGGTAGCTCAGGGTTGGCTGTTGTTGCTGTGTCACGCTGCTCCTGAAGCCCATGCATGTCTTCGAGGACCAGCACAGCCTTCTGCTCCAGACTATTTCGACACATCCCAGAATTCCTCACGCATGAGAGAGGCCAGCCTTGATGAGGACATCCCACTTTCACACAGGCAGTTTGTGGAGAACCAGGGATATGCGTTTGATGAAAATACTGCAGGTACAAATTAGGCCCAAAGATGAATAAAACACTTATATGCATTATATAGATCCTAACAGCCATCGTTTACTTTTATAGGTTTGAGGAGTGGCAGCCATCATAATGGCAACACAGGGGCCAGACCCAGCGCGCCTTTCAGAAGTAACGTCTACCAACCGACTGAGATGACCATGATACTAAACGGAGGAGCAGTGAGTATTTCACTTTATATGTATTATAAATAGGCCTGGAGAAACCTTACTCCCAAATTCCTTACTACATCTGACAAGTGTGAGACAAGCTATTGACTGACTCAAGCTTGAGACAGGCCCTGTCAGAAATGGCATTCTGTTTTGCTGATTAATGGATATACTTTGCACATGAAGAAGTGGATTTAAAATGTTGGCAGAGAAAAACCAACGTCTGTATACAATCACAACTTGCTTTCCATCCTTGGCTCTGGAACAATCTAACTTTGAGTTTATCTTCGCGCCATATCTAAGAATCAAGATTGATCCCTTTTTGTAATTTAATTTTTAATATACAGTAGCCATTATTTTGTAAAGAAAATGTCGCTAAACAATTCCCAATTAAGAAGGTTTTTGGTTCAATGATTAAAAAAAAATCTTAATGAATTTGTGGGAAATAAGTAGTAGTCCTTTTTTTAATATCAGCTATGTATTCCGTTAATTTTGTGAATTCGTAGGTTTCGTCAGGGCATGAAGAAATATAGAGCTGCATATCATCAGCAGCATAACAGTGAAAACTAACACATGATATGATATCTCCCAAGGGTAGTGTGTACAGAGTGCAACGGTCAACACCAACAATCCCAGACCTAAGCCTTGTGGTACACCATACTGAACTTGTGATCGATATCACATCTCTTTGTTTACTGCTGTTAACTGATAGCAGCCAGATAAGTGTGATTTAAACCATGCTAATGCAATTTCACTAATGCCATAATTAGTGATTCTAGTATCTTCAGAGTGTTTTCAAAAGAATTTTATGGTCAATAGTATAAAATGCAGCACTCAGATCTAGTAACACTTTTGAGAGATACAACCACGATCGAATGATAAGAGCAAATCATTTGTTACTCTAATGAGAGCTGTCTCAGTACTATGGTATTAGGTTTAATAACAGCCAGCTTAAAAGTTTTTGGTACGTATTCTAATGGCAAAGATGAATTAATGATATTAATGATATTAATTAATTAATATTAAGAAGAGGATCTATGACCTCTGGAAGCATCTCTTTCAATAGCTTATTCGGTATGGGGTGTAACATACACTCACCTAAAGGATTATTAGGAACACCTGTTCAATTTCTTATTAATGCAATTATCTAATTAACCAATCACATGGAAGTTGCTTCAATGCATTTAGGGGTGTGGTCCTGGTCAAGACAATCTCCTGAACTCTAAACTGAATGTCAGAATGGGAAAGAAAGTGGATTTAAGCAATTTTGAGCGTGGCATGGTTGTTGGTGCCAGATGGGCCGGTCTGAGTATTTCACAATCTGCTAAGTTACTGGGATTTTCACGCACAACCCTTTCTAGCGTTTACAAAGAGTGGTGTGAAAAAGAGAATGGGCCAACTGATTCAAGCTGATAGAAGAGCAACTTTGACTTAAATAACCACTTGTTACAACCGAGGTATGCAGCAAAGCATTTGGGAAGCCACAACACACACAACCTTGAGGGACTACAACAGCAGAAGACCCCACCGGGTACCACTCATCTCCACTACAAATAGGAAAAAGAGGCTACAATTTGTAAGAGCTCACCAAAATTGGACATTTGAAGACCGGAAAAATGTTGCCTGGTCTGATGAGTCTCGATTTCTGTTGAGACATTCAGATGGTAGAGTCAGAATTTGGCGTAAACAGAATGAGAACATGGATCCATCATGCCTTGTTACCACTGTGCAGGCTTGTGGTGGTGGTGTAATGGTGTTGGGGATGTTTTCTTGGCACACTTTAGGTCCCTTAGTGCCAATTGGCCATCGTTTAAATGCCACGGCCTACCTGAGCATTGTTTCTGACCATGTCCATCCCTTTATGGCCACCATGTACCCATCCTCTGATGACTACTTCCAGCAGGATAGTGCACCATTTCATTTTTTGTTAGCCAAGGCAATATGCGAATGGGTGTGAATGGTCCACCCACTTGTCTGGAGCTCAATATAATTAGGTGATTCTCACCTGACCCGCATAAAAATGAGCCTTTCATTCAAGTGAGTCAGACAAGAAAGAATTGAAAGGACAACATTATGCATAATTATATATAATCAAATAATTATATATAAAAGATTATATATATTAGCTTGCATTGGATAACAGTTGATTAGTTTATTTTTTAACAAAACTTACTAAATATTTAACATATGAGCAGAAACTCTTACTGCTCTTTGCAGTAAGAAACTGGGAAACTTGGTGAGAGACTGGGAAACTTCAAATTCAGAGACCTCCAGACAAAGGAACTGCTTTGCTCTCTCTCGTATTTAAGGGGTTTATTTAAATGAGGTTTAATTAACCTCCTGCTCAGATGGATTAAACGGTTTTTTCTTGGACAAAAGGAGAATTCTGAAAAAAGAATGTAACTGAAACAAAAATAAAGAACTGGGAAGAGTTCCATGTCCTGAAACTAGTTTGGAGTTTGGAAACAGCAACAACAACAAACGTATGTTGCATCCACAAGCAAACCTTCTCTTCAGGGGTCCTCCATCTACGAAATTCAGATTGTCAGGACCTTCTGCACAGACATCAGAACTTCCGCTTCCAAGAAACTTTCATCAGTGTGGAAATCTTGTCTGGAAATGATCTAGTTTGGACTGGAACTCACATTGTCTGGAGCTCATCTAGTGTGGAGCTCATATATTCTGGAACTAACCTTGTCTGGAGCTCATCTAGTCTGGAACTCATCTAGTCTGGAACTCATCTAGTCTGGAACTCATCTTGTCTGGAGCTCATCTAGTCCGGAGCTCATCCAGTCTGGAACTCATCTAGTCTGGAACTCGCCTTGTCTGGAGCTCATATAATCTGGAGCTCATCTAGTCTGGAAATCACCTAGTCTGGAACTCATCTAGTCTGGAACTCATCTAGTCTGGAACTCATACTGTCTGGAGTTCATCTAGAGTAGAGCTCATCTAGTCTGGAACTCATCTAGTCTGGAAATCACCTAGTCTGGAACTCATCTAGTCTGGAACTAACCTTGTCTGGAACTCATCTAGTCTGGAACTCATCTAGTCAGCTCATCTAGTCTGGAACTCACATTGTCTGGAGTTCATCTAGAGCAGAGCTCATCTAGTCTGGAACTCATCTAGTCTGGAACTCATTTAGTCTGGAATTCACCTTGTCTGGAGCTCATCTATTCTGGATGTCATCTATTCTGGAGCTCATCTCAGTCTGGAAATCATCTTGTCTGGACCTCATCTAGTCTGGAACTCATTTAGCCTGGAACTCACCTTGTCTATAGCTCATCTATTCTGGAACTCATCTAGTCTGGAACTTGTCTATTCTGGAGCTCATCTATTCTAAAACTCACCTTGTCTGGAACTCACCTTGTCTGCAATTCATCTAGTCTTGAACTTATCTAGTCTAGAACTCATCTAGTCTGGAGCTCATCTATTCTGGAACTCATCTAGTCTGTAACTCATCTAGTCTGGAATTCATCTAGTCTTGAACTCATCTAGTCTGGAACTTGTCTAGTCTGGAGCTCATCTAGTCTGGAGCTCATCTAGTCTGGAACTCATCTAGTCTGTAAATCACCTAGTCTGGAGTTCATCTAGTCTGGAACTCATCTAGTCTGGAAATCACCTAGTCTGGAACTCATCTTGTCTGGAACTCATATATTTTGTAACTAACCTTGTCTGGCACTCATCTAGTCTGGAACTCTTCTAGTCTGGAACTCACCTTGTCTGGAGCTCATCTATTCTGGAGCTCATCTTGTCTGGAAATCACCTTGTCTGGAGCTCACCTATTCTGGAACTCACCTTGTCTGGAATTCATCTAGTCTTGAACTCATCTTGTCTGGAACTTGTCTAGTCTGGAGCTCATCTATTCTAAACCTCAACTTGTCTGGAACTTACCTTGTATGGAATTCATCTATTCTTGAACTCATCTAGTCTGGAACTTGTCTAGTCTGGAACTCATCTAGTCTGGAAGTCGTCTAGTCTGGAACTCATCTTGTCTGGAACTCATCTAGTCTGGAACTCATCTATTATAAAACTCACCTTGTCTGGAACACACCTTGTCTGGAATTCATCTAGTCTTGAACTCATCTAGTCTAGAACTCGTCTAGTCTGGAACTCATCTAGTCTGAAACTTGTCTATTCTGGAGCTCATCTATTCTGGAACTCACCTTGTCTGGAACTCATCTAGTCTGGAACTCATCTAGTCTGGAACCCCTGGTGCTCCGGCATTCCCCTCCACTTCATGTTCATTGCTGTTGAAATGGACTTCAACTTTTTTCTCCCACTGCAGTGCGGCCCAGCACAACAGTTGCCATCCTCGGACTTATCACTTTACTACTGTAAGTAGAACATAAATATCACTTTATCATAAGCTCTTCTACATGATCCTTCCAACCTGGCTTAGCATTGCACACTTTTGTTCTAGGTTCTGGAGGACAACTCGAAATACTCCATACAGGGAACATAAGTCCTTACAGTGTTGTACATTCTTACAGTCCCGACAAAATAAGCAATCTTTTGGGACATTTATATTACCCAGAAAAGAATCAGAATGATAGACATAATTATTGCCATTATCCACAGGCAACAACACTGGTAAATTGTCTGTGTTCATCAACACCATGAAAAAAAGGGTATATGGTCCGTAGTTGCCAGATCATAATCAATCTTCATCATATCGATGAAGTCATTGGAATCCACTGTACAGAGACAGTGGTCTAGCCTGGAAGTAGAGTCCTCGGCCTCACTGATACAAGTATAACTATAATTTGGCAATAAAACCTTACTAGATAAAATCCATCCACTGTCTTTACAAAACTTCATTAAATGATTACCGAATGAAGAGTTGGCATAAGTTACATCAGCATTCATGTCACCTAAAACATAGATACAGGTAGAAGAATTGTCTTGAAGCAAGACATGATGAATGCCAATCTACTGATGTTCTCATCCTCATTTTGTATACACTCATATTGTGTATAGACATTCAAAATTGATCTTCTTATCATTACAACACAGCTCAATCCCAATAGCCCAGTCAAATCCCAATCTTACAACGTTAGGTTAACAACCAACTGGTCATATTTTTTATTCCACATCAGCCTCCCTCTGACAACTTTAGCGCTTAAGTCAGTTGTTAATTTACCCACCCCCTGAAAGCCCTTATGCATAGTATTTAGTCCTGCCAGGTCTTGTTTAGCCAGGAACGTCTTCTGGACACACAAAATGTCACATCTCTCCATCAATTTGTCCACATCAACACGGTGTGATTTATCAATTTCACTGTGGCCAACAAGCAGTCAACGCACATTAAAAGACACAGATATTAATATAGATTAATTCATTACATAGCAGCTACTATGCATACTGGCTCCCATGTGGAGCTGCAGGTGTGGCAATCCAGTTCAGATTTAGATTAGTGTCCTTTAGATATCCCACAGTTTAGATATGTCCTAATGTAGTAATACACTAACACTAATCCAAATGAATTATGATTTTTTTAAACAAAACTGAATTTAAGGAATAATCCATGTTTTAATTTTAACAGTAAATCTCATTGTGCAGCATAAATTATAAAATTTATGTTTTATGGCTTCATTTTATTACCAGCAAAAACACAACACAGAATTAGTGTGGAATTTTTTTCATTCATATATATATATATATATATATATATATATATATATGAATTTTTTTTTAAAAAAATTCTTAAATGTTCAGAATACATTATTTCAATTACAGTTTTTTACAATCGCTATGACCATTTTTTCAATACTTTTAACAAATTTTCTAAACTCTTAACACACCAACACACCTACAACAAACAATTGGCAAAACGGTTAATTTCATGCTCAAAATCACACACTGTAAACTAAACTCCAACACTAATTTTCCAAAAACAATAATCCACTAACACAATACACTATGTCTACCAAAACAAACACATGTTCTCTTCCAACAGGGAATTTAGTCAATCATAGCACAATGTCACAAAAAACACTAACATGAGATGGAATTACAGAAACTGCATTATTTTATATATCATTATTTTATATATTTTATATATATATTATTTTATATATCATTATATATCATTATTTTATATATTTTATATGTCAGGTCTGCCCTTATACTATAGACAGTATATTGGATTGTTTATACAGTAAATTGTTTTGCACAGTTTATTTTGAAGCTTCTCTACAGTTTTGTTTGGGTTTAGCAAATGTGTGCATTTTGTTTCCTGTGTTGTAGAAATTCAATACAAAAAAAAAACAAAAAAAAAACAAAAAACAAATGAACCTTCTCAGAATAGCAGAATAGAACGGTTTATGAAAAAAAATGAGACAGAGACAGAATTGGTGCAGTAAATGCTTTATTTGCAACAGGACATTTCTGCAAGATAAAAAAAATGCAATACTGGCCATTTACAGCATTACTGTATGTGAAAATACTAAATATATTGACTGTAATCATCCCGGTCTTCTCCATTTGGCCACATGTTCTCATCCACATCACACACTACTCTGGCAAGGCATCAAGGCATCTTGGGAAGAATCATTTGGCATTCCTTATTTACCCCTGGCTGTGTTTAACTGGAATGTCTTGGGATGCAGAATCCATTGCATCCAGGAGGGACATTTGGTCCTGTAGATGATGGTCAAAAAACTTTTTTTGTGATCAAATTTTTATTTACAGCAATTTTCCCTTTAGAAGGTAATACATACAGGTAATACAAAGGTAATACAAACAGAGTACATATATATGTAGCCTACATATACAGTATATATAGACATATGTATGCACACACCTCTATATATACAAGCATTTGCATACATACCTATAGACGATGGTCAAAAATTTTCCATCTCCAGGCTAAGAAAGGGAAAGGGGACATCATCCTCTGATGGGATCAAACCAGGCCATGACTGCACTGGAATTGTGAAATGCCACATTGTCACATTGTCCCATATTTGCATTATTCAATCAGCTGTTTCTCAGTAACAATAGAATAAAATACAGGTGATTTATTTGTTTTTCACAATATAAACAGCTGTTTACCTCGACTTTAGCCTGTAAGATTAGGTTTAGAACATGGTGTTATCTGTTCTGACATACAGTGTTAAATCAATGGTAAATTTGGCAGTAAAAATCCATTGTTTTGGTCTTGTTTGAGCTTGTGTGTAAAAGAAGTTCAAGCATTTTAAATTTGTGTTCATTGTATGCATTTTGTGTTAAAGCAACAAGAAATGTGTTAATAGTTTTGCTTACACAGCCAGATGTAGTGCTAACTATGTTAAGAGTTTTGGAAAATTGTTAAAAGTATTGAAAAATCTGTCATAGCAATTGTAAAAAACTGTAATTAGACATGCTTTTTGATTGCTAAAAAAACTACATGCCCGATCCGCAACACTAGCAGGTTCACATTGGAAGAACTATACTCACTGCACCTTGCTACTGGCTCGCTGTCGGTGAAGAAAACCGGAAAAAGACCGCCGTCAGGTGTCAATCTGAGAAGGGTTCAGCCCGCAGACAAACCAGATAAACGTGACAGAAGTTGACGGAAGTTGAACCTCGGTTTGTCACCCCGCACAAAACGTGATGTATGAGAATGTTCACATTAAGTTAGTCACAAAACGTTGTCATGTGGTCAACAGAGAACCATGGGAATGTCCTTATTATGTCCTCTTTGTAATGTTGCTATGTGACCATAAAATAACCAATATGGAACATTCCCCTAAAGTCACATAAAGAACGTCAATGTATGACCAACTTTGACCCATATGAGAACGTTTTGATTACGTCTTCTTTGTAACATTTTTATGTGACCATAAGATTGCCATTACGGAACGTCCCCCTCAAGTCATTTAAGGAACGTTGAACTGCAGCACTTTCATTACCAAAAGAGGAGATTTCAGGACGTCCCTAATGTTCTGTAAAGGTTCGGAATGTTCGTCACCTTTAAAGAACTTTTAGGAAACGTTACCCATGGTCGCGGGAACATCACCTTCTACCTGGGAAGCTGCTTTGAAACAATCTATATTGTTAAAAGCACTATATAAACGAAGGTGACTTGACTTGACTAATTGAGAGGTGTTTTTCCCACTTATGAAACACCACTCATCTAATGTAAATGTCTTGACTGTAAACATGCCTGCCACGTAATGGCTAATTTTGTTTCTTTTTTTTTTCCCCACAGGTTCCATCCGCCCCTCCCACATACACAGGAAGACAGCTTTGGTAGAGGAGGAGACTGGGAAAAGGGTGAATAGAAAAGTGGTGCAAGCTCCCAAACTGTGAGGAAAATCTCTGAAGTGAATACAGACTACAGTTAGAGACAACGCCAATAATTGCGGATGTTAAAACAGGACAACTCTCTGCATTATCAATAGTTGTGGTTATTTTGAATTGGTGTACTGGGAAAAAATATTCATGCAGTTTCTCTATTAAAAGCATTAACAGCTTTTAATTCCAACAGTATTTTAAAAGCATCATTATCTCAAATGATTTTGTTTTTTGCTTTGGCTTCAGATTCACCCTGAAGTTATATCAGGCTCTGTTGTCTTACATGTCTGTCTCTACTGCAGTAAAAGTTGGACATCTTATTCTATGAGAACAGGATACAGTGCTTTGGTCTCTCTGGTCAGAGTTGATATTTTGATTATTATATTTGCGAGTTGTCTGTGTATGCGTGAGGGGAAGCACTGAAGCAACATGCTGTGACAAATCTTAAGCTTTCTTCTGTGAACTAAGATTTGTAAGGTCAAATCTCACTCAATTCTACATGAAATCTTAGCAACACCTTGTAAATGGGCTGTATTTTTAATTATCAAGGTTCTTGCATTTGCCACTGGAGTTGCGTATTATTTCAAATGTTTTGATCTCTGCTGTTTTACAGTTATACGATTATCCTTCAGATACTTTCTACAGCTGGACAGATACCAGTGGGAGTAACTAAGTTGAGATGACAGAGTGAGGAAGAGAGGACATATTAAGAATAGTTGTGTTAATATAGTTTTGGGAGTAGTAACTCAAAAATTACTCATCAATTACTCATCCTTATGTTGTTCCAAACCCGTAAGGCTTTCATTCATCTTCGAAATGCAGATTAACATATTTTTAATGAAATCTGAGAATGCTTAAATAATTCTTAAGTTCAATCTGTTCATCATAAAATCGATCGAGTCTATTCAGAAAAAAATTTATTTGACTAAACCGCTCAATTCATATGGATTAGTTTTACAATCTCTTTAATGACTTTTTGAAGCGTAAAAAATATATTCATTTGTGTTCAGAAGAATAAAATTAGACCTGACGTCATCATACTCAAGTCTAGTCAGAATGCGAGTCTTATTCAACTCCATTGGGCTGTGATAATGAGGTGTTTCAACCCAACCAGGAAAAATGCCTCTGCACTCAATTGGATGGCCGAATCCCATTGCGGTTCTCTGTAACAGATGGCTGAATCTACACATCTCAATTCTCCAGCAGCGGCCATTCTTAGTCGTAATCGAATTTTTGGTGCAAATCAAGTGGTCTTTGGTTTATGTGGATGATGATTACGTTACAGTTGATCATCTGTCCATCATATCATAAAGCCCGCCCTGACGATTTGATTGGTCCGACCAGCTTTGGTTGCTTCTCAACGGTTGGAGTCCAGACCGAACTTCCCATCCTCAAATGTTGTGGGCGGGGCTAAGTTCGGCTGGCATCCAGGCTAGAGCCAAAGTCTTATGGGTTTGAAATTAAGTGAGAGAGTAAATGATGACGGATTTTTATTTTTGGGTGAACTATCCCTTTAGGACTGAAAAGAGTGACATCCGCAGTATGTGATGACTAGAGTAATGGTGATCAGAGGACTGTGGTCAGAGTTCATTCTTCAGATGGCTTTCTTTTCCTATGTTGTTAACCAGTTGTGTTCTTTTCAAGTGAAAGTGTTTTGTGTTGTTGTTGTTTGCTGCTTAGACTGTGATGTAACCTTTTAAAAGGGACACTGAGCTGTAGAGAATAACTATGATTTGTTTTATAGTTACGCATGCAGAGTCCTTTAAACTGATATGATACAGTTCAGTATTAAGCTGTTTTCACAAAACCAAGTGTGGACATTTGGATGATTGCTTGGTCCAACTCGGAGTTAAATTTCACCCTCCTCCCCTCCTCTACAAGAGCCACATAATATGTTGTGGTTAATAAAAGTTATCCTCTGAGAATGCAACGATGTAAATTACACATCATGAATTGCTGGAGTCTATGTAATGGCTCTTGAAAGTGAATTCAGGTGTGGTTCACAGCTGAGTTTGCAAAACTGAGTATGCTGTTATTATTAGAGTCCGAACACCAAGGGAAAACCATTGTATCTTTAGTCGTCATCATCTTCTTCTTTTTCATCACCAACTGTCCAAAGTTTCATTGACTTAACTTTGTTAATAACTTTTGAACTGTAATGGCTAAAACCAAGATTCCCTTTTCCTCTGATTCTGTGGCTCAAGTCAATTTGATTGGCGTTTTGCCATCCGATTTTCACAAAAATTGGCTCAGATCATCTTCATTAAAAGCTTTTTGATAAACCCATTCCGTTTTCAAATAACGCACAGACGAAGAGATAGAGCCAAATTAGATGTGAGGCTATATCTACTCAACACTTTAGCGTATTGATGAGTCGGTAACACTTTACAATAAGGTTCATTAGTTAACATTAGTTAACTACATTAGTTAGCATGAACTAATAATGAACAGCACTTATACAGCATTTATTAATCTTTGTAAACGTTAATTTAAATATTTATTAATACTTTATTAAAATTTTGTTAACATTAGTTAATGCGCTGTGAACTAACATGAACAAACAATGAACAGCTTTATTTTTATTAAAGCTGCCGTCGGCAACAATTTTTTGATCATATTCAGTGAAATCGACACTATAATCCGACAGAACAACATAAATAAAGTGATTTTAGAAAAAAACCCGAGCTTCTAACTCCACCTGGAGCGTGTTATTTGTTTTGCAAAAATCCTGTGCTCCCTGTTCACTGTGTCCAATCAGCGCAGGGGGGTGTGAGATCTGACTGTCAGTCACAGATCGGGCACACGCCACCCCTCGCTCACGTTACAATCACATGCACACGCCTGAAGTTCGCGCAGTAAGTAAGAGTGATGGTGGAACACTAACAAACCAAGTAAGCTCATTAGAGTACAAATGACGTTAGCAATTGCATATTGGTATATTAGCCAGGACAGCATACCTCAAAATAATCCATGGTGTTGATGAATGCTGATGAGACGGTCGCGTTCACAGAAAACCTGGATTGCACGCACTTGCGCACGAACTCTGTGGGAGGGTATCCGTGGATAGTGGGGGAGGGCCATACGAGTTGTAAACATTCAAAATGTTGCCAAATCCACTCAATCAGCCAGGGTTACCGACGGCAGCTTTAACTAACATCAACGAAGATTAACAAATACTGTAACAAATGTATTGATCATGGTTAGTTCATGTTAGTTAAAGGGCACCTATTTTGCCCCTTTTTACAAGATGTAATATTGGTCTCTGGTGTCCCAAGAATGTATTTGTGAAGTTTCAGCTCAAAATACCCCACAGTTAATTTATTATAACCATTTGAAAATGTCATTTTGGGGCCTGCTTAAAAATGACCCGTTTCCGAGGTGTATGGCTTTAAATGCAAATGAGCTGCATATCCCCGCCCTGCCTTTGGATGAGGGTGTAACTTGATATCAATGGCATGAGAGACTGAGAGAAACTGGAGAAACCGCAGTTTTGAATGTCATTCAGCAGCGTACGTTTGAATCGGAATATATAAATACTACAAAAAGACTCCGGCAGAATAAACACAAATGAGAATGGACCAGTACGTCTCGGTATGGTTATTTGATACATTTATGTACTTATAGCGTTGTAATCGCGTCCCCTTTGAAATGATGGGCATACAGCACACACACAAACACACACAAACATTAATGCTAGCGCAATTTTTTTGAAATTACATACACATACTCTGATAAAGTTTGCTGCGTACGAGCGAAATTACAGTTTTGCAGGGACCTGTGGCGTCATGTTTACTTGTCATACCGCTGCTTCTGTGGCAAATGTGAGGAGATGGCTAACTTACAAAACAACAACTTATATGCAGTTTTTAATACAATATCTTTAAATATATATAAATGTGTGGTTACACACTATACAAACAAGGTTTAAATTATATAGCCTACATCCTACGACGACAACAACTTTAGACGCATTTGTTGTTGAATTGGCTATCATTGACTGAAAAGACTATTTGCTAAAAATTCATAAAATACACTTACTGTTACTGGATGTGACGGTGGATCGCAAACAGTAGATTACGATCCACAGTTGAGGATTAATTTTTTAAGCTACAACAACAGGATTAACCCACGAACATTTATGTTTCCAAGAGACATTACCGGCTGTCGTCGTTGAAACAATGCAGGATGTGTGTACAGATCACCGAGGGAGGGGTCTTGGCCACAACCACACTGTCAATCAAACCCATTGACAGTCATTTGACAGTCTCATTTTCTGCGTCACAAAGAGCTGGATCTCAGAACAGCTCGTTCTGAGACAGTGAATATGATTTATTGAGATTGTAAAAAAACCACTGGGTGGATTTTTATCATTCTAGGGTGGTTTTGCTCACACACTGCCGACACACATTTATTTTCAAACACCATGTAAAAGTGAATTTTACATAATAGGTGCCCTTTAATACATTAACTAATGTTAACTAATGAACCTTATTGTAAAGTGTTACCGATGAGTCTACATGTTCACAGAAATGACCTGAGGCTACATGCAGCGTTCCACCTCAGCGCCACCAACTGGTCAGGAGATATGTGAACAGTTTGCCCAAAAATCATAAAACTGGTGAAAAAAAACTTTTGATTTAGTGCAGTATACTTTTTGTTTTGCATTTCATTTTGAACACATCAACGAATTTGATGGCATGGTGCTAAGCTGATTCTGATGCTGTAACTCTACAACCAAACTTTTGTTGTGTCATTAGCCCCTTTTAGTTTTTACTGGTAAATTTAGAGATCATGTGTGAACAAGACCTTTTCAAAAATACCAGTCAATTGGTTCTGGTAACTTACAATGGAAGTTGCACAATTCAGAATTGAATTGAGAATGACTACTAAATTCCAATTCAATTCTAGAATTTTGAATTGAGCTTGAATTGATGTCAAAAACAGGATCTAGAATTACAATTCAAATTTGAATTAAAGCAAGCAGAATTACAATTCAATAAAAATTCTAAGAAATTCCTATGACTTAAGAAATTAAGTGAAGTGTTTAACAATGTAGCTTTACAATATATGTCAGATATGATTGCATTACATATTATATGAATTATATTAGTTTGAACTACCAGCAATGTTTTCCCCCATCAATGGATGTTAGAACAAATAAAAGTTTGATTTCTTGTAATTGTAGCGCCATTTCCCAGAATTAAAAGCAAATTGCTTTACATTAATAAAGTAATCCAAATAAATTAATCTTAACCACATTTTTAATGGGTAACTTATAACAGTGAGCAATTACATTCCCAAGTTAAACTAACCCTGACTTTAGGACTGAAAAGCGGGGCACAATGTAACGCGGGGCTTAAGTTGTAACACACTTGTTTTAAATACTTCCACATGCTAGCATGACGAAACTTGTATTTACTAGTTTCCATTTCAACACTACTGAGGAAAAATTTGAGCCAAAATTCTGAGATCTTTGTAAGACACTGAACATTTACCATAGCACTAAACCATAGAAAAAGTATGTACTTTTTCTAATTTTAATTAAACACAAAAAATAGAGATGAAAAATTTACTTAGGTAAGATATGTATCTTACCTAAGTAAATTTTTCATCTCTATTTTTTGTGTTTAATTAAAATTAGACAAATCTGATATATATATATTTTTTTATCTCTAATCTGTTTTTTAACAGTTGATATAGTTCTTTAATGCTTTGTCAGAAGACACTAGGAGGGTTTAAACCCCAGTTGTGCAGTTGGAGCATGTGCAGTTGGGGCATGTTCCAGTTGTGCAGTTGGGGCATAAACCCCAGTTGTGCAGTTGGGGCACACTGCGTTACAATGTGCCCCTATTAGAAATAAGCTATTATATACTTATATACTATACTTTTATGAATTCGATTGAGAAAACATGAGAAACATGTAAATAAAGACTGAGAGTCAATGTTCAGAAATGACTAATTTTATTATTTTATAGCTGTTGTTTTCCTGTGTTTTGTCAATATCAAAAATTAGATTATTTTTAATTATTTTAAAAATGTCATTATTTTATATGAAAAAGTTAATAATTGTATTTTATTATGAAAATATTTTGGTTTGACTTGTATATATTTTTGGTTAGATCAGATAGCATTTTAAGCTGTTATAGTATATGGTGATGTTATAGTGTATCCCTCACATGTTACAATGTACCCCACCAATGGGGCATGTTGTCACATTTCACTTCCAATCTTTCAGGGTAAATAAAAAAAAAGTATACACTGTATTAATAAAACAAAACCACATAATTGTACTAGACGTGGTAAATTAATGTGGGAAAAAAAATAAACACTCTAAATAAATTTGCACAAACTGAGAAAGTCAAAAAGTGTTACGTTGTGCCCTGCTCATGTGAGGTTCAACACATTCTTTCTGTTGTGAAACGGTGTGGAATTTCTTTGAATTGCCATGAATTTAATTCCATTTCCTGTCATTCCAATTCAAATTCAACTTCATGGGGGCGGAGTCAATTCAATTCAAATTCCAATTCATTAATTGAATGGAGGCCAATTCTGAAATTCTGAATTTTGCACAAGCCTGGTAACATTAAATTAGCAGTAAATTACTGGTATTGTGCTTTGTGTGAAGATTACTGGATGGAGTCATAACATGTTGATGTAAGAAGTCTTCTTTGGGCCAATCACAAAGTTATTGTGCCTATATAGTTCTGTTACTTGATGACTCAGCACTGTTGACCGTAAGCTTTTTAATAGTTTTTATTTTTTATGTAAATGTACGCCAGGTGAACATCTTGAGCCGCATCGTGCAGCTTTTTCAACGTGTCGCACTCGAGACCCAGCCTACTTTTCTATTCATCAGTGCTGTGGCTCTGCCGTTGGATACTATTATGCCGTTGCATCTCCTGTTTATAAGGGCAAAAGTGCATTCTGTTTGATCATCCCTTATGCCTGTCACTCAGACTTTAATTTAGACAAAAAAAATGTTGTCAAATTGAGAAGATAGTGAAACTCGGGTGAATAAAGAGCAGGGCAAATTGAGCAAATTAGATGGAGAATTTTGCTTCGAAATTGAATGCCGAATCTGCAAGTAACCATTGTGATGTTCCCTAGCGAGATGAAAGGACATTAGGGAACCATTCAGAGTAGGTCCTCACCACATGAATAACGCTGATACTGGTCAGCGTTCCCCTCCGTCTCTGAGCGCGCACAGAAAGCTGCCTGTCAACGCGTGAGTACGTTTGAGTTCTCTTTCTTAACACTAAAAGCTGCCCGGAAATATTTAGATATTGAAACAATATAGAAAAAGTTCAATCATATTTTACATATAATCACCCAGCCCTAGCAACCAACAATACTTACTAGTTTAAATGTTTACATACAGTATACTGTATCTTTTAAACCAAAAGGCTAATGCTATTGCTATTTCCCCCTTGCCAGTGCTCTTTTATTTCAAATCTGAAGTAGAATCGACTACGACTTGCTTACCGAATCGTGAGAAAATTGGCTCAGCCAAAAGGCATTAAAGTTAGGGTTGGGGAACTGAAGTGGTTTGTTTGAAGAGGTTGGCTCTTCTTTCAGTAATTTCCTTGCCTGTGAGGCTATTTTAGTGTAAAGTGTTGATAGCTGCGTGTCTTTAACTACTGTTAACACGAGAACACAATGACTGGAAGCACTTCATCCCTCCCTTTATCGCAATCGGTCTGCTCTTATAATCCATTCAGAATGATTGAGTGATTTCACGTGACTAGCACTTGTTCACACTTTCCCATGTGCTGCTGACATGATTCGTGAAATTATGTTAGCTGGTCACGTTGTGTCAGGGCCAAATGTACGTTTTTGCAATTATTTAAAATCTTTCTGATCACTCGAATGAAATGATGTGAATCAACACCACAACAACTGAAGCAACAAACTTTGTGTGGTACCTGCCACGCAGTATACCTTATTTCAGACCTGACTATGCCACCCCCTGATGATGGGCAGGGGGAACCACCAATCCTCTCGTGAATGTAGTGTGACTAATAATGTTTATCCCCGCAAAGGAACAGTCAACAAGGGGCAAATATGTAAATATACTCCAAATTTATTACATAGCTTTGTACAAAAAGGCGTAGGAAAGATATTAAAATAGATCTTCAAAAATAACTAAAAGGATAAATGACTGGTGGGTTTTCCTCCATATAGGAAGGTCGGATCAGCGAATGCACAACCCCTGCTCAGGAGGCCCCTGGGGAGACAGAAACAGGAGACAGCAACCCAGCACCAGTAGAAGCATGCAACACAGCAAGCTATACTCACACTTAAGACCTTTAGATAACCACTACAAAATATCACACCGTGTTGTAGTTATTAAGTACACACCACTATGGTGTCTCTCCCAGTGTGGTCCCCTGAAGAGAAGGGGCAACGCATCAGTCTAGATCCGGCCTTGTACAGGATAACCTACGCAAAAGACAGTTAGGGAGGAGAACCACCAGCATAAAAGGCAACACTTAATCAAGAAAAATAAAGTGCTAGTATGACTGTGGCACATGAATGGCAAAAATACAGATAACCAAACAATAACAAACAAATAAAAAAACAAGCAACAGGAAGCAATAAAGAAATGCTTATAAATCACATGGAAACAGTGGCTGGCCTGGTCCCTTTTCAAAAGAAACCAAGCATATTAGTTACCAACCTCATTAAACAGCATTAACATGGTCAACTCAAACATCACTAAAAATATAGGCCTACTTTTCAGTATGCTCAATTGTCCCACAGCGCATTAACACATGCAGATAAAAGGGGAATGTTCCGTTGCAGTGCAGTGCACTGCAGTCCTGCAGCTCGAGTCACAATGGAGGTGATTTCATAAAAGTTAAACTTCCAAACAGAAGCCTGTGTCCCCCGTGAAGAGCAGACATGCACTTCTAGAATTACCCTTAATAAAATGAAATACATAAGTATTAAAATTCAATGGCAGTAATTAAACATGCTCTACAATGATCAGTCATACCTGCATGAAATGAGAGCCCAACTCACACAACCACACCTAGCATCAACCGAAAAGATGTCTGCCTTGCAGCTAACAAACATTTATCAGTTCCTGATTAGTCATGTGATCTTACAAGAGATCACATGATTTTGCGTGAATGTGCTGCAGCTATGTTGTATGCCTGCCTGAGTAGATCCCCACATTTGTGAAACACTTGGCCTATATCAAAAAAAGGAAATTCCAAGGCACTCTTCTTCAAACAATTAAAAAGCCTTTATTGGACTGGCTTTATCATTATAGAAAAGGCCTATACTTTTGGCTGTATTGTCTTAAACTGAGATAGATACACGTTAGAAGCAACATTAGCATTAGCACACTCATAAATAGTAATAGCCAGTAATAGCCACTCTAGCCAGTAATTCTCAAACTGTGGTACACACACCACCCGTGATATTAATGTACTGTATGTGAGCGTGTCTATGCATAACCCACAGTCAAAGGCATCAATATAGCTTGTTTATGTAGACATTTTAGTTTTATGAGTAATGTTCATCCTGGTGTCTCATCACTTGGTGCCATACATGGTCTATGGATTGTGTTGTTTTAGGTTTTTTTTAAGTTCTGAAACATATTTTGCGTGTATGTTTTATAGAACAATTAACATTCATATGTCAAAAAATCTAAATATAATTAATTGTCATGACCCCATTAATGTGATTTTCTAGTTGTCTCTACATTTCAAAGTAGCGAATCAATGCGTTGGTGGAGGTTTTCAGGCTAAGATTTATTGTCAAAAGTCTCAATGGAAAATGCAAACCATAGTGAAACTGGGACAGTCGACCTGTGGTTTCATGAACATCAGGATCAAATCAAATAGCTGTCATGACATCTCATCCCCAATACTGTATGTGACATCCATTTACAGAAGGTCAAATCAGTAGATCAATACATTGCTCAAAGATACTCCATGCAACTAAGTGAACAGACACACACAGTTGTTGCACGTGACCTGTCTGTGAGAGAGCAGTTTCTTAACACATGACAAGTACTTTACATTTTGCATTCTCAGAAGAGGGATGCTTTACCACACGTTAGCATGAACTTCCTTCTTGTACGGTCACTTTTTTCTTATAGGCCAACTACTGTCATGGCTGGAGCTACACATGAAGAGAATATTGCTGAATAAGTTTAAATGTGTTTAACTACCTGAATAATAACGTACAGTTTAATGGCACAAAGGGTTATCCTTCACTACAATGAGAATCTCACTTGTGATGTGTTGTTGAAACATTTGTGTATGTTTTAAGGTGCAGTTTCCCTCTACACTGTTCAGAATGACTGAAGGGAAAGGGTCCCGTTACTTATTAGGCTCTTTATATTAATATATCTGTTGTTTATGTTGTTTTGTCAAGCTCCTGTACATGTGTGTGTGTGTATATATTAATATGCACACATGATGTGTTTGTCAGGGTTTACATGACAGTCATAAAATAATCTGTATATTTTCAAATGACTGAAAATGAGCAAGGCTTGAAGACATGATCACACTTTTTTTTAGATCACCTGTGTTCATTAAATTAACAGTAGTGAGATATGCACATATCTCTTCCCTGAATCTGCATACTACTGAATTTCCCTTGTATTATTCACATAATCTCCCTCAGACTCGATCATCTGGAGCTGTTCAGTGATGCAGCATGTCTATGTTTAGAACATTTCCCCCAAAAACAATATGGAATAAAACCATTCAACAACCGGTGACTGTGTGCTTCCTGCTCAAATAAGATAAATGTAACTGATCAACTGTTATTCTTTTGTTAAAAAAAAAACTTTCCATGACTGTGATTACCAGATGAGTATTTAAAGAGAAAGTTCACCCAAAAATTTTCACCCGAAAATAAATTCAATCTGAGTTATATATTAAAACATGTCCTGGCTCTAGCTTTATAATGGCAGTGAAAGGCGGTTTCTGTTCTATCCATCATCTTGGACAGATGGACTTTTATGATAGATAGACGCACTTTTATGATGGACAAATGCACTTTTATGATGGATAGATGCGCTTTTAGTTTTATGATGGACAAATGCACTTTTATGATGGATAGATGATCTTTTATGATGGACAAATGCACTTTTATGATGGATAGATGCACTTTTATGATGGATAGATGCACTTTTATGATGGACAAATGCACTTTTATGATGGATAAATGCACTTTTATGATGGACAAATGCACTTTTATGATGGATAAATGCACTTTTATGATGGACAAATGCACTTTTATGATGGATAGATGCACTTTTATGATGGACAAATGCACTTTTATGATGGATAGATGCACTTTTATGATGGACAAATGCACTTTTATGATGGATAGATGATCTTTTATGATGGACAAATGCACTTTTATGATGGATAGATGCACTTTTATGATGGACAGATGCACTTTTATGATGGGTAGATACACTTTTATCATGGGTAGATGCAGTTTTATGATGGACAGATGCACTTTTATGATGGATAGATGCACTTTTATGATAGATAAAATGCACTTTTATGATGGATAGACAATTTTATGATGGACAAATGCACTTTTATGATGCACTGAATGGCCTTTTCTGTTCTATCCATCATCTTGGACAGATGATGCACATCATCAGCACTTTTATGATGATAGACGCACTTTTATGATGGATAGATGCACTTTTATGATGGACAAATGCACTTTTATGATGGATAGATGCACTTTTATGATGGACAAATGCACTTTTATGATGGATAGATGCACTTTTATCATGGATAGATGCAGTTTTATGATGGATAGATGCACTTTTATGATGGATAGATGCACTTTATGATGGACAAATGCACTTTTATGATGGATAGATGCACTTTTATCATGGATAGATGCACTTTTATGATGGACAGATGCACTTTTATTCAGATCAGCTTCAAAACAGAAACAGGCATTCACTGCCATTATAAACCTTGGAAGAGTCAGGACATTTTTTAATATAACTCAAATTGTATTCGACGAAAAGAAGAATGTCATGGAATGGCTAGGATGACTTGAGGGAAAGTAAATCATGAAAGCTAAACCTTTAAGAGACAGACGGACGAGCGGATGGATGGATGGATGGATGGATGGATGGATGGATGGATGGACGGACGGACGGACGGACGGACGGACGGACGGACGTACGGATAGACAGATGGATGGATGTCCTTTTTTCACATCATAAATGAAATACACAAATTTTCACAAAAACTTTTATAGTGATCTTATTATTATTTATAGTGATCATGTGAGATGTAATGCAGGAGTCTCAGTCAGTTTCTCTCCAGTAGATCTCCAGAGTCTGAGAAGTCTCAGAGGACCGACTGCTTCAGGAGAGTTAATCTGTCGGAGCTGTCGGTGTTCCTCCAGGAGCAGAACTGATCTGATGACCGGCTCTAGTGTTCTCTCAGCCGGAGTGAGCAGATCTGCTTTCGGGGGAGCCAGTGTTGGTGTTTCCACTGTAAAACCGTAATATGTACTTAATAGAATTGAGTTCACTGCACTCAAGTATTATGCCTTGAATGCCTGAAACAGAGCTCAAACTGAATATAGAACATTTCTAGATCCGAGAATGATAACTGAATAATTATTGTATAATTGAGTGATGATTGAGCATTAGTGATCAACAAGCAGAATAAGCAGAATCACTTAAGAAAAGTTAGTTACAAACTACCTAGTAGTTACTAAGCCTCTAGTGTGGACTTTACGTTCCAGTTTAAGTACGAACTTATGAACAGCTGGTGCAATCCTACCCAGGAAATCAAGTCAGTAATTGTTTTCATCATCAAAACGTAACCATCGACACATGAGCATATTTAATTTTGGCGTAGGCTAAACCGGCCGACGCGCAGCCAAAGTCCATTAAAACCTGACAATGGACACCTCGGAGGGCTTTAACCCGCTTATACCATGGTCACTTGCCAAATAAAACATTTGTTCATATTAGTTTATATTTTAATTAGGCTAAATCTAGTTTTTACAAATAATAACTTGCCTGACGGTTTATTTAGCAACCGGAGATATTTATAGTCTGCTCAGCTTGTAGAACCCTTTAGGTTCAAAAATGCTTTTTTTTCATGAAAAACAAAGGTAGGCATAGTTATTTTTTCATTACACATAAAACAATTAATCAAACAACAATTAAAAAATATAGCTGCGAGCAGCGATTGCGGGCCCAAGCCGGTGGCACCGCAACCCCGGTGCCTTTAGTTACCTAAAGGCACCGGGATGGCGGTACCGCCGGCTTTGGCCCGCAATCGCTGCTCGCAGCTATATTTATATATATATATATATATATATATATATATATATATATATATATATATATAAAGCCGGTGGCACCGCCACCTTGGTGCTTTTAGGGTTATTCTACATGACGTGCAAAAACATAACCCCCGCTTTGACTGTCAAAAAGAAGTGTGCTGAAGAGCTTGCATCAGTGAAGGCTCTGCAAAAGTGCACATTGGGGGCACATTTTAACCACAAAGTATGCGTGAGCAACCTTCAGAAAGGTCAGGTGTACATCCAGGTCTACATCTGTACTGTGTTTACATTATAGTATTTAGGGATGCGCCGATCCGATACTCAGGAGGATCGGTATCAGCTCCGATACTGCCATTTTTGCCGGATCGGGTATATTTACACCACTTTAATCAAACCACTCTTCTTTAAAACATTATGATGTGATTTTTTTCACATGTATTTTATTACTCTTATTGAGCTATTTTGTCCACACACAGGACTCACTGCCAATCGTACGTACTCACATCATTCTCTTTCTGTGAAAGCTGTATACTGCACTCACCAGTTTTCACTCTACAGCTATTGACCAGAGCACTGAAATTATTTCTCACTTAAACTACAATCAAATGGATTTTCTCACACATTTTGTGTTACCCCGCATGACATTTTATTATTTTCTGAGCAGCTTCAGAAGTGGATGCACACAGCCTAGAACACATGACACGCACACACAGTCACGAGAGAGGCGCGATCGAATGTGTGTTTCTGTGCGAACAATGGAAACTCCATTTTGTTCATACAGGAAAATATTCAGAATAATGTCTTGTGGGAGCAACAGAATACATGTAACGGCATTATGTAATCAGGATACAAAAATCCAGTAAGTTACATCAAAAAAAGTAGTAATCAGATTGTAGTTACTTTTTGAAAAAGTATATAGTACTTAAAGCCATTTAATATAAAGTGGGACCCTTTTTTTATGAAATAATTTGTAACTGTATCGGAATACATTTTTAAAGTAACCCTCCCAAGCCTGGTCTTGTGTGCAAGTCCGTTACTTTCAATTTTTAAATTAGCGATTTTTGAGGCCCCAATCCTACTGTATTACCATGTGGATATTGATCCAATAGTTCTACCTAATTTTGAACACAAGAGGGCAGTATAGCACTATGAATGATTTTTTTTCTCTTTTGACTAAACCATTCTGTCTGTTTTTAAACTTAAACATAATTCTTAAATTTAAAAAAAGGAATAAAATGGCCATAGTTCCAATATTGGTATAGTCTTATACAGTGTTGGGGTAGTTACTCAAAAAAGTAATTAGTTACTAGTTACTTCTGTAAATTGTAATGAGATTACTTTACTAGTTACTGCGTTGGAAAAGTAACTTACTTATTACTTTACTTTCCTGTTTCTTAATTTACCGTGTAGCCTACATGGACAAACATCATATCAGTTTTTGCCCTATCATCACTTTATTGTAAAAATGTATACAAAATGACATGAAAGAACAATATCCCTGTCTGCACAAATAAATATGCCGCACTGTAAAATTCACAAACAAAATGGGGTTCAAAATTCAAAATTTTAAAATGGTGTTTAACACAGAAGTTTCAAAACAGGCTGGGAGAATAAAACTCTTCTCCTGAGAACAAAACCAGCTTTTTAGTCGACTCATGGTAATAATAATAATTAAAAAAAAATAAAAGATGTCAATGAAAAATAATAAAATAAAGGTCACTTTATCCCATAAAATTCTTAATCCTAATTTAAAATGTATTTTTCTAAACCTGGGGAATTAATGGTCGACAGGGGAAGCATGTCTTCTACAATGAACCCTGCAACAATCCTGTTCATTTCGTTTTCCAAGACTTTCGAGCCTTGTTTTTACTTGACGCGTCCGAACGAGCGGAAAGGTGCGCGCGGCAAACACCGCACGCGATGCCGCATCCGAGGATGAACGACAAGAAGCCGAACCTGCACCGAACATGGAGCCTACATCTCCGCAACGGCACCCAGTTTGCGCATCTAAATCAGTTATTTATGTTTACAAAATGAGCCTAAGATCCATGTTTTATAAAATGTCCACGAAACTTAATGAAATGTTTAGTGAAATTAGAAAATAGAGATCGTTCATTTAGTTCTTTAGCCTAGCCTATATACATGTTTTTATATCGACATATTTTGTTCTAATGTCACAAATAATAATCTTATGATTTACTATAGCCTACATTTCACTCAAATATTTTTGTGCTTTCGAGCAATAAACTGAAAGTAATGTGAATATTGCCATTTGTTTAAACCCGTCTCTCTCTCTCCACTTCCCTCTCTCTCTCACTCAAATCGGTCTCTATGGCAACGGCGCGCACGCACCACTAGACGGAACTCTCCACACAGGCAAACACGGCTTGGGTAACGCAGGAAAGCGCGTTCCTTTATTATAGTAAAGTAGTGTAGTTACCAATATTTTCAGTGTAATGCGTTACTTTACTTACCCAAACTCGTTTGTAACTCGTTACCCCCAACACTGGTCTTATAGAAAATAAATGGTGAATAATAACATTTTTAATTCCTCATCCAATCATCCTTTTGTTATGGATCAATATCATAGCTAGAGACGTAGAAAAGGGCTGCACGGTTTTGCAATAAATAATAATAAATAAAATAAAATAAACATATAAATATTGTAATTGCAATTCAATTAGATTTGTGTGGCAGCTGCATGTACAATTATTATTATTAATAATAATAACATTAATAATAATACAAATGAGCTTAGAATAAAAATCTAAATGGTTTATTACATTAAAAACAGGCCATATTTTTAATAAATAAATAAGCTATCATTCATAGTGCACTAAATTTTAAACATTTTAAATTACAACATTGTTTGTGAAAGTCCAACAAAGTTAAATGTATACTCAAACCTGAAAAGTTGTGTGGCTCCGTTTTCATTTGATTGTGGCAGCAGTTGGAACACTGTGTTACAACTAACCCCGCTGTGTATTACATATTTTAAACCTAGCTAACAGTCGCTAGGAATTACTGACATGTTTTAAAACGGTGCTGTGTTTGAGCCAACAAGACAGTGATTAAGGCAATATAAAGTTAGATTTGGACGCGTATACATCCAACCCGGAAACAGAAAAAAATCTACGATGAAAAAATTTACTTTCATGATGTCAAAACACTCTTTGTCCATTATCTTCACGAAATATAATCAAAACGTTCCGCAAATTCGCGGGAGACCGTCTTCTGGCAGCAAGAGAAAAAGAGCGGAAAGACAGCCGGCTATAGATACTGACAAACTATGTAAAATGCCCGTGTTACATTTAACCCCGCGTTAGGCCTACATTTATCCCCGCGCTCCCCTATTCTGTAGCTCCTGGCAGTGATGTTTCACCTCATGAAATATAGTTTATGTTCACATTTATGACACAGACAGTAGATAATATTATGTTCACATTTATGACACAGACAGTATAGGCTTCTGCCAGGCACTTTCAGGGTTACAAATCGAAAAAATATGTATAGGCTATATGTGCATATTTATATGCAAAATACTCCTTTTTTCACGTCAACTATGTGCTATGGTCATTAAATGGCTTTCCTTTTCACTTAAGTCCAGCAAATAATTCATTTATTTTAACACATTTGGTGGCATCTGCCAGTTATTGTCGTTGTTATGAAGTAGGCTACAGTCGTATGTTTGCATAATTCATTTTGAACACTATAATGCTTTCAAAATCTGAGGTAAATTATCCGTTATGGCTTGTGGCACAGTGACCTATTTTTAACTAAAAATAAATAATGTGTACTCATAACCAGTGTAGGCTAATTTCTTCATTCTGTCAGCCGCGACGTCGCAGAAATAGGAACCGTTTCTAAATTAGAAACTTCGCATGTCGCCGTCGCGTATGGTTAGGACAAAAACTCTGATTTATTAACATGGAAAAGATACCTTTTATCGCGTGTCGCGGCGTCGTGTGTAGTTAGGACACGGTGTAAGCGGCCACTTCTCAAGTCTAGAATCTGAACTTGATTCCGATTGGCCAGTGTCAGACAGTCAGACCTGTCAGTCTCGCAGCTCGCGTCAGCTTCATGCGGCTTCATGAGAGAGACGCATAAGTCCGGAATTGGACAATTTAACAATATACTTACGATAGAATATATTTACAATTAATAATGATTTAAAAACAAAATACATAACGCGCCGGGCCGCCGGCCCAACCAGACCGCGGCTCACCAGGAATCTCCCGGTAGTCCCGATGGCCAGTACATGCCTTAGTATCTTTAATATATTTTCATAATTTTGAAGAAGTTTGGTGTGGGAATAATTTTTTTTTTTTTTTTTTGTATATTTTATTTACATTTTCAAATAGACAGACAACAAACAAACAAACAAGGCCCAGATGCACCAACCATCAATTGTTACAATCATGTTTAACACAACAGCAGCAGAAAAAATTCTAACACAGGGACACAGTCAATTCACTGCAATTTAAACCCCTCGAAATGCGCCAGGAATGGGCTCCACGAACTGAGAAATGTATCCACCTGAGCAGTGCGGAGTCTTTCCATTTGTATTATGGACAGCATGTCAGTGATCCATGCCTGAAAGAGAGGAGGGGTAGGGGACTTCCATTCCCTCAAAATCAGTCTTTTAGCAACTATCATTCCTAGTTCCAATGGTTGCCGCATTATAGTAGAAATTGCACCTGTTGCTTGAGAACAGCCGAAAATGGCAAGTCCAGCCTCGGGCTGAAGGGGCCTCTTATATGCTTTGGAGTACCAGTCAAATATCTTGGACCAGAAATTTGTTAATGAGGAGCAAGTCCAAAAAGCATGGGACAGTGTACCCTCTGTCATTTTACATTTGTCACACATAGGAGAAACTGATGGGTACATTCTATGTAATCTGACTTTGGAAAAATGCAAGCGATGTACAATCTTAAATTGAATTAATTGGTGCCTGCTGTTCAAAGAGCAGGAGTGAATATTAGACAGACAGGTGTTCCACATGGATTCAGATAATTCCACACCTAGCTCTTCCTTCCAAGTATCCCTAGTTTTCAAAGTGTTCGCCGTTATGCAGTCATCAAATAAATGTACAATTCTCGAAATAAGATGCTTGGAGAAAGGAGGGCTCTTACAAATTTCATAAATTTCATGCTCCAGGGGTAGATTTTGAAAATCCTCAATTTTTGATTGGGTGTAATGCCTAACCTGCAAATACCGAAAGAAATGGGAATTAGGAAGATTATATTTCTCTTTCAGCTGGTTGAATGATGCAAATTTACCATCAATATACAGATTATTAATTGAAACCAAGCCCTTCTTTCTCCAGTCATGGTACAATATGTCATGCCAAGGAGGCAGAAAACAATGATTAAAACAAATGGGTGTTTGTACTGATGTGTTTGGTAAGTTTAGAAAGCACCTAACCTGATTTAAAATTCTAACTGATTGCTTTACCACGAAACATAAGTTTTTATATGGCTCTAGCTTGTCAAACTTGGAAAATAACATGGCTGATAATGAAGAGTTTTTCACAGAATTGGCCTCAATCTTGAGCCACAAAGGGGTTGCAGGCGTCAGATTATCCAGGGATCCCTGCTGCCAAAACACCAATGCCCTAATATTGGCAGCCCAATAATAATGTTTAAATACAGGCAAGCCTAACCCTCCCTCTGATCTAGACTTCTGCAAGTGAGCCTTCGAAATTCTGGCATTTTTGCCGTTCCAAATATAGGACGAAATAATTGAATCCAAGTCTTTAAAAAAGGTTGCAGTGAGATAAATTGGAAGATTTTGACATAGGTATAAAAATTTGGGGAGGGAGACCATTTTAATTGAGTGTATTCGTCCAATCATTGATAAGGGAAGAATTTTCCAGGATTCAATATTTTGCTTTAATTTTGAGATAAATTCTGCGAAATTTAATTTAAATATTAGCTTTGGATCTTTGGGTATAGCCAGACCAAGGTATGTAAAATGATCATTAACTATTTTGAATGGGATACTTTGTAAAAAACCAGTTGAGTAAGTACTGGATAAACTCACAAACTCACTCTTTGACCAGTTTATTGTGTACCCTGAAATTTTACCAAAAGACTCGATCAGCTCAAGAAGAGGGGGGACTGATTTTTCAGCATTATCCAAATACAGCATTACATCGTCAGCATATAAACTAATAAGTGTTTCCACACCTCCAATCTGAAGCCCCTTCACCTGTGGGTGCTCTCTTATTGCAACAGCGAGTGGCTCCAGTGCAATAGCAAAGAGCGCCGGAGATAGTGGACAGCCTTGCTGAACTGAGCGTTGCAAAAAAAAGGGGGCTGACTGATCACCATTCGTCAAAATGGAACAGCACGGTTTTGCATATATCAGTTTCACCCAAGAGATGAAGACTTCCCCAAACCCAAACCTGCGTAGTGACTCAAACAGATAAGGCCATTCGACCTGATCAAAAGCTTTGTGGGCATCGAGGGACAAAATAGAAGCTCCCTTAGTACCACTAAAATCTGAATAAATAGTGTTGAGCAGCCGCCTGACATTAGAAAAGGAGAGTCTACCAGGAATAAACCCTGTCTGGTCAGAATGGATGATAGAAGCTAAATATTTATTCAGCCTAGTAGCCAGGATTTTAGTTATTACTTTGCGATCAAAATTTTGAAGCGCGATTGGCCTGAAACTTGCAGGGTCTGCGTCATCTCTGCCCTTTTTTAAAATTAAAGAAATGTTTGCTTCATAAAGGGTGTTTGGCAATTTCCCTTCAGTTTTAGAATTATTCATCATTCTGAGCATAAGTGGTGCAAGAATATCACAGAATCTTTTGTAAAATTCTGCGCAATAACCATCAGGGCCAGCAGCCTTGCCCGACGGAAACGATTTTATGGCATTGATGACTTCCTGCAGTGTAAAGTCCGAATCAAGACATTTCATAGCAACATCATTCAGTTTGGGCAGCGATATAGAGTCAAAGAAATCATTCAAATTAGATTGTGAAACATTGTGTTTGGAGGAGTAAAGCTCAGAATAGAATTCCCTGAAACGATGATTTATGTCAGCTGGATTGGTTAGAAGTGTGCCTGTTTTAGATTTAATAGCACGAATTGCTCTTGACGCCTGGGCACCTTTAAGTTGTTGTGCTAGTAATTTACCTGGTTTATCCCCAAGCTCAAAGTGCTTCTGCCTTAATTTTAAAAGTAAGTTCTTGACTTGGCTACTCATAATATCGTTATATTCATATTTAAGCTTTAATATCTCTTTGTAAAGAGCTGGTGATTTAGAATTTTGGTAGGCTTTTTCCAAAGTAGAAAGAGTGCTATTAATTTCAAGTAGTCTCTTTTCGCTTTTCTTCTTAATGGCTGAAGTGTATGAGATTACATCACCACGCAGAACAACTTTCAGCGTTTCCCATAAGATCAGGTCAGACACTTCACCATTATCATTAAATTCTATGAAATCTTTCAATTTGGAGGTTGTATTCTTAACAAAGTTGTCATCACATAAAAGATTTGGGTTAAAACGCCAGGAATAAATCTGTTTTGGGAGAGAAATATTTAATGATATTACTAAAGGGCTATGGTCAGAAATCAAAATATTGTGATATTTGGAATTGGTGATTTGGGAAATGAGATTAGAGCTAATCAAAAAGAAGTCAATCCTGCTATAGGATTTGTGGACATTTGAGTAGAATGAATACTCTTTGCTTGTAGGATGTTGAATCCTCCAAATATCTACTAGATTCCTAACTTTCAAAAGATTGTTTAAAAGCTTTACAGATGCAATTTCAGGAGCTGGTCGCGTAGATAATCTATCTAAAAATTGATCTAAATAGCAATTAAAATCCCCAGCAATTATTATGTTGGAGTCACTATCGTCTGGAAGTAGGTCGAAAACTTTCCTAAAAAAATTGGGCTCGTCCATGTTTGGACCATATATATTAAGCAGGGTTATTGGGAATGAGTTTATTGTACCAGAGACCAGTAAATATCTACCAAGAGGGTCATTGCTAACAGAGGTTACCTGAAAAGGGATATTTTTTCGAAACAATATTGCCACACCACGAGCATGTGAGGTAAATGGTGACTGATATATCTGAGATACCCAATTACATTTCAGCCTGTGCTGCATTGCTGTTCTGATATGGGTCTCTTGTAGAAAAATGATATCTGCAGAAAGAGATTTCAGGTGCTTAAAAACTTTCCCCCTTTTGACTGCACTACCAAGCCCTTTCACGTTCCATGAAATCAGTTGTAAATCCCTGCCTCCAACATCTATGCTACCTTGCACCTGAGTCATCCTGGAAAAATGTAAGGAAACACAAATGTTGTTGCAACATATTATACAATTGAATAAAACACGTGCATCTGAGCCGAACAAAAACAAAAACAACAACACAGTCCGACACCCACCCTCCCCCCCACATCTCCGCGTCCCCCGAACATGACGCGTATCTACCCAACTTGGTCAAAACAGGAGCTGCTGGGCAAATAGTAGGCCCGACTCAAATAGCCCTCAACCACAACGTAAATACGTTGAAAAATGAAATTTAGTACCACATCTGAAAACATAATAAAATACGCCTGTAAAAGGAATTATCCTGCAACCTGATATATTAATAATTGTCATGTGTCCGGATGGTCTCTTATTGGCAAACAGTACGATGACTGGCCGGCAGTGTGGCGCATTTATTACTGATAAGCGAACACGCTCACCTTAAATAGAAAGCAAACATAGCATCTTTCTCTTAAAGAAGATGGTCTATTATTGGCAAACGTAGACCATAGCATTTTAACCATCCGCCGAAACGCTACGTCTCCTCCTCCTCAAACGTGCGGCTTCAGCTGCTGCTGGATCATTGAAGACCTCCTGATCATTATCTTCCTCATCCCAGTAAACATACAGTCTGGCCGGATAGCGCAGATGATGCTTAACTCCCCCGTCTCTCAGGGCTTTCATCACGTCTCGGAAGGCACGGCGCTGGCTCAACACTTCGTTGGTATAATCAGGGAAGATCAGAACTTTGTTTCCTTTATACTCCATTGGTTGTGTCCTGCTGAGGCGTAGAATTTGCTCCTTCACCTGAAAATGGTGAATACGAGCCATAATGGTGCGAGGCTTGCCACCCGACGCCGGTTTGGGTTGTAGAGAGCGATGTGCACGATCAATTTTCACCGGTTGTGGAAAGTGCTGTTTTCCCAGCAGTTCGGGTATAAGTTTGGAAACAAAGTCAGTTGGTTTACCCTCTTCTGCATTTTCTTTTATACCAACGATCTTGATGTTGTGTCTGCGAGACCGAGCCTCTAAATCCAGCAGTTTGGCTTGAAGTTGGCTGGTGTATTTTGTTAAATCCTCACATTTCTTTTCAAGCACTTCAACGCGCTCTTCAAGTGCACTAGTTGTTTGCTCTTGGTTGACCATGCGGTTTTGCAGGTCGGTTTGCACCGAAAGCACAGACTGAAACTTGGTGTCAAAGGCATCAAATCTCTCATCAAGTCTCCCCAAAATCGTCTCTGACATTTCCTTACATATTTCCTTGCACATCTCGTACATGTGGATTTTGTCTGTAGGCATAGTCTCTGAAACGGTAGTCGGGGGTGTAGCAGATGGCTCGTTAGAGCTAACGTTAGCCCCACTAGCATTAGCACTGCCGATGTATCCGTCAATGGTCTTATGCCTCCCAGGAGGGTTTCTCTGCCGCGACATTATCAGATTTAGAGAAGTTCAATGGATGAGATAGACGAGCAAGCAAAAATATTGATCTTTGGACAGTTTTAGCGTGGTATTTACTGATTTGCAAAAGTTGTGGTGGAGAGCGCGATCTAAACACGTCTACATCCTACGCGTGCGCACTAGCGCCCCGTGTGGGAATAATTAAAAATTACTTAAGAGGGGGGAAATAAAAATGTAAAGGCTGGTTTTGCAAAACATTCACATACAGACTGAAACAACCGACTTCCTGTTTTGCTGGCTTAAAGTTGCTTGGGCTAATGAGATCTATAAGTGTACCGAGTTTAATATTATTATATGCAAGTGTGTTTGATTTATGGACCCAATTTTCAGACCAAGTTAATGGACCAAGTTTATTTAATTAATGAACTAATTATATAAAACTATTGTCAATGCACTACAATTAAACTGGCTATGTGCCTTTACTTATAAAAAAATAAAATAAAAACTTATTTAAAAAATCCCAGGCTTAAGAAATGTATTTTATTTATGCTGGCCAGACACACAGCAGTTAAATGGTTAATTAAGCCCCCTCTCCCTGCTAACACACACACACACACACACACACACACACAGACAGGCAAAGGCTCAGACATATGCTCAGAGGGAGTATGACTACATTCAAACTAAAATATCTGACTTTCTGTGGGTCCTAGCTATTGAGTGTGAATTAGAAAGTTGTCCGGCTCGAAGAGTACAATATACATACCGATTTTTGTAACTGTAGATAAAACTAACAACCCCACTTTTGTCAAAAGGTGGCGCTACTGAGCCCTCACCACGCCCGTTTCTGAAACTTTGCATGTGTCTACTGGCTAATAAATGTGATGTGTCTGTCGAGTTTCATGCAATTTGAAGCATGCTAAGGGTCTCAAAAGCATCCTAAAAGAATGGTAAAGTTTAATGCGTCGCCACGGAAACAGTTTCAAAGATATCAAGAATCCATTCACAGGTCTACATCTGCCGTGTATTTACATTATACAGATGAAGATTGAAGCAAATCGGGTTAAAATAAGAGGGTGATTTCAAAGCATTTTAAAAGTGACACACTTCCTGCTGCCAGTTGGTGGCGCTATAACTTTGACACACAATAGTCACATCCATGTGATCGTCCTCTTACAGCGAACCCACTCCTGAAGTTTCATCAAGATCGGTTGATGTATGCTGAAGTTATGACACTTCCTGTTTCACGTTTCTCACCATAATTTTGTTTCCTCGCCACAGCCAAACCGTTCGAGATATCAAAAATCCCCTCGCAATTTTTGATCCTCTATGTCTTGACTTCAGGCTGACCGAGTTTCGTTCCATGCGGATGAATGCTCTAGGAGGAGTACATTAAATTCCATTGCATCCGTTTTAAAAACAACCGTAAATATCTGATTTCCTGTTGGGCTGGGGTAAAAAGTAAAAGCGCGATGTATATATGAAACAATGAGATCGACATGTGTACCGAGTTTCATATTATTACATGCAAGCGTGTTTGATTTATGGACAAAGTGTTCAGACCCTGTTCCAGGGGGCGCTGACGAGCCGCCCTGCCGCGCCCGTGTACCAGCTTCAGCCCGGCTCTGATGGCCGCGGGTTCTGACCCGTGTGCAAAGTTTCAAGTTCTGTCTGGACAGCTGCGTAAAACTCCCGCAGGGTCTCATATCGCAGGGGTGCGTTTCCCGAAAGCATCGTTAGCCAACTATGGTCGCAAGTTCCATCGTTACCAATATCAAGTTCAATGGAGCGGTGTAATTTTTAAAGCTGGAGTCCATTTCTTTCTGAACAATAAAGTCTTTGAGTGTATTACTTTGAGTGTAAAAAATTAAATAAAATGGCCCATTTCGTATATATATATATATATATTATTTATTTATTTTTTTCTAGTTGATCTTTTTCGTCTTTTGTTTGATTCTCTCTCGGTGTTATCTCTTTGGGTCGTTTCTCCATTTTATTTAATTTTTTTTTTCTTTCTCCAGCAGCATACCAGTCGTCAAAGTTACCATTATTCTTAAAAGAAATAGCACGAAGTCGCTCATTGTTGCACAGCTGTTGTAGGCAGCGCATTTATTTATTAATTTCAAATGGTAAACACCATACGAACTAGAACTCACCAGACCATGGTATAATGAGAGTTATTTGACATTTAGTTGCAAAGTTACTTATAGTCAACAGAATGTTCAAAAGGGACCAACAAAATAAAGTGTTACCAGAATATTATTGTTTTAGTGGATTCGATTAACATAAGTTCACTCATAATAACTATTGTTTTTTATAAACTTTATTGAATTGAGGCAATCGGTTTCCTCAAATGAAATGAGTTTGCTTAACTTGTTGGGTTTTACAGGAGCAGGACTGATCTGATAACCGTTGGATCTAGTGTTCTGTGCTGCGTCCCCCAGCCGGATTGAGCAGATCTGTTCTCGGAGGAGCCGGAGCCGGTGTGGACGGGACTCTGCTCTGTGGTGTAGGAGGAACCACCTCGATGGACACACACACAGCGGCCTCCACCTCATCCAGCTCATCCAGCTCTGACCACACTGACAACACACACACAACCGCTGATCAGTCACAAACAAACACACACAAGACTTTACACAAAGACAAAAGTCCTAAATGGACAAAATATAGAGTGAAAAACGAGGACAATACGACGTGTAAAGACGTCAGCTTTTTAATGAAACTGATGGGTGTGCGAGACATTATGAGAGCTGATGATGATGCTTTATGAATATCACAAGTGCTTTGCAGAACTTTAGTGGACAGATACCAGCTTGCTAAACCAAGCAACAACTGACAAAACACCCCTTAAAATTACATTTGTGGGGAATTAAATGTTTAAAAAAGTTACAGATAGAAAGTTATCAGGCCAGTCAGACCGAGCATCTTCAGATCCCAAGTGAAGTCTTTACACCGCAGGTTTATTATTAATATTATCATGCCACCATACAGTTCAGCATAATTTTACAATGAGACACTTTTAAGGATTCTCAGTCTAAAACAGGAATTCATTACATGCATGTATTTGATCTTTAATTGGTACTTTTAGAGTATTTGATATATATACCGTATGAAAATTTATTATCAATGTTGGAAACAGTTGTGCTGCCTAAAAACAATGTTTATGACCTGTGATCATTTTCTCCGGATTTACTGAAAAATAAAAAGTTAAAAAGAACAGCATTTATTTAAAATAAAGATTTGTATTGTTAAAAAAAAATTTCCATCACTTTTTGTCAATGTTACACATCTTTGCACGATAAAAGTATTAATGTCACAAAAAAAAGAAGACAAATGACTGACACAAACCTTTGAACGGTAGGGTAGTGTATATTGTAAGAAAAGATTTCTATTTTAAATAAATGCTGTTCCTTTTAACTTTTTATTCATCTGTGAATCCTGAGAAAAGTATCACAGGTTATAAACAAATATTAGTAACACAATTTTGTCCAACGTTGATATTTTTTTTTTGTCCAATCATCATATTAGAGTGAAGACTGGAGGAATGATCACAGGAGAGTGAATTACATTTTAAAGTATATTAAAATAGAAAACCATTATTTTAAATTGTAATAATATTTCACATCTATCTATCTATCTATCTATCTATCTATCTATCTATCTATCTATCTATCTATCTATCTATCTATCTATCTATCTATCTATCTATCTATCTATCTATCTATCTATCTATCTATCTATCTATCTATCTATCTATCTATCTCTGTCTGTCTATCTGTCTGTCTATCTTTCTGTCTAGATATAGATATATTTTTCTGTCCGTCACACTCACCTAAAGGATTATCAGAAACACCTGTTCAATTTCTCATGAATGCAATTATCTAATCAACCAATCACATGGTAGTTGCTTCAATGCATTTAGGGGTGTGGTCCTGGTCAAGACAATCTCCTGAACTCCAAACTGAATGTCAGGATGGGAAAGAAAGGTGATTTAAGCAATTTTGAGCGTGGCATGGTTGTTGGTGCCAGACGGGCCGGTCTGAGTATTTCACAATCTGCTCAGTTACTGGGATTTTCACACACAACCATTTCTAGGGTTTACAAAGAATGGTGCGAAAGGGGGAAAACATCCAGTATGTGGCAGTCCTGTGGGCTGAAGAGTTCCTTTTTAACGATATATCGGCTGCCTGCTATCTATCTATTATTATTTTATGCAGTCCTATACATAAGCTATAACAATGCACAACAAACTTGGTGTTCATATATATGATTTAATAATAATTTTAACCAGAAATATCTAAAATGTATTCCCAAAATCGTGCAGTTTCTCTTGATATCAGCATGTTCGCATGTGTTTTCTTTTGGTTTTTTTTGTTTTTTTACAGGGACCAGATGCCACTGATGAGTCCTGCTGACTTCAACATTCACAGGAGACATGAACATAGTTCAGTGAAAAATCAAATCAAATAACCATTTAACATGAGTTAATTGACATGAGTCAATTAACCATTTAACATGAGTTAATCATTTTGATACTATATTCATCCCATACAAAACACACAATCAACCACAATGCATGGCTTGGAAGATGTCTTCAAAGTCAGCAATCATTTGTTTTGCTTATGAAAATCATAGAGAATTTATTTGCAAGAATGCAAATTTTGCAAAGCAACAATTACTGGTGTGTCTGGCACAACTTCAGACTGATGAACACATAGAAAGAAAACTTAAAGAGAGGCCAGTTTTTATTAAAACATTTAATACCAGCTTGAATGAAAATAACAGCAGGGCTGGGGGATATGACAATATATATCATGGCAGCGATGTATTGATTGATTGATTGATTGATTGATTTATTGATTGATTGATTGATTGATTGATTGATTGATTGATTGATTGATTGATTGATTGATTGATTGATTGATTGAAAATTTATTAATCCCGGTAGGGAAACTGGTTTGCCACCAACCGTACAACCATAAACACAGTACACAACTAACAGACAAATAAATAAATAAATAAATAAATATGCATTAAAAAGAATGACAAAAACCTGATAAGACACAATTACAAGAAATATTCAATTCCACAGTGCAAAAAATAATCAAACACTAACTCTATTAAGGGCCTGGATGTCACTCAATAATTAACAATGTTCATTAAAATATCTGACTGCTGCTGGGACAAAAGATCTTCTCATCCGCTCACTAGAACACCGAGGCAGAACCAATCGCTCACTGAAAGAGCTTCTGAGTCCCCTAAAAAAATTGTGTAGTGGATGGCCTTCAAAAAGCAGGACAGTTTTCAATTTTGAATGTATCCTCTTCTCCACAGTAACCTCCAATGCATCTGGGTTAAGACCAATAACTGAACCAGCTTTCTTGATCAGTTTATTTATCCCATTTTTGTCCTCAACAGATATACAGCCCCCCCCCCCCCCCCCCCAGCAAAGTACAGCATAAAAAAGAACACTTTTCTTTGAGCCTTCTTCATCACAACACTAGTGTTCTCTTTCCAGTTTAGTTTTTCATCCAAATGAATGCCCAAAAATTTATATGACTGCACAATCTCGATCTCTTGACCATCAATACTAACTGGGAGGACCTTCTCTTTTTTCTTTCTGAAGTCAATCACAAGCTCTTTAGTCTTCCCAATGTTCAGTTTCAGAAAGTTTGACTCACACCAGTTATAAAAAGACTGAACCTCCAGTCGGTAAGCAAGATCATCACCCTTATTAAGTAGACCTACTAGAGCAGTGTCGTCAGAATTTTTTTGTATCCAGCAGGACGGCTGACTATGCCTATAATCAGCAGTATAAAGTGAAAACAAAAAGGGGGATAAAACTGTACCCTGAGGTGCTCCCGTATTAGTTAGAATGTTTGTTACCCATCCTAACAAACTGTGGTCGTGCTAGAAGGTAGTCTAGAATCCAGGCAATGGTTGTTTTATGCAACTTAAAATGAACTAGTTTATTAACTAAAATATGTGGCTGTAAAAGCACTTAAAAGCACTCGAAAAATCAAAAACTATTCCTAACGGAACTGGCAGTAGTTTCACTATAAATATTGTGAAGCATGAATAGTAGTGCATCATCTACCCCCACACCCTTCCTATAAGCAAATTGCAAAGGATCCTGAAAGGCAGACACATGCCTAGTAAGATGATCCAGTACAACCCTCTCAAAACGCTTCATAATCTGCGAAGTCAAAGCTATAGGCCTCAGATTAAAAAGATTGTTAGACACCTTAGCTTTTTTGGGAATAGGGACAAGACAGGATGTTTTCCACTTAACTGGGATTTTGGCAAAAGACAGAGACAGAGAAAACAATAAATGAAAAACAGAGCACAACTGGTCAGCACACACTTTTAGGGTACGTGGATGAACACCATCAGGACCTACTGCCTTATTTTGTTTAATGCGCCTTAACTGCTGACGAACCTCTTCCGTGTTAAAGGGATAGTTCACTTTGAAATTAATTTTTGATATGTTTTATCTTACCTCCAGGGCATCCAAGATATAGGTGTCTTTGTTTCCACAGTATCTTCAATTTTGATCATTTTAGGTAAAACCGTTGTTGTCTGTCAGTCATACACTGAAGGTGCAGGGGGTCCACCTCAAAGAGCATTCAAAATTAAACATTATTTAATGACTCGTAAATGTAAGTTGCACATTGATGCCCTAAGAGACAAAACGAGTGGTTTTTGTGAGAAAACAAACAGTATTTATATCTTTTTACCTCGTATAACCATATCGACGGCCAAGTTGGGCCAAGTGATCTCAGAGCAGTGCGCTTCGGTCAGCGCATGCGCTGAAAGTGATCGCTCGCGCGCGCCTACGTCACTCTTTGTTTATACAGAGATTTCGGAAGTTTTACCTTTCACTAAACATATTTAGATATACGCGAAACCGTAATGGAAGACGATTTCGGTATATCTAAATATGTTTAGTAAAAGGTAAAACTTCCGAAATCTCCGCTTAAACATTGAGTGATGTCACACGCAAGCGATCACTTACGGCGTAACATTGAACTGATTCAGTTCGGTTCAGTTGGACACTGCACAACTCAGCACTCAACTCAACTCAACTCAACTTTATTTATAAAGCACTTTCAAGACCACAAGTGGAACCAAAGTGCTGTACAAAAGGAATAAAATAGAAAGTAAAATACAGACATAAAAACAATGCAAACACATGACATATGACATAAAAACTTACAAAGGATTATGAAATGCTAAAGAGAACAAGTAAGTTTTAAGCGCGCTCTGAAAAACACCCAAAGAAGGACAAGATTTTACAGACAGGGGAAGGTCTTTCCAGAGCCTAGGAGCCGCAATAGAGAAAGCCCGATCACCTTTACCTTTCAAACGGGATCGCGGAACCATGAGAAGCAATTGATCATTTGAGCGCAGAGATCTACTGGATTGACAGCGGCTAATTAAATCAGTAACAGTGCTAGGAGCCTTAAAAACATACAACAATGCTTTGTATTGAATTCTATATCTTATGGGTAACCAGTGTAATTTAATTAAAACCGGAGTAATGTGCTCTCTCTTCTTAGTCCCCGTTAAAAGTCTGGCAGCTGAGTTCTGAACGAGTTGCAGACGGGAGAGAGAAGCCTGACTCACACCCAGATACAAAACATTACAATAATCCAAACGGGATGACACAAAGGCATGAACAACCTTCTCCATATCATCAAAAGAAAGAATAGATTTCAATTTAGCAATTGATCTAAGATGGAAAAAACTATTCTTAACAACAGCATTGATTTGCCGGTCAAATTTAAGCTCAGAGTCAAAAAGGACACCAAGGTTCCTCACACTAGACAGCTTTTTCCCAGGAAACAACCCCAGGCAGTCATCATCCGCACACCCCTTATTTCCAAATAAGATCATCTCGGTCTTATCCTCATTTAATTGGAGAAAGTTGTTCGCAAGCCAACACTTAACTTCGGCCAAACATGCATGGAGAGACTGAATGGCACATTTACGCCCATGTTTCAATGGTAAATAAATTTGAGAATCATCCGCATACAGATGATACTGAATCCCAAATTTCTCAAAAATCTAGCCTAGAGGGAGCATATAAAGGGAAAATAAAATAGGTCCCAGTATAGATCCCTGTGGAACCCCACACACAAGAGGGGCAACAGAAGAAAAATATTCCCCTAGACTGACTGAAAAGGTCCTATCCTTTAAATAGGAAGAGAACCATTTCAGGGCTAAGCCCTGAATACCAACCTAATTCCTAAGACGATTATTGAGAATGCTATGATCCACTGTATCAAAGGCCGCTGTGAGCTCTAACAAAAGCAACACAAGACGGTTTCCAGAATCAACACCTCGTAGGATATCATTAGAGACCCTCAAAAGAGCAGATTCTGTACTATGACCAGCTCTAAAACCTGACTGGAATCTATCGGCAATATTATTACTCATTAAATAGTCATTTAGCTGTGCATGTACAATTTTTTCCAGTATCTTCGAAATAAAAGGTAATTTCGAAATTGGACGAAAACTACTCATATCAAAGGAGTCTAGGCCATTTCTTTTTAAAAGGGGCTGAATAACCGCATGCTTAAAACTAACCAGAACAACACCAGATGACAAACTAGTATTCATAATAGAAAGAATGGTCGGGCCAATTGAATCAAGTACCTTCTTAAACAGAGAAGAAGGGAGCACATCACCAAGAGACATGGTGGGCTTCATATGAGCAGTTATATCTTTTATCTGCTGTAAAGAAACAGGCTTAAAACTTTAATTGGTTCGTAGGGTCAACATGAGCGATAAAATCATTGTCAACAGATGAAATCTGAGATCTAATTCCTTCAACCTTACCAATAAAAAAGTTTAAGAACTCTTCACATAACTTAGCAGAAGGAGTGAATGAAGAACAGCAGTAGGATGAAGAACAGCATTTATAGTTGAAAAAAGTACTCTAGAATTATTACCATTTTTGGAGATGATGTCAGAAAAATAATTTGATCTAGCCAATTTAACAGCTCTTTGATACTCATTCAAGCGGTTCTTCAAAATTTCATAAGAAACTTTATCTTTAACCCATTTGCGTTCAGCCCTCCTACACTCCTGCCTAAGAGCACGGGTAGTATATTAAACCACCACTTGGGTGTCACTGTGATTACAAGAGGTAAAAAAATATATAAATACTGTTCGTTTTCTCACAAAAAACACTCGTTTTGTCTCTTAGGGCATCAATGTGCAACTTACATTTACGAGTCATTAAATAATGTTTAATTTTGACTGCTCTTTGAGGTGGACCCCCTGCACCTTCAGTGTATGACTGACAGACAACAACGGTTTTACCTAAAATGATCAAAATGGAAGATACTGTGGAAACAAAGACACCTGGAGGATGCCCTGGAGGTAAGCTAAAACATATCAAAAATTAATTTCAAAGTGAACAATCACTTTAAGAAGATTAGCTGGACTACAGTCCTCAGAGCTGTACTGCCTAAGATTAGAACGGGCATTCTCATGTAGTGAAGAAAAGTCTAATTCATCAAACCTTGCAAAAAAGGTATTGACATCGTTAGCCTGTAAACCCAAATTACATAAACTGGGTTTACTGGTCCCAGATTCCAGTAATAGATTTCATACCATTCCATACCACTCTCGTATGCAAAAAAGGTATTGACATCGTTAGCCTGGGCAGGGCAACAGGGCATATTTCCTTCTACTTTTTCCTTATACTTTAATTTGCCCTGTCTAATAATGACTTTCAACTCTCTTTGAGCATTTTTAATTCTTTCCTTATCACCACTGCAAAAAGCAGATTTCTTCTTATTTATGGCAGCCTTAACTTCTCTAGTGACCCAAGGTTTGTTATTGGGAATTTTTTTGATTAATTTACAAGGGATTATAGACTCAACACAATAATTAATATAACAAGTCACTTTGTCAGAAATACTGTCCAAATCACTGTCTCCATCAAAAAATACAGTCCAATCTGTGCAATCAAAGCATCCTCTTTGAATATTGTCTATAGAATATTGTTATTGTTTATATAGCAGCGTGTCAATAAATCTGTGGATCTTTAAATTCTCCTCATTTCCAGTGTACACTCTTGGGTGTATGTACAGTATACGTGTATAGAGGTATATAGAGGGATATATGTGTATATCTTTATAACAAAAGATAAATTCTTGATAATACAAATTATATACATAATTTGTTCTTTTTTAGAACAGGTTTAGAACAGTACAGACAAAAACATTTTTTGTCGATTTTGTACTGACAGCCCTCCAAATGTGCTGTGTTAAAAACAGCACATTTGGCACAAAACAAAATTGATCCTCCGATCAATTTTACAGCACAAAATTGATCCTCCGATCAATTTTAACATTGAGCGCATTGAGCATTGAGCCCTCCTTTAACTGAAAAATTCCTCAACTACACCATTAGCTTGCATATGAAATATTAAATTTTTATGGGAAAATAACACTTGTGATTATCAAAATGAAATACAAGTTGTTTATGGATATTAATTGAAGCGTGAGCCGCAGAATTCTGCCATCTGCTGGTTAGAGGAAATACAGGACTGTAGGAAAATAAAGTGTAAAGACCGTAACGTTACACATCCAGCAGAGGGCCTTAGGCCCATTCACACCAAGCACGAACACTATAAAGATAAATTAACATAATTTTTATTCAGATCTTTCACATCTACTGCAGTCAGACAGCCTGACTTCGTCATACTCATATTCTGAGTATGAAACTCCTCCGCGTGGCTTTGATTGTGAGGCGTGTCGTAACCGAACCAGGAAAAAAACAAACTCTGCACTCAATTGGATAGTCGGTAGACCTACAACCAATCAGAGCAACGCAGTAAGTCAACTACTTTGCATAGAGCAGTTTTCAACTAACTTACTTATTTTAGAAGTAAAATAACGAGTGTTGCTTCTTGGTCCTTCATGAGTGCGACCAAAGGAGAAATCACAACGACCTAAGGCTTTTCATTACGTCCCATCTTCTTAGCGACCGTCAGAGCCAGCTGATAAGTTACACTTTTCCCGAATCATGAAGGAGAGGACGGCAAAAATATTGTTCCGATCGACAAATGCCTTGATTGCGGTTTTCTGTTCGACTATTAAAATGAATGCACTGTCGATTTATTTTACAACAGACGCAACAGCGGAATCTATACATCTCAATTCTCCAGCTACTGTCATCTCTGAGGGAAACCAGTTAAGCGCTCTTCTTGATAACGTGATGATTACGTCCCTGCAGATCATCTGTCCATCATCGTTTAAAGCCCGCCCTGGCAATTTGATTGGCCCGTTCATTTTTTGACTGATCATAATTTCTCCTCAATGGATCGAGTCCAGACTGAACTTCCCGACCAAAAAATGTGGTCGAGGTTCGGGCTGGCATCCAGGATAGCAGTCAGATTGACTGTGGTCACTCTTAATAACACCACTCACATGGCTATGCACTTGTAATGACAAATCAAGGATGTGAAGAGGCTAAAAACAGGTTTAGAACTTGCCCCATTTAAGTCAACAGGGTGCGAATGTTAAAAAGAGGTGTAGGAAACACCGATTTTTGTCGGTTTTGTCTGTACTGACAGCACTCCAAATGTACAAAAAATAAGCTCAATGTTAAAATTGACCGGAGTTCTCCTTTAACTGGAAAATTCCTAAACTACACCATTAGCTTGCATATGAAATATTCAATTTTTATGAAGAAAAAAAACTCCTGTGATTATCAAAATGAAATACGAGTTGTTTATGGATATTAATCGAAGTGTGAGCGGCAGAATTCTGTTATCTGCTGGTTAGAGGAAAATCTGTAGGAAATACATTTTCAGAAAATAAAGTAAATAAAGACTGTAACGTTACACGTCCAGCAGAGGGCCTTAGAGATCCGGTTATTTTCTGGTCCTTTTTGAGGTCTTGGTTTTGCAATAATGCCACATCTCAATAATGATTGTAATCACATTATTTGTAATAATTGATTGTAAGCAAGCACATATTATTTATTTCAATAATCCAAATATAAAAAAATATTAATTTAAGAATAAGAAATTAATTTAAAAAAGTAAATAAACCCCCTAAAATAGGCATACAGTAAGTATTTTTAGTTCCCTAAATCCAGATAAATGTATTTAAGTGTGTATGATTGATGCATGTCTCATGTGTTCCAGATATTTCCACTGCAGAAGTTCACAGCAGATGGAGATATGTTAACAGTGATGCAAACACAGATTCTCATCCTGAATTCAGTGTTGCTCTCGAGCCACAATCACCAGACCTATGAAGAGTGTAAGAATACACACAATACATGAGTACTGTGATGACTCTATTAACAGTCTATACATAGTTCCCACAGGAAAATAATTGTCACGTGACCTCCCCGAGACGCCATCTTTGAGGGCAAAACCGCTTTGTTTACCATAGGTTTTTACAGAGTTTTATCAGAAAATGTCGTTTTACAAACAAATATTTATTTCTGTTTATATTGTTATTGCAAGTCATGAAAAGACAAAGTGAAATAGATTATAAAGAGACTATTAAAACAAGACGGAGAGAGGTACAATGCGAAAATTTCTTTCATAAATGGTGTGGATCCGTATGCAGTAACGAAGGAAGCACTGAGCAATGATTATGCAGCTTTGCCTCAGATACAGTATTTTCATGTGTACCATTATCTGGTATTGGTGAGGAGTTTTTACACATTGTGAGCAATTCCGAGTCTGGAAATCACTGGAGGCGTACGATCAGATTGACGTGGGGTTGGTTCGGTGACGTTTGCTCAAGTGCAATCAATGGAAAAGTAACTTAGTCATCATAGCGAAGTAGCATGATGCTAATCTGTCTATTAAAAAGCCATGGCCTGCACAACTTAATTCCTATGTTCCCCTTAAAACAGTTACCTGTGCTTTCTGTAATATCATATGCATGTACTAATGCGGGCGTCATGGTTCGGTGTATGAATATAAAAATAAATAACTCGCGTGCAATTTAATTATTGTAATGCGGAACTACATTATACGCGGGTTCTTTAGGGACATAATCTGAAATTGCACTACTGGAATGTGAGATAAAACAGTGGAAACAATGTTGTTTTGTATGTTTTTAATACCTCGTCATTTTGTTCATACAGGACATTATTCAAACTGCAATCTGTTAACTTATATTTGTTTACACTGGCAATAAAACACAACATTGTGCTTTTGTCAAACAAATTCTTGCGTGTTTTGAGTGAGTTTTTTTCCTGTTTATCCTCGCCAGCCATAATCTCCGTCGTTGTTCGGACAAAAGCTTAGTCTTCTCACATCCATGGTGTAATGATTCACGTAACACAGAGGAATCCATTTGCAGCTTTATTAATCGTGGTCGTACAGGCAGGGTCAAGACGGGCAGACAGAGCAATAAGGGCAAGGCAAAGGGATGATCCAAATAACAGGCAGAGATCGGGGCAGGCAGGAATAATCACAGTCCAGGAAACAGTTCAAAAGTCAGGCCAGGCAGAGATCAATCACAGAATCAGAAACAGTCCAAAGTTCACAACCAGAATACCAGAAACAGGGAATAACGCTCAGAAATGATCACCGGGGCAAATCAAGACTTCGCACTGGTGTGGTGTGTGGACGTGGCTTTTATGTGTGTGTGTTAATGGCGTGCAGGTGTGTGACGCAATCAGTCCCAGGTAAGAGGCATGATGGGAATTTGAGTTTAACGCCAATGATCAATACTCGGGTGAAGGCTCCCTCTGGTGGCGGAGAGGAGGCGGAACGGGAGCTTCCACTGTAACAGAGCCCCCCCCCCTGCGAGCGGCTCCCGACGCGAGGAGGCAATTGACGTCGGGGTCTCCTACGAGGTCTCCCACGAGGTCTGGGGGCCGGTTTCTCCGGGTGTGTCCTATGAAACTCTTCCGTGAGAGTGGGGTCCAGGATATCACTTGCATTGACCCAGGACTGTTCCTCCGGACCGTAACCCTCCCAATCGACCAGATACTGGAGAACGTTACCCCGACGTCTGGAGTCAAGCAACTGGTGCACACGGTACGCCTCCTCGCCGTCGACCAGGATGGGTGGAGGACTCTGAGAAGTGGGTCCCTCATCCGCTTCTCCTCTCGGACCACCAGCGGGTTTCAGCAGAGATACATGGAAAGTGGGAGAGATACGATAGTTAGCGGGCAGGTCTAAACGGTATGACACAGGGGAAATTCTTCTAATAATTTGGAATGGGCCAACATACCTGGGACTGAGTTTGCGACATGGAAGTCTGAGTCGGAGGTCTCTGGTGGAAAGCCATACCCATTGCCCATTCTGGTACTCTGGAGCTGGACGGCGATGGCGGTTAGCTTGCTGTTCCTGGCGTCGGACTGCGTGCCTTAAATGCGTGTGTGCTTGATCCCAAACCTCTTCACTCTTCTGTAGCCACTCAGTGACGGAGGGTAGTTCGGTGGGTTCACCTGACCAAGGAAACAGAGGAGGCTGGAAACCCAGGATACACTTGAAAGGAGTGATGCCGGTTGCTGGTTTGATCAGGGAATTCTGGGCGTATTCAGCCCAGAACAGATATCTGCTCCAATCCTCTTGATGTTGTTGGCAATATGTTCTCAGAAAACGGATGACATCCTGATTAAGGCGTTCAGTTTGTCCGTTGGATTGTGGATGGTACCCGGAAGTGAGACTGATGTTGACGTTGAGGTTCTTGAAAAAGGCAGTCCATACTCGGGATGTGAACTGAGGTCCACGATCTGACACAATGTCATCAGGTAATCCATAGAAGCGGAAGACTTGGTTACACAAGAGTTCGGCGGTTTCGAGAGCTGTGGGGAGTTTGGTGAGAGGAACAAGTCGACAGGCTTTTGAGAATCTGTCCACGATGGTCAAGATGGTAGTGTAGCCTTGGGAACTGGGGAGGTCGGTGATGAAATCGATGGCGATGTGGGACCAAGGTCGTTGCGGTGTGGGAAGAGGACAAAGTAAACCAGCAGGTAGTTTCCGGGGTGATTTTGAGGTTTGACATTCGGTGCAGTTTTGAACATAGTTTGTGGTATCAGCGGTAAGCGTGGGCCACCAAAACCGATTCTGGAGAAGATGGATTGTGGCGTTGATTCCAGGGTGACCAGAGCTGGGGTTAGAGTGGACTTGATCTAGGAGACGGGATCGAAAAGTTTCTGGGACAAAGATGAGATTGGCTGGACATTCGGGAGGCGCAGGAGTTTGGACATTGGCTTGTTGAATCTCGGTGATAACATCCCACTGGACCGGAGCTACTAGTAAATTCTCACAAAGAATGTTTTCTGGGTTGGGGTTCTGGTTAATCTCATCAGACTGTCGGGAGAGAGCATCTGCTTTCGTGTTTTTGGATCCAGGACGGTATGTGACAGTAAAGTTGAATCTGGTGAAGAATAATGCCCATCTGGCTTGGCGGGGATTGAGCCGTTTGGCCGATCGCAGATATTCTAGATTTTTGTGATCTGTGAGAATGATGAAAGGTGTGGCTGCTCCCTCCAACCAATGACGCCACTCTTCTAGGGCTAACTTCATGGCTAACAGTTCGCGGTTTCCTACATCATAGTTGCGTTCAGCAGGAGAGAGTTTACGGGAGAAGTAGGCGCATGGATACATTTTGGTTGGTTCCCCTTGGCGTTGTGAGAGTATGGCCCCCACCCCTGTATTAGAAGCATCCACTTCTACAATGAACTGGCGTTCAGGATCCGGATGACGCAGAATGGGTGCAGTGGTGAAACGTTTCTTTAATTCTTGAAATGCCAGTTGTGCTTCAGTGTTCCATGAAATACGGGAGCTGTGTCGTTTGGTTAGTGCGGTTAGAGGAGCGGCGATAAGGCTGAAGTTTCTAATGAATCTTCTGTAGAAGTTTGCGAATCCCAGAAACCTTTGTAGTTCTTTCACGGTTTGTGGTACTGGCCAGTCTACGAACCCCTTCACCTTTTTCTCATCCATCGCAACTCCGTCTTGACTGATTACATAGCCCAGGAATGAGACGCTGGTTTGGTGGAACTCACATTTCTCCATCTTGGCGTAAAGATGAAATTGAATTAATCGTTGGAGGACAGATCTGACATGCTGGACGTGTTCTTCAAGTGAGTTGGAGTATATTAAGATATCATCAATGTAGACGATCACCCATCTGTCCAGCATATCTCTGAAAATATCGTTCATGAAAGCCTGGAAGACGGAGGGACTGTTTGACAATCCGAAAGGCATAACCAAGTACTCATAGTGCCCACTAGTGGTGGAAAAGGCAGTTTTCCACTCGCCCCCTTCTCGAATGCGAATCAGGTTGTAAGCGTTGCGTAAGTCAAGTTTGGTATAGTACTTGGCCTGGCGGAGCTGTTCTAATGCTGCTGGAACAAGAGGCAGTGGATAGCGGTATTTGACTGTTATATCATTCAATCCTCGATAATCAATGCATGGTCTGAGTCCCCCATCTTTCTTTTTTACGAAGAAGAATCCGGCAGCGGCTGGTGAGGTGGAGGGTCGAATGAAGCCTTTAGCAAGTTCCTCTTCTATATACTGTTTCATCGCTTCGGATTCAGGTTTGGATAATGGAAAGATTCTCCCTCTTGGAGGAGTGGAACCAGGAATAAGGTCTATAGCACAGTCTGTGGGTCGATGCTCAGGGAGTTGTGCTGCCTTTTCTTTGCTGAATGCCTCGATTAAGTCCGTATACTCCTCGGGTAAGTTCGTCGTCTCGGATATGGCAGTGAAAGCTACTGGTGCTGGACTGGATATACGGGTGACTTTGGAGAGACAACGGACGCTACAATTCTCATCCCAACGAGTAATCTGGCCTTCTCTCCATGAAATCTGGGGGTTGTGAGTTTGCAACCAGGGGTGACCCAAGATGATGGAATGATGTGGAGCATGAATGACATAGAACTGTAGTACTTCTGAATGAAGAGATCCGACATGCATACGAACTTCTTCTGTTACGCTCTTGATCTTTCCTTCTCCGATGGGGTGTCCATCTAGCGCCTCCACTGTGAGAGAGGAATGACAGGGTTTTAATTTTATGTGGAATTGTTTAGCGAAAGTTTGTGAAATGAAATTTCCTGCAGCTCCGGAATCAATGAATGCGGTTGTGTCTATGGATTGGTCTTGCAGAGTGATGCGAACAGGAAGAGTGAGGCTTGAAGTGATAGATCGGGGTTTATCTTGCGAGCTCACCACTGGATTGCGAGTGGATGGTCTAGTTGGACAGGATAGCTTCATGTGTCCGGGTTGACCACAGTACAGGCACAATCTGAGTTGGAGTCGTCGATCTCGTTCCTCGGGGGTGAGATGAGTGAATCCTAACTGCATGGGTTCTTGAGCGTTAACTGTTTCGGACATAACTGGGATTGGTGCCCGGGTTCTGCGTCTGGAGCGCATCAGATTGTCGATTGAAATGGCCAGCGAAATGTATTCATTGAGACTTTTCCCTTCGTCGCGGCAGGCTAACTCGGACTGAAGTTCAATGGTAAGCCCACGTCTGAAAATGGTTTTCAAAGTATCCTCCACCCAGTTAGTCTGTGCAGCGAGCGTTCGAAATGTCAGAGCATACTCAGCAGCGGTTTCTTTCTTTTGAGTGAGGTTTAAGAGTTGATCGCCTGCTTCTCCCTTCTCAGTGGTATGCTCGAAAACTTGACGAAACTGCTGAGTGAACTCTTGAAAAGTAGCGAAAGTGTTGCCCTCTGATCTCCAGACTGCTGTAGCCCACTCTAATGCTCTGCCGGTGAGGAGAGAACAAACAAACGCTATGCGACTGTTGTGACTGGCGTACAGTGCGGGTTGTTGTTCCACAAAGAGTGTGCATTGTAGCAGAAAGCCCTTACATTTAGATGGGGTACCGTCAAACTTGTCCGGAAATGCGAGTCTGGGATTTACAGCGGTACTCACTGGAGCCGGAGAAACTGCTGGTGCCGGAGGAGCGACAGGTGGACTCGGTGTGACGCCCACAGCAGTACGAAGCTCTTGCATACCCTGTACAAGCTGCTCGGTCAACGTTGTCAGATGACTCAGCTGGTGGTGGTGTAGATCCAGACGTGACGCTTGATTGGTGAGTTCGCTGGTTAACTGCAGAACAGCTGCTGGATTTGTTGTTGGCGAAGTCTTCTGTAATGATTCACGTAACACAGAGGAATCCATTTGCAGCTTTATTAATCGTGGTCGTACAGGCAGGGTCAAGACGGGCAGACAGAGCAATAAGGGCAAGGCAAAGGGATGATCCAAATAACAGGCAGAGATCGGGGCAGGCAGCAATAATCACAGTCCAGGAAACAGTTCAAAAGTCAGGCCAGGCAGAGATCAATCACAGAATCAGAAACAGTCCAAAGTTCACTACCAGAATACCAGAAACAGGGAATAACGCTCAGAAATGATCACCGGGGCAAATCAAGACTTCGCACTGGTGTGGTGTGTGGACGTGGCTTTTATGTGTGTGTGTTAATGGCGTGCAGGTGTGTGACGCAATCAGTCCCAGGTAAGAGGCATGATGGGAATTTGAGTTTAACGCCAATGATCAATACTCGGGTGAAGGCTCCCTCTGGTGGCGGAGAAGAGGCGGAATGGGAGCTTCCACTGTAACACATGGAGTCTAATGACGGGTATAGTGTAAACTCCCGACTTAACTGAACCTCCGGCACGATTTTATCATCCATTGACCCAGCAGGAGATGGCCATTTTCACTTTATAGCACGATACTCATTTCAATTCGTTCAACTCCTATTGCTTCTTCTAATGTTTTGCCCGCAGCAATGGCGCCGGGTCGGCAAATGCCAGTATGTTGTGACGTCATGTGGGAACTATATACGAGCATCCTCTGAAGCACCGCTGGCCTCGTCATGGCCCTGGTGTGGCGCTTCTGGGGTTCAGTGATAAAGTACACTGCATTTCAGAGTTCATTACAGCTCAGTTTAGAAAAGTTACAAGAAGAGAGCTGTGTTCAGAAATTTGTTAGTTGTCATTCATAAAAGCGCATGAAGCTTGTTATGACGTTGCTAAACGTAACTCTACTCTCTCTCAGCTTATAATGTCCGAATACTTCGGATACCAACAAATATTGGTCAGTTCTCTCCTTTTCCTTTTTTTACACAGCACAAATCCCAACACATTTGGGCTTCCCAGTCTGTGTGAAATGTGTGTTTGCATGATGTAATGTGTAAAGGTGGCCAAACACTGCGATTTTCGTCTGATTTTGAGCCGAACTCGTGCTACTCTTTTTCGGGTCGGGCCAATTTTCAGCTTTGTCGTACAGTGTACAGGGAGAAACGAGAGGCGATTAACCTCTCCCGATCGGATGGCCGGATGAATTTCTAGCATGTCAGTAATTTTGGTCGCTCTTCGTGACTATATCGTTGAAGCTGAGCTACGAACCGATTGCCCTAAACTCAGTGTTTTTCCCTCACTGCGCCTGTGCGAAAAGAGAAGTTTAACCTTCAGCAAAAAAGAGGGTCTTTAAGTCTTTAAGATCTTTAAAGTCCCTGTAAAGATAATTCAACAAAAAAATTCTAAACACATTATAAATGTTACAAATGTATTGCTAAAACATATTACAAAGACTGTGAACTGTGAAGTACTGAAATACGGAGTTAGACCATTAAAGGGGTCATGAACTGGCTTTTTAAATTTTATTATATTGTTGTCTGAGGTCAATTTATGACGTTCGCTTGGTTTTTGCATTCAAAAACATGAAAATGAATAAGTAATAGGCTATTTTGTACCCAAGTTGTGAGCCTTCCTGAAAAGCGGTCGGCGTGTCGCACTGAAGACTTGGAAATAAACTCACTGCTGTGAGTGGATAACAGTTTTGCATATTATAATGAGTTTAACTCACCCGTCGGTGCACGTGGGGGAAAACGTCCAATGTTGTCAACTGGCAACCGGATTCGCCCATACATGTTCAACCAAGAGTCCGTGTGTTACACAATTCCTGTCAGTTCCAAAATAGACGGCACAGCACGTTCCACTCTTAATCGGTCTGCAAATCCAGTCTTGTTTACAAAACAATCCTCAGTGAAATGAAGTGAACAGACGACGATGTTTTACCCTCATCAGCTGGAACGTCATTAAAAATAAAGTTTATCCATGCAGTCCTATTGGAATGAGGAAGCTTATGCAGCAACTGTCTTCGTCCACAACCAGGCACTGCACAATATTTATTGTTCGGTAGCTCGATCTGGTTTGTCATCACAAGGTAGGTATCACAAGGCTACTTAGCTATGCGTGTAATGCGTGAATCGGTGGGCGGGGCTAAACCGGCCGTGTTGAAGTAGGTGTTGATCTTCATTTGCGGGGGTGGTGTTTTAACCCTTCGACGTCATAGTTCCCCACTTTTAAAAACGTTTTCAGAGGCTGGTGTCAATAAAAGCTTTTATTGGACTAACAAGGACGTTTTCAGTTCTGAAACTTACAGGATATTCTTATAATATGATGACCTCTTGGATGTCAAAAGCTCAAGGAAAATTTGATTTCTCAGTTCATCACCCCTTTAAACAGTTTTTCACCCTTGCTATTTTACGGATTTTTTGGGCTGGGCTAAAACACGGCTCTATGACACACTGGAGCCCAAGAGCTTGTGGACACGCCCCAACTTGATGACGCATGTTGGCTGATCCATAGACAGGGGATGATCTCTCCCCTATAGAGCACAATATAGAGCACATTTGCATTCGCCGCTCAATCGCGAGTTACTGTAAGTACTATTAGTCTACAGTTTGCTAGCTTGCTATGCCTTTGACAAGGAAATGCATAGGCTACTACCTGGATGCGATCATGTACAAAACAGATCAGTGTCTTTATTTAAATTTCCTAAACGCGATGACATCAAGAAGAGGTGGATTAATTTTGTGTAGAGCTCTTGATGAAGAGCTGAGGATCACTGACAGCAACACCCGCCTCTGTAGTGATCATTTTACACAGGGTCGTTTTATAAACTTTCCTCAGAGACAACTGGCATTCACTGATAATCCGATGCTGCTGGTGAACGGGGCCGAAACGACTATCTTCTGCCTCAGCGTTCATCCTCCCGTTCCGAGAGCAGTTTCACCTAATATCACCGTCGACAGCTTTCCCGCTGTGGGCGTGGTTTCAGCGCAGCCAGCAGACCAGCAGGCCAGCAGACCAGCAGCACCCAGCGTTTGAGAACAGAGATAAAATTTTGATAGCTTATTTTATACAGTATACTTGCCGGCTTTTTTTTTATCATTCAAATTTGTCTGGGTGGCTAATATCACATTTTTCTGTGGTATGACAGACTCAGAACACATGCTTAATTTTGACTTTACAGGGACTTTAAGTTCTGAAGTTCAAACTAGCTACAAATTACTGTTGCTTACCTCCAGTTCGTGTTGCAACATGGATTAACCATTTATTACCCACCTCTTCCTGCAATGTAACACTGTGCCTAATTTGTTTTTGCAATAAACATGTTTTAATTTTTTTTAATTGATGACTAATTATTGCAGTGTTCGGATGTGTTATATGCCTATAATTCATTGTAATCGACCTTAATGTTTTAGAAAATTTTCAATGAGGAGGAGTAAGCTTCTATGTAATATTTTATTGTCCTTACAACGCATTGGTTATAATACCAATAATTGATATTGTAAATTGATCTACTATTAATTTGCCATACAATAATTTCACAGCACGTTTAGTGTGAGCAGTCAAGTCGCAGCTCGATGATCGGACCGAATAGTGTGTGCACATAAATCCTGAGCTTTGGCTTTACATCGCATGCCATCTGCTCGTTCAGTGTGAGTAAGTACCTTGCTGAAATCACACAGACATGTATGCCCGCCTTAAGGCTTGTCAGAGAGACGTGAAGAATGTGTTGTGCACCTCTGTTCTCCTGTGTGTTTGTGTGAGGTAATGTTGTTGTGTAATGCCCGGAACAAACCAAGCCGACGCCGACGAACTAACGCTGATGAAAGCCGACTGTGTTATTGCCTCTCGTCGCCTCTCGTCGAGGTAAAAAGCTGCACTTGAACACACCGAGAGAACTATAGGCGACTGTCAGCTAGAATGTGCGTTCTGCGCCTGCGTTTATTTCTGCAGAAATAGCCAACTGTGTATTTCTGCAGATATATTAGTCTATATTCGTCATTCAAAAAGGAAAACCGACACTTCCGGATGCAGACATACATAACGTAAACAAAGCAGCGCGTGCTTACCATTTTGAATATCAATCCCGCTAAATGCTTTCTTTATTCCACTCCGCTCATGTTAAAACTGAAATATTCGCCAAGGAACACTCATGTAAGAAGACGTAACATAAGAACAGCCTATCTTTACCGTTTTGACTTTTTTGCTCACTGACTCGTTCACTAAGCTGAAGAGCCAATCAGAGTTCTCTCTCTGTCGAATCGGGCGAAACAAAGCCGACAAGGACTATTTTCAGCTGACGGCATGGAACCGTGTGGAACACACTGAGGAGACTTAGTCGGCCGACGCACAAAAACTGCCCGACGGCTGACCGTCGGCTTGGTGTGTTCAGGGCTTAAGGCTTGTCAGAGAGAGCATGAGTGTGTGTGTTGTTCACCTCTGTTCTCCTGGCGTGTCCAGAAGTCTTGAACCGTTTTGTTGATGTCACAGTTCTCTTCCCGCAGTTCTCTCTGCCACTGCCTCAACTCTTGCACATCTGGACGCGTACGCACCTGAAAACAAACACCATTCAGTATTCAGTAGCAGTGTAACAATACGCTCATGTCATGATTCAATACATATCATGATAGTGTAGTGTACAGTAACGTAACTACTTTTTCGGGTAAAAAGTAGGTAGTGTAACGCATTACTTCTGAAAGTTTTGTGATGAAACGTAGTTCCTTTTTAAATTCATTCCTTTTTTACTTTTTCCACGGACAGATTTGACAGTGATCGCCATCTCCGTGAACGCCTTGAAATGCACATAATGGATTCATAATGGACATAATGAATCAGAGTAGCTGAGGTCAACCGTTCTCAGGATTGTCTGTAGCATGCACTTGAGCCATTCGCAAGTTTACCGATCGATAAAACGCATGATTCGGTTATTACTAGTATTTTATATGTTGGTCATGCACATTTGATCATTAGTATCAGAGCACATTACCATAGCGCTTACACTTTCCATAAGAAATCACAATCTAAATGTGGCATAATGTGGTAAAAGCAACAACCAGAAACCAACCAATTTGAATCTCTCTATCTTTGTGAATATCATAACAATTTACCAAAACATTATGCCTTAATACAAGAAGAAAGATAATATGCGGAAATATCAGAAAACAATGTCTGTTTACAATAAAATGATAAATAAGCATTCTTCATTAAGAGCACAGGGCGCTGAGGCAAGGAGAAAAGACACAGCCCTTCAGTGTAGTCTATGTAATTAGTGTAAGAACTGAGAAATTAGGAAATGCCTGGAAGTGTGGTTGAGGAACAACCACTCCCGAGAAGACAAAGAACCTTTCTCGAAATGAACATTTGACTCCCTCTTGAGAAACTAGCATCCCGAGTCAATCACCTCCCCCATTTCATCTCTCTCACGCTGAGATTTTCACCCAAAAATACATATGGTTTAATGTGAATAATTATCATACAGTATTATACATGTTTGGTATCATTTGAAATGTCTCTGTGCGACTGGTACAAATTCTCATTCCCAAAGAAGTGAGCCATAAGGTAATACAGTTCTTAAGAGTTTAGAGATATCTATCTTACAGAGGAGGGTGTGTCCTGCTCCCAAGACTCTGAATGCAAATCCCCATTGTTAGCTAATGTTTCCAAAGAAGTTTCTGTTTATATAAAGAAACGCAACAGGAGGCTCAGGGCGATTCTGTTCCTCAGATCAGCCCATAATGTTGAAGGACCTTTTCTAAGTGTCGGGTTTTTATCTAAAGAGATAATCATAATCAGTTCAAAGATAATCAATACAAAAACCTTAAATGCTCATCCTTAAATGAGCATTTAAGGTTTTTGTATTGATTATCTTTGAACTGATTATGAAATTGGTATGATACATTTACCAGACATAATAAATTGTAGATTTGATTTTATTCTGAATTACGGTTTGTGATGAGGTTTGTGATGGTGAGATCCGTGTAAACGGCTGGCGCGAGACTCTCTGAGCGACATAGCTTCCTAATGAATTGGTAAAATATAAAGTAAAGATTTAAACAGAACAATCAAATGAATTGCTAAACTATTATATATTCGAACAATGACCAAATGGCAATCTAACCTAACCTATAAGGTTTTTATAAAATAGAGTCCGATATAAAATGGAAGCTTAAATGACTTTGCCACGCGGAAAGACAGTAACACCATCTATCGGCTCCATCAGTTCGCCGGTTCTATCGGATGCCGCCAATGGACCAAATTAGACAAGCTTATGGTGCCACAATGCCTGTGTGGTAGCACAGGAATAATTAGTATAACATTCATGTTTCCCCATTAAAATAATAATTTACTAATTATTCCTGTGGTAGAAAACATTGTGGCACCAGGATAGGCTACTATGTGTTTGTAATGTGCTCCTGCTCATAAGTTTGCATACCCCTTGCAGAATATGCAGAATGCTATAAGCATGATAGTTTTAGTACTTTTCAGAATAAGCATTTTCTGTTTACATTTTCTGTTCACATTTCTGTTTTCAGAGCTTACATATATTCCACAAGACAAAATAATAAGTGAATTTACACAAATAATAATAATAATAATAATAATAATTCATTACATTTATATAGCACTTTTCTCGGCACTCAAAGCGCTTTACATAGAGAGGGGAATATCCTCAACCACCACCAGTGTGCAGCATCCACCTGGATGATGCGACGGCTGCCATAGTGCGCCAGAACGCTCACCACACACCAGCTTACTGGTGAAGAGGAGACAGTGATGAAGCCAATTGATATATATATGGGGATGATTAGGAGGCCATGATGGACAGAGGCTACTGGGCAAATTTGGCTAGGATGCCGGGGTTACGCCCCTACTCTTTCGAAAGACATCCTGGGATTTTTAATGACCACAGAGAGTCAGGACCTCGGTTTAACGTCTCATCCGAAGGACGGATGAACCAGTTCAAAGGTTAACAAACCCTTGAATCATAAAACCTGGATGACCGACGACTGGTTTTATGTGTTGTGACCTTGAACTGCAAGCTGTTCTTCAGAAAAATCCTCCAGGTCTTGCACATTCTTTACTTTTCTAGCATCTTTTGCATATTTAAACCCTTTTCGACAGTGACTATGTGATTTTGAGATCCATCTTTTCACGCTAAGGACAATTAAAAAAGGTGAAAACATTCACTGATGTTCAAGATGGCAGCACAGTGAATTAAGACCTGAGGAAAAGGGCGTACATTTTTCTTATTTTGTTTGAAGATCGTATTTTTTCATTTAGCACTGCCCTTCAAAAGATGTTTGCCCGAAGAGAAAATAACTTAGCCCCATCATCCAATTCAAAAGGTTTACACTTTTAACAAGGTTGTAACTGCAAGGTCTTAACTGCATATTCTGCAAGGGGTATGTAAACTTATGAGCATAACTCAACGCTTCAAATTGAAATTTGAAAGTGACTTGAAAGTGTAATTGTATCAAAGCAGCTTCACAGTGATAACATGAAAATAATACAACACAGATCTGTTGAATATTAAATGTACTCAACAACTAAGCAAGCCAAAAGCAAGGCAACAGTAGCAAGGAAATTATAACTGTTTTTTGTTGCCCACCATAGTTACTGGTACAGCCAACTTTTATGAGCAGTTTTGGTCCGCTTTTCAGTGAAATCAAATGAGTCCAGAATCCTTTATGTATTTAATAAAAGAAATGCTTTGATTACAGTAATTTAGCCTTAAATGTGACCTAGAAAGTGAAATTGAATTTATTTTGGCATAGTTAAACAACAAGAGTTCAGTAAATGGACATGACATACAGTGAGTTTCAAACACCATTGTTTTCTCCTTCTCAAACTTAAATCTCGTTTTTGAAAAACACCCCTGAAAAACCGGCAAATCTCCACATAATACAGACTCTGACGCAACAGTGTATGACTCCAAACGTATGCATGACTCCAAACATTTGCATATGCCAGCCCATGTTCAGAGACAGACGAGACGGAGCTGCGCAGCCGAAGCATGGCAGTTGATCAGTGTTCAGATCTACACATGAACACAAAAGTATATTTTAGTTCCTTCGTCCGAGCCTCTGAAGAAACAATGGATTAATTTTATTTTCTCTGGAAATTTCCAAACATTTCACCAGCGACTGTTTCCTCAACTTGCCAAGAGCTGGCCTCGGACCGAGCTGATGTGTAATTGTTGTTCAAGTTCAGATAGGTAATCTTTCTCTCAAAATCGTTTAATACTGTTTATGCATCAGTAAGTCGAGCCAGTGAGTAAATATAAACTTCACATCGTTTCTATTAGTAGGATGGAAAAAAAATCGTATTTAAATTGTGAATAAATTACATACAGAAAGCGATCACAGGAACAATCTTTCTACACTGCGCGAGTTTATCTGGACACTTGTCAAACTCATTATGAATTCAATGACGCACGTTATACTGCACAACGAAGCTCTAACATTAATTGTATTTACATCATCGTGTCTGCTGCATTAGAGAGTAGAGAGACTGCATTGCAATGATATCTTCATCCTCGCCATCGACAGGCTGTCCTCTGCTTGCTCATCACGGCAACACTTTATGTGATGGGAATAGATCCAAATACTTCAAAAACATCTCACGATTTGTTAATCTCGATGGCTGTAAAAACGTATATTAGCTGTAGTAAAATTATTCGAGAAAGTTTCTACATAGCTATTTCATATGCAAGCATGTCAGCCAATCGCAGCAGAGTCCGGTTACACACAGCAGACACGCCCCTTCAAACAGGGTGTTCAAAGCAGAGGCTAAAATCAGGCTAGGAAAAATGCCTTTTATTTCTAAATTATGACTATTTTTTATCTAAAAAACATACTGACATTATAAGGGCAACCCAGGAAACATAAAATAATTTAAAAAAAAAACATTATAGGGCACCTTTAAATAAACATTGAATAATGGGTTGATTGAAAAAGCCTCCCTTTGCCCCATTTTAGATTGATCGCTTTTCTTAAGGCAGTTGAATTTCAGAGGACCTGCAGGACACTGTAGGACATACCTACAGAGAACAATATAAGATAAATAGTAGGGTACCCTGACACGTAGCATCTCTGCAACCCTTGAAGACAGTGTAATTTTGTATTATTCTCACCTTATATCCCCTCCAGAATGCCTGGATCAAAACTGCAGCTTGCTCGTCTGTTAAAAGTAGAGAAACCGGAAGGTGCTTCCTGGGGCTGACAAAGAAAAGAGGCATTTCAAATGATTCATGACTTTATAATATTTAAAGTCAACAACAATTCCTTGACTTTTAACAGTACATAATCTCATGAGCAAGTCTATTCTCTATTTTTATTTTTCCTACTTGTATAGATCATCATGAAGTTTATATTTGACCCATTTTCTGACTTCTAAAGCCCTCTCCAAAACACTTTTGTTTTTCAAGAAACCTGTCCTGTTTTCCACTGACCTTCTGTCTAACATTATCTCAAGTGAGAGATAAGATGTTGCCTATGTAAGTAGTTAATGGGCTTTATGCACAGCTGCACTACTTCCTGAACTTCAGCCAGCTCCTTGTTTCCTGTCTACCATTATTGGACAATTTGATTAATTCAGGTGTGGTTGACCTCAGTAGTCACGGCAACAATAATCAGACACACCTGAATTAATCAATGTGTCCAATAATGACAGAGCTGGCTGAAGTTCAGGAAGTAGTGGAGCTGTGCATAGAGCCCATTAACATTTCATATTTGACATTTCTAGGTCATAAATGAATGAATGACAAAAAATAATCAGCCAAACAATTAGTTTTGTCTAATTTCGCCATTTTGAAACTGAAAATTGGGCTATGTAACGTGACTCAATGTAATAATTAGTTTACTGTCATTGTGAAGGGACAAGAAACCCGTTTTATCATTTTAGGCACAAGAGTAGAATATAATACGCATTTAAAAAGCTTAGCCTTTGGAGGGGAAGAGAAAGGGATGAAGAGACTGAGAAAAAAGAAAGAGTGCTGGAGATGAGGAGAGAGCAGGTATTGACAAATAATGCCCTCTGACATGGTTTTAAAGCTATTTCTTATACTTTTTGGGGTCTTCAAACATCTTGAAATGCACATATCAGAGAAATAAAAAAAAAATCAACCTCAAATTTAGGACCTCTTTGATTATAAAGCCCTGTCCACGGTCGTGTATTAGGCATACGATCAATAATGAATGTGTAGCCTACATATTGTGAATGCATTTAATAAACTTAATTACTAAAAACGTTCAGTAAATAAACGCATCTGAGAAAAATTATTCATAGGCAAAATCAACCTATCAGTTTACTATGTTTACTTTCTTCACTGACAGACAAGAATGAAAAGCCTATTTCAGTAAAAGCTCAGCTTTAGAGGGGAAGAGACAGGGCAAGATAAAAACAAAGAGAAAAAGAGGGTGATGCTGAAATAATCAGCTGCCCACTGACATGGTTTTAAAGCTGTTATCCAATTTTTTTGGCCTTCAAAACTCCTAAAATATGTAGATCAGAGAAATCAAAATTTTCTCGGGGAAACCCTGAAATCCCCTAACTAATGCCGAGTTCAGACTGCATGATTTTAGCCACGATTTTGGCTCGCCGACAGGTTTTGAGAAATCGCCGACAAATGCCCGAAATCAAAGGCAAATCGGCGCTCGTTCACGCAAGTGATAATCACGCAGTGTGAATGAGCAAAGACGCGAACCGACGAGTCGCCGACACCCGTGAGATATTTGGCATGCTATATCTGGACCTGTCGGCGATTCAAAATCCTGCCTTGTTCACACTACATGATTTTAAAACGTCGGGCTGAACTGTGTGGTTCACACTATGACTTGCTCTCAGTGAAATCAGGAGTGTTCAAGGAGTGCACAACACAACGTGATCCACAACAGAAGGTAACTCACTACACGAGTTGACAAGTTGACTAGAGTTGACACGAGTCGACTTCCTTATGGGCGCATGCGCGAGAACTGAGACGAGGACGTTCTCCTTCGACTTGGCTGCTCACCGCTTAGGAGTATTACCGCCAACTACCGTATAAGATGATGTGCTGATATAGCTGGAAGCGCAAAACTTTCTGTTTACAAGCAGAGGAAGATGCGCGCTCTACATACGCTTTTCAATTAGCGTATTTTCCGCACTGTAAGGTGCACTTAAAAGCCTTTAATCTTCTCAAAAAACGACAGTGTGCCTTATAATCCGGAGTGCTTATATATATGGATCATCATCTTATACGGTAGGTGGCGGTAATACTCCTAAGCGGTGAGCAGCCGTTAACAAGAAGTAGTCGAAGGAGAACATCCTCGTCTCATTTCTCGCGCATGCGCCCATAAGGAAGTAATGGAATAGTCGAATAAAGTCGTTATTTATGTTTTTTCGCACAAAAAGTAGTCTCGTCGCTTGATAAACTTATAATTGAGCCGCTGTAGGCACATGGAATATTTAAACCTTTTCTTTAATGACTTTATGGGCCGTCAAGAGCCAGTCCCTTAGGCAGTCTATGAAGGAGTGATCCAGCTCTCAGATTAAATGAAAAATATCTTTATTTGTGTTCCGAAGATGAACGAAGGTCTTATGGGGTTGGTACAGCATGGGGTTGAGTAATTAATCACTTAATTTTTTTTTATTTTTGGGTGAACTAACCCTTTAAAAGATTTAATTATCTGGGAATTATGGATCTCCTCCATAACGCTGAAATTGACCAATTTTAAACAATTTAGTAATAATTTAACTAGTTTTGTGGTGTAAGTTTACGTATTTTATAATGTTAACTTCGAATAATACTAATGTAATTTAAAGATGTGGTAGCATTGGGTCTAGACGTGATCACGGGAGTTGAAGGGACGTGTCGGTAACGTGATTCTGTCTTCTCACACCGCGACACAGGTTCGTGCATCTGAGTGTCGCGATCTTTACAGCCTTACATATAATCTCCTTGCAGATAAATATACTCACACAGCTTAGGTTAGAAGCCGTGAGTTCAACGTTTCAGGGGATACCCGGGAAATGCTCAAAGGTGACGAGGAGAAGAGCAATGTTTATTTCAGCGAATTTAAAGCTTTGACAAATTTAATCGTCATTTAAATACCTTTACTCAATTATCTGGACTTCGAAACTTTGGGAGATTATTTTTGAATGTCTGTTCTTTGAAATTAGCACAAAAAAAAATTGTTATTTCATTGTTTTTCCACATAATTGGCCCATATCTTAAAATGGAACGTTGCGACTGCCGACTCATTTCGCCAGAGCGGGTCACAAATGTTCTAAGCTCCCCACCACCATTATTAGTATAACTTGCTAAGGTTTTCAGTAATTGTTATTGCAGCACACAGCGCATCTTGTTCAAATTCCAATCGGCTCAAACAGAAACCCGCTAAGCATACTGAAATATATTCAAGTACTTCAAGAAATATAACTACTTTGACCCGTGATGCTAAATGGCTAACATTCCAATGCCGACCAGCATCATGAGCAAGTTGTCAAACTGATAAAAAGCTATTTATGTAACACACGTCACACCATATAAGTATAAATAAATGTTTACTAGCTCAACAAAAAGTCAGCCGTGTCAGCGTCAGTTTTCTGTGCCAGATCTCCCTGAAGCTTCCTCCAACGGTCAATGGTGGACCCTATATTTATCCTACTTAGAGTCCGGCGTTCTTCACATTTCTTTTTAATCTCTTTCCTTTTAAGGACTTTCTCTTTTGTCCAAACTTTACAGTAGGGGCAAGTAGGGGCAAGCAGGGGGTGATTGCTGCTGTCGTTTATATTTTTATCCATTGCTTTATCCATTGCTGATCTGACGCTACTTAGCTATAGCTACCATAGACTGTCTGTCAGCTGCTTGCTCACGCAAGGAGTGGGGCGGGGTCGGGTGCGGTTGGGTTGGAGACGCAAGCACCAGGTGGAGTTCAAGTGGCGCTGGTGATTGGATGAGAGCAGTTGACCAATGTAAGCTGCCTGGTCAACTTCTCTGCGGCTGTACAGCCAATAGACTGAATGGATTTTTTTCATTCTTTTTTCGATTCATATTGTTAGGATTGTACTACAGTATATAACCATAACCAGTATCTAATTCTAAACGAAGATATTAATAATGAACAATCTTTGAAATCGTATACCATAGCTTTAAACATACAAGGCTTAAGACATTTATAAAAATGCCTTCTATATTTCTGTTTTGCTTTTCACTCCATTGTACCGAAATCGTACCGAACCATGATGTCTGAACTGAACCATGAATTCTGTGTACCGTTCCACCCCTAGTGTTGTCTTCATACTATGAATTACGTTAAGCTATGGTAAAAGTGGCACCGCCAGACCTGGAGATCGACTGAATGGTTTCCTAAATGGTAAACAAACAATTGTTTTACTCGAGGGGAGGTGGAAAATGAGCTTAATTCCCCAAATGGTGGAATATCCCTGTAGGCGTATCGTTAGCCGGGTGCTCTGCCCTGACTTCTTATGATACAGTCAATGCATGTGTAAGATACAAACTTCCTGGCTGGCAGACAAAGACTTTAGATAAGTATGCTGATTTTTCTTAAGTCACGCTCAGACATGTGTCATTTGCATATTAAATTTACAAAAAAATTAGCAAAATGTACACTGCAAAAAAAAATAATAATAATAATAATAATTGGGGGGAAATACAATCCTTTTTTAACCTTTTGGCTTCCCGTACATTCAGTTGTGCTTCTTGCTCGTATCTAGATCTGATAGTACATATGGTAACTGCGCATCTACGCTTGATTTGTTGTATGATTGCGTAAAGGGTATGATTGCTACACCGGTCGTGTGCAGCACTGCAGCCAGAGTTTGCCCTTCCCCTACTGACTTTCACTTCTGGTGCCTGAACGGAAGTGAATGAGTCTTTGTGATTTTTTTTATTATCTAGGCCTACGTGAAATTCTGCATCCATTGTACGATTAGTTTATTTATTTATTCCCCCTCGGAAGGGCAACATGAGTCGAGAAGGGCATATGGGCAGTTGCCGGTGTTCTGACCATTCATGCTACCCATCGAGATTTGCTACTTACCAGTTATGTGCATGTGCAGACTCACAGTTTTTTGTTTTTAACAAAAGGTACATTTTCCTGTTATTGTGTATAATTTCCCTTTAAAAAAATGCTTACTACCATATGAATATTTGTACGGTCAGCCAGCTGAAAAAGAATAACTGAAAGTTTCAGTTACTATGAGGAAAGGTGTACTTTGACAAATCAAAGATAAATATTTTATGATAATTTTTACTTTTCACACCGTTTTAAAAATAAAAACAGTAGTCTACGGTATACAGTAGCTACTCATAACTTAGAATTGTTTTATAATTGTATTTCATACGACTTTAATCGGCATTCTGTGATCAATTCGCGCTACGGTAGCATTTCTCGACAAGGCAGCAAAAATCGACAGAAGACCGGGGCAACCTGAGCAACCCCCCCTGTGCACTTCCCTGATAGAAATGCCTGTAAGGTCTTTAGCTTACATAATGAACCATTATGTTTTTATTACCATAGAATGAGCCATTTCTATCTATATACACTGCAGGTATAAAGATACACCACTAAAAACATAGTCATGCATATTATATTGCATTTCTGTCAACAGATCATCCTAAATATTACACAATGCACCTTTAAGTTACTGATAATTTAAGTATGCAAATACTACAAAATATTGTGGGGTTTTTTGTATTATAGGAAAAACAATATCACTGTAAATATGTGGTAACAAGTAATACAAAAATACAATGTACTGATCTCACATGGGGCAAAATGCATTAATAAAATTTTTTAAAAATGCTACAACAGCTGGGAAGATGCATAGGCATTCATTTGAGTATTCACATCACGTCCACATTTAAGTATTTCCACTTGCCCTTTTACAGCAGATTTAGTTCACAAATAATTGACCTAAATATGATTTTATTTAAAATAGTCAATGCTGACGATATCCCTGTTTATTGCTCAGTTTTGACCAGATCATTCATTGAATCAGTGATTTGTTGACTCATGAACAGCTGCAGATGTGCAGATAGATCAGTCCAATTCACAAATGAATGGTTCATGTAATTTGTGAACTGATTCAGTATGTTCACTGGTTCATGAATCAGACATCACTCTTGCATCTCAGACAGGGGTGTATATAATAATGAGGAACAATATGTGTAACAATATGTACTGTATGGAACATACAGTAGTTGAGTAAAAAGTCTTGCTTTGGAATGTAGTCAAGTAAAATTTACCCGAAGATAAAAACATGGATAAATACAGATACTTGAAAAATTTACTTAAGAACTTTGTTGTCTGTCCACCACTGCCCCTCAAACACCCAAAGAGAGAGAGAGAGAGATGTTAAAGAAAGGAGAGAGGGGGAGAGAGAGAACGATAAAGAAATGTGCAACAGGGAAACCAAAGTGTTTATAAGGCAATATACTTACTGTTTTAGAAACCAGTCCAGGACAAAAGGAATATTGTGAAAATTTGTAGGTGTTCGTTCTGTCCATTGAGGGTTTTTACTGATAAACAAGAGAGTAAAGAATATATTTAGACACACTTAACCATTATTACTGTGTGTATAAAAGTCACAACAAAATAACTATACAATATTGGCAGTACACAAAGGGTCACAATTCACCCACTCACTTGTATAGCCATTCAGTGAGGAAGTCACAGCCATTAAACGCCATCTTTTTCCTCTAGATTGGCAATGAAACGTGAAATAAAAATAATTAAAAGTATGTTATACACTGTTAACCCTTTCTGTAAAAAAGTGACAGTACCATACCATTTTACATTGTACCACAGAAAACAATGCATTCTTTTTGGGTTATATTTGCATTTTCGAGAAAGGAATATACTGTGAATTAACAGCGCTCAAAATCGACACTCAGAGGCTGTGTTCACAATCACAACCTATACCCTCATTCACTATTCCCTACATTAGTTCTCTAATATAGTCTACTTGACTGAAAAGAAGCAAGTGAATTGAGAAACCGATGAACACCTGATAAGCAGAATCACTGAAAGACAGAAAAACAAGAACAGAAAAAAGGCAGAAAAGCAACACTGAGTGTGAAAACAGTTTACAAAACAGTGTAACGTCATTTCTTTCAGACATGTACAAAAGTTTTTGTTGAGAATTAACAGAGATTTAGTCAATAATAAAGTTAATAATAAAGTCACCATGATGGAGATCAGTTTTTGCTTTAGTTGGTCTCTTGACCCTTGATTTTATAATATTAGTTTGTCTCTGGCTGTTGTAACTGTGAATTTATAAAACACATTTGTTATGGCAAGAAAAAGTCAAGAGGAAGTTGATCAAGTGTTTTTATATTTGTGATATAAATAATAAGTGTGATAATGTGTGATGGCTGGAAGTCAGATCTTGTGTTTTTCTATTTTCTGTTAGTGTGTTCCTGTTTACTTCTGTGATTCTGCTTGTTAACAGCAGGTGTTCATCACTAATGCTCAACAATCACTTACATATTCACTTAATTATCTCACTGCAACACTGCGTCATGTTAAGTTTTACTCTTTGTAGTGTAGATTTTCCTGTGGGGTTAAAAGACACAACCACGAAATCTATTTTAACAATTTTATTTATTTATTTATTTATTAGTTTATTTGTCAGGGACAATGGAGCACACATTATTACATACATAGTTGTAATAGGCAAAGCCATAACAAAATGTGTAAATGTGTTGCATAAAAGGTTTCTAGCCAGTAGGCTAATTTGCAACCCCAGTCCCTGGTCAGGCCTTTCTAAAAAAAAACATATTCTTAAAACATAGCACATTGCACAATCATATATCAAATACATTTTAAAAACTAACATAGACCATTTACACAATCCCGACCACATTACACAAAACATACACATCACATCCAGCACAGTTAAAATGACTCAATGTCCACATATTTGATTTTCTTTCAGCAAGTGTTTCACCTTTCTATTAAATGTTTTCAGGTCAGTTTCTATTTTTATTTCCGTTGGTAAATCATTCCAAAAACGGGTCCCTATTACTGAGAAACTTGACTGTCCAAAAGTGGTTTTGCGCCCCTCTGATATGCAGTTGCCACCCGCTGCTCTCCAGTGGCAACTCCCCGTGTGTTTATTTTTGTCACAAAAGGACAGAGTACGGCTGGAGCTATATTATTTATGCATTTAAAAATCATCTTAAGAAAAGAAAACTTAATAAAACTATCAAAATCTAAAAGCTTATATTTCTGTACAATCAAACAGTGATGCCACCTAGTTGGTTTCTGATCCATAATTTTCAATGCTTGTTTGTATAGTGATATGATAGGTTTAACTGTTGTCTGGGAGGCTTGGCCCCATACAGTGACACAATAAGATAAATGAGAGAGTATCATGGCATGAAAAAACAGCAAAGCTGCTTTGACCGGTATATGATCCCTTATCATTCTAAAACAGTTTAGGTTTATCCGGACAGTCTTACAGAGTTTATTAATGTGTTTATTAAATTTGAGTTGGGAATCCAGAATAATGCCTAAAAATCTTAATTCCTCAACTTCCTCTATCGCTTCTTAATCTAATTCAATAATACATTTAGCTTTTCCTCTAATTGAGAAGCACATGGATACCGTCTTTTTGATGATTTTCTTTTAGCCATTGAGATATGCTCTTCATTTCCTTGGTAAGGGTCTCTGCTACGATGGTTGGTGTCCTAGCTGACGCATAAATTACTGTGTCATCAGCATACATTTGGCAGTTGGCTGACTGACAGCATGTAGGTAAGTCGTTTATATATAGACTAAAGAGCAGAGGCCCCAGAATGGAGCCCTGTGGTATACCCATTGTGGACTGTAATGGTTTTGAGAGCTCTGTGTTTATTTTAACACATTGCTCTCTATTCTCCAAATATGAAGCAAACCAGCCGATGGCATGTTCTGAGAGTTTGAAGTTGGTAAGTTTATTCAAGAGTATGTTGTGGTTCACGGTGCCAAAGGCCTTTTTTAGGTCTATAAACACTGCTCCTGTAGCCGGCTCGGCCTGCACGTCGCCGACTACTGCGTTGTGTTCCGGTGCACTGAAGACAGGACACTGACGTTCTTCCAAACAGATTTATTCTGCACAATTTCAAAGAGAGCAAAGAATCAGGATTCTAGGATCAGGATTCTATTTCGTCAGAATCAGCCTCTCTCAGTCAAGTGAAACGCAGACTGAATTTAATCACATTCAAAAATCAGAAAATAAAATACAAAATAATTATAAACATTGCATTGGTGTATATCATTTGTATGCGTCATATTGCATGTTATTTCTGTTATTATCTTTGGGCTTTTAGCTTTTACATTAACATTATGCAACATGAAATTAACCATCTTCCTCTCAATAATTAATACATACATTAATATGCACAAAGCTCAATGTTCATACATAATACCTGGGCTGTTCAGTGCCATTGAACATCAATCAATACAAAAATACTTTTTAATCAAACACATTAAACTTGGTATTGGGAGTACATACCTGCACAATTTCAAAGAGAGCAAAGAATCAGGATTCTAGGATCAGGATTCTATTTCGTCAGAATCAGCCTAATCATAAGAAAAAGGACAACTGAAACAGGGCTTCATCACACGACGATAGAATGAAGAGCGCTAGCATTTAGCACGAGGTTAGCTATGTTAGCAATTTCTTTAGCTCTCAAACAAACATAGTTTTTGACACATCTTCACTAAAATGTAAGTGCACTCATCATGAAATACACATACAGATTACCATGTGCACTAAAACTATAATTAATATAGGTATATTTCGAGTTTACATTACGCTGACGTGAACACATACCTCTCTCAGTCAAGTGAAACGCAGACTGAGAAAATCACGCGAAAATTCAGCATATAACCACAACTCTAGCCTCTTTCCAATAGAGGGCGCACTTCCACGAATCTTAACTCTCCCAATACCTATAAGGTACCATTAACTCACTGAACAATACAACATTTGGTGGAATAAACTTGACCATCCACAAAATAGAAAACAAAAGGTTAAAATATTTGTCACTCTTTAACCTGTTACATTCACCCCTCTTAATTTCACCAAAATTCTTAACACGTAAAGGGGTGGAAAAGAAACAAAAGATACAAAACAAAAACTCTTGTTCACTTGGTCCAAGATAACCCTGGGACTCCATTCTCCATACACAGCATAAAGCTACTTACAAAGTAAGTTGAAAGAAAACAGCAGTTGATCAGGCTACTGCCTCCTCTAGTGAATATGATGCCTCTTACACCACATAAGATCTTGGAACACTTTCCCTCCAATTTGAACATCTCATGACACAAGTCATACTACATCATGTGATAAAGAAAAGTATCCAAATCTCCCTTTTGTCCTCTCTATCTAAAATAAGGAGAGTAAAGACAGTGACTTCCTATTGACCCCTTTTACAAAACCCCCGGTGAGTGGTTTCTGTGCCATGTTCTCTATCAAGCGATTGACTGCCTTAACAACCCTGCCAGTGCGTGTCCTAACAACTTGTCTCTCAGGCTCTTGTGCTTTTGTGGGTGTCTGACAGGTGAGATGATGTTCGAGGACTCTGACTTGTCTACGTCAGGAACATCAATTGAGGAGACAGAGTCAGTGTCAGTCAAGTGTGAGTCAGGGGGCACACTGGCATCCATAAAGTCTCTCACAGGTGAGTATTCGGTTCCCCCTTGACCTTTGACCTCTTTAGACTGGGCTGTTGTAGGTGTCAGCTGAACAGGGTCTCTAGAAAAGGAGTGGGGTATTTCATTCTCCACCTTAGGCTCATCAGCTTCTCCTATAGACTCAGACTCAGCATCAGATGACGCATTTATCCATGAGCAGGTACGATCCTCAGAATTGTCTACTGCCAGACCACTCAAGGCATCAACAGAAGGAGGCTGGAACTCACTGGCCACATCAGAGGCAGCTTCATCCATCTCTTCCCTGCTTTGATCTGGCACAGGCAAGAAGCTCACATCCAACATCAGATTCCGATGGACAACTTTGGTTTTCCCACTCTCCTCCCTGACTTTGTAAACGTGAGTCTGAGGGTTTCGGTCTATGATGGTATACATGGTGGGCTCCCACTTGTCTGCTAACTTCCTCTTCCCTCTCTCTCCTTTATTAGCAAGCAAAACTCGGTCGCCAACGTTCAAGTGAGTTCCACGTACTTTCTTGTTGTATCCATCAGCTTGATGTCGCTGTCCTTTCCTCGCATGCTGCTGAGCTATGCCAGCAGCCACATGAAGGTTCGCCATCAGCTTCTCTGCATAGGTCTTATAATCCACAACGACGGGATCCCTCAAGACCTGTTTGAAGACCATATCTACCGGGAGTCTGGGGACTCGGCCATACATCAAGTAAAATGGGGGATATCCAGTTGTTTCATGAATGGTGGAGTTATACGCAAAGGTCAAAGTCTGTATCTGTTGGACCCAATGTTGTTTAGCTGCCAGCGGTAGGGAACGCAACATACTGCCCAGCGTCCTATTGAACCTTTCGGTCTGCCCATTTCCCATAGGATGGTATGCTGTTGTGTGTGTTTTCTTGATCCCTGTGAGGCTGAGGAGTTCAGCGATGAGTTTGCTTTCAAAGTTGGCTCCCTGATCTGAATGTATTCGCTCCGGAAATCCATAGATGCAGAACACGTTATCCCATAACTTCTTCGCTATCTGCTTTGCAGTTTGGTTAACACAGGGGAAAGCATGAGCCAATTTTGTGAAGTGGTCTGTTATGACTAACACATCCACAGACCTTTGCTTACAGTCCTCAGCACTCCAAAAATCAATGCACACCAACTCCATGGGTGCCGAAGTGCGGATGCTCTCCAAGGGAGCTCGGGCAGCTGGTTCAGGAGTCTTTGCAAGAATACATCGTTGGCAGCATTTCACATATTCCTTGATATCTCTTCCCATTTGCGGCCAAAAGAAACGGTGTTGGGCAAGGTGTGCTGTTCTGGCCTGCCCTTGATGCCCAGCGAGGTCGTGTACACCAGCGAGAGCCTTGGCCTTCAAGCTAGCAGGCAGGACAAACTGATACCTCTTCTCTCTACTTAATGGGTCTTTGATCACCCTATATAGGACTCCATGCTGGACTTTTAAGTGACGCCATTGCTTGCACAATTTCTGGGCTGTAAGAGCCAACCTACTTCTCCCTCGCTTAGATGGTGGCTCACCCCTCTGAATGAGTGGCAGAACCTCCCTGATAACTGGATCTGTTTCCTGGCTGTGCCTTAGCTCGCTGATGGAGAGGGCTGGAAGTGTGTCTTGTTCTGAGGGTACCGCCTGGGGAAAAACATTGAGAAACTGTGTTGCTCTTATCTCTGCCCCCCTTTCCCACTCTACGTGAGCTTCACAAGCAGATCTCACATCCGAGGGTTCTTGATTGCCGGCCAGCCTATCTTGGGTAACCGTGGTTACGCAACAGCCTGCATTGAGTGCCTGATGACACTGAGTCTTACACCGAAAGAGATCTTGGACTTTCTCCTCCTTAGTTCCCTCTGCTTCAGCCAAAAGACTTTCATATGGCTCACTGATCAACCTTTGGCTCACCGACCTAGTAAAAGGATCTCTACTTAGGGCGTCTGCCACAATGTTCTTTATCCCAGGGATGTGTTTGATGCTGAAAGTGTATGGGGAAAGCTTTGCCACCCATCTCTGTTCACAAGCGTCAAGTTTTGGTTTGGTCATTATATAAGTCAGAGGATTATTGTCGGTCCATACTGTAAAAGTGTGGCCCTTCAACCAGTGGCTAAATTTTTCACAAACACTCCACTTGAGCGCCAAGAACTCCAAGCGGTGAGCAGGATACCTCTTTTGTGAGCCGGTGAGGGTCTTGCTGGCAAAGGCGATCGGCGTGCTTTCATTTCCCCCTCTGGTATCTGGGAAAGAACTGCCCCAAGGCTATCAAGAGACGCATCAATGGACAGAACCAAGGGTTTAGAGAAGTCCGGATGGGTGAGGACCACGCAGTTCAGGAGCTTCTCCTTAAGAGCATTGAAAGCATAGTCACAGTCAGAATTCCAGTCTGAAGGCTTGAGCTTTCTATAGACTCCTGGATTCTGACTGTACTTCCTAGTCTTTCCTCTCCGTTTCTGGCCAGCTGTGAGGGCGAACAAGGGTTTTGCGATGGAAGAGCAATTTGGTATGAAATGTTGGTAATAAAATACCATCCCCAAGAATGACTTCACTCTGTGGACTGAAGGAGTGCAGCTATCATCTTCCATCAAGTCCCTCTTTGACATTTTGGCGATGACTTCAACCTTCTCTGGGTCAACAGCAACACCGTCACCGTCAACAATATATCCGAGGAACTTCACAGACCTCCGCAACAGATAGCACTTTTTCTGGCTCAACTTCAGGTTGTGCTCCCGTAGCCTCTGAAAAACAACCTCCAATCTGCTGAGGGCCTGCTGTTCATCTGGGGCAAAAATCAATAGGTCATCTAAATAGCACAAAAGACTGCTGAAATTAAGATCACCAAAGATACTCAGCATCATCCTCATGAAGGACGCTGGACTGTTGCAAAGCCCCTGAGGCATTCTGTTGTACTCATGCAAGCCTAGTGGTGTTGTAAAGGCAGTGTACTTTTTGTCCTCTTCATGCATGGGCAGGTTATAAAATCCAGATGTGAGGTCCATGGTGCTGAAGACAGCGTTACCACCAAGAGCAGCCAAGCAGTCCGATTGATGGGGCAAAGGATGAGCATCCTTGATGGTCCTTGCGTTCAGCCATCGAAAGTCTGTGTATATACGGAGGTCACCGTTTTTCTTCCAGACCATCACAAGTGGGGAAGCATATTCACTCATTGATTTCCGTATGATTCCCTCTGCTTCAATCTCAGTGAGAACCTGGCGCAGCTTCAGATAATGGGCTGGTGGCACTCTGCGATACGGAAGACGGAAGGGACGGTCGTCAGTGAGGCGGATCCTATGCGCAAAACCCTTGGCTTCTCCACAGTCAAGATGATGCTTTGAGAATACATCCTGATACTTCTTCAGTAACGTCACAAGATGGAGCTTGGTGGAGTGACTCGCTTCACAATGGTCAATGTCAACATTTCCCAGACTAGACTTCTGCAGCCTGTCTTTCAAGTCAGTGTTGTCATCCTGTTTCTCATGAGTCACTCTAACAGAGTCGGAGCCACTCTGACAGGAACCCTGGAACAGTGTGAAGTCTTCAACAGCAACACAAGTAGAGACGTCAGCGAGCTTGCTGTTCTTTCTCAGGGTGAGCGGTTTGTCAGAGATGTTGTGATTCTCATGGGGGTCCAGCCATCTCTCCACAGCGGCGTTACTACTCTCCCCACCATGATACCCCTGGGCACACACCTAGAGGTTGTGGGCTCCACCATAACTGTGCTCCCAGGTGACTTGGGCACATCACTTGGCAGTCTACCCCACAGCAGGTACTCTTGTTTGGGGAGGAGAGTCACCGCTTGAGTTAACTTCACTGTCCCTACTTTTTCCGGCACATCTTCACCCCTCCATCTTGTGAGGCTTGACATCATTTCCAAGAACTGTTCACCATCTGAGGACCCTTTTGTGTTGCTTGAGATAAGTGTCCAATAACTCCTTTCATTTTTCAGCTGATGTAGCACAGATTTTAACATGTTGGTGCCTACTATGACTTCATCTTTCTGACCAGTGACCACCAGGACTGGGACCATGCACTTCACCCCATACAGGCCTAGTTCCATCTCATACATACACTTGGGGCTCACCTGCACCCCTCCACAGCCAACAAGGATGATGCGTTGCGGGAGTTCCTGCTGTTGGGTCAAGACACTATCTGATAGTAATCTCTGCTCTGCCTCTTCACTTATTGTGCAGGCCATTGACCCTGTGTCGAGGAGCCCTTGCAACTGAGCACGACCATTAACTATCACTGGTGCATGAAACAACTCACTGAACGTCTCGACTGTGTGAACATTCTGAACAATTACTGTGCAATTATCAGACAACGTTTTGCATACATTGACATACATCTCTTTCAATTCCTCACTTTCTTCAAGGGTTGACATTCTTACGCTCACACATCCCCTTTCCGTATGTGAGCTTGCTAGTTTAAATTGGCCCCGCCTTGCTCAGATTTAGGCTGTACTTGTGCTAACTGTGACTGGGTGTTCATTCTTGGTACTCTCTCTTCCAGTGGCCAGGCTTGTAACAGCCCATGCAGAGGTTCGCCTGTCTACAGTGCGCAGTAGTTGAGTGTTCAGCAGACTGACAGACTCTACATCTACTCTGAACGATGGCCGCTGGCCCCCTGCTAGGTGGCACGACTGCTACTGTCTGGGCCGTCTGCTCCAGCACACGGTTCAGCAAGCCAATGAGAGACTGGATGCAGGCACTCTCGGTCTGAGGAGAAGATGGGAGCCCCATTGTCTTCGGGCAACAAGTAAGGTCTGTGGTGTTATTAACGGTAACTGTCTCTACTGCTGTTGTCTGAGCATGTAAACCAATGTTCTTTGGCCGGTAGGCTTTGGCTTGAGACATTGTTCTGGTTTCTCTCTGATGTTCTACAAGGTGTTCCTGTATCTCATTTGCCGTCCACTTTTCTGCTGTTTTGCACTTTAAGACACTTGCTAAAGCGGGGTCAGGACAGTGTTTCACCAGCATCATTGTGACTTCGTGAGAGGGGTCCTCAATGTTCCGCCCATGCCTTCTCAGACACTCATCCGCAACATCCACGGCTTTATTCAAGCGTATCCAATAGTCCTTTAAAGTGAAAAAGATCTGATTGATCAAACTTTAAAGTCTGTGAGTGGGTTGCTGGTTCAAAAGTCTCAGCAAGCTCCTCCACAGACTGGATAAAAAATGTGTTAAATTCATTTGCAATGGCCGAATTGTTAGTGCTGATTACTCCATCCACTTCTAACTCAGCTATTGTTTTTTGTTAACTAGGCTTAAGTTTAGTAAGGCTATTGATGTGTTTCCAAAGGGATGCACTTTTTCCTTCCGATTCCTCAATCAATTGCATAAAATAAGCTGTCTTTGCTTTACGCAATTCTCTGACCACTGCATTTCTCAATCATTTAAAGTTTAACAAATCAATATTTGTTTTGGAGAGCAACGATTTTTTCAATGCATAGTCTCTTTTTTTCATTAACTGACGAATATCCTTGTTCAGCCATGGTAAAGAGGCTTTTCGTTGCGTACCCTTGAATGTCTTACTATATTTCTCAATCAGATTTGTGAGGTTCTTCATCAAAGTGTTACAACAATTTTCTAGATTGTTCGATTGCAAGACATTATTCCAGTCTAAATTATCTAGATCATTTTTAACTTGTGTCAATTTATTTTTTGGGATGCCCAAGTTCCCTGATTTACTTATGTTCATAAATTTGGGTAAACGCTGTTTAGTAAGTTTCCGTTCCACCATGATCATATTGTGATCAGAAAGCCCTGTTAATAAATTATAAGTTTTGATAATTCTCTGGGGTCTGTTAGTAACTATCAGATCTATCATAGTAAAAACTTGTTCGTGTGATCCTTGTTGGACCTTTAATAATCTGATGAAGATTGTGTTTTGAAAACAGTCTCTTTAATTTTGTTCTTCGACTTTTCTCTAGCCAGTTAAAGGAGTCATAACCTCCAATGTTCACTTTTCCACAAGAATCAATGTATGTTAAGATTGCCTAACGATTATACATTGGCCGGGAAGCCGATATTCAAAAGTGAAGTGTTTGTTTACCCCAGGGTTTGTAAACCAGCCCACGTGCACGCGCACTCAAATACAAGATTTCAATTTCTCCCCCGACTTGACGTCAAGACGGGGCAGGATATACCATATATGGACACCGCAGATATATGCTGCAGGAAGCCCGCGCGCTGTTCCTCTCCCCTCAGTGAAGAAAGAGGCAGAAATGTAGTGCACACACGAGTTGCTCTGTGGTTGACTGCCAGAATCAACATTCAAATGTGCTTTCTCTACCAAAAACGGACCAAACTACCAGGGACCAGTGGATAAAATTCATTTTAATGACGCTGTTTCAACAACCCTATCAACTGGATCAACGTTAGGTGTCTGCGCTAAACATTTTACACGGGAATCCTTTACAACGTTCATTTCGAGTCGGACAATAATAATAATAATAATAATAAACTTTATTACAGACTCACTGGTCCAGATAAAAAAGACAAGCAAACAATACAGTACACACAATATAATACATTCAATATAGAAAAAAAAAAACACATCTTCAAAGGAGACAACTGTACCAATGCTTCCATAACTTGGACATATACCGTGTAGTGCTAAATTTGATATTGGTCAAAGCCACAATTATATAATTCTCAGAGTTATTCAACCGACATATAAATTTGTACATGACATTTCTCAATGTGGCTTGCAGAGTATTAACACCTGCCGCCACAAACAACTCTGGCGCTACACCAGGGTGGTCTTCTCAGCAGAATCCTCAGAGCATCATTGTAAGCTACCTGAAGTTTATGCATGCTGGCTTTGCTGAAACTGGACTACAAGTGGGCGGTATAGAGAGGAGTGCAGTAAGCTCTGAACAAAGCAACTTTCACTCTATCTGTGCACCCACCAAACTTGCGAGCCAAACTATTCGCCTGAGCTTATAAAGAGCGGCATTGCCTATAAACGTCAAGGTCATCCTTCAACCGGACTGTAATAACATGCCCAAGATACTTATATTTGCTCAAAACTGTCAAGGTATTACCATCCAATTTAAAAGGAGGAAACATTAGACATCTATCATCCTTAGTTCTACAAATCATCACCGCACTCTTGTCTGTATTAAATTTCATGTCATGACCAATTCCATATTCAGAGCAAACATTAAGAAGCTGTTGAAGGCCAGCACTGCTAGGACGGACTGAAGACCACAAGGTCATCTGCGTACATGATGTGATTCACTAAAGTGTTTCCTATCATACACTCAGTGTTACACAAATTCAAGCAGACAGAGAGCTCATCAACATACATATTAAAAAGAATAGGGGAGAGGATTCCACCTTGTCTAACCCCATTCATGACCCCAAAAGGGGCAGAAATACAGTGACCCCATTTTATAAGCATTGACTGGTTAGCATACCAGAAGGACAGAATTCTCACAATACATTTAGAAACACCTCTCTTACTCATTTTATCAAATAACTTATAGTGATTGACACGCTCAAAAGCTTTTGAGGCATCAACAAAACTCATTAAAACTGTGGAGTTCTTATCTCTATACGTATTAACAATTTCCTTTAAGGAATATATGGCCATATCTGTGCCATGTTTTGGTTTAAAACCAAATTGATTGTCAGTAGAGGGGATAACATCCACAATTCTGCTCAACAGGATGCTTTCAAAAACTTTAGATAATACACTGGCAAGGGCTATTGGTCTGTAGTTATCAGGGCAACCAACCTTACCAGACTTATCCTTGATCACCGGCACAAGCAAGACAGATATCATTGAGTCCGGAAGGAAGCCATGAATTAAAAAAGAATTAAAACAGATACCAAGTAGGGGGGCTAACCTCATGCTGGCATATTTAATGTGCTCAGCAGTGATGTGATCCAACCCACTTGCTTTATTATCTGCTAACTTGTTTATTGTGCATGATACCTCATGTGAAAAAAAGTGCCTTAAAATCAGCACACTCAATATTGTCAGACATATAAATATCACTTTTAACACAATTAAACAAGGTCATGTAGTGCTGTCTCTATACTACATTTGTTAAGACCCTTTACCTCCTTCCAAAATTCAGTAGTGTGGTTATCCATTACCTTCTCGGCCATAGATTCTGCCCTTATAGCTTGCTCATTTTTATTAATAAATCTAACAGCATATTTATATGCTGCATTAGCATTTTTCTTTTGTTCAAACAGTGGCCCTTGCCTTGGTCTACCAGCCAACACCCATGATTTAAACGCTAGCTTCGCTTCCTCATGATATCCAGCCACATACTTATTCCAGCCAGGCCTCCTTTTACCCCTTTTGTTTTTCCGTTTAAAATAGGGTCTACTGCTTTCATACAGGGCACTCACAACACGATCATATAGAGAGGAAATTTCCTCCCTGTGCTTCCAGACATTACAGGAAGGATCACTACATCTAATTGCATCACTGGGAAGACTAATTTTACTCAGAGCTCTGTTTGTTTCATCATAATAGCCAGCAATATCCTCCCTTGAAAGGGCAGACCAATCCAAAAATTCAGTATTACAATCAGAACTATCACAGGCGAACACAGGAATATCCTCAACATTTATCAATAAAAGCACAGGCATATGATCATAGGTGGCTGCCCCATACAAAATGTCCATACCCACTATAGATGAGTGTGCATCATCTGTGGTGATACAGCGATCCAACCACGAGGCTGTATGCCAAGTCTCACTAATATAGGTATAAGTATTTGAGGGTAAAAACTCTGGACTCGATAGCTTTAAACAATTATCCTGACAAAACTGGATCATGTGATCAGCAAACAGCGAATTTCTGTCCGCAATGTCAGCATTCATATCCCCAATTACATAAATACATGAAGTAATAATGTCTACAGAGTCGGAGTGCTGTATAGAGATGGAACAGGTATAGTTTAGTAGTTTAATTACGGTTATTATAACGTATTTGTCATCTGCTTCTATGTATCCATTATTTATTAAGCCTACAAGTCTGCTGTATCAGACCAGGTCAGAATGATGATCAAACATATACTGATGAGTTTAATAAAGTTCATTGTACATCACACAAAAGTTGGAGCGTCAGTTTTACCTCAGAAAATCACCGTAAGAGCTGAGTAAACACAGTTAATGTATGTCTCGGTCAAAATGATTGCTGTAGTCGTCCTTCCATTGACTCAATATCTTCCGTTTCCAGCTCTGGTTCAGAGTCTGGCTCATATATCATATATACAATTAAAATTGTCTTTTTAATTGTAAACAGATCGAAGAGAGGGTCATTTTCCTCAGACTCCTTAGGCTTGAAACGCTGTAACGTTACTCTCCTCCTGCCTTGGCTGTCTGGACAGCTGCGTAAAACTCCCGCAGGGTCTCATTCAGGGGGGCCCGTTGCTATGTATGACACAATCTTTTGAAGACTGTGATTGGTTGGTTGTCCATGAAGGGGAAAAAAGAGCAATTTTAAGTATAGAGTTTACTCACACATATACACACACACATTATATACTGTACATTATGTATATATAAATCCCTTTTTTACCATGCTGTTAATTTCCTAAGGTATTGGATTGGCTTAGAATGATTAAAAAAAAAAAATCCACTCTTTCCAATTACACTGATTGCTGTCTATTTAACTGGTGGTTTGAATGTTGGTTTTAATATAGCAAACATGGAATAAAAAAACGAGAAATATGAGAAAGCCCAATTGGACAGTGTTTGCTGTTAGCCCAAGTTAGTGGATGAACACTATACTATCATTAAAGAAAAAAATTGGGCCAGGTGTCACGGCACAAAGCATGAAGCAGACGTGAGGGCTTATAGCGCAAATTATTAACAGTTCATTCCCCTGCTTGTGTGCATCAGGGAAGTCTGCTATATTCATAAATGCAGTTTTTTTTGAGCCTGCAAGGTGGCATAATAAGATGTTCTGAAAGTGCTGTAACTGTTTGTGTGATCACTGTTTACAGAAGGTTGTGACAGACCCAAATCACTGCTGCTTTATTGCATTTTCCCATTTGCCAAATATCTTAATGTAGTGATTAGGCTACTTTCATTTCTGGCATTATGGCATTGCGATGTATCAGAGATATTAGCATGTCTCTATTAAGATCAGTCACAAACATGATCCCTGCACGATAGATATATATGAAGAGTTCAGATGCAAAAGCCTCTAAATGCCATTTGAAATTTTCTTCTAAAAAGATCATTTTTATCAAGCTTGTATATTTAAATTCAGTAATTTCACTTAAAATGACAATGAAGATTACCTATTAATTGTCATTTAAGTGAAATTACTGAACTTAAATATACAAGCTTGATAAAAATGGTCATTTTAGAAGAAAATTTTAAATGGCATTTAGAGGCTTTTGCATCTGAACTCTTCATATCGTCTATTAACTCACTGTCATCTATTAGGCCTACAACACATTTCTTCTCCCTCTTCATCGTCTTTTCTGCCATTTTCTCCTCTGCTAAAGAAACTCTTAAGCCTCTTAAAAGTCCTCATTCGTACTCCTAACAATTTTGACCTTAAGACCTCTTTTAAGGGTTAAGATTCTTTCTGAATTACTTTTTTCTTTCCTGGGATTTTTTCTTTAATTTTAAGAGTAAACGCCCACATTTCTAAGAATTTTCTTAGAATTTTGTCACTAGGAGCTACTTTTTGCATTAAGATTCTTTATGAATACGGGCCCTGTCTCAGGCTGACAACCATCAGTCAGTAAATATGAATGGATTACCGAGATTAAACTTCAATCTGATCACCCCTGGCGCGACACGCCAATCAAACAATACAACAATGCCATCTGCTCGAACACCAAACAACTTGAACTCACCCATCGCGGGAGAAAGCGCGATTACCAGAGAGGCTGCAGTTGGCGCGATTTCGGTGTTCTCTTGACTTTGGTTTTGCTGTCTGGCGACGTGCAGTTGAATCCGGGCCCAGTCGTTGCTGGGCTTGCGACGAAGGGTGCATCGGCGGGTGGATTGTGCGTGCAGCGGCTAAGCTCCGGAGGGACGGACGTCTTCCCCGAGGTAACAGGAATTCCATACGGTGACGGCATTCAATCAGTAAGGAAGCAACGAGAACTCCGATTTGTTCAGACTGTAAACCACGCACGGGTAATATGGGAGCCTATGTCTAAACCTAAGGGGATTCTCAAGGGGGTAATCCATCGACCTGAAGTTGAAGCCTCGCGGGAGCTGACATCTTGTTGCAGAACTTCACTTGCGTTAGCATTCCCATTGACTCCCGTTCATTTTGGCGTCACTTTGACAGTGAATAACTTTACATCTGAGGCGTTTGAAGACCCCATTTGTCCTTTATTTATTTCTAAAGAAACTCGACAATGTATAAATAGCTCCATTACCTTGTAGCTTATGTTATGGCCCCGTAGAAGCAGTTTTAGTGAAAGTAGGCTAACGATTGCGTCATACCCACGCGACTCTCTGTCGCACAGTTTTGAGATTACCGTATGGACACGAGAAGAAGCTCGCGCGCAATCGGGAAACGTGGAGGCAGAATGACAAAATAATTTATCAGAATACCTAGCAAACTTGTCTCCTTCTCCTAGCCCATGGACAGCTCCTATTCATACTCTCCGCCTCTGGACACACCATTAGAATGTTTGGCTTTAAATGTTGTATTATCCCCCAAGATGAATTTTAACATTATAGTGCTGTATAACCCACCCTCACATGATGTTTCATTTTATGAGAATTTAGGCAAAATTTTTAAATATTTAAATGCTCGCACCGAATCTGTTTTTCTTGGTGATTTTAATATTAAAGGGGTGGTTGATTCCGGTTTCACTTTTTTGATTTTAAAGGAGACATATCATGCAAAATACACTTTTTTAGCCCTTAAATGCATTTTGTTGTATATTTGGAGTGTTTATAAGTACAGAAAAGTTGAAATTATTCTCTTCAGGTGCTTCGTTTATATCTTTATATTCTGTTTTGGTCATATTTTTCAACCTGTTCGGATTTTCCTGTTGTCTATTACGTTTTTTGAACAATTACGTCACAGTATTTGCAGCGGAACTGACAAATAAGGACATCGACTACCGGTCCAACACTTTGAGCAATCCGCCATTATTATTTCTCGCTCCGATTTTGTAGTCCAAGCTCAATGATGCAGAAGTTACGGGAGGGCTAGTCAAAATGTTCGGTTGTTGGATGTAGTGACCTGAAGCACTTCAAGGATCCCCAATCCAACAACCTCCGCCAGTATGCAGAAGGGTTTGCCGATCGACTTCGTCTGAATGAGGGGTAAATTCCTTCTATCATTAGTTGCTGTGTTTTCTGACGCTTTCTAAACGCAAGTTATCATATTATTATCATACAGATTTTTAGTGGTAAGATCAGACCGCAGTCATTTATCTTGTCAGAGTGCTTGTTTTAACAAGAGAAATAGTCGACTTTCACTAAAAACACAACATAGTTAACTTAACTTTACATACCACTGCATCCGAAGACGTTGTTCTGCAGGTTTGTCGTCGTCTTTTTCAAATCGCTCGCTCTGGCTCGAATACGTAACGCTTGATGGACAAGTCTTCCATTGTTGACATTTTGTTAACGTGTGAATAAAAATGTTCTTTGAAACTATAGTAATCGTTTATCTCTTATCAAACTACAATAATGGCTGAACGCGGGGAGTTGAACCGACCGTGAACTCAGCGACCTGGAGAGCGGGCGGGGAAAGACGCAACTCCTTTTTATTTAAAGGGGACGCTTCGAAACGGGTTGCTCACAGAAGCACATCAGAAAAGGGGTAGAAAAGGGGCCTGTTGAGCTATAATAATGAGGAATTCAGACCCAAGCATTGCAGTTATGCTTTATATAGACCACAAATGTATGATTTATAAGTAAAAATGAATGATTTAAAAGCATGATATGTACCCTTTAAATAGTCTGTAATGTTGCTGATGGTGCATGAACAGTATCTGCAAAGTTGCAGCGCTGAAAGTTCAATGCAAGCAGAGATATCGTCTTTTAAAAACCAGGAAGTGTAAACGCCTACAAAAACGACTCGATTGGGACTACAACGGGTTATGGTACGTCACTAACCCGCACATTTGCATCAACCACTCCCTTCGGAATATGCAGGAAATGGCATGTGCATATTTCTGCAGCACGTCGAGTGAGTTGTGTTCACGCAGCTGTCAGGTCTTCTCTGTTTCAAGCTTCCCACGGATGCTATACTTCATCAACAATGGATACAATTTATGTTTGATTATATTCCTGAAAGTGACGATCGTAATCTAGCCCTCTGTGGTGTGCATTTTACGGAAGACAGCTTCCAGAATCTCCACGAGTTCAATGCAGCAAGAAACTGTTAATAAACAATGAAGCAGATCCAACTTTAAAACCAGAGGCAGCAGTTGTTGGGCCACAACCTGTAAGTAGGCTAAGACTTAATCGTTTTAAATGTATTTTCATGTATAATTCCAGACGTAACGTTAGCCTGTGTTGTATTTATTTATTTATTTATTTCAAAATGCCAGTGCTGGCTTTATAGCCACATAACTAATGCTAGTATTTTGTGTCTATGACAAACGCGTACAAACATTATGGACCTGAATTTTGTATAAATACTAATGTTTTAAACGTATTTTTCATGTATATATGCTTTATGACGTTATTTTCGATTTGATCAAGAACGTAAACTTGCCAACGCTGTTTGAGTACATTAGTAGCCAGTCAGTTGCTATTGTTGCCCGTCAGATGATGCTATTGTGTAAAACAAACGTGTATATGGTTAAAAAATATGTCAAATTATCATTCAGAAATGTTTAGTAAGAGCCGTGTGTGGTGTGGTTCTGTTTGACTCGCTTCATCACGGCTTTCTCGGTCTGATTCTGCCTCAAACTGATACTGGAGTTCGACACCATTATTTACTGTACATCTGGACCGGAGCTGGCGTTTCCCCGTAAAGGTAATAGGCGTTAACCTTCCGGACAACGTGAGCGACAGTTTAGCCAATCACAACACACCCGCCCAAACGAACCAATCTGAGCCCACGACGTGTTTCTGAGGGAGTGTTTTCATAGAATCAGGAAGTAAACCGCTCGTTCAGGGGACAGAGGAGAGCGCGGCTGACGATAAAGGTGAAGTTTATGAAAAATAAGACTTTTAAAAAAAGAAAAAAACACGAATACATGTTATACTGCACCCCATAAACACAATCATGCAAAGAAAAAGAGGAGTAAACCACCCCTTTAAAGGAGTCATAACCTAGTATTACCTTGGATACCCACACTCTATTATAGTATTTCAGGGCCTTCTAAAAAAGAAAAGTGGAAAAAAAATAAACACAGAGCTCCTATGACCCTCACCCTTATTTCTAAATGCATTATTGTCTCGCGAGATCTGATGCGATATTTTGGCTGTCGTGGACGGTAATTTTAATAATGCAAATGAGGGGCGCGTTGATTGGTGGCTGGAAGGAGGGGGCTTGACACCGCAGATAACTTCAGCATATCATTCCAAAATAACATCATGGCACAAGTTGTGAATGAACCCGAACTGGCCATGACCTACGGAATTCAACCATATACGCACCCCTGAATGAGACCCTGTGGGAGTTCAGACAGCCAAGGCAGGAGGAGAGTAACGTTACGGCGTTTCAAGCCTAAGGAGTCTGAGGAAAATGACCCTCTCTTCGATCTGTTTACAATTAAAAAGACAATTTTAATTGTATATACAATTGAAAATGTACAATTTTTATAATTTTATGAAAAATATTCAATAACTTCCCTGTAATTTCTATTGTTGCCAAATTCAGTTTACACATCACTGCTGTCCTTATTATACTACAACACTTATTTGTGGAGGGAAAAAAAGAAAATTTTAATTGTAAATACAATTGAAGTGTACAATTTTTATGATTTTTACGAAAAATATTCAATAACTTCACTGTAATACACTGTATTGTTGCCAAATTAAGTTCACACATCACGGTAGCGTTTATTTCATTTCAAATTATTTCAGAGGCTCATGGGGCATATGGCATCTGCAGCCACTCGGATTGCTTCATATGAGACCGCTTCAGCTGTGGCAGACAATATCGCGACAGTAGCGTACATCAACCATCAAGGTGGTCTACGCTTGATGGTCTACGCTTGAAGGTTCCTGAGAGGAGCGAGGAGACTGAATCTTCCTCGCCCTCCTCTAGTACCCTCTTGGGACCTCTCAGTGGTGTTAAATGCCCTGCAAAGTGCTCCCTTGAGCCTCTGCAGTCAGTTGAGCTTAAGTTCCTGTCAATGAAGACAGCGCTTCTGGTTGCATTGGCCTCCATCAAGAGGATATAGTTGGGTTATATAAAGAAAAAAAATGAGCCGGGGTGCCTCTCACAAAAATGTGGGGAAGTTTTGTGAGGGCCCAATATCCAAAATGGCTGCTGCTGGGCAAGCTGGAAATTAACTTTTTAATTTTTTTTGCCCACAGTGCTGCATAATATATACTCGATATACTCATGGTTACTGGGTCATGGTTATTTGGGTCAAAAAATTCATAAATTATGTATGTTTATTGATTTTATTATTTTTGACCTTCATATTCAAGATGGCCGCCAATTGGCTCTTTAAGTTGAGACACCACTACAGGTGAACAGGATAAAAATTTTAACTTCGATATCACCATGAAACTTTACCAGTTGATTACTCGTATGAATAGGAGGAAAAAGGTATTGCGAGTTTTCTGTAATTTTATGTTCAAATATGCTAATCAGGCTATATTTAATTAAATATGCACTAATTTGCATATATTTTGATGTGACGAATCTCACCATTGAAAAAAATAAGGTTCAAAATTATTTTAGCATTTTGTTGATTATAGTCTTTTTTTATTATTTTTTTTATTGCAAGTTAACAAAGCATTACAAAACTAAGAGATCAGTGAATTATGTATACATACAAAAGAGAGAAGGACGTACATGGAATACATACAAGGTAGACAGGACAAAAGTAAGCAAAAGAAAAAAAAGAAAAAAAAGAAAAGAAAAAAAACATATGCAAGTATATTGTTATGTTTAAGCAATGGGGTATTTAAGAGATTTAGATTGAAGCAATATTGAGATATTCCTGGTAGTTGTGAATTGTAGTAGAAGTAGAGGCAGTATTCATATTAATAATAATAATTATAACAGATAAGAATAGTAGCGATAGTAGTGGTAACAATGGCAACCAACAGCATTCATGATAAAAGTAGATGTTGTAAGAGTGGTAGTATAGTTGTGATAATGATTATAGTAATTATAATAATACATATTACAATTGTTAATACCGATTATAAGTAATTATAATAATACATATAGATTAGTAAATAAAATTATTGTGAATAGCCTATACACTATTCTATTCTCTAGGCCTGGGAGCCACTCTACCGCTGCTGGTGAGCACGACCAACAGACCCCCCCACCCCACCCCCCCCACCCCCACATAGGCCGCCAGCAATAGTTGCGACTTCTTGTTTCGCTAAGTCTTCCTCCGTAGAGTAAGATGAGGTACCATGCCAGGCACCACCAGACTAAGCTCCCCTAGTCTGGTCGCGACCTGACAGTACATAAGTCCAGTTCGGTTGTTTGTTTTGTTTTGTTCTTTCTTTTGGTCATCTGCGGCTTAGACCCTGGTGTGCACCGGCTAGCTCTCTAGCCAGTTACACCACATCCAGCTCAGATATCTGACCACTCTATTTATGTGCATGGCGGAAAGGGATTGGGGGTGTGGGGATGCTACTACCGACTACGTCGACAGGACGTGCCAGTCGCACACACCAACAGCACCCAAAGCAGCTGCCTGACCCAGGTACTTAATATTTACAAGGAATATAAATGGTTTTATAATATCATCAATACCACCATGCCTACCACCATACTACATAATAATAATAATAATAATAAGAAGAAGAAGATGTCCACTACATAATTATAATAAAAATAAAAAAACAATAATAATACTTAAGCGAATCAATAATATCAAGCAAATCAATAATAATAAAGTTAATTTTTAACATGAGCTATATAGTATAACTTATCATGCTACGATATATACTGTATATACACATACGTACATATATACACACCTATATATATATATAACAGACATCACCTGAGGGGATTATAAATATATCTTTTTGTTACCCTGTGGTAAAACCTTCACAATAAAGTTGGGAATAAGACTGTACAGTTTGTGGTATGTAGGTGCTACAGACGTGGAAAATCGTCACTAGGAGTGTGAGAAAAAAACGTCTCAGTTACGGGGTAGGGAGTAGGGAACGGAGACATTACGCCGAGTGACGACGGGTTTCGCTTAGAAAGCCTATCGACTTTCAGTATTAAAAAACGAGCCAATGGCAAAGAAATGCCATGGGTCTGCGGGATTTGCAGGCGCAACTCTGCCAAACCTCGTGGGTATAAAAGGAGGATGCCAGCAACATGCAGATAATGTATCTTCGCTGAGGAGCCAAGACTGAACTCAGGCAGTCCCCACGGTACAGCGGAAGTGGCAGGAAGACGTAATGTCTCCGCTCCGGCTCAGGGAACAAAGGTTACATATGTAAACGAGACGTTCCCTTTCGTTGTCACTCCAAGTTAAGTTGAGTGATGATAAATGGGGTTCCAGTCTAACCAAGCCACATTCACAGCTGTCTTCCAGTGCCCTGCTTAGTCTTCCAGTGCCTCTGAGCTCCCTGTTGTGAGACTGGCATGGACGAAGGACTTGTACTTAAAACAGGAATACCAAGGTACACTGAGAAGTATATCTCAGAGGAAATATACAAATAGTTTCTGCCTGAAGGGGGTAAGGGGGTAGCATACGGAGAACACTGGGGTGTCCAGCCCAAAGGGTTGAATATATTTTAACCCCAGGGGGGGCCAAGGTGGCTTGCCAAGGGAAAGACACATGCTCAGAGAGACTTACATTAGAAATACACGTGGGGGTCGCCCAGAGGAGGGACCATGCACACAGAGCCACCTAGCCTAGCAGTGCTGGAGGAACTCAGGGCTTACCGGGGAAAGCTTGATGGGAGAAGCTCACCTGACGAAAAAATTTGCATGTATCCAGTCCTTGGAGTGGAGTGACGAGCAAGCGAAGACACATGAGCAGGTGGTTGAAGCGAGTACATGAGAGGACACTGGCTCCACTCGGAGCTCGTAGAATCTGGCGAATGTTTTGGGTGTCATCCAGCTTGCAGCTCTGCAGATGTCTGTTAGCGAGGCGCCATGCGCTAGAGTCCAAGAGGAAGCCACAAGGTGGAGGGGGCAGTCACACCAAGGGGCCACGGTCGACCTTGCTGCTGGTATGCCAAAGCCACTATCCAGTGAGACAGCCTCTGCTTGGAGAGAGCCTTTCCCTTCACCTTCCCACTATAACAAAGAGCTGGTCCGAGGTCCTGAAACACTGCGTTATGTCAACATAGGCACAGAGAGCGAGTACTGGACAGAGCAGTGCCAAGGCTGGGTCTGCCTCCTCCAGGGGCAGCGCTTGCAGGTTCACCACCTGCTCCCGAAAGGGAGTGGTGGGAACCTTGGGCACATATCCAGGCCGGGGTCTCAGGATCACGTGAATGGCTTTGTCAATGGAGAATGCGTGTAGGTCCCCTACCCTCTTGATGGAGGCCAGTCCAACCAGTAGAGCTGTCTTCATGAAGTCTTCTGTCTTCAGGAAGTTAAGCTCCACTGATTGCAGAGACTTAAAGGGAGCACTATGTATGGCGGCAAATCAAAGTCAAAAAGATTCGAGCACACAACCGATGCTGGCGCACGCGGTAAATGAATTTCGCGAGAGGAAAACAGATCCACGCACGAGGAAACGGGGACTCGCGAGCTCATTCATGAACCACGCGCGCTCAGGACATCTCGCGCGCGCATGATCATTCCACACGCTCTCGCGCTTGATCTGCTATGACCTGCTGCTTTTGCTCGCTCGAACAAATGTTAGTTTTGACAGTCGAGGGGCAGGACTCCCCTTTTCCGGAAGTCAGTTGTGATTGGACGCCTGTCCAATGACTTGTAATTCACTTGATTTGAGACATCACTTAATTTGTTTAATTAATTGTGGTTAATAAATGTGTAAAGTGATTTAATGCATTGTTTATATAGAATATATTCTTACCACATACTTTTTTAATAGACAGTATTAGTGACTGCATTGTGTTGTTAAGAGATATTTACAGACTGTAATGACACATTTCCATGGTTATTACATGGTTTTGGGTGAAAATCACTTTTAAACGGATCTTTTTATATATAAAAACCCACATTGTTATTGCAGATAGGCTAAAATATAACACAGACTTACATTTAATATATTTATTTTATCAGGTTAAACTTTGATTAGTTACCAATCAAAGTAAGTAATCATTAATTATTTTTTCTAGGTTTCATTGTCTTCATGGAGAGATACGGATGCACCCTGAGCGAGTCTGCACCGTAATAGCAGCGTGCACTGTCCTCCACAACATCTGTCTCACCAAGAGGATCCCTCTGCCTAGGCAACACAATCAGCCGGTGCCGGAGGAAGGTGTCGAACCTGTGGACCATGCAGGGCATGAAGATGTCGGTGGACGACTAGTCCGTACACGCATTATTAATTCTATATAAATGTAAAACTATAAAATGTAAACTTAAAAAAAATGTAAAAGTAAAAAAAATTATTGCTGCACTTAAAATAATTCTACTAATTCTCTGCAGGTTGTAAACCATAAAGCATAAAAAATAAACAACAAAGAAAGTCCCAGTAGGTCTATAATAAACTTTTTTTTTAATTTACATATTATTGTCATTGATTCATTTCACACAATTTGCCATTAGGCTTATTTACAGAATTACAAAAGACCGCCCATCCTCTTCAGAAATAGGTGAAGATGATCTATTTAGGGCTATCTGTTGTTGGAGCAACTTTATTTCTAATGATAATTTTTGTTTTTCAAGTTCCAGCTTTTCCTGCTCGGTCTGTAACTTTTTTGTTTCAGCCTCTACTCTAACAATTTCTTTTTCAAGAAGTGTCTGCTGCAGATTATCCAGCGTCCTCATCCGTTTCGCCGGCGGTGCACCACTGCTGCCTTCAAATGAACTTTGAGGAGTGACTGGCGGCTCTATCGAGTCTGAAAATACAGATAATCTGTCATAGGGATACTGTTATCTGACAACTACTAAAACTGTTAGGCTACTCTAATCTAGGCTACACACCTTCGCAATTCACACTCTCGCTTGAGTGGTCGTCATCCATTTCTGGAGAGACGTCAGTTTCTAGGGCGATACCGCCACTTTCCGTACCGATCAAACCATTGAAAGCCGGGGAATCCTCTCCAAAGATATCAACAATTATGTCACTGTACACAGATGTTTTTGGGGGTGGACCCCCGCCGGTCGGGTGGTGTTTTTTTGAAGAAAAATCTTTTTTTGCCTTGCTCAGGAGGTCTTTCCACTTTTTTCTGACATCGCTCTCTGTCCGAAAGCAGCCGGAGTCAGAGCAATCGTTAATCGCTTCTGTTATGTCTCCATGTTGTTTGTTTCTTCTTGTGTGTTTCTGCATTTGATTGCTTGGCAGTCAGTGTGTGTCTGTGCTGACTGTACAGCTCTATTAGTTTTCGTATCTCAATGTCGGTGAAATTTCCTTTCCTTTTTCTTTGATCCTCCATTGATATGGCTACAATTTAACCAAACAGCGTAAGATAGTTTACAACGTAACCACAGCAACGCACACTGCTAGGCAACCACAATAGTTCCGTGACCATTCACAGGAACGCGCATCGCTAAAACCAGGCGTAGTTATACCTAGGCTTAAGTTTGGTTGGTGCAACCGACGTTAGGTCAACTCTAAAGACTGGTCTTAACTAAGACCTACTTAGCAGTTAGGGCCAGGCTTAGTAAAGCCCTGTTGGTGCAACTGGCCCCAGGACCTCAGACCAGGGGCCTCATGTATAAAACTTTGCGTGGATTTCATCCTTCATTCCATCAACTGTGCGTACGCACATAAGGCAGAATTTGCGTACGCACAAAAGTTTTCAGATTTATAAAACCGTTCGTACGCCAGAACCTGCGCAGAATTCACTTTATAAATCCCAGTCAGCGGGAGATTATGCGCATGTGCATCTCCTCCCCGAAATAACCATATATGGAGATTACAACGCATAGTTTAAATATGCATATCCTCATCTGCATATCATTTGCATATGATTATTCATCCACGTGATACCAAGTTTAACGGTACAAGACGTTAGGAAAATATGAAATGCGGATGTGCCGTCACATTATTACAAACATTTTTTTTAGTAGCCTATATCCTTGCCCTTTTTTTTGAATGAATAAATCAAATAGTGTTAAATACATTTCAGATGAAGTTTTTCTCAATCTTTTCCACTGGCCAAATAGTATTTTTAATTGATTTATATTTTAATGGAAACAGATAGACATGGTTGTGCATTATTTGCACAAAACAATTTTCTCAGACAATCTGTATTATCATGATTAGCAATTATTTCTAGTTAAAACATTAAAACACAGCATGCCAGAAGAAAAGTGTTCAAAAGCAATGCATCCACAACAAATAGGTCTATTTCTATTTATTGACTTTATTATATTATATATATATATATATATATATATATATATATATATATATATATATATAGTAACTTCTCAGTAATGATTTCATGTAGTTTAAGGGTAACACTTTACAATAAGGTTCATTAGTTACTACATTAGTTAACATTAACAAACAATGAACAATGCCTCTTCAGCATTTGTTAATCTTTGGTAATGTTAATTTCAACATTTATTAAAATACTTTATAATACTTTATTAAAATCTTGTTAACATTAGTTAATGCACTGTGAACTAACATGAACAAACAATGAACAGCTAGATTTGTATTAACTAATGTGTTAACAAAGAATAACAAATACAGTAACAAATGGTTAGTTCATGTTAGTTAATGCATGAACTAATGTTTAATAAATGAACCTTATTGTAAAGTGTTACCAGTTTAAGTGTTTAACTCCATTAAAGAGAATGGCATATTTAATCTAAATGTTTATATCAGAAGTAAAACATAGTTTAAACCATTCTCTTATTTATTTAAACTGTTATTGTGATAGTATTTGGACTGTATTTATGATTTGGACTCATAATGAAGATTTACGGTTTTACTCCATCTGCCATTAGATTATAGGCTTTATGTGCGTCAGTTTCACCAAACGGCCCAACGCGCGTGCTGGCGCGGTCATTTAAGAAGGGATGGATGTTTGCTTCAAGTGATGATAGGTTTGTGAAATTATATTTGTATTATCTTTCTGTAGATGTATAATTTTCTTTAGATTCTCTGTCTAATAGTAAGCAAAAATACATTTGACTCCAGCTCACCATCGGTGTCGCCAAAACCCATCCTCTTCTAAAAGAGTGCGTACACACGGTCAAGAACATCCTTAGGCCGTGTGTCCACCAAAGCGTTTTTCCACGCGCCTGGCGTATGTTTTCAATTGTTTCCAATGGGAGCGCCGCGTTTTTTAAACGCCATGAGCGTACCGAGGCGCTGAGCGTTTTTTTCACGCTGAAGCGCCGAGCGCCCGGCGTTTTTTACTGGTCGCCTAGAGTTGAAAAATGTTCAACTTTGGAAAAAACGCAGCGCTCATCACTGTCAGTTCTTGCCCAGCCGTCTAATCACAGTGGAGGAGGGGCGGGACTAAACCACACCGACCAACAGTCACAACGTTTAAACTGCTGCGGATATTCTGTATCATAGCAACGAAACGCCTCAACGGAAAAAACGCTGCGCTGCCAAAACGCTCTCAAGCGCCCAAAGCACGGCGTCTTCTGCAGAGCGTGTAGCGTTTTCAGCTGGCAAAAAACGCTTTGGTGGACACACGGCCTTACGGTGCGCATTTATTTACGCCAAGATTATTTTTTATAAATCCCGATATGCGCGTGGAAAAATGCGTACGCATATTTCTATGCCCATTTTGTGCGTACGCAACGTTTATACATCAGGCCAGGGGCTGAGTCTTTGTCTGTTAGGCCGTGTGTCCACCAAAGCGTTTTTTGCCAGCTGAAAACGCTACACGCTCTGCAGAAGACGCCGTGCTTTGGGCGCTTGAGAGCGTTTTGGAAGCGCAGCGTTTTTTCCGTTGAGGCGTTTCGTTGCTATGATACAGAATATCCGCAGCAGTTTAAACGTTGTGACTGTTGGTCAGTGTGGTTTAGTCCTGCCCCTCCTCCACTGTGATTGGACGGCTGGGCAAGAACTGACAGTGATGAGCGCTGCGTTTTTTCCAAAGTTGAACATTTTTCAACTCTCGGCGACCAGTAAAAAACGCCGGGCGCTCGGCGCTTCAGCGTGAAAAAAACGCTCAGCGCCTCGTCACGCTCATGGCGTTTAAAAAACGCGGCGTTCCCATTGGAAACAATTGAAAACATACGCCAGGCGCGTGGAAAAACGCTTTGGTGGACACACGGCCTTATGGTGGGAGACTACCATAGACTACATTTTTTTTCCCGTTGCCCAAAAAAGCATGCCCAAAGTAAAATGACGACTATAGACCAGTAGCGCTGACTTGTATAGTGATGAAGTCATTGGAACGTATAATGGTTGGTAAATTAAGAAGTGAGGTTGAGCATCTCTTGGACCCGTACCAATTTGCCTATAATAATGGGAAGGGTACTGAGGATGCTTTAATTACAATTGTACATTCCATTTTAAAGCACTTGGAAAATCCATTAGGTTATGCTCGCTTATTATTTATGGACTTCAGTTCTGCTTTTAATTGTATTCTTCCGCAGACAATGTTATGTAAATTACATCAGATGGAAGTGAATCCCTTCATTATTAAGTGGTACGGTTCTTTCCTGACAGAAAGGAAGCAGCAAGTGAGAGTTAACTCCACCCTCTCTGATATGATTGACATAAGTACAGGTGCCCCGCAAGGATGTGTAAGTTCGCCCTTACTTTTTATTTTATACACAAATGAGTGCAAAAATACTGAGAGGAATAATTCTATTATTAAATTTTCAGACGATACGGCCATACTTAGTTTACTCTACAAAAATTCAGATATGGGTGTGTATACACGAGAGATAGAGGAGATGGTGAAGTGGTGCAATAAGCACAACTTGCTCCTTAATATTAATAAAACCAAGGAAATGATTTTTGATCCTAGGTCTATAGCTGATCTAAGCTCTGTTCTAATTGAAGGAGTTCCGATTGAACAAGTAACATCGTATAAATATTTAGGAATTCAATTAGATAAACAGTTACAATGGTCACATCAAGTGGAATATATTTCCTCAAAAATATGTCAGCGTCTTCACTTTTTAAGAAGACTAAGAGTGCATGGAGTTGACAAGGATATTATGCTACCGTTTATAAGGCAACTATTGAGTCTATTGTTCGATATGGTATTGTAGTTTGGTGTGGTAACCTGTCAGTTAAATTAAAATCAATGCTTCTAACATTAATCAAAAGGGCGGGAAAAATAATTGGGCAAGCGCAACCGACTACTCTTAATGAGCTTTTTGAGGAGGCGGTAAAGAAACAGTTTTAAAATCATTAATGACCCGAATCATGTCCTCTACAGTGAGTATGAGATGATGCCCTCAGGCAGAAGGTATAGGTTACCAAACTGCAGACTCAATAGGTTTAAATTTTCATTTGTAGCGCTCTCCATTAAAATACTGAATGATCAACTAGGGTGTGTGGGGTAGAATAGTAAATTATGTTATGTGTGAAATTAATCAGGTAGATCATGTTGGGTGCGACATTAATTTTAATATTAACAGAACGTGTGAACTATGTAATTCATGTTATGTGTGTTATGTGTATAATGTTATGTATAATGTGTTGCAGCTGTGTCCCGAATGCTAAAGAGGAATTTCTCCACTAGGAGACAATAAAGGCTAATCCTAATCCTAATCCTAATCCTCAGAGACTGAAGGGAAAGGCTCTCTCAAAGCAGAGGTTGTCTCACTGGATAGTGGACGCCATTGCTTTGGCTTACCAACAGCAAGGTCGAACGTGCCCCCTTGGTGTGACAGCGCATTCCACCCGGAGTGTGGCTTCCTCTTGGGCGGAGATACGCTATGCAAATTCTGCAGGCCCATGGCATCACCATTGGCTCGTTTTATAATACTCTAAGATGATTGGATGATATATGATTATTGGCGAAACCCCATTCTCGTCATCCGACGTAACGAGACGTTCACTTTTCAAGAGGTCCACAGTTACGCGGTTCCTTGTCCACGCAGCATTCATCAGAGCAAACACCTTCTCTACGAAGAGGAAATTGTTTGTTTGTGATATAATTATTACATTTTTTTATTGTAGAATTGTAATTCAAAGGACGATTAAATAAAAGGATGCAGACAAAATAAAATGCGGGACAATGCTATGACTTGCGGGACATAGGACGTAGCTTCTTTATCACCATCATCATCACCCAGTGAAGACAAGCTTTTCATTTTATTTAAAAGCAGAAAAGAAGGTTTTGGGTGCACCCAATCTTAAAGAACAGAGAGTATGCTACCGGAGCTAAAACTAAAGTTTTCATGACAAATCATGGCCGGTTCCGCACTTATTTTCGGATGTAGGCTATGTGGGACAATTTGAGGAGACAGTAGCCGCTTTCCGACCAAGTAGTTACAGGAACTTAGTTATAGGAACTGTCCACTTCTAAACAGTTCTAAGAACTACTCTCCTCCAAACTCGGTTTTGCTGCTTGCTTTCGCACTGGCAAAGTGGCCATAGGAACTGTAGGAGGGGTAACGCAAGCACGGCAACGGTCTTTATCGTAGCGTGGCCAATACAACAACAACAAACCAGCATGGAGGAGGCTGTTATTGCAATGTTCCTGTTCTGCCTTGCCGGGACCTAATAAAGATTATGCTTAAGTTCTGTACAGAGAAACACAGAAGACGAAGGCTCCAGCGTAATATGATATTAAGTAATGTGATGGAAGAAGATAAAAGAGCAGAGCGCAGGAGGCAAACAAAACGACGAGTAAGTTTATCTAGCATCAGCAATTAGCTGGTTGAATGCGTTATGTTTGTCTTAATCCTCGTTGTAATGTTTTGCAAAAATACAGCGTATGGCAGACATTGCGCTACAAGTTCCGTGTTGACAGTGGGCATGGCTTATAAGTTGAACCCATAGACTCTAAAAAAAGATGGACGACGCCCCCTCGCTCTTTTCCATCAGAGAGAACTGAGGCCGCCAGTGTCTCTATATGGCGCTGACATCTCGAACTTGAGTCTGCGCACTTGCGTGTTTGGGGACCAGTCATGCGCAGTCGTGAGCAGGAAGTAAAGCCGCAAAATCAAGGCCCCGCCCTCATTCTCGCTGAATCAAACGCAAGCACACGCCCCGCACTTTCATTAAGTTGCCTCTGTCTGCTTCGTTCCTGTCCAATGATGTCTGCCGATTGCAGAACCTTGTTAAAATAAGGTAAATACAACTACTAACCACATAATCAACATTATTAAAAAACGTCCGCTGGTGCTTCAGTGACTACCTCGCACAGAGAACCTGTCAATCACAGCTGTCAATCATGATGTCAGAGCACCGTTATTTTATCATCACATAACTAACTAAAAACAAACTTATTTTAAAAACGAACACTTGAAATTACATAAACGTGATATAAACTACAGTAAATGACAGAAACTATCTTTGGAAAAAGGATATGTGAAGTGTAATTTAATTGTTTATTTGGTCTCGCGTCCCATTGAATAACATGGGGAGGCGGGGATTATGACCTATACTAGGTCCAGTCACAGGGGGGCGATCGAGACGTTTTGGCTTCACTTTTGAGGGCTGGTGCGGCACGCTTGGTTGAACCAATCAACGTAGACCTAGGGAAAGGGAACTAAAAAAGTCCTCGCTCTAGACTATGTACTGAAAGAGTTATAGGAACTACGGAGGAACTAAAAAATCCCCAATTTAGTCCGGTCGGAACACGAGAAAAAAAGGGTTATAGGAACGTTAGGTTCTATGAACTACAAAAGTCCCTCCGGTCGGAAAGCGGCTATTGGCACCGCATCTGATGAGACAAACTACAAACTTAAGGCAAACTAACATTAATTGATCCAGAGCACAGTAAGGCTGTCTGCTTAAGGTGAGCTTACACTCATCAGGGGATACGTTTACATGCAATCAAATAAACACTTTTAGTAAACGGATTGAAGGCTCAAATGGACTGAAAAGCCTTGTAAACAGACTGAAAGCCCTTGTTGGGCTCGATATGAACGAATGAGGACAACGTCCCACCAGTCTCAGATTTTCATTCACAGATGACTCGAAACGCAAGGAATCAGAAGATCCGTCAATGTTGCGGTCACGTCACCTTTGTTTGTATGTGATTGGCTGAAACCTTTTCTATCGCCTCCAAAGTAAAAAAAAAAAAAAAAAAAAAAAAAAAATCGACATTTTTCGCCGCACAACATTCGCGTTCAGTGTGGAAGCACTCATTATACAAACAGCTGATCAAAAAATAAAACCATCGTGCGAATTATTCGTGCGTCAAAATCACGTCCAGTGTGAAAAGACCTTAACATAGGACCTTTCACACTGTTATTTTACTATAATTCTCACCTTCAATGCATGCTTTCTTTTCCCCATTGTTTAATTCACTTTTTCTTTCGTTTATTTCATTGTATTACCATGTCCCTGTTATCTGAAGTCAGATCAATAACAAATACAGGTAAAGTACATTACTTGTATTCAATTTATTTATTTTAAAGATATTGTTGCTGTTATAGGACAGTGTGTATGAGTCAGTACTGATGCTGATTAAGCTGACCTGAAAGCACCGGTGTTTCCGTGCTTCTGAGAGCAAAGCCTCCAGTCCGGCCAGCAGCACAGGGAACACTCGCTCCTCTAAATAACACCTGAGGGGTCCTGGACACAGCTGGCCTCGCTCTGAACATCTGCTCAGACAAAAATGCATTATAAACAGGTAACACACTCCTCTAAATAACACCTGAGGGGTCCTGGACACAGCTGGACTCGCTCTGAACATCTGCTCAGACAAACATGCATTATAAACAGGTAACACACTCCTCTAAATAACACCTGAGGAGTCCTGGGGCCTCATTTATAAAACTTTGCATAGGATTTGCGTCAGAAGTGGCGTACGGATAAAACATAGGACGTGCGTACGCACAGATTTATAAAACCGTGCAAACGCACATCCTACTCATTTTTCCCTTAATAAATCACAATGAATTCTAAATGTAGAGCAGCTTTTGCGGCTTTATGTCACGCCCATAGTTGCCCATAAATAGTCCATGAAATGCCCACAAGTTAATATTCATCGATTGCGAAATCGTCTCTGGTTACTTACGCAACCTATGTTCTCTGAATAGGGAATGAGACGCTGAATTGTGCATACATTCTCTGAATGTGCCAATTGTCTGAAGCCTAATAGAATCACGCCAATTCATTGGGTGATGGCGCGCGCGCAATCTGGCCCCGTCCGACGCAATCACGTCGCATAATCATATACGCACGTGCGCAATCTTCTCCTCAGATTTCTCTGCCGAAAAGAAGACTGTCAGCGGCGCGAGGAGCTTGGCCGCTAACGCAGCGTCTCGTTCCCTATTCAGAGAACATAGGTTACGTAAGTAACCAGAGACATTGTCTTTCATAGGTTCACTCAACGCTGCGGAAGCGCAGTGGGAATGGGATACCAAACTCCAAGCAAAGAGCGCTGAAATGACTGGTATCAATAAGATACAATATCAATAAGATGACTAAAAACGGTTCAAACAGAAAGAATCTGGGAACCCGGAGTCATGTCAAGATCCAAATTATAGAAACGAACAAAAGTGTGCGGAGAGGACCAGCCGGCCGCAACACAAATGTCCTCTAAAAGAGCTCCTCTGAAAAGAGCTTGAGAGGATGCCAAACTCCTGGTGGAATGAGCTCTAATGCTAAGAGGCGAAGGCAAACCACGTGCCTGCTAGGCCATCAATATCGCTTCTGTGACCCAATGAGAAATCCTCTGTTTCGATGCAGCAAGCCCACGGCGGCCAGCACCAAAACAAACCAGAAGCTGGTTAGATTTCCTCCAACAGCTGGAGCGGTCTACATAAAACTTCAAAGACCGAACTGGGCAGAGCAGATTAAGCTTCCTATTCACCTCAGAGGCAAAAGGCGGAGGATGGAAAGCGTTAAGGCTAACAATCTGAGAGCGGAACGCTGTGGAGAGAACCTTAGGAACATAGCCTGGCCTAGGTCTCAAGGAAACTTTGACCAACCCGGGAGCAAAGTGTATGACTCGCTAACAGAAAGAGCTTGCAAGTCCCCTACCCGCTTTAAAGAAGATAAAGCCAACAAAAGTGACACCTTAAGAGTCAGAATCCGATCCGGAGCTGACTCCAAGGGTTCAAAGGGGGCCTCCTTTAAACCCTCCAAGACGACAGAAAGATCCCATGAGGGAACTCTAGGGGAGCGAACTGGTTTCAGGCGCCTAACCCCACGCATGAAGGCCGAAACTAACCTCAGTTTACCCAAAGAAATCTCGTCTGACTCTCTATGTGCCGCAATGGCTGCAACATAGACCCTGAGGGTGGTAGCCGCCACCCCGGAGGAAAACCTCTCTTGCAGGAACTCCAACACTGAAGCGAAAGGGCAGCTAACTGGGTTCCTATCACGTGCCAAGCACCAAGAAACGAACACCTTCCATTTGGAAGAATACAGTCTCCTTGTAGAAAGAGCTCTAGCACTAGCGATGGTTTCCTTAACGTCAGTAGGGAGATCCGAGCCTAATGTCGACGACCCCTGATCGGCCAAACGTACAGCTTCTACATGTCCGGGTGAGGATGCCAAATCCTGCCCTGAAATTGGGAAAGCAGATACTCTCTGACTGGAATCTTCCAGGGGGGTGATTCCAGCAGAGGAATTAACTCCGAGAACCATGGCTGAGACGGCCAGAATGGGGCTACCAGAAGGAGGCAGACTCCGCTCTCCCTCACTCTGGCCAGGACCGCCTGAATCAGTTTGATGGGCGGGAAGGCGTAGAGCTTCTGCATCGGCCAAGGGTGGGCGAATGCATCTATCCCCAACGGAGCTGGAGGATTCAGGGAGAACCAGAGCGAGCACTGGGATGACTCCTGCGAGACAAAGAGGTCCACCTCCGCTTTCCCGAACACCTCCCAGATCAGGGAAACTGTCTGACGGTTCAACATCCAATCCCCCGACTGGAGTTTCTGCCTCGATAGGAAATGTGAGGTTCAGAACCCCTGGGACATGGACCGCTCTCAGAGAAAGGAACCTGCTCTGAGACCATAATAGAAGATGACGTGCATGCCTGTCCAGGGTGCGAGATCGAGAACCTCCTTGCCGGTTTACATGGGAGACCACCGCCATGTTGTTCGTCCTGACAATGACATGGTGACCCTTTAGAAAAGGGAGGAAATGACGCAAAGCCAGGAAGACGGCTCTCAGTTCTAAGCAGTTTATGTGCCAAGCGAGGGTCTCGCCCGTCCAGACCCCACATGCTGACCTGCCTTCAAAAACTGCTCCCCAGCCGGTTAGAGAGGCATCCGTCGTAAGCATCTGGCGACGGAATACCGTCCCCATGCTGACCCCTTTCAGAAGAAAGAAATGGTCTCGCCAAATCGACAGGGTCCGAGAACAACTGCCCGACACCCTCAACAGACGAAAGGCTGACCCAGTGGGCCGGATGCCTGAGAGCTTCATCCCCCACAGGAAGGGTCTCATGTGGAGCAGACCCAGGGGTAGCACAGGGGAGGCTGTGGCCATTAAGCCCAAAAGCCTGCGGCAAGTTCCCACAGAAACATAATGGGCTAGCGAAAAACGGGCCAAACATGTCATCAAACTGCAAATTCGTGCAGGTGCCAAACGGGCCTGCATACGAACGGAATCCATGTGCACACCCAGGAAAACTGTGTGCTGAGCTGGAGTAAGAACACGTTCTCCACGTTCAACCTCAGGCCGAGAGACTGAATATGGCGGAGAACAATGTCCCTGTGGTGGGTAACCAACTCCCTGGACTGGGCTAGAATGAGCCAGTCGTCCAGATAATTGAGAATGCGAATGCCCTGGAGCCGCAAGGGGGCCAGTGCTGCATCCACGCATTTTGTGAACGTTCTCGTGCCAGGGCAAGGCCAAAGGGGAGGACCTTGTACTGGAACGCCCTCCCTCCAAAGGCGAACCTGAGGAACTTTCTGTGACGCCACACGACCTGGATGTGAAAATAGGCATCCTTGAGGTCTATGAACCAATCCCCTGGCCGAACCTGAGAGATGATGGTTTTCAACGTCAGCATCTTGAATTTCCCCCTGAAAAGGGCAAAATTTAGTCTGCGGAGGTCTAGAATGGGACGCAAGCCACCGCCCTTCTTCGGAACCAGGAAATAAAGGCTGTAGAAGCCTAGTTCGGTTTCCTCCGCAGGAACCTCCTCTGTAGCACCTTTGAGAAGAAGGGAAGAAATTTCCTGCTGTAGCACAGAAGCCTGAGTGGCGCTGTTGACTACAGTAGGAAAAATCCCATTGAACCGAGGGGGGTTGCGACAAAACTGGAGAGTGTAGCTGAACCGAACTGTGCGAAGAATCCACGGCGATACCCCTTGTAACCGCTCCCATTCTGGAAAGAAATGTGAAAGAGGAAGAGGGGTGTTGTAATGCATACGACATACCTGAGTGAGGGTGTCGTGCTGAAGATCGTGGAGTTGCAAAGTTGGCCGTCCAGGAGAGCCCTTGGTGTCCTGACATGTGATGAGAGGTAAAAATGCTGAGGTCTGGGTGACCGGGCCTGCCTCCTCCAGAGAAAAAGGAAGAGCGTTTCTGAGGACGTGACCGGCAGTCAAAGAGAGTGTCGGGGGAGAGGGGAGAAAACCCAGGGTGTCTCCTTCCTCTCGCACTGGATTGCGTAGAAGTGGTGAAAAATGGCCTGCTCTTCGAAACACCCTGGGTGGCGAAGGAGACAGAGTAAGAAAAGGAGAGCTGGTTGGAGGTGGACAGAAACGCTTGCGCGGTCTGTCCCAACCTTGTGCCTGTGGAGGAGCTCTCCTTTTCCCGACCAAAGGGTCAGGAGCAGGACGAGGCAGCTGGAGCGGACGGCTTGTCGGATCTTTTCAGCTGCATACGTTTGTGAGGTCGTTGACGGGGGAACGGCCGACCGCTGGCTCCCCAAACCGTGGGAGGTGGGGGACGCGCTGGGTCACTTCTCCTGGAAGAGGACTCCGCTCCCTGAGAAAAACGTTCTCTGGGTCTTCGGGCAGGGGAGGGAGCGGGGGGTTCCCTAACTCTCCTGGGCATGAACTGCTTAAAAGCGGCGGATTGAGACTTGGAGGAACGGAATTTCTCGACCACTGTGTTGACCGCCTCCCCAAACAGACCTGACTGAGAGATAGGGGTGTCGAGGAGGAAAACCTTATCCTTATCGCGAATTTCAGTGAGGTTGCGCCATAAGTGGCGTTCCGCAGCAACCGCGCCAGCCATGGAACGGCCCACCGCACGTGCGGTATGTTTGGTGGCCCTCAAGGCCAAATCCGTGGCCATACGCAGCTCTTTCACAGCCTCAGGAGTGACACCACTACCCTCATCCATCTCTTTAAGGATATCGGCCTGGTAGGCCTGAAGGATGGCCATAGTGTGAAGGGTCATGCCTGCCTGACCAGCCGCCATGTAGGATTTCCCGATGAGAGAGGAAGAGGTTCTACATGCCATAGATGGAAGGAGAGGACGCGCCCTCCAAGATGACGCCGACGATGGAGCAAGATGGCTGGCCAAAGTATCCTCAATCGCCGGAATGGCAGAGTAGCCCTGTTCCACAGAACCCACGAGGTTGGTGAAATCAGCAGCTGACGCATTAGTGAGATGCGAAGAGAAAGGCTGCTTCCAGGATCTGGAAATCTCCCGATGCAGATCGTTGAAAAACGGCAGTTTTCTCCGTTGGGGCCTAGAATTAGGGCCACTGAGAAACCTCTCGTCGAGTTTGGAGGACTGCGATTCGCGGGGCTCGTCAGGCCAGTCGATCGCAAGTTTCTCCGTGGCGCGTGAAAGCACTTCCACGAGCTCAGAGTAGGCCGCGGTAGGCCGCGTTTCCTGGCCGCTCGGCGGAATAACGTCATCGACGAGAGCAGGCCCGAAATCCTCGGAGTCGGAGGCCGCGGTAAAGATGACGTCCTCCAGCCCGAAAGAAACAGAATCGCGTGCTCCCGGGCTGGGGCACAAATAATCATGAGTGAACTCGACCGGCGTGTAAGCGAGCTCGTGAGATGGAGGGAGAGAAAGAGCGGGGCCCGTCTGCTCAAACTCCACATCCTCGAGCTCAACATCCGAACCCCAGGTCGCGAAACCTGGAGAGGCCTCGGGAGTGCGACGGGGGGAAGCGAATCTAGTATCCTTCTCAAAAACCGTAAGCCGAGAGCGGAGAGTTTTTAGAAGTAAATTATCGCAGAATTTACATTTAGAAGATCCTAGAACGGCCTCGCGCGCATGTGAGAAACCCAAACACCTGATGCACTTACTGTGAGGGTCGTCGCTTGCGATGAAGCGAGCACATGGCGGAGAGCAACGTCGATAATCCATTGCAGCTTCACTGGAAGGAGAACAGAGTTCCACTTATGCAGTCGCTGAAGTGCAAGAAGAGAAAAATCCGAATATCCGATAGGCTAGAAAAACCGAGACGAAGGACGATGATGGCGCACGCGTATTTGATTATGTCACGTGATTGCGTCGGGCGGGGCCAGATTGCGCGAGCGCCATCAGCCAATGAATTGGCGTGATTCTATTAGGCTTCAGACAATCGGCACATTCAGAGAATATCCCACTGCGCTTCCACAGCGTTGAGTGAAACTATGAAAGAGAACATGTTAAACACAGAGAGGAAATTAAAAAAAAATGTAACTTCACTCAATGTGAAGTAGAAATTATCTTTGGCGAGGTGGAAAAGAGGAGAAAAAATGTTGTTTGGAGGGCACAGCGTGGGCATTACCGCCAAAAAGGCACTTGAGTGGCAAAAGGTTGCAGACGCCGTAAATGCTGTAGCCTCACAACCTCGGACTGTGGCCGAAATAAAAAAGAAATGGTCGGACATCAAAGTTGAGGCAAAAAAGAATCTAGTCATTAATTCAATCAGAGAGGTGGCCAAGGAGTTGGACGAAATCAAGACTGTCCTAACTGAAATAAACTGCACAATGAGGGAATTCTTAAATAAATAATATATGTTTTCCACACCTTTTGTTGTGAAGATTATGCGTTCACTCCGAATCCTTCCATTTAATCGCCACATCTTCTAAGAGTGCAAGATCAGCCGTTGTGCGTCATTACACATTGTGATGGGGCATTTTATTCCCATCCATTTAATTCTGCATCTGACAAACTACAGATGTCGGTTATAATCTACATGGAAATGGGAAATAGTTCATTGCAAATGTAATTTCTTGCAGCTTTCTGAATAGTTGAGACATACGTCATATGTTATTTTATCAAAAATAAAACAAACTAAAGGCTTATGCATGAATACCATGATTCCGTAGATGATGAAGACATTTTACTATGAAAACAACTTTCCCCAGTGGACAAATAATACATCTATTTATCGATCTATCTATATATCTCCCTAATTATCTATCTGACTGACTATCTAATTGCTATATCTGCTCCGTTAGACAGACACATTGGCGAGAATATCAGTTTTGTACATTATTTCGCTCTGTTTATCTTATTTATGAGGATGAATTGTATAACATGCCAATATTATTGCAGAACATATTTCACTTTCTTTTTTAGAAATATGTGTTAATTTGCATTTCTGTTGCAGATCGATCAAACGGGTGACTTGCTTGGTGAAGTCTTCGTGTTATTTGTAAGAGGCAGTATTGCCATTTATTTTACACAACCGTCTACAGTTTCACACACTTTCACGGGTTTTTTCCAACTGCCGACTGTGTCGCTATTTCTCATTTCACCCGTTTTTGTGCGTACGCCTGGGTCAGAGCTTGCGTGAAGGACCGCACATTTTACCGTCAAGTTTGCTTTTTATAAATACCAACTACTGCGTAGAGAGCGGCGTACGCCTTCTTTTGTGCGTACGCAACGTTTATAAATGAGGCCCCAGGACACAGCTGGCCTTGCTCTGAACATCTGCTCAGACAAATGCATGCATTATACACAGGTAACACACACTCCTCTAAATAACATCTGAGGGGTCATTATACACAGGTAACAGGGTCATCATTATAGACATGCAATAGAGCTTTAAAATAAGATGACTGAAAATCAGGTAACGTTAATGAGCTTTTTACGTTGAAATATCAAGAAAATACATGTCAACATTTGAAGTGGATCAACAAAATTCATCAGTTGTCCAGTAGTTAATCAGTTGTAAGTTACATTGTAAGTTACATTGTAATGTTATTGTTCAAAATTCATCTCACGTTATAAATTTAATGAAAGGTTTTGATCCACTTCAAATGTGGACCACTGTAAATAAACAAACAGATAAATAATACTACATAAATAGTAGCAGTTGAATTACTCTGTTTGAGCTGAGCATCTGATGAAGAGGTAGAAACTAGAGCTTGATAAACTGGATGAGTCGGTCATGTCTTCCTCTGTGTAAAACAGTCAATCACACTTTCGTTTTATACTTCGTGAGAGAAAAAGAAAAGCCATTTGCTGGCTAGAGATCAGTTATTTCTAACCAGCTTCCGTCGCTTTCACAACAAGCCAAAAGTGGAGCCCGTTTCTTTGTTTGTTAGATTATAAATGATGCGGATCAGCGTCGGGAATGGACATTCAGTTGCACCCACTGCTGCCGTGTTTGTTTACAGTAACCATAGTGACGGTCACTGAGGTAGTGACGACATTCACTAAAGTCACAATGAAATCAAAATCGGTCTTTTTTTTTTACAGAAAATTGCTCCATTTTATTATTATTTTAAATTAAAGAAGCAAACAAAAGTTAAAGGTTAAAAATGTACAAAAGGTTTTAGGAGAACATAATAGCTTTATTTGTAGATTTCTATTGCCTTTAAAATGCGTTTAAGTGTAGCCTCCGTGTTTACAAATAGCGGCGAGCGACTGAAAAAAACTGTAAATCATCATGATAAAAGGCATTGCACTGGGTTAATAAACTAAACACATCTTGTGGACCATTAATGCATGTATTTCACCTGCCAAAAAGTGAGTAAAGCCTCTAATCAATCAAAGAGGTTATTTCTGCCCTGAAATTAGCTGATAGCCTAACATTCATGAGGTTTAAATCTGACTGATTATAACTCACCTACTACTTTTTACTTGTTAAACTACCTGTGTAAAGGGCCAATGCAACCATTATAATGCAGTACTAGGCATATTTCACCTGCCAAAAAAGTGATCGAAGCCTCTAACGTTACATATTGACTGAAAGGTTATTTCTGCCCTGAAATTAGTCGATTATATTCATGAGCATTAAATCTGACTGATTATAACTCACCTACTACTTTTTACCTATTAACGTTACCTGTAAACGGCCAATACAACCATTATGATGCAATGAACAATTCACCTGAACAAACAAACGCGCTACCTTGCTTTATTTTAAAGTTTGGACGTTCATCCCGGCGAACTGCTTTAATCCACTTCTTCCTTTTATTCAATTCAATCGGGAATCTATCCATGAAAACTTAAGTAGGGATGGCGTTGCTGGTGTTACAAAGTGGAACAGAGCAGACATCTAGCCTTCGTGTCGGCCATTGTTGAACTGCATCGGAAGTGGACATGCACAAAGTTGACAAATCCCACCCATGAAACCCGGAAGCGTGATAATAATCCCCTATTTGCTTCAGGTGTTATTTAGATATTGCATTTTCAGTTTGAAGCCACTCGGATAGAAGAGGAGGAGATTATTATTAGGTTATGGAATATAATATAATACAGAGTTAAAGCAAGAGCTTATAGACATGCACCAGACAAACGTCGGCGCCTTCATATTTAGAATATTGTCTTTGAACTTCCGTTTTTCCGGTCGCTATATTTCTATGGCATCGCTGTCAAGGAGTAATTAGCTGGTGAAATGGATTTACTTTATGCTGTCAATAAAATACAATTATTAACTTTATCATAAAAAATAATGACATTTTTTTATAATTAAAATATACACATTTTTTAGTTTGACAACAGACACTGCAAAACAGCATTGTTCAAAACATAATAATAATTAATCATTTCAGTCTTTGACCGTCTTTATCATGATTTGTCAATAGAATTGATACAAGTATAGTATAGAATATCATATTGAATTACTTCATTGTAACTCAGTTTGACAACATTTAAACAGGTTTAAACCTGGGGAGTGTTTGTTACATCAGCATTATACAACTATATTAGCTGTTAAATTAGATATAAGATTAAAATAATATCCGATTGTCTCATTTTAAATAAACACAAAAGACAGAGATGAAAAACTAACAAAAGTAAGAAATTAAAGATTTTCCCAAAAATTCAGAAATCTTTGGAAAATATCACTGAACATTTATTTAGAGAAAAATTCACCATATCACCATTAGTGTTGATATACACTAACACATCATGCGTGTGTGGAAGAACTGAACAACCAAACCTGTATAGGAGTGAGTGGGACACACACACTTTATTTATTATAGCCTAATAATTTTCCCAAATAATTGTATTACTGTAAAATTAATCAAATTACTGTTAGAGAATAATACAAATTAGGAAAATTTTGGCATAGCAAGGGTCCACAAAAAAAAAACGGAATAGTCTCTGTTTATGTAATCTATATGAAAAAAGAGAGATGTTGAATGTTCAGATAAAACATCAACTCGATAAAACACAACAAATTATTACAGTCCTTTACGTCGTAGCGAGGCTGTGAGGAATAATCCTGGGAAAATAGTTTAGAACTCACACAGATTCACACAACACACAACGTAATGTTCCGAGCACCAGCTCAAGTTATTATCCAACACAAGCCATCGAGGATCACATGACCTTAAAAAAAAGGATAAAGAAAAATACAAGATGATACATGTTACTGTCAGTTTTTAAACAAGCATAAATATTTATAATAATGAAAATAAACAAGAGAAAAGCAAGTAAGTGGCAAACTTGGTGTGTGGATGCAAAGGGTTTTATTTAACTAATTAGTCTGGCTACCTTCCATCATGTCTCTCTTCTTCTAATAGAGCTTTACAATTATATGAATCCACATTTATTTAGAAAATTAGGTGGAATTGATTTTCAATTGAAATGTGATTTTACTACTTCTAGACTGCCAATCTAATGATCAAACCTATTTGCTCTTGATTCTATATTATTTACTATAACCTAATAATTATCTCCACATCTCCTATCTGAGTGGCTTCAAACTGAAAATGCTCAAAATGTTCCCCAAAATGATTTTGCAGTATACTGACTTGAAATGGGAGTGTGTTTCCCAGTGGTTGTTTGCTCAATCTAGTGGCAGTGGTCCAGGCAATGTTATACTGGTCTGTCCACAAGAGGTCGGCAAAAACACAATGCAACGCCTGAAACAGGCAGAAAACGGATGTTTTCACTGATAGGCCGTGAGACAGGGTTGATTTGGTACCATTTTGAGGGATTAAACCGCATGGTGATTTTTGTGTATAGGTATATGACCCTATATTTGAAAAATGTGTGATAGCATTAGATTCAAAGTAGTTTTTGGTTACGAAGGACGATTTTCAAACTTATGTCAAAAAGGATAAATGAAATTTGACTTGGTGGCATTTTATGATAATGTCTCTAATCCCAGAGATTTGCCACATTTTTGCTTTATTAATGATGTATTGAGGAAACAGAGTTAAAGGTGTTCAACCCAACATATAGGCCTTTGAGAACAAGTAAGCAGTAGGGGCAGTGCACACCATATTAGATCATAGCTTTGTGAGAAGATTAACTGTTTAGTCTGGTATTGAGAAGGTTTTGGAACATGAGCAAAATAATTTATTTACAACAAATTTAACAGGAATGAAATGAACTATAACTTTACACAAAGAATGCATTAAATGCTACTTAAATTACGTTTTATAATCAAGGTTCGGGAGGAGCACGTTCAAATAAATAATTGCAATCAACTCGTCACCAAACAATACATGTCAAACCTATCAGCACGAGAGGAAGCATATATAAATATTCATTGTCAACTCACCTAACATTCCTTGACAGTTTCAGCATCCCTTCACCACCCCGACTCCTCACTCCTGGCTTATTCTTACCACAGTCAGGAATGGGGGACGGGGGAGTACTCTGGGTTCGGGCCACATATACCGAGCCCGGAGCCCTCTCCTCGGACAGCACGCCAAATATGCATTTATTCTATCTGACTTATTTGTAAGTGTGAACTCGTGAACCTCTTACCAAAAGATGCATTGTTTTAACCCACTGTACTACTTTACCCTTTGATTTGTGGCATAGTACACATTATACATTTGTCATATCTAGTAAGAATGACTCTCCATGTCCACTTCATCACCATTGTCATCATGACTTTCATCAGTGTCTGAAACACATGCTTGATTCTCACAATCTGGCTGCCTACACATATCCGTGCACTTGAGTCCATTTGCAACACAAACACATTTACTGTATTAGTGGACACACATCATTATAATCTTGACAAACAAATCTAAAAAAAAAATGTATTTCGTAAGCAATACATTTGCACCATCCCAAATACAACAAAAACAGTTTGTTCATTTATTGCTCTTTAAATTGTTTCATTAGTTTCATTGCATTATTTTTAAATAGTTTCTTTAACTTGCTAAGTGTCCCTTCCAATATAAATTATTGTCTATAATCACTCCAAGAAATGTAATTGCTGACACCCTTTCTATTTCAACTTCATTAATAATTCATATACCTATTTTATTTGATAAACGATTACCAAATATAACACATTGTGTTTTCCTTAAATTTAATGTTAGTTTATTCAAACCAAAATATCAAACCAATATTTAGCAGTACCATTCCTTTTTCCATTGTATCCAGAAGTTGTTTCAGATTGTCACCAGAACAAAATAAGTTTGTATCATCTGCAAATAATATCAATTTTAGTACTTTGGAAAACTCACATATATCATTAATGTATAACAGAAAAAGCAATGGGCCCAGCACAGAGCCTTGGGGAACCCCACATGTTACCTGCACCAATTGTGAACTGCAATTATCTATTTGGACATATTGATGCATTTTCTCTAAATAATTACTTATCCAAGAGTGAGCTACCCCTCTTGCGTCATATTTTTTTTTCAGTTACTAAGATCTCTAGATCTCCTTTTCTCAAGAAAAAGTCAAATGCTTTTTAAGATCTAAAAAATACCCCAACTGTGTATTGTTTATTTTCTGTTGCGTTAGATATTTTGGTAACACTTTATTTTACGACCCGCAAACAACTGTGTAAGTACACAATAATTACGGTGTACGTTTCTGTAATTATAGTGTACTTCCGTGTAAGTATAAGGGAACAATATGTTAAGTTTGGGGTAATAAAGGGGTAACAAGCAGATATACAACCTGCAAATTACTTCGTAAGTACACTGAAATTACGATGAATGTTTCTGTAAATATAGTGTACTTCCGTGTATAAGGGAACAATATGTAAGTTTGGGGTAATTAGGGGGTAACAAGCACCACTTTAATTTACAGCCCACAGAGTTACACTTACCCTGTAACTACACAGAACAAGGGGGTAACAAGCACCACTTTAATTTACAGCCCGCAATGTTTACACTTAACCTGTAAATACACAGAACAAGGGGGTAACAAACGCTACTTACTATGTAGCAATACGAAACAACACTATTTGCACTGTAATTACAGAGAATGGTACTGTTATCAATTCCACAGTATATTTGCCCTGACATTTAAGTGTCATTGCAATTCAATGGGATAAGGTAAGTACTAATTACCACAAGGTACATTCTAAATTAAAATCATAACAGAAAATAATTATTTTGATTTAACATTAAGTAATCTAGTAAGAAAAGACAATAAATTTGGTTTTTATCATATATATATATATATATATATATACATAGGTGTCATTTACACTGGGGACGCTGGGGACATGTCCCCACCACTTTTTGAAATGGCTGATTTTGTCCCCACCACTTTTTGAAAACATTTGGTTAAAATGCTCTGAAAAATCAAGCAAACCAAGAAATGTTAAAGGTTTATTTGCACAAAATAAAACATGTAATACAGTTTAACAATGTACATTGTCCAAAAAAGTAACTTGAACAAAATAAACTGTTACTGATTCTAAAATTACCCCAAAAAAGGCATATACGCTGATCAACAATGCGACAGATTCTTCTTGTCCAAGTTATTCTCTCTGTGGACATGACAAACATGTACTGCATTCTATGTGGGTTTCAAATCCCACATTGTTTTAATTCTATCTATCTATCTATTCTATGTTACATTGTATGCTTATGGTGTGTGTTTTCTTTTACATATGTAGCCTAATGAATTTCATTGTAATCATTGACTTAACACGCTGCTGTTTTCTACAGCAGGGCTCGACTTTAAGCCATTTCATGTGCTTGTGCAATGAGCAATATTCTCATTAGAGTTCAATCTGCTTTGATATTCGCCATATTGTAACTGCACCTTTAAAGGGCATCTTCTGCCCCAATCTTATTAAATGTATGCTTCATCTTTCATTATGAATTCTTAAATTTAATCAATAAATTCAATTATTTAGAATAATAAGACACTATAGGGCTGTTACTCTACACTAGGAAGTTGAAGCCTCGCGGGAGCTGCCATCTTGTAGAACTTCACTTGCGTTAGCATTCCCATTGACTCCCATTCATTTTGGCGTCACTTTGACAGTAAATAACTTTACATCTGAGGCGTTTGAAGACCCCATTTGTCCTTTATTTATTTCTAAAGAAACATGACAATGTATAAAATTCTCCTTTACACCTTGTAGCTTATGTTATGGCCCCGTAGATAGCAGTTTTTTGTAAGAGTAGGCTAACGATTGCGTCATACCCATGCGACTCAGAAACAGAACAAAAACAGCCAATAATGCATTTAAAATGTGACTTAATTTGAACTGTCATAAGAAATCAATGTCGCATTTTAAATCGTGATGGCATTCAGGAAAAAATTGAGGTTGCTTAACATATGTTAAAAATATAAAAACACATTTAGATTTGTTTATAGGCAGTATCTTGCTAACTGAGTGTGTGTGTGCTGCGTGTTTAGATTTCTCCTCGAGAGGCAGCGTGAGCGTCAACAGTGCAACCTACCGTCAGTAGCATCGATTACAACTTACAATAAATTGAATAAAATCATTCTCTTGGTTTAGTGATTCCTAGTTATTTGTTTATTTGTGTTATTGGTGTTCCAATCAGGCTACTTGTCTGGTTGGGCAGGTAAAATTCTCTTTATCTGTCCCTTCAAAAAATCCACTTGACCCGGACAAGCTCTGTATGTCGAGCCCTGTATAACGTTATGGTGCTTTGGCACTTTTTGGTTGAGTGTTGCAAGGACTGTTACTTGTGCAGTCGACATTTTTGAGGGTTTTGTGCTGAGTATTTTCGTGTTGTAGACTGTCTTTCGCTAAGCCCATTTTTGATGCGCCATTATTTCAAAATTTTCCCACCCTGTAATGGTTTTTTTTTTTCATCTCTTTTGTCCCCACCACTTTTCAACACAAACTGACGCCCCTGTATATATATATATACAGTATATATATATGAGGAGTTCTTTTCCAAAACGCTATAAATCCATTTCAATATAGTTTTCAGGAAAACTACATTTTTTACCTAGACCCACACATTTTGTGAATATTCAAATTATCCTGTTGAAATGTTTTATTGGTTCAGTCTGAACATTTTGAACAATGATTATTAAATCAAACAACGATATTGAACATAATGATAAATTAAAAGTATTTTTTTTTCAAAACGCTATAAATCCATCCATTTTTTCTCTCATTCTTAGTAAATTCATTTTTAGTAAAGTGTCAAACCTCAAACAAATAGTAGGTACCAATTTCAACATATGCATGAAAAAAATGATTATTAAAAAATGATCAATAATGATTAACGATATATTAAAAAAAAAAAAGGATGGGCACCCCTCCAGCACATGCACACAGGCTACATAGCACGTGAGCAAAGCGGTGACGCTTAAATATAACTAAAAAAACAACAACCATAAAATAAACATAGGCTATCACATTTGTGTTTAATAATATTACGTTACTTATTTCTATTATTTCAACTATGTAGAGTAGGCTATGAAAAGGGAACCGCATGAGATGAGTAAGATAGGATCAAAATTCAAAAGCTGCCAATATCGAAAAATATTAGGAGGGTCAGACACGATTTTGACCACTTATTCAGTTTTGTTTTGTAGAAAGCTTGTAAATTTCGTTTGATAGAAATTGTATATTCATTTTAATAAATGTTTCATCAACAAATTGACTGGAACATTAGAAGCAATATAAGACCATATAATCAGGACACAGAGGCGCGCAGGTGAACCGGAGCGCGTCTCATATTATGAACCGAAACACCGCGATGCTTGCCTCACAGAGAACTAAGCTACAGAATCCTTTAAATGTCTTCTTTTAAACAAAACAATTAAAAACGAAAATAAATTGCAACTCTCTGCGTATGTAGGCTAATTCGAAGTATGCGTCTCTATAGGCCTACTTTATCTTTGTTGCTAACACTGACAGAAAATACTAGTTTATTAATAAATAATTCAAATGTTTCATGCATAATCATTACTTTTGCCGGTTCTTTGTGGCAAGCTTTATGCATGCGTTGAGATGCGGAATAGGCAATTAAATACGCTCATGGTTTCTCTCCCATGTAAATCAATATGTGATTACTGATTAGACAAATAGCTTAAATGATCTACTTCTAGTCGACTAGAAAACTAGGACTCATTTTGAGGAATGAATGAACATAAACAAACCTCTGCTCAGAGTGCCGCCGTGCTGGATTGCGTAGAACGCTCATCGAATTCGAGGATTTATCGCGTTTTGGCTAAAAACCGGGCTAGCTGGCGCTTATTGCGTTTTGGAAAGAAATTGTATAGACCATTTCAAAAGATGTAAACAACACTGGTCCAGAAGCACTTGTTTCAGTTTGTAACTGTTTTCTTTATTTCACATGTAAAGAAAACTTCTTAAAGATGTTTGTTTAACTTTTTGATTCAGTTTTAAATGTTCTGTTGGTTGTATTTTATCCCAGCTTTTATGTAGTGTTAAAAAACTGAAACAGGAAGTGCTTCTGGGCCAGTGTTGTTTACATCTTTCGAAAGGAAATATAGCGATTTGGCATGAAACGTTGATGAAGCAGCGAAAGGGTTCTGTCCACAGAATGACACGACAAACTCTTTTTTTTTTTTTTTTTTTTTTTTTTGCCTTTTTGTGCGTTTTGGAAAAGAACTCTTCATATATATGTTTAATTTTCAACCCACAGATGTCCAAATTACCCTGTAACATTGCACAAGAACATATTTAGCCAGAAATGTGATACATTTTATTAACAACAGACCTACAATTTTGGTCTGGAATATATTAAAAGAATAGATACCTGTTATTTTTTAATTAATTAAATAATTTGCTTGTATATCTGCTTGTTACCCCCTTATTACCCCAAACTTAACATATTGTTCCCTTATACATGGAAGTACACTATGATTAAAGAAACATCGTAATTTCAGTGTACTTATGAAGTTATTTGCAGGTTGTATATGTGCTTGTTACCCCTTTATTACCCCAAACTTAACATATTGTTCCCTTATACTTACACGGAAGTACACTATAATTACAGAAACGTACACCGTAATTTCTCTGTACTTACCCGGTTGTTTGCGGGTCGTAAAATAAAGTGTTACCTTTTTGAAAATTGTGAAAGCAAAGAAATGGGCTTAAAATTTTAAAAAGGTATGTCTATCTCCAGTTTTATATAAGGGTATAACTTTTGCGATTTTCATTTTTTTCGGGGCCCTGTTAATATTCTTTTCATGGGGCCCAAAATCCTTAGCAGCGCCCCTGCACACAGTGTTTTGGACAGTTGCTGGCCAATAAATCTAATAGAACTTCAGGTGCTAGTTGGCCATCCATCCACTGAACTACCAGCTGGTCAACTCCTCCCACAAACTCGATCTTCCATCCATGACTAACAGGGCTAGGTGCTTTTGGGTCCCTTTCCAAGCATCTCCTCCATAATGCAGCCTGGTAGTTAGCTCTTTGGGCATGCTTCACTAAGCAGTCTCGGTATTTCTCTGTATTTCAGTCTGTAAATATGTATTTTTCTCTCTTGTAGTCACTGAACACCTTACCTTAAGGTAGGATGATAAAAGTGTTGATTTCTAATGAAAGCTACCATGGATCGGATGCTATCACACATTTTCCAACACTAGAGATGTGTAGGGGAGAACCAGGGTGAAAGTAACATGGGACAAAAGTAACAGCAATTTTCTCTGAGACCTGACTACATTTGCATTTCGAGATATGACAGCACTTTTGGCATGCAGCTAGTGACCGAGCCTCTAAATATCACGCGATTTCATCATTGTTTCACACGGTTAGCTCTGGAAAGCAGTTTTCCAGTATGATTTTTCGTTTCATGTGTCACACAGTAATGATCAGTCTATGGGTTATTTAGTGCTGTAACACATCCTGAATTTTCCTGGGGCTCGTTCTTCGTACGTTGCTTAAAACATCCGAGATCAAATGAGACATCTAAGATCATATCATCGTGCTAATCATGATCTGGTGTGGTGAAGAGATGCCTATGAAGAGATGGGTCCCTCCAGAGCCCGTCTAACAGTATAAGACAGTATAAGAAATGGACAGAGCGATCTCATTGGAACTCCATTGAGACGACTGAAGCCCATTTTTGGCGATTTTTTAGCACTTCCGTCCCTGATGTGCAGACTCAAACAGAGCTTGACGTAGTTGTGACGAGAGCAACCAGTCTGTCTTCTAGTGCTGTGGCATGAGAAATCTGAATCATTCCCTTCCGAAACATGCAGAGGCAGAGAGTGTGGATATGAGCTGTCCATGAGCTAGGAGCAGAAGACAATTTTGCTAGGTATTCTGATTAATTATTTTGTCATTTTGCCTCCACGTCTCCCCGATTGCGCGCAAGCCTCTTCTCCTGTCCATACGGTAATCTCTCTACTGTGCGACAGAGAGTCGCGTGGATATGACACAATCGTTAGCCTACTTTCACTAAAACTGCTTCTACGGGGCCATAACGTAAGCTACAAGGTAATGGAGCATTTTATAGATTGTCATGTTTCTTTAGAAATAAATAAAGGACAAATGGGGTCTTTAAACGCATCAGATGTAAAGTTATTCGCTGTCAAAGTGACGCCAAAATGAATGGGAGTCAATGGGAATGCTAACGCAAGTGAAGTTCTGCTACAAGATGGCAGCTCCTGTGAGGCTTCAACTTCTGGTCGATGGATTACCCCCTTGGGTCCCCCTGAAGAGTTGGGTCCCACCTTAGGACCCCATAGTATGCCTGATCTAAATATGTTCTCGCGATAACTTGATAAAAGCTGTTAGTTGCCGTTAAGTGAAACGTTTATTTGTTTAGCGCTTTTCATAGTTGGTTGCGTCAACAGCAGAGGAGAAAGTCCGCGAAATTTAAAAATATCACTGTTATTGTGTCATGAAATGTAATTTTAAGAGTTTTTAAGTTGAGAATGTAGTTGTTTAAAGCTCAAATCTGTGGTTTATTTATAAAGATAGCGCCTTTTTAAAAAAAATTTCTGACGTTTTCGGAGCTGTCAGATCCAGGGATCAGTAGCACATCTAGCTAGCCAGCCTTAACTCGGCTAGTCATTCTGACGTTTGCCACGGGCTCTGTGTCTAGTGGTTAAACATGAAATTAAATCGTCTTGTGTATATCAAATGGGCAATCTTTGGTCTCATTAATTTATGATTAAGTTCCTTCGAAAAACATTTTGGCTGAGGGCAAAGTGAAGTTTCATTTCATTTTATTTAGGCTATTTAACTTTAACGTTGTAAGCTAGCCTGCTGACTTATTGACTGAATCTTTTAACTTGCTTTATTTCTTGACTTGTATAAGCTTATTTTACCTTTTAGGCTACTTATACTTTAATAATGTCTATTATTGATCAATAAAACTGAAATTTAACAAAAAGTGACAGGATTGTGTCATATTATTTCATGTACCTTATATAAGAATTTTTTAATATATACATCTGATATCACCAACATGTCATATATTCTTCATATATGGGATGGGGAGAATTTCAGAGTATGTTGTCTTGAAAGAAATCAAGCATCACGGGCAAAGGCTCAAAAGAAAACATGCCTTTCTAAAGGTCATTTAAAGGCTGTTGTTGATAATAAGTTAAAAAAAGGTTTTTGTTCTGTGCTTAGCCTATATGATGTACTGCAATATTAAATATATAATACTTCAATTTGTAATGTACTGTGCTACTTTGCACATTTAAATCAGGAACTGGAAACTCTGTCCCTTTTTTAGGTTTCCTTGAGGTGGAGAGTTTTATTCCAACCTTAATCAAGCACACCTACATTTAAAAAAATGATTTAACAAAAGTCTTTAAGTTTACTTATAGTCAATTATAGGCAGGTGGGTTTGAGGTTGGAGCTACTGTAAATCTGCAGGACAGTGGACGCTGAGGATGTCAGAGTAACCCATCACCCAACCCGACTCTCCTTTAAAGCAACTTAATTTTATTTGTTTGTGTTTATTTGTTTTTTAGGACTGAAGAATGGGATGTCACCACTTCTTTTTTGTCTGTTGAGAAAAAGCAACACCAGTGACTGATCACATCTTCTTTTCATCAGTTAGGGTACAACTGAACAAACTGTTTAGAAAAATAAGAACATGATAGACATGATAGACACATGTTCAGGAAAGAGCAAGACAATTATAATAATCAATAATAATATAAATATCAAATCTGTTTTCTGTATCATAGGATGGGATTCTGTGGCTCTCATTTGTGTGGTTTCAGCAGTGGTGAATAGATGTAAATGTATTTTGATGATCCATTGTTCCCTTTCGTAGTCACTCCGAGTTACGTCAAGGAGTGACGGAGAATGGGGGTTTCGCATAGAAAGCCAATCCTCTTCGAGTATTTAACAACGAGCCAATGGCATCAAAATGCCTTGGGTCTGCGGAATTTGCATAGCGTACTCCGCCCCACCGAAAGGGTATAAAAGGAGGAAGTGAACGCAACCGCAGTATGTTTTCGCTTCGGAGCCAAGAGCATTCTTTACTCCACAAGCCATTTATCACTGTTCAAGCCTCTTCGAGACGAGCGTCCTCTCCAGCGTTGGTGTGACGGCGGTACCCAGCGAGATTCTGCATTGCCTGCGATCTGTGCAGTGGTCTGCCAGACTTTGCGCTTCTCCCTGGTCGCCTCAGCGCTGAAAGAGTGAATTTCCTCCTCTCCTCTGAAAGAGCTACACGTGGCACGTCTTTTTAAAGATGGTTCGCCCGTGTTCTTCTGGGTGTGGTGGATTTCTGTCGTCCTCTGATGGGCACGATCGCTGCTTTGTATGTCTGGGTCTTCGTCATGCTAAAGCAGCTTTCATGGATGAGTCATGTCCCTTTTGTGGGAACATGACCATCTCAACACTCAGATCGAGACTCAATGATCTTACTGTGAGAGTCCCCGCCGCCGCTACCCGTTCAGCTTCCTCTACCCGGGGAAGCTCTTCGGTTTGCGGCCAGGGTGATCTGACGGGGACAGTGTGGAACAAATCCCCGACGCTAGTTCCTCGGGCCACACCCACCGCAACAGTGTTGCAGCCAGCGAGCGCCGAAACGATTCAGACGTCTACCTCTTCGCAGGTACCGTCTGTTTCGTTCGGTGCTCCAGAGGATGATGCGATGTCGATCGCGGCATCACAAGGCGGGCTTGATTCCTCGGGAAGTGAGGATGCGGCTGCGCTGCCTCCCTCGGGAGCGCCGCCGTTGCCCGTGTCTGATCCCGAGATGACAGCCATGCTCTCTCGGGCCGCCGTGAGTATCGGGTTGGAGTGGAACCCTCCGCCCCACCCCGATCACTCACGGATGGATGAATGGTTTTTGGGAAAAGCTGCCGCCGCAAGGCCACAGCCGACCCCAATACCGTTCTTCCCCGAGCTGCATGCGGAACTGACAAAGACGTGGCAGGCCCCCTTGACCTCCCGTGTCCGCTCGTCAGCTTCCCCCACCTTTCCTCCCCTCGACGGTGCGGCTGCCCGTGGGTATGCTGGGGTTCCTCCGGTGGAGCGCTCTGTTGCAATGCAACTGTGTCCGCAGAGCACCTCCTCTCGGGGGCCCCCCAACCATCCCTCCAAAGCCTGTAGGTTTTCGTCGTCGATGGCAGCGCGATCCTATAGTGCAGCGGGACAGGCGGCCGCCGCTTTGCATGCTATGAGCACTTTGCAGGTTTTCCAAGCCAAACTGCTCAGAGATATGCACGAGGGCGGGACTGACCAGGGGTCGTTCAATGAACTGCGAGCGGCCACCGACCTCGCTCTCCGGGCGACTAAAGTGGCCGCTCGTTCCCTTGGTCAGGTGATGGCCACTAGCGTGGTCCAGGAGCGTCACCTATGGCTCAACCTGGCGGAGGTGCGGGACGCCGAGCGAACTCGTCTGCTCGACGCCCCCCTTTCCCAGGCTGGCCTTTTCGGCGGTGCGGTTGAGGACTTTGCCCAGTAGTTCTCGATCGCCCAGAAGCAGACGGAGGCGATTAAACACATCCTGCCCCGATGGCCAGCTGCTGCCTCCACCCAGCTGTCGGTTCAGCCGCCTCAATCTGCTCGCCGCAGAGGACGCCCCCCTGCGGCCCCCCTCCCTCTGGCACGACCACAGCAGCAGCCTCCACCCGGGTCACACCGTAGAGGCGGCCGCAGAGGAGCGTCACAGCCCCCTCAGGCTCCGCGCCCCGCTAAACGCCAGGCTAAGCGGCGTTCCTGAGACGGGCTGCTCAGTGATGGCGTCGACTTTTTCTCAGGAGGAGGTAGCAGGCCCCCTCCTTTCCCCGGTGGAGGGCCAGGGCAGAATCTTTTGTTCGCAGCTCCCCGCTGCTCACCCACGGGTGAGCAGCACCCTGAGTTGGTTAAAGAAAGACTTGACACTATCACTGAGCACACAGACCGGAATGAGTGCGCACGATGCCCCAGGGTGTCGCCCTGCTCATTCCTCTCTGTCTCTGAGGGTGCGGAAAGGAGCGTATGTCGTCCCCGGACCACACTGCTCCTCTCCCCCTCTATCGCCAGACCCCCGGCAGAACAGACCCCCGTGGAATGCTGGTCCTTCCCTGGTCTCTTCTGTCGGGGAGCGGAGCTCGACTACGCACCCGCACGTGGTATCTCCCATGCGCATGCCAGTCACTCCGCCTCGCTGCCCCTCCGGGGGGACGTTTGTGGTTCGCATGACCCCGCTGGTTCAGTTCCTGGGAGCTTGGCTAGAGCTCCCCGGCCTGTCCCGCTGGGTCATCAGAACGATCAGATTCGGCTATGCGATTCAGTTCGCACGGTGTCCTCCCCGTTTCAGGGGAGTTCGCTCTACTATGGTCGGCGGCAATGCCCCGGTTATGAGAGCAGAGATTGCGACCCTGCTGGCGAAGGGTACAATCGAGACGGTCCCTCCAGCCGAGGTGAGGTCCGGGTTTTACAGCCCTTACTTCACTGTCCCCAAGAAGACCGGTGGGTTACGATCCTGGATCTGTGCATTTTGAACCGCACTCTGCATCGAATGCCGTTCAAAATGCTCACAGCCAAACGCATTTTCGAATGCGTTCGGCCTCAGGATTGGTTTGCAGCAGTCGACCTGAAGGACGCGTACTTTCATGTCTCCATTTTGCCTCGACACAGACCGTTTCTTCGGTTTGCTTTCGAGGGCCAGGCATATCAGTACACGGTTCTCCCATTCGGGTTAGCCCTGTCCCCTCGCGTCTTCACGAAGATCGTCGAGGCAGCCCTTGTTCCCCTTCGCAAACACGGGGTTCGCATCCTGAACTATCTCGACGATTGGCTGATACTGGCACACTCTCGAGAACAGGTTTGCGAACACAGAGACCTGGTGCTCCGGCACCTAGCCCGTCTGGGCCTTCGGGTCAACCGGGAGAAGAGCAAACTTTGCCCCGTGCAGAGGATCTCTTTTCTCGGCATGGAGATAGACTCGGTTGCCATGTCAGCGCAGCTCACGAACGAGCGCGCACACTCACTGCTGACTTGTCTTCGACAGTTCGAGGGCAAGAGTGCGGTTCCACTGAAACTCTTTCAGAGGCTCCTGGGGCATATGGCATCCGCAGCCGTGGCGACGCCGCTCGGATTGTTTCATATGAGACCGCTTCAGCTGTGGCTTCGCGATCGAGTCCCGAGGTGGGCATGGCATCGCGGCTCGCTCCGAGTTCCAGTGACTCCAGCGTGCCGCCGAACCTTCTTCCCGTGGTTGAACCTCAGCTTTCTACGGGCAGGTGTCCCTCTCCAGCGAGTTTCCAGGCATCTCATTGTCTCCACGGATGCATCTACCACGGGTTGGGATGCCATGTGCAATGGGCATGCAGCCGCGGGTTCCTGGACAGGACCCCAGCGCCTCATGCACATCAATTGCCTCGCGCTGCTGGCAGTACGCCTGGCCCTGCACCGCTTCCAAGCACTGCTCAGGGGTCAACACGTACTTGTCCGCTCAGACAATACTGCTACAGTAGCGTACATGAACCACCAGGGTGGTCTACGCTCACGTCGGATGTCGCAGCTCGCTCGCCACCTCCTACTATGGAGTCAGAAGCACCTGAGGTCCCTTCATGCTGTGTACATTCCAGGAGACCGGAACCTGGCGGCCGACAAGCTGTCACGGGTCCGCCCTATCTCCGGCGAATGGCGACTCCATCCCCAGACGGTCCAGCTGATTTGGGACCAGTTCGGGGAGGCACAGATAGGCCTGTTCGCCTCCCGGGACTCATCCCACTGCGCCCAGTTTTATTCCCTGTCTGACGGCACGCTCGGCACAGATGCGCTGGCGCAGAGCTGGCCGCGGGGCCCACGCAAGTATGCGTTTCCCCCAGTGAGCCTCCTTGCACGGGTGTTGTGCAAGATCAAGGAGGACGAGGAGCAGGTCCTGCTGGTAGCCCCTTATTGGCCCACCAAGACGTGGTTCTCCGAACTCATGCTCCTCGCGACAGCACCTCCTTGGCCTATTCCTCTGAGACAAGATCTGCTCACTCAGAGACGGGGCACTCTGTGGCACCCTCGTCCCGATCTCTGGAGGCTACATGTATGTCTCCTGGACGGGACGAGGCAGGTTTGAGTTCGCTAACACCTGCGGTGGCGGCGACCATCACTTCCACTAGAGCGTCGTCCACGAGACACCTTTATGCGTTGAAGTGGAACCTCTTTGTCAGCTGGTGCTCTTCTCGCGGAGAAGACCCCCGGAGATGTTCGATCGGTGTCGTGCTTTCCTTCCTGCAGGAAGGGTTGAAGCGTAGGCTGTCGCCCTCCACCCTCAAGGTATACGTCGCGGCCATTGCCGCCTCACATGATGCAGTGGAAGGTAAGTCCATTGGGAAGCACGACCTGGTCATCAGGTTCCTGAGGGGAGCGAGGAGGCTAAATCCGCCTCGTCCTCCCCTCGTGCCCTCTTGGGACCTCTCAGTAGTTTTAAGTGCTCTGCAGAGGCCTCCCTTTGAGCCTTTGCAATCGGTAGAGTTAAAGTTCCTGTCCATGAAGACAGCACTCCTGGTTGCATTGGCCTCGATCAAGAGGGTAGGGGACTTGCACGCATTCTCTTTTGACGAAGCGTGCCTAGAGTTCGGGCCGGCTTACTCTCACGTTATCTTGAGACCCCGACCTGGATACGTGCCCAAGGTTCCCACCACTCCCTTCCGGGATCAGGTGGTGACTAGTGGTCAATTTGCTGATTAATCGGCACCGATAGATAACTATCGTTATCAGCAAAAATCCGCACCGATAGTTATTTCCTGGTTTCGTCCATTGCTGGGGCGGCTGAGAAGTGCGCGCTGTCATTCATTACACAGTACGAGGGAGCTGAGAAGGGTCTGCTGGCATCATGCAGTACAAGAGCGGCCTCTAGAGGTGTCATAAAAACTATCAACTGATGCCTCGTGTTATTTATTTTGACACGTGACACTGCGCGCTGCACTGAGAGCACGCGCTGTGTGGAGAGTGGAGATCGCTGACATCTGATGCGTGTGCTAAAGCACGGACAGCGAAAAGGTATGTACACAGGAAATTTTGTCATATCATTATAAACTGATGAATTTGTTGACTAAATTTTGCATTAGTAGAGAAAGAACCGCACAACAGTATGTTTGTTTGCCTTCGAGAGTGGCTGTGAGGACGCTCATTAGTAGTACCTCAAGCGGTTAAAACACTTACACAAATAGGCCTACACCTAAGTCCGACCCGAATGTTTCATGTCACAAATTGTTACCATCTATTTGCATTAGTTTATATCCAGCTGGTCACTTTGATGCATTCATTATGCAGCGACGTTGCATATAAAGGCCCGTACACACCGGGACGAATATCAGCGCGCGTTATTCGTCAGCGTTTTTCAACGCGTTTTTTGTGTTCACACCCAAGCGTTTTTCGCTGACGATGAGCCGAGTGAACATGCAAATTCATTCCCTGACATTAGATGGCGCTTAATGTAAAACATAAATAATAATAGAATACCATACTAGCGTGATCATATTCATGTCTCAATGTTTTATTATGACAGATTAAAAAAAACGAATGAAATAATGATAGAAATAATGTCTTATGTATTAGAAAAAATAAATATATAAATAATAAATAACTAAAAGAAATGCCTCCAAATGTAACAAAAATAGCTCTCACAAACTTTCAAAAACGAACTAATAAAATCTATTTATATCTTTAGTTTTCATCCTCTTTATCCTGTTTTTCTTCCTCATCCACCTTTTTTGCCCATCTATATTTTGCTGTAGAACTGATCTTTCCCAGCAGTTTTTTTTTTTTTGAAAAGCAGGACATTTTCATCACTTAAAAACATCCAGGAGAGGACGTGGAAACAGGACATGTGTAACGCAAAGTTGAGATGTTGCCCAGAGATAAAAACATAGCACAGTTGTCGGATGAACAGATGCACGAGAGACGAGAGTTGTCATATTTCCCCGCATTTAATAAAACCACTCAAACGTTACACTCGTCCTCATACATGGGGATCGAGCGAGAAAAAAACACAATCAAACATCTGGTCACAATAGAAAAATAAAATAAAAGAAAGAATACAAAGAGTCGGCAGAGCGGTTATCTCCTCTCCTCACTTGTCAAAATCTAACTGACACTACGCACACTATACGCAGTTCCCATCTCAACTCAGATTTCTATAAAGCACAAAGTGACCGTTTTACACATGTCCCGGGAAAACAGGACTGTTGGTCACCCTATACTATACTATTATAACAGAAATACTAAAATAAATAATATAGCTGCGAGCAGCGATTGCGGGCCCAAGCCGGTGGCACCGCAACCCCGGTGCCTTTAGTTACCTAAAGGCACCGGGATGGCGGTACCGCCGGCTTTGGCCCGCAATCGCTGCTCGCAGCTATATTTATATATATATATATATATATATATATATATATATATATATATATATATATATGTATATATATATATATATATAAAGCCGGTGGCACCGCACCCTTGGTGCTTTTAGGGTTATTCTACATGACGTGCAAAAACGTAACCCCCGCTTTGACTGTCAAAAAGAAGTGTGCTGAAGAGCTTGCAGCAGTGAAGGCTCTGCAAAAGTGCGGATCGAGGGCACATTTTAACCACAAAGTATGCATGAGCAACCTTCTGAAAGGTCAGGTGTACATCAAGGTCTACATCTGTACTGTGTTTACATTATAGTATGTAGGGATGCGCCGATCCGATACTCAGGATCGTTATCAGCTCCGATACTGCCATCTTTGCCGGATCGGGTATATTTACACCACTTTAATCAAACCACTCTTCTTTAAAACATTACGATGTGATTTTTTCCACATGTATTTTGTTACTCTTATTGAGCTATTTTGTCCGCATAAAAGATTCACTGCCAATCGTACGTGCTCACATCATTCTCTTTCTGTGAAAGCTGTATACTGCATTCACAGTTTTCACTCTACAGCTATTGACCAGAGCACTGAAATTATTTCTCACTTAAACTACAATCAAATGGATTTTCCCACACATTTTGCATTAGTCCTCTGCATGGCATTTTATTATTTTCTGAGCAGCTTCAGAAGTGCATGCACACAGCCTAGAACACATGACACGCACACACAGTCACGAGAGAGGCGCGATCGAACTCTGTGTGTGTTTGTGTGTGAACAATGGAAACTCCATTTTGTTCATACAGGAAAATATTCAGACTAATGTCTTGTGGGAGCAACAGAATACATGTAACAGCATTATGTAATCAGGAAACAAAAATCCAGTAACTGTATATTATTACAGTGAGTTACATCAAAAAAAGTAATCAGATTGTAGTTACTTTTTGAAAAAGTATAAAGTACTTAAAGCCAATTAATATAAAGTGGGACCCTTTTTTATTAAATAATTTGTAACTGTATCGGAATACATTTTTTTAAAGTAACCCTCCCAAGCCTGGTCTTGTGTGGACGTCGTGAAATTAGAAAATAGAGATCGTTCATTTAGTTCTTTAGCCTATATACATGTTTTTATATCCACATATTTTGTTCTAATGTCACAAATAATAATCTTAGGGTTTACTATAGCCTACATTTTACTCAAATATTTTTGTACTTTCGAGCAATAAACTGAAAGTAATGTGAATATTGCCATTCAGGGCTGGACTGGGACAAAAAATCAGCCCTGGACACTTCATCCAGACCGGCCCACTATACAAACACACACACACGTGCATTAATCTATACGTGCATTAATCTGCATGTAAAATCACTGATTAGATTTTATTTAGGGGAGACCGGGGACAGTTGCAACAGGGGGATGGTTGCAACATGTAATTTTTCTCTAATCACAAACAAGTTAGAGTGATGACACTCACACTGCACATGCTCAGTTGGATGCCTGCCTTCCAGAGAAAATCTTGAGGAGATTTCTGAGCTACTGCAGGATTTATTGACAAAAAATGATTTTTGAAATGTGAAAGTAATTTTTTTCTTGAGCTTTATTTTTGTTAAACTGTTGTCACTGTTTATGTGATTGAACTCAAACTTATATGGTTTATATGAGTGATATGTTTTATGTTCACATTTATGACACAGACAGTGGATAATATTATGTTCACATTTATGACACAGACAGTAGATATAGGCTTCTGCCAGGCACTTTCAGGGATACAAATCGAAAAAATATGTATAGTCTATATGTGCATATTTATATGCAAAATACTCCTTTTTTCACGTCAACTATGTGCTATGGTCATTAAATGGCTTTCCTTTTCACTTAAGTCCAGCAAATAATTCATTTATTTTAACACATTTGGTGGCATCTGCCAGTTATTGTCGTTGTTATGAAGTACAGTCGTATGTTTGCATAATTCATTTTGTTAACTTTAAGCTAATATGGTTAGCATGTATCAAGGTAGCCTTGTTTAGCTAGCACATGAGGTTTTATTGAACTGACAGGAACGGGGATGGTTGCAACAACTGTTGCAACTATCCCCGTACAATGCATAAATAAATAAACAGACCACATAGCAGTATTTTTTTTTACATTACAATAGGCTAAATAAAAGTTAATTGCCTCACAAATTGTTTCATTCTTCCTATGTCACTAAAAGCTTACCGTATTTTATGTCAGTTTGAATATTTGACATCTGCACATAAGGCCTAGTCATCTAGACAAATCTATTATTGTCTAATCTATATTGTCTAATCTAAACCGAGCTGATGAATAAATAACACTGTAATATTATTATAACTTACATTTTTGATAATAATAATTTTTCTAACACTGATATATATTGAAATACATTGTATTTGTAATCTGTTGCAACCATCCCCAAACAATGTTGCAACTGTCCCCGGGCCCGGGGTCAGTTGCAACATCTGACTCCTTACATTCAAATGCAAATTGTGAAAAATGTAGATTCTGTAATTATCTTTAAATGGTTTAGACTATTAACAGACAGATGTAAGATTATTGTATAAACAATTGGTTTGTTTAATCCAAACCATCTCTGAGTAACAGAGCCAAATTCAAAAAGTGTTGCAACTGTCCCCGGTCTCCCCTACTATCAAAACCAAGAAAAAACTATTAAAATAATAAACAAAGGGAATGGAAATGATTTTATAAGGCTTTATTGTAAATAACTGGTCTGAATTTATGTGCCACTTAATATTTTAATAGAATATTCTTAGGCTATACTACATATATTTCATGAAGTGCAACATCACGGTGAGGACCTACAGAAATATATATTCTGTAGCTCCTGGCAGTGATGTTTCACCTCATGAAATATAGTTTATATAATATAGCATAAGAATATTCTGTTACAATATTATGTTCACATTTATGACACAGACAGTAGATAATATTATGTTCACATTTATGACACAGACAGTATAGGCTTCTGCCAGGCACTTTCAGGGAGACAAATTGAAAAAATATGCATTTATGTGCATATTTATATGCAAAATACTCCTTTTTTCACATCAACTATGTGCTATGGTCATTAAATGGCTATCCTTTTCACTTAAGTCCAGCAAATAATTCATTTATTTTAACACATTTGGTGGCATCTGCCTCAAGTTATTGTCGTTGTTATGAAATACAGTCGTATGTTTGCATAGAATTCATTTTGAACACTATAATATTACATGCTTTCAAAATCTGAGGTAAATTATCCGTTATGGCTTGTGGCACAGTGACCTATTTTTAACTAAAAATAAATAATGTGTACTCATAACCAGTGTAATTTCTTCATTCTGTCAGCCGCGACATCGCAGAAATAGGAACCGTTTCTAAATTAGAAACTTCGCATGTCGCCGTCGCGTCTGGTTAGGACAAAAACTCTGATTTACATGGAAAAGATACCTTTTATCGTTTTATCGCGTGTCGCGGCGTCGTGTGTAGTTAGGACATATTGTACTGTAACGGTAGTCGATACGCGTTCTTCTGATCATTAAAAAGAATGAGGTTATATTGACAGATGAATAGGCTACGCTCAGTTTATCAAATACGCTCAGTTTATTAAATGTCTCTTGCAAACTATGAAGAGACAATGATGAATCAATACACACTGACATGGCGATGCTGGACTGATTCTTTATTTACACCACATCATACAGTAATTTTGTCGGTTGTTTATTACAGATATTAGCATGCATTTTATTGATCATCAGCTAATTTCATCAATAGACATCAATAAGAGAGAGTGGCAACAGCCCTTGTAAGAGTCAAGAGATCATTTCTTTCTTACTTGAAGATGATTGTGTAGATGATTAAGCGTCTCTGACTTACTTTCACTTTTATTTGCGATGTTTGCACGTTGGTTTGACGCTCAGCTGCTGCTTATCTGCGGTGGTGATGCGTGTCGCAGTAGCGCCGTCATGTCTGACTATAACAGCCTGTAAACGCTCTCACTCGTTTATTTTTTAGCATTTTTGGGAGGAGTAAAATATACATGTGTGATATCAACAACCAGATTGCGTTTACACGTAAAGATCCGAACACAATGCGAGCCAGACTACCTCCAGATGGTCAGGCAAATCGATCACAATCCGATCACAACGTAATACCTTGCATTGATATTTCTTTTTTATTATCCGGATAACTTATCTGGATACAGATCGCATTTTAATACCAGGTGTAGGGGTCTCAGAGACGAGACCGGCGAGAAACTTCACGAGACCGGCGGAATGCCTCCACAGGGCGGGGAGATACTATACTGCCTATGGGAGCGGCCGCTTCTCCGCTCTTGATTCCGATTGGCCAGTGTCAGACAGTCAGACCTGTCAGTCTCGCAGCTGGACCAAGTTTATGGACCAAGTTAATTTAATTAATAAACTAATTATATAAAACTATTGTCAATGCACTACAATTTAACTGGTTATATTATGCCTTCACTTATAAAAATTAAAATAAAAACTTATTTAAAACATACCAGGCTTAAGAAATGTATTAAGAAATTACACAGCAGAAAAAAACACACAGCACTGAAATGGTTAAGTTAAGCCCCTCCCCCTACTAACACACACACAGAGAGAGACAGAGATGTAGGCTCAAAGGGAGCATGACCAGATTCAAACAAACATATCTTACTTTCTGTGGGTCCTAGTTAAAGAGTGTCAATTAGAAAGTTGTCCGGCTCGAGGAGTACAATATACATACTGATTTTTGTAACTGTAGATAAAACTAACAACCCAACTTTTGTCAAAAGGTGGCGCTACTGAGCCCTCACCACGCCCGTTTCTGAAACTTTGCACATGTCTACTGGCTAATAAATGTGATGTGTCTGAGGAGTTTCATGCAATTTGAAGCATGCTAAGGGTCTCAAAAGCATCCTAAAAGAATGGTAAAGTTTGATGCGTCACCATGGCAACAGTTTCAAAGATATTAAGAATCCATTCACAGGTCTACATCTGCCGTATGTTTACATTATACAGATGAAGTTTGAAGCAAATCGGGTTAAAATAAGAGGGTGATTTCAAAGCATTTTGAAAGTGACACACTTCCTGCTGCCAGTTGGAGGCGCTATAACTTTGACACACAATAGTCACATCCATGTAATCGTCCTCTTACGGCGAACACACTCCTGAAGTTTCATCAAGATCGGTTAATGTATGCTGAAGTTAGGACACACTTCCTGTTTCACGTTTCTCACCATAATTTTGTTTCCTCGCCACAGCCAAACCGTTCGAGATATCAAAAATCCCCTCGCAATTTTTGATCGTCTATGTCTTGACTTCAGGCTGACCGAGTTTCGTTCCATGCGGATGAATGCTCTAGGAGGAGTACATTAAATTCCATTGCAAGCGTTTTAAAAACAACCGTAAATATCTGACTTCCTGTTGGGCTGGGGTAAAAAGTAAAAGTGCGATGAATATATGAAACAAAGAGATTGACATGTGTACCGAGTTTCATATTATTACATGCAAGCGTGTTTGATTTATGGACAAAGTGTTCAGACCCTGTTCCAGGGGGCGCTGACGAGCCGCCCTGCCGCGCCCGGGTACCAGCTTCAGCCCGGCTCTAATGGCCGCGGGTTCTGACCTGTGTGCAAAGTTTCAAGAGTTTTTGAGCATGTTAAGGGCCCCAAAAGTGCCCGGATAGTCGTTAGAAAAAAAAAAATAATAATAAATATAGCTGCGAGCAGCGATTGCGGGCCCAAGCCGGTGGCACCGCAACCCCGGTGCCTTTAGTTACCTAAAGGCACCGGGATGGCGGTACCGCCGGCTTTGGCCCGCAATCGCTGCTCGCAGCTATATTTATATATATATATATATATATATATATATATATATATATAAAGCCGGTGGCACCGCACCCTTGGTGCTTTTAGGGTTATTCTACATGACGTGCAAAAACGTAACCCCCGCTTTGACTGTCAAAAAGAAGTGTGCTGAAGAGCTTGCAGCAGTGAAGGCTCTGCAAAAGTGCGGATCGAGGGCACATTTTAACCACAAAGTATGCATGAGCAACCTTCTGAAAGGTCAGGTGTACATCAAGGTCTACATCTGTACTGTGTTTACATTATAGTATGTAGGGATGCGCCGATCCGATACTCAGGATCGTTATCAGCTCCGATACTGCCATCTTTGCCGGATCGGGTATATTTACACCACTTTAATCAAACCACTCTTCTTTAAAACATTACGATGTGATTTTTTCCACATGTATTTTGTTACTCTTATTGAGCTATTTTGTCCGCATAAAAGATTCACTGCCAATCGTACGTGCTCACATCATTCTCTTTCTGTGAAAGCTGTATACTGCATTCACCAGTTTTCACTCTACAGCTATTGACCAGAGCACTGAAATTATTTCTCACTTAAACTACAATCAAATGGATTTTCCCACACATTTTGCATTAGTCCTCTGCATGGCATTTTATTATTTTCTGAGCAGCTTCAGAAGTGCATGCACACAGCCTAGAACACATGACACGCACACACAGTCACGAGAGAGGCGCGATCGAACTCTGTGTGTGTTTGTGTGTGAACAATGGAAACTCCATTTTGTTCATACAGGAAAATATTCAGACTAATGTCTTGTGGGAGCAACAGAATACATGTAACAGCATTATGTAATCAGGAAACAAAAATCCAGTAACTGTATATTATTACAGTGAGTTACATCAAAAAAAGTAATCAGATTGTAGTTACTTTTTGAAAAAGTATAAAGTACTTAAAGCCAATTAATATAAAGTGGGACCCTTTTTTATGAAATAATTTGTAACTGTATCGGAATACATTTTTTAAAGTAACCCTCCCAAGCCTGGTCTTGTGTGGACTTCGTGAAATTAGAAAATAGAGATCGTTCATTTAGTTCTTTAGCCTATATACATGTTTTTATATCCACATATTTTGTTCTAATGTCACAAATAATAATTTTAGGGTTTACTATAGCCTACATTTCACTCAAATATTTTTGTACTTTCGAGCAATAAACTGAAAGTAATGTGAATATTGCCATTCAGGGCTGGACTGGGACAAAAAATCAGCCCTGGACACTTCATCCAGACCGGCCCACTATGCAAACACACACACACGTGCATTAATCTATACGTGCATTAATCTGCATGTAAAATTACTGATTAGATTTCATTTACTATCAAAACCAAGAAAAAACTATTAAAATAATAAACAAAGGGAATGGAAATGATTTTATAAGGCTTTATTGTAAATAACTGGTCTGAATTTATGTGCCACTTAATATTTTAATAGAATATTCTTAGGCTATACTACATATATTTCATGAAGTGCAACATCACGGTGAGGACCTACAGAAATATATATTCTGTAGCTCCTGGCAGTGATGTTTCACCTCATGAAATATAGTTTATATAATATAGCATAAGAATATTCTGTTACAATATTATGTTCACATTTATGACACAGACAGTAGATAATATTATGTTCACATTTATGACACAGACAGTATAGGCTTCTGCCAGGCACTTTCAGGGAGACAAATTGAAAAAATATGTATTTATGTGCATATTTATATGCAAAATACTCCTTTTTTCACATCAACTATGTGCTATGGTCATTAAATGGCTATCCTTTTCACTTAAGTCCAGCAAATAATTCATTTATTTTAACACATTTGGTGGCATCTGCCTCAAGTTATTGTCGTTGTTATGAAATACAGTCGTATGTTTGCATAGAATTCATTTTGAACACTATAATATTACATGCTTTCAAAATCTGAGGTAAATTATCCGTTATGGCTTGTGGCACAGTGACCTATTTTTAACTAAAAATAAATAATGTGTACTCATAACCAGTGTAATTTCTTCATTCTGTCAGCCGCGACATGGCAGAAATAGGAACCGTTTCTAAATTAGAAACTTCGCATGTCGCCGTCGCGTCTGGTTAGGACAAAAACTCTGATTTACATGGAAAAGATACCTTTTATCGCGTGTCGCGGCGTCGTGTGTAGTTAGGACATATTGTACTGTAACGGTAGTCGATACGCGTTCTTCTGATCATTAAAAAGAATGAGGTTATATTGACAGATAAATAGGCTACGCTCAGTTTATCAAATACGCTCAGTTTATTAAATGTCTCTTGCAAACTATGAAGAGACAATGATGAATCAATACACACTGACATGGCGATGCTGGACTGATTCTTTATTACACCATCATACAGTAATTTTGTCGGTTGTTTATTACAGATATTAGCATGCATTTTATTGATCATCAGCTAATTTCATCAATAGACATCAATAAGAGAGAGTGGCAACAGCTTTTGTAAGAGTCAAGAGATCATTTCTTTCTTTACTTGAAGATGAATGTGTAGATGATTAAGCGTCTCTGACTTACTTTCACTTTTATTTGCGATGTTTGCACGTTGGTTTGACGCTCAGCTGCTGCTCATCTGCGGCGGTGATGCGTGTCGCAGTAGCGCCGTCATCTCTGACTATAACATAGCCTGTAAACGCTCTCACTCGTTTATTTTTTAGCATTTTTGGGAGGAGTAAAATATACATGTGTGATATCAACAACCAGATTGCGTTTACACGTAAAGATCCGAACACAATGCGAGCCAGACTACCTCCAGATGGTCAGGCAAATCGATCACAATCCGATCACAACGTAATACCTTGCATTGATATTTCTTTTTTATTATCCGGATAACTTATCTGGATACAGATCGCATTTTAATACCAGGTGTAGGGGTCTCAGAGACGAGACCGGCGAGAAACTTCACGAGACCGGCGGAATGCCTCCACAGGGCGGGGAGATACTATACACTGCCTATGGGAGCGGCCGCTTCTCCGCTCTTGATTCCGATTGGCCAGTGTCAGACAGTCAGACCTGTCAGTCTCGCAGCTGGACCAAGTTTATGGACCAAGTTAATTTAATTAATAAACTAATTATATAAAACTATTGTCAATGCACTACAATTTAACTGGTTATATTATGCCTTCACTTATAAAAATTAAAATAAAAACTTATTTAAAACATACCAGGCTTAAGAAATGTATTAAGAAATTACACAGCAGAAAAAAACACACAGCACTGAAATGGTTAAGTTAAGCCCCTACCCCTACTAACACACACACAGAGAGAGACAGAGATGTAGGCTCAAAGGGAGCATGACCAGATTCAAACAAACATATCTTACTTTCTGTGGGTCCTAGTTAAAGAGTGTCAATTAGAAAGTTGTCCGGCTCGAGGAGTACAATATACATACTGATTTTTGTAACTGTAGATAAAACTAACAACCCAACTTTTGTCAAAAGGTGGCGCTACTGAGCCCTCACCACGCCCGTTTCTGAAACTTTGCACATGTCTACTGGCTAATAAATGTGATGTGTCTGAGGAGTTTCATGCAATTTGAAGCATGCTAAGGGTCTCAAAAGCATCCTAAAAGAATGGTAAAGTTTGATGCGTCACCATGGCAACAGTTTCAAAGATATTAAGAATCCATTCACAGGTCTACATCTGCCGTATGTTTACATTATACAGATGAAGTTTGAAGCAAATCGGGTTAAAATAAGAGGGTGATTTCAAAGCATTTTGAAAGTGACACACTTCCTGCTGCCAGTTGGTGGCGCTATAACTTTGACACACAATAGTCACATCCATGTGATCGTCCTCTTACGGCGAACACACTCCTGAAGTTTCATCAAGATCGGTTAATGTATGCTGAAGTTAGGACACACTTCCTGTTTCACGTTTCTCACCATAATTTTGTTTCCTCGCCACAGCCAAACCGTTCGAGATATCAAAAATCCCCTCGCAATTTTTGATCGTCTATGTCTTGACTTCAGGCTGACCGAGTTTCGTTCCATGCGGATGAATGCTCTAGGAGGAGTACATTAAATTCCATTGCAAGCGTTTTAAAAACAACCGTAAATATCTGACTTCCTGTTGGGCTGGGGTAAAAAGTAAAAGTGCGATGAATATATGAAACGATGAGATTGACATGTGTACCGAGTTTCATATTATTACATGCAAGCGTGTTTGATTTATGGACAAAGTGTTCAGACCCTGTTCCAGGGGGCGCTGACGAGCCGCCCTGCCGCGCCCGGGTACCAGCTTCAGCCCGGCTCTGATGGCCGCGGGTTCTGACCTGTGTGCAAAGTTTCAAGAGTTTTTGAGCATGTTAAGGGCCCCAAAAGTGCCCGGATAGTCGTTAGAAAAAAAAAAAAAAATAATAATAATCCTAAGGAAAACAATAGGGCCTTCGCCCTTTCAGGGCTTGGGCCCTAATAATAATAAATATAGCTGCGAGCAGCGATTGCGGGCCCAAGCCGGTGGCACCGCAACCCCGGTGCCTTTAGTTACCTAAAGGCACCGGGATGGCGGTACCGCCGGCTTTGGCCCGCAATCGCTGCTCGCAGCTATATTTATATATATATATATATATATAAAGCCGGTGGCACCGCACCCTTGGTGCTTTTAGGGTTATTCTACATGACGTGCAAAAACGTAACCCCCGCTTTGACTGTCAAAAAGAAGTGTGCTGAAGAGCTTGCAGCAGTGAAGGCTCTGCAAAAGTGCGGATCGAGGGCACATTTTAACCACAAAGTATGCATGAGCAACCTTCTGAAAGGTCAGGTGTACATCAAGGTCTACATCTGTACTGTGTTTACATTATAGTATGTAGGGATGCGCCGATCCGATACTCAGGATCGTTATCAGCTCCGATACTGCCATCTTTGCCGGATCGGGTATATTTACACCACTTTAATCAAACCACTCTTCTTTAAAACATTACGATGTGATTTTTTCCACATGTATTTTGTTACTCTTATTGAGCTATTTTGTCCGCATAAAAGATTCACTGCCAATCGTACGTGCTCACATCATTCTCTTTCTGTGAAAGCTGTATACTGCATTCACCAGTTTTCACTCTACAGCTATTGACCAGAGCACTGAAATTATTTCTCACTTAAACTACAATCAAATGGATTTTCCCACACATTTTGCATTAGTCCTCTGCATGGCATTTTATTATTTTCTGAGCAGCTTCAGAAGTGCATGCACACAGCCTAGAACACATGACACGCACACACAGTCACGAGAGAGGCGCGATCGAACTCTGTGTGTGTTTGTGTGTGAACAATGGAAACTCCATTTTGTTCATACAGGAAAATATTCAGACTAATGTCTTGTGGGAGCAACAGAATACATGTAACAGCATTATGTAATCAGGAAACAAAAATCCAGTAACTGTATATTATTACAGTGAGTTACATCAAAAAAAGTAATCAGATTGTAGTTACTTTTTGAAAAAGTATAAAGTACTTAAAGCCAATTAATATAAAGTGGGACCCTTTTTTATGAAATAATTTGTAACTGTATCTGAATACATTTTTTAAAGTAACCCTCCCAAGCCTGGTCTTGTGTGGACGTCGTGAAATTAGAAAATAGAGATCGTTCATTTAGTTCTTTAGCCTATATACATGTTTTTATATCCACATATTTTGTTCTAATGTCACAAATAATAATCTTAGGGTTTACTATAGCCTACATTTCACTCAAATATTTTTGTACTTTCGAGCAATAAACTGAAAGTAATGTGAATATTGCCATTCAGGGCTGGACTGGGACAAAAAATCAGCCCTGGACACTTCATCCAGACCGGCCCACTATGCAAACACACACACACGTGCATTAATCTATACGTGCATTAATCTGCATGTAAAATTACTGATTAGATTTTATTTACTATCAAAACCAAGAAAAAACTATTAAAAAATAAACAAAGGGAATGGAAATGATTTTATAAGGCTTTATTGTAAATAACTGGTCTGAATTTATGTGCCACTTAATATTTTAATAGAATATTCTTAGGCTATACTACATATATTTCATGAAGTGCAACATCACGGTGAGGACCTACAGAAATGGGCGATTCCACAGTATCGGGCTTACTTCGAGGACAAAAGTCTGCAAAATTCAATCTTCATGTAGAAAGCCATTGTCCTCAGGTTAACATCCTGTGACAACCTGGGATACAGCTGTGTGAAAGGCAGGATAAATCAGGCAATGTTGAACTTGTAAACTTTGATCAAAGTTGAATTTAACGTATGTAACATGGACGGAAAAACAGTGTAAATTCAAGCAGAAAGTGTACTTAATCTAATTCAGTTTAATAAAATTCAGGTTGAATCCAAGTTCATGTTTTGCTTTGTTCCTAATTTGGCATAATTATGAGTCATGCGTTGTGCATTTTTCACAAAACTGCAATATGACTTCCATGCAGGGAGGGTGGCCATCTAATATGATCTGTTTCATAAACTTAAAGGTGCATTTTTGAGTCTGGTATGTTCATAAATTTAAAGCCAGCAAAATTACTAACAAATACCACAGGTATATTTTTCAAATTTCTTTGCCAAATGTAGAAGACAGAAGACGACGTGCGCTTGTTCCGTGGCGCAATTCTATTTTAACGGCGCACCAGACGCACTTCACAATCGGTTCACAGCCGAGGAGATCGACGTTCTCGTCAGGGCCGTAAAAGAAAGATAAGTGACATTGGGGATGGGACAAACCGACCCAAATTAGCTTCGGTTAAACATGCATATAATAACTTGGGTAAATGTGTAAGTTGTATGCCTATTTTTCCCATCATCATGGACACAACAATGATTTCCCTGATGTTTATATTTTTTTCTTATAATAATGTATCATTTGCAAAAAGTAAAATGCATCTGTGTAGCAGAGAGAATCATCTACAGTGTATGCGCGTTGTTCACTCTCTGTTATGGCCAAGCATGCGCGCTTAAAATAGCATAATGAGCAACGCGCAACGCGCCACTGACATTAGACCAGTTTTTTTCTGGTCATTGGCGCAATTGTTTTCTGGAACTGCAAAATAGCACAAGGAATTGTTTGCGCCGACACACGTCTCCTTTTTGCGCCAAGCCGCCCAGGGAGTAGTTGGATAGCAAGTTAATTTCCTAGTTTACCGACGTGCGTCTGTGGAGGAAAAAACACGCTTTGCGCGCGTGCAAAATAGGAATGATAAATGCGTCAGTGTATAAAGTCATTTGCGCCGGGTGCAAGATAGAGCCCCTAATGTTTAAACTAATGTGTGCCGTCAGAGCGGAAAATCTGCGCGTGTGCCTTACATGCCCAGTTCACTGTTGTTTAACAACCTGCGCTTGACGCCGACATATTATTCTAATGGCATTTGTGATATTGTGTTAACGCACTATTAACATGTTAACTTGGACAGCCTACGCTATATACTGACATTCTGACAGAAAATAAAATCATAATAAAAAAAAAGTCATTGATGACGATGTTGACTTTCATGAAAAGCTCATTGATTCAAAATACGCGGAAAACAACGTTCGAAGTTGGATAGCTTCTGTCCAATTTACGAACATGAAGTGCATAATCTGTCAAAATATAATACAACCACCATTCATGCATGATCTTCATGAACACGACGCTGCTTCGGTCCGAAACCATGCACTTGATATCGACTTGATCACTCTTTTATCCTTTCTCTCCACAATGATCATATTTAATGTTTACTTAAACAAAGTTTACCACGTTCGTAACATTTTAACGTTCGTAACCTTTTGGACAGAATCCACAAACTTACCCACATTCGTCGAAATCCGTGAAATCCTGTTAACTCTTCCTCTCACGCAGAGCGACCGTGACCTAGACAATCTTATTTCTGACAGGTGAACCGTTGAGGCGTTATGAGATGAAATTAAGCGATGAAATAAAATGTTCGAGCGTTATGATTTTTTGACAGAAAATCTCAGCCCCTGTTTTATCCTGATTTATTAACAATTTATCATGTAGCTACATACATGAGAATTTAGTCCACACAAGATGTTTTTATCGTCTTGTTACTGATAGAAATACATGGAAAAATTATATGTCTGCTTACTTTAAAATCATAGTTTAACGTACGTAACTTCTTTGACGGAAAGTGTAACGAACGTTAATAAATATTTCCATTGCATCGTGGTAGATTAAGGGAATTATAATTTCAGTGTTAGTAGATTTATTTTGTAGAAGACACACCAAAATAAATGTTGAGTGCCAAAATTCAGGATTTTATTACAGCAAATTAAAGAAATGACTTAGGAAAAATTCAGATGCACGTAATGTCCCACACTGACACCTGCAATTTCTGGGGACGGAAATAAAATAAAGTCTCATTACATGATAATGCCAAGGCTTAGTGGGATAAAACTAAATTTATTATTTCTAACATCTATCTTTAACGAAATTATGAACTAAAAATTAAAAAAATGGCAACAGCTGGGTATTATTCAATCTATATAGTTCATTACACCCCTTGTGGACCGATACTGTGGAATCGCCCAAATATATATTCTGTAGCTCCTGGCAGTGATGTTTCACCTCATGAAATATAGTTTATATAATATAGCATAAGAATATTCTGTTACAATATTATGTTCACATTTATGACACAGACAGTAGATAATATTATGTTCACATTTATGACACAGACAGTATAGGCTTCTGACAGGCACTTTCAGGGAGACAAATTGAAAAAATATGTATTTATGTGCATATTTATATGCAAAATACTCCTTTTTTCACATCAACTATGTGCTATGGTCATTAAATGGCTATCCTTTTCACTTAAGTCCAGCAAATAATTCATTTATTTTAACACATTTGGTGGCATCTGCCTCAAGTTATTGTCGTTGTTATGAAATACAGTCGTATGTTTGCATAGAATTCATTTTGAACACTATAATATTACATGCTTTCAAAATCTGAGGTAAATTATCCGTTATGGCTTGTGGCACAGTGACCTATTTTTAACTAAAAATAAATAATGTGTACTCATAACCAGTGTAATTTCTTCATTCTGTCAGCCGCGACATCGCAGAAATAGGAACCGTTTCTAAATTAGAAACTTCGCATGTCGCCGTCGCGTCTGGTTAGGACAAAAACTCTGATTTACATGGAAAAGATACCTTTTATCGCGTGTCGCGGCGTCGTGTGTAGTTAGGACGTACTGTAACGGTAGTCGATACGCGTTCTTCTGATCATTAAAAAGAATGAGGTTATATTGACAGATGAATAGGCTACGCTCAGTTTATCAAATACGCTCAGTTTATTAAATGTCTCTTGCAAACTATGAAGAGACAATGATGAATCAATACACACTGACATGGCGATGCTGGACTGATTCTTTATTTACACCATCATACAGTAATTTTGTCGGTTGTTTATTACAGATATTAGCATGCATTTTATTGATCATCAGCTAATTTCATCAATAGACATCAATAAGAGAGAGTGGCAACAGCCCTTGTAAGAGTCAAGAGATCATTTCTTTCTTTACTTGAAGATGATTGTGTAGATGATTAAGCGTCTCTGACTTACTTTCACTTTTATTTGCGATGTTTGCACGTTGGTTTGACGCCCAGCTGCTGCTTATCTGCGGTGGTGATGCGTGTCGCAGTAGCGCCGTCATGTCTGACTATAACAGCCTGTAAACGCTCTCACTCGTTTATTTTTTAGCATTTTTGGGAGGAGTAAAATATACATGTGTGATATCAACAACCAGATTGCGTTTACACGTAAAGATCCGAACACAATGCGAGCCAGACTACCTCCAGATGGTCAGGCAAATCGATCACAATCCGATCACAACGTAATACCTTGCATTGATATTTCTTTTTTATTATCCGGATAACTTATCTGGATACAGATCGCATTTTAATACCAGGTGTAGGGGTCTCAGAGACGAGACCGGCGAGAAACTTCACGAGACCAGCGGAATGCCTCCACAGGGCGGGGAGATACTATACTGCCTATGGGAGCGGCCGCTTCTCCGCTCTTGATTCCGATTGGCCAGTGTCAGACAGTCAGACCTGTCAGTCTCGCAGCTGGACCAAGTTTATGGACCAAGTTAATTTAATTAATAAACTAATTATATAAAACTATTGTCAATGCACTACAATTTAACTGGTTATATTATGCCTTCACTTATAAAAATTAAAATAAAAACTTATTTAAAACATACCAGGCTTAAGAAATGTATTAAGAAATTACACAGCAGAAAAAAACACACAGCACTGAAATGGTTAAGTTAAGCCCCTCCCCCTACTAACACACACACAGAGAGAGACAGAGATGTAGGCTCAAAGGGAGCATGACCAGATTCAAACAAACATATCTTACTTTCTGTGGGTCCTAGTTAAAGAGTGTCAATTAGAAAGTTGTCCGGCTCGAGGAGTACAATATACATACTGATTTTTGTAACTGTAGATAAAACTAACAACCCAACTTTTGTCAAAAGGTGGCCCTACTGAGCCCTCACCACGCCCGTTTCTGAAACTTTGCACATGTCTACTGGCTAATAAATGTGATGTGTCTGAGGAGTTTCATGCAATTTGAAGCATGCTAAGGGTCTCAAAAGCATCCTAAAAGAATGGAAAAGTTTGATGCGTCACCACGGCAACAGTTTCAAAGATATTAAGAATCCATTCACAGGTCTACATCTGCCGTATGTTTACATTATACAGATGAAGTTTGAAGCAAATCGGGTTAAAATAAGAGGGTGATTTCAAAGCATTTGAAAGTGACACACTTCCTGCTGCCAGTTGGTGGCGCTATAACTTTGACACACAATAGTCACATCCATGTGATCGTCCTCTTACAGCGAACACACTCCTGAAGTTTCATCAAGATCAGTTAATGTATGCTGAAGTTAGGACACACTTCCTGTTTCACGTTTCTCACCATAATTTTGTTTCCTCGCCACAGCCAAACCGTTCGAGATATCAAAAATCCCCTCGCAATTTTTGATCGTCTATGTCTTGACTTCAGGCTGACCGAGTTTCGTTCCATGCGGATGAATGCTCTAGGAGGAGTACATTAAATTCCATTGCAAGCATTTTAAAAACAACCGTAAGTATCTGACTTCCTGTTGGGCTGGGGTAAAAAGTAAAAGTGCGATGAATATATGAAACGATGAGATTGACATGTGTACCGAGTTTCATATTATTACATGCAAGCGTGTTTGATTTATGGACAAAGTGTTCAGACCCTGTTCCAGGGGGCGCTGACGAGCCGCCCTGCCACGCCCGGGTACCAGCTTCAGCCCGGCTCTGATGGCCGCGGGTTCTGACCTGTGTGCAAAGTTTCAAGAGTTTTTGAGCATGTTAAGGGACCCAAAAGTGCCCGGATAGTCGTTAGAAAAAAAAAATAAAAATAAAATATAGCTGCGAGCAGCGATTGCGGGCCCAAGCCGGTGGCACCGCAACCCCGGTGCCTTTAGTTACCTAAAGGCACCGGGATGGCGGTACCGCCGGCTTTGGCCCGCAATCGCTGCTCGCAGCTATATTTATATATATATATATATATATATATATATATATATATATATATATATATATATATATATATATATATAAGCCGGTGGCACCGCCACCTTGGTGCTTTTAGGGTTATTCTAGATGACGTGCAAAAACATAACCCCCGCTTTGACTGTGAAAAAGAAGTGTGCTGAAGAGCTTGCATCAGTGAAGGCTCTGCAAAAGTGCACATTGAGGGCACATTTTAACCACAAAGTATGCGTGAGCAACCTTCTGAAAGGTCAGGTGTACATCCAGGTCTACATCTGTACTGTGTTTACATTATATTATTTAGGGATGCGCCGATCCGATACTCAGGATCGTTATCAGCTCCGATACTGCCATCTTTGCCGGATCGGGTATATTTACACCACTTTAATCAAACCACTCTTCTTTAAAACATTATGATGTGATTTTTTTCACATGTATTTTATTACTCTTATTGAGCTATTTTGTCCACACACAGGACTCACTGCCAATCATACGTGCTCACATCATTCTCTTTCTGTGAAAGCTGTATACTGCACTCACCAGTTTTCACTCTACAGCTATTGACCAGAGCACTGAAATTATTTCTCACTTAAACTACAATCAAATGGATTTTCCCACACATTTTGCGTTAGTCCTCCGCATGGCATTTTATTATTTTCTGCGCAGCTTCAGAAGTGCATGCACACAGCCTAGAACACATGACACGCACACACACTCAGTCACGAGAGAGGCGCGATCGAATGTGTGTTTGTGTGCGAACAATGGAAACTCCATTTTGTTCATACAGGAAAATATTCAGACTAATGTCTTGTGGGAGCAACAGAATACATGTAACGGCATTATGTAATCAGGGTACAAAAATCCAGTGAGTGACATCAAAAAAAGTAGTAATCAGATTGTAGTTACTTTTTGAAAAAGTATATAGTACTTAAAGTCATTTAATATAAAGTGGGACCCTTTTTTATGAAATAATTTGTAACTGTATAATTTGTAACGGAATACATTTTTAAAGTAACCCTCCCAAGCCTGGTCTTGTGTGCACGTCCGTTACTTTCACTTTTTAAGTTAGCGATTTTTAAGGCCCCAATCCTACTGTATTACCTAATGTGGATATTGATCCAATAGTTCTACCTAATTTTGAACACAAGAGGGCAGTATAGCACTATGAATGATTTTTTTCTCTTTTGACTAAACCATTCTGTCTGTTTTTAAACTTAAACATAATTCTTAAATTTAAAAAAAGGAATAAAATGGCTATAGTTCCAATATTGGTATAGTCTAATACAGTGTTGGGGTAGTTACTCAAAAAAGTAATTAGTTACTAGTTACTTCTGTAAATGGTAATGAGATTACTTTACTAGTTACTGCGTTGGAAAAGTAACTTCACTACTTATTACTTTACTTTCCTGTTTCTTAATTTACCGTGTAACCTACATGGACAAACATCATATCAGTTTTTGCCCTATCATCACTTTATTGTAAAAATGTATACAAAATGACATGAAAGAACAATATCCCTGTCTGCACAAATAAATATGCCGCACTGTAAAATTCACAAACAAAATGGGGTTCAAAATTCAATATTTTAAAATGGTGTTTAACACAGAAGTTTCAAAACAGGCTGGGAGAATAAAACTCTTCTCCTGAGAACAAAACCAGCTTTTTATTCGGCTCATGGTAATAATAATAATTAAAAAAAAAAGATGCCAATGAAAAATAATAAAATAAAGGTCACTTTATCCCATAAAATTCTTAATCCTAATTTAAAATGTATTTTTCTAAACCTGGGGGATTAATGGTCGACAGGGGAAGCATGTCTTCTACAATAAACCCTGCAACAATCCTGTTCATTTCGTTTTGTGTTATCCAAGACTTTCGAGCCTTGTTTATACTTGACGCGTCCGAACGAGCGGAAAGGTGCGCGCGGCAAACAGCGCACGCGATGCCGCATCCGAGGATGAACGACCATAGACAGTACAAGAAATGGACAGAGCGATCTCATTGGAACTCCATTGAGACGATTGAAGCCCGTTTTTGGCGATTTTTTAGCACTTCCGTCCCTGACGTCCCTCTCATGCCACCTTCTAGTGCGGTGGCATGAGAAATCTGAATCATTCCCTTCCGAAACATGCGCTGAGGCAGAGAGTATGAATAGGAGCTGTCCATGGGCTAGGAGAAGGAAACAAGTTTGCTAGGTATTCTGATAAATTATTTTGTCATTCTGCCTCCATGTTTCCCAATTGCGCGCGAGCTTCTTCTCGTGTCCATACGGTAATCTCAAAAGGGTATGACGCAATCGTTAGCCTACTTTCACTAAAACTGCTTCTACGGGGCCATAACATAAGCTACAAGGTAATAGATCTATTTATACATTGTCGAGTTTCTTTAGAAATAAATAAAGGACAAATGGGGTCTTCAAATTTCTCAGATGTAAAGTTATTCACTGTCAAAGTGACGCCAAAATGAACGGGAGTCAATGGGAATGCTAACGCAAGTGAAGTTCTGCAACAAGATGTCAGCTCCCGCGAGGCTTCAACATCCGGTCGATGGATTACCCCCTTGTGAACGACAAGAAGCCGAACCTGCACCGAACATGGAGCCTACATCTCCGCAATGGCACCAAGTTTGCGCATCTAAATCAGTTATTTATGTTTACAAAATGAGCCTAAGATCCATGTTTTATAAAATGTCCACGAAACTTAATGAAATGTTTAGTGAAATTAGAAAATAGAGATCGTTCATTTAGTTCTTTAGCCTATATAGTATACATGTTTTTATATCCACATATTTTGTTCTAATGTCACAAATAATAATCTTAGGGTTTACTATAGCCTACATTTCACTCAAATATTTTTGTGCTTTCGAGCAATAAACTGAAAGTAATGTGAATATTGCCATTCAGGGCTGGACTGGGACAAAAAATCAGCCTTGGACACTTCATCCAGACAGGCCCACTATGCATGTAAACACACACACACGTGCATTAATCTGCATGTAAAATTACTGATTAGATTTTATTTACTATCAAAAACAAGAAAAAACTATTAAAATAATAAACAAAGGGAATGGAAATGATTTTATAAGGCTTTATTGTAAATAACTGGTCTTAATTTATGTGCCACTTAATATTCTAATAGAATATTCTTAGGCTATACTACATATATTTCATGAAGTGCAACATCACGGTGAGGACCTACAGAAATATATATTCTGTAGCTCCTGGCAGTGATGTTTCACCTCATGAAATATAGTTTATATAATATAGCATAAGAATATTCTGTTACAATATTATGTTCACATTTATGACACAGACAGTAGATAATATTATGTTCACATTTATGACACAGACAGTATAGGCTTCTGCCAGGCACTTTCAGGGATACAAATTGAAAAAATATGTATTTATGTGCATATTTATATGCAAAATACTCCTTTTTTCACATCAACTATGTGCTATCATTAAATGGCTATCCTTTTCACTTAAGTCCAGCAAATAATTCATTTATTTTAACACATTTGGTGGCATCTGCCTCAAGTTATCGTTGTTGTGAAATACAGTCGTATGTTTGCATAGAAATCATTTTGAACATTATAATATTACATGCTTTTAAAATCTGAAAGCATGTAATATTATAGTGTCTGGTAAATTATCCGTTATGGCTTGTGGCACAGTGACCTATTTTTAACTAAAAATAAATAATGTGTACTCATAACCAGTGTAATTTCTTCATTCTGTCAGCCGCGACGTCGCAGAAATAGGAACCGTTTCTAAATTAGAAACTTCGCATGTCGCCGCCGCGTATGGTTAGGACAAAAACTCTGATTTACATGGAAAAGATACCTTTTATCGCGTGTCGCGGCGTCGTGTGTAGTTAGGACACGGTGTAAGCGGCCGCTTCTCAAGTCTAGAATCTGAACAGTAGGCCTACATGCCTGATTTAGTATCTTTAATATCGTCGCTGCCCGATGAAACTCACGTATGTCCAAAACGGTTACTTTTCAGGAAGTGGAAAATAACATGTTATTTTAAAAGCAGCTGAACGTAGCATTCTAATGCTTGGCACAACATTTTTAAATGTAACCATATTCTTGCCAGTGCCATGATATAATCCATATTTAACCCAAAATCGAGTTTAAATGGACATACGTGCATATTGTACTGTAACGGTGGTCGATACGCGTTCTTCCGATCATTAAAAAGAATGAGGTTATATATATTGACAGATGAATTGGCTACGCTCAGTTTATCAAATAGCCTACGCTCAGTTTATTGTCTCTTGCAAACTATGAAGAGAAAATGATGAATCAATACACACTGGCATGGCGATGCTGGACTGATTCTTTATTTACACCATCATACAGTAATTTTGTCGGTTGTTTATTACAGATATTAGCATGCATTTTATTGATCATCAGCTAATTTCATCAGACATCAATAAGAGAGAGTGGCAACAGCCCTGGTAAGAGTCAAGAGATCATTTCTTTCTTTACTTGAAGATGAATGTGTAGATGATTAAGCGTCTCTGACTTACTTTCACTTTTATTTGCGATGTTTGCACGTTGGTTTGACGCTCAGCTGCTGCTCATCTGCGGCGGTGATGCGTGTCGCAGTAGCGCCGTCATGTCTGACTATAACATAGCCTGTAAACGCTCTCACTCGTTTATTTTTTAGCATTTTTGGGAGGAGTAAAATATACATGTGTGATATCAACAACCAGATTGCGTTTACACGTAAAGATCCGAACACAATGCGAGCCAGACTACCTCCAGATGGTCAGGCAAATCGATCACAATCCGATCACAACGTAATACCTTGCATTAACATTTCTTTTTTATTATCCGGATAACTTATCTGGATACAGATCGCATTTTAATACCAGGTGTAGGGGTCTCAGAGACGAGACCGGCGAGAAACTTCACGAGACCAGCGGAATGCCTCCACAGGGCGGGGAGATACTATACTGCTTATGAGAGCGGCCGCTTCTCCGCTCTTGATTCCGATTGGCCAGTGTCAGACAGTCAGACCTGTCAGTCTCTCAGCTCGCGTCAGCTTCATGCGGCTTCATGAGAGAGACGCATAGCCTAAGTCCGGAATTGGACAATTTAACAATACTTATGATAGAATATATTTACAATTAATAATGATTTAAAAACAAAATACATAACGCGCCGGGCCGCCGGCCCAACCAGACCGCGGCCCACCGGGAATCTCCCGGTAGTCCCGATGGCCAGTACATATGCCTGATTTAGTAGCCTATCTTTAATATATTTTCATAATTTTGAAGAAGTTTGGTGTGGGAATAATTAAAAATTACTTAAGAGGGGGGAAATAAAAATGTAAAGGCTGGTTTTGCAAAACATTCACATACAGACCGAAACAACCGACTTCCTGTTGGGCTGGCTTAAAGTTGTTTGGGCTAATGAGATCTATAAGTGTACCGAGTTTAATATTATTATATGCAAGTGTGTTTGATTTATGGACAGATCAAGTTTATGGACCAAGTTAATTTAATTAATAAACTAATTATATTAAACTATTGTCAATGCACTACAATTTAACTGGTTATATTATGCCTTCACTTATAAAAATTAAAATAAAAACTTATTTAAAACATACCAGGCTTAAGAAATGTATTAAGAAATTACACAGCAGAAAAAAACACACAGCAGTGAAATGGTTAAGCCCCTCCCCTACTAACACACACACAGGCAGAGACAGAGATGTAGGCTCAAAGGGAGCATGACCAGATTCAAACAAACATATCTTACTTTCTGTGGGTCCTAGCTAATGAGTGTCAATTAGAAAGTTGTCCGGCTCGAGGAGTACAATGTACAGACCGATTGTTGTAACTGTAGATAAAACTAACAACCCCACTTTTGTCAAAAGGTGGCGCTACTGAGCCCTCACCACGCCCGTTTCTGAAACTTTGCACATGTCTACTGGCTAATAAATGTGATGTGTCTGAGGAGTTTCATGCAATTTGAAGCATGCTAAGGGTCTCAAAAGCATCCTAAAAGAATGGTAAAGTTTGATGCGTCGCCACGGCAACAGTTTCAAAGACATCAAGAATCCATTCACAGGTCTACATCTGCCGTATGTTTACATTATACAGATGAAGTTTGAAGCAAATCGGGTTAAAATAAGAGGGTGATTTCAAAGCATTTTGAAAGTGACACACTTCCTGCTGCCAGTTGGTGGCGCTATAACTTTGACACACAATAGTCACATCCATGTGATCGTCCTCTTACAGCGAACACACTCCTGAAGGTTCATCAAGATCGGTTGATGTATGCTGAAGTTAAGACACACTTCCTGTTTCACGTTTCTCACCATAATTTTGTTTCCTCGCCACAGCCAAACCGTTCGAGATATCAAAAATCCCCTCGCAATTTTTGATCCTCTATGTCTTGACTTCAGGCTGACCGAGTTTCGTTCCATGCGGATGAATGCTCTAGGAGGAGTACATTAAATTCCATTGCATGCGTTTTAAAAACAACCGTAAATATCTGACTTCCTGTTAGGCTGGGGTAAAAAGTAAAAGCGCGATGTATATATGAAACGATGAGATCGACATGTGTACCGAGTTTCATATTATTACATGCAAGCGTGTTTGATTTATGGACAAAGTGTTCAGACCCTGTTCCAGGGGGCGCTGACGAGCCGCCCTGCCGCGCCCGTGTACCAGCTTCAGCCCGGCTCTGATGGCCGCGGGTTCTGACCCGTGTGCAAAGTTTCAAGAGTTTTTGAGCATGTTAAGGGCCCCAAAAGTGCCCGGATAGTCGTTAGAAAAAAAAAATAAAAATAATCGCAAGGAAAACAATAGGGCCTTCGCCCTTTCAGGGCTTGGGCCCTAAATATATAAATATAGCTGCGAGCAGCGATTGCGGGCCCAAGCCGGTGGCACCGCAACCCCGGTGCCTTTAGTTACCTAAAGGCACCGGGATGGCGGTACCGCCGGCTTTGGCCCGCAATCGCTGCTCGCAGCTATATTTATATATATATATATATATATATATATAAAGCCGGTGGCACCGCACCCTTGGTGCTTTTAGGGTTATTCTACATGACGTGCAAAAACGTAACCCCCGCTTTGACTGTCAAAAAGAAGTGTGCTGAAGAGCTTGCAGCAGTGAAGGCTCTGCAAAAGTGCGGATCGAGGGCACATTTTAACCACAAAGTATGCATGAGCAACCTTCTGAAAGGTCAGGTGTACATCAAGGTCTACATCTGTACTGTGTTTACATTATAGTATGTAGGGATGCGCCGCTCCGATACTCAGGATCGTTATCAGCTCCGATACTGCCATCTTTGCCGGATCGGGTATATTTACACCACTTTAATCAAACCACTCTTCTTTAAAACATTACGATGTGATTTTTTCCACATGTATTTTGTTACTCTTATTGAGCTATTTTGTCCGCATAAAAGATTCACTGCCAATCGTACGTGCTCACATCATTCTCTTTCTGTGAAAGCTGTATACTGCATTCACAGTTTTCACTCTACAGCTATTGACCAGAGCACTGAAATTATTTCTCACTTAAACTACAATCAAATGGATTTTCCCACACATTTTGCATTAGTCCTCTGCATGGCATTTTATTATTTTCTGAGCAGCTTCAGAAGTGCATGCACACAGCCTAGAACACATGACACGCACACACAGTCACGAGAGAGGCGCGATCGAACTCTGTGTGTGTTTGTGTGTGAACAATGGAAACTCCATTTTGTTCATACAGGAAAATATTCAGACTAATGTCTTTTGGGAGCAACAGAATACATGTAACAGCATTATGTAATCAGGAAACAAAAATCCAGTAACTGTATATTATTACAGTGAGTTACATCAAAAAAGTAATCAGATTGTAGTTACTTTTTGAAAAAGTATAAAGTACTTAAAGCCAATTAATATAAAGTGGGACCCTTTTTTATGAAATAATTTGTAACTGTATCGGAATACATTTTTTAAAGTAACCCTCCCAAGCCTGGTCTTGTGTGGACGTCGTGAAATTAGAAAATAGAGATCGTTCATTTAGTTCTTTAGCCTATATACATGTTTTTATATCCACATATTTTGTTCTAATGTCACAAATAATAATCTTAGGGTTTACTATAGCCTACATTTCACTCAAATATTTTTGTACTTTCGAGCAATAAACTGAAAGTAATGTGAATATTGCCATTCAGGGCTGGACTGGGACAAAAAATCAGCCCTGGACACTTCATCCAGACCGGCCCACTATGCAAACACACACACACGTGCATTAATCTATACGTGCATTAATCTGCATGTAAAATTACTGATTAGATTTTATTTACTATCAAAACCAAGAAAAAACTATTAAAATAATAAACAAAGGGAATGGAAATGATTTTATAAGGCTTTATTGTAAATAACTGGTCTGAATTTATGTGCCACTTAATATTTTAATAGAATATTCTTAGGCTACATATATTTCATGAAGTGCAACATCACGGTGAGGACCTACAGAAATATATATTCTGTAGCTCCTGGCAGTGATGTTTCACCTCATGAAATATAGTTTATATAATATAGCATAAGAATATTCTGTTACAATATTATGTTCACATTTATGACACAGACAGTAGATAATATTATGTTCACATTTATGACACAGACAGTATAGGCACTTTCCAGGCACTGGAACTTATAGGCACTTTCCAGGCACTCTCCAGACCAGGCACTTTCAGTGAGACAAATTTAAAAAATATGTATTTATGTGCATATTTATATGCAAAATACTCCTTTTTTCACATCAACTATGTGCTACGGTCATTAACACTAGAACTACCGGAATTCCATAACTACTACAACGACCATAGCGGTCATTCTGAACGTTCAAACTTTAACGTTCATTTGGCTGTACTGAACGTCATTTTCGTCATGTCATATCTGCATTTGAACCTTTCTCTTTAAGTTTTCCAGTGACACTTATAATTCCTGTTGTCATGTTATAATGCCATCGCCCTTAAAACAAGCAAAATATTATATCATATTATAAAGCCAATACAAAAATATTTCCCGACAGGTGCTGCCGAGGAAAGTTTTGCGTCAAAAATATTTGGTAACACTTTAGAATACGGTTCCTTCGTTAATGAATAACTACACAAGAACTAATGAGTAACACAATATTAATAATCTAGTAACTATTATTAACTAACAAGAAACTCTGATTAACGAACTAGTAAGTAATAGCGCACAGACGAAAGTGGTAGTTCACTATGAAGTAATCAATAACTACTATTTTTTTAATACTTCCCAGAGAACTACTGAAAAAGTTTATTAACAATCTAGTAACTACTATTAACTAAAAGAAATTCTTATTAACGAATTAGTAAGTAATAGCTCAATGATGAAAGTGTTACTAGATACTTCTGTGGGAATTACTAATTATTTGGATTCGTATTATAAAGTGAAGATCATTGGAACTAACTAGTAATTACTCAAGTGTTACTAAAGACATTTTCTAAAAGTATACTAAAGTTCACCAAAAATCTCAAACATTTGCACAAATCATGACTAAAACATGTAGTAACACTTGAGTAATTACTAGTTAGTTCCAATGATCTTCACTTTATAATACGGATCCAAATAATTAGTAATACCCACAGAAGTATCTAGTAACACTTTCATCTGTGAGCTATTACTTACTAATTATTTGGATCCGTATTATAAAGTGAAGATCATTGGAACTAACTAGTAATTACTCAAGTGTTACTACATGATCTAGTCATGATTTGTGCAAACGTTTGAGATTTTTGGTGAACTTTAGTATACTTTTAGAAAATGTCTTTAGTAACACTTGAGTAATTACTAGTTAGTTCCAATGATCTTCACTTTATAATACGAATCCAAATAATTAGTAATTCCCACAGAAGTATCTAGTAACACTTTCATCTGTGAGCTATTACTTACTAATTCGTTAATAAGAGTTTCTTTTAGTTGATAGTAGTTACTAGATTGTTAATAAACTTTTTCAGTAGTTCTCTGGGAAGTATTAAAAAATAGTAGTTATTGATTACTTAATAGTGAACTACTACTTTCGTCTGTGCGCAATTACTTACTAGTTCATTAATCAGAGTTTCTTGTTAATTAATAGATTGTTAATATTGTGTTACTCATTAGTTCTTGTGTAGTTATTCATTAACGAAGGAACCGTATTCTAAAGTGTTACCAAATATTTTTTCACCGCACTCTCCACGTGAATAGACATGCAAAAAATCTAGGAAACGTCAAAGCTTCATACAGTAGCCTACAGCCCTGTTATACAAATACAATCAATGTGAAATCTAAAAATAAATAGATATACAATGTTAAGATATATGATAATAAAGATGTGGGCTCATTTGAACGGTGGAAACCCCAATATTCATTCACTGACGTTACGCACACACACATAGGAAAACACCGCTTCGCGTGCAGCTTCAGTCCCTCACACTACTTTGTGACATTTGGCACATGACTCCTTGATTTAATTTTTGCAGTTTCTCCTTACTTGGCACTGCCTTCATCATCTTCGTCCCGGACCGCCTACCCGACTCTCGCACCAGTTGAGTGGCTTTTGATTTCATGTTGTCGGAGCGAAATTCGCTTGCCAGTTGCGTGATGGACGCGAAACTTGCTCATTTGTGCACTTCTACAATATGTGCGTGTTGATCGCGGGAAATATAGCGGACTTATGATATTTATAATGCGTGCGGTCAAAATGACCGCCATGGCCATTCTAGGTAGAAATAGGACGCAACTGTTTTGTGTTTTGTGATTGTAATAAAATAACAGTGCCAGAATAAAATATACACATATTTAGTAAAAGTCAGAGTCCTACAGCCACATTGATTTTATTTTAACAAATAAGTTATTACACTGTAAATTTTAAAAACGGTCAAAATGACCGCCTTGGGAGTTCTGGTGTTAAATGGCTATCCTTTTCACTTAAGTCCAGCAAATAATTCATTTATTTTAACACATTTGGTGGCATCTGCCTCAAGTTATTGTCGTTGTTATGAAATACAGTCGTATGTTTGCATAGAATTCATTTTGAACACTATAATATTACATGCTTTCAAAATCTGAGGTAAATTATCCGTTATGGCTTGTGGCACAGTGACCTATTTTTAACTAAAAATAAATAATGTGTACTCATAACCAGTGTAATTTCTTCATTCTGTCAGCCGCGACATCGCAGAAATAGGAACCGTTTCTAAATTAGAAAAAACTTCGCATGTCGCCGTCGCGTCTGGTTAGGACAAAAACTCTGATTTACATGGAAAAGATACCTTTTATCGCGTGTCGCGGCGTCGTGTGTAGTTAGGACATATTGTACTGTAACGGTAGTCGATACGCGTTCTTCTGATCATTAAAAAGAATGAGGTTATATTGACAGATGAATAGGCTACGCTCAGTTTATCAAATACGCTCAGTTTATTAAATGTCTCTTGCAAACTATGAAGAGACAATGATGAATCAATACACACTGACATGGCGATGCTGGACTGATTCTTTATTTACACCATCATACAGTAATTTTGTCGGTTGTTTATTACAGATATTAGCATGCATATTATTGATCATCAGCTAATTTCATCAATAGACATCAATAAGAGAGAGTGGCAACAGCCCTTGTAAGAGTCAAGAGATCATTTCTTTCTTTACTTGAAGATGATTGTGTAGATGATTAAGCGTCTCTGACTTACTTTCACTTTTATTTGCGATGTTTGCACGTTGGTTTGACGCTCAGCTGCTGCTTATCTGCGGTGGTGATGCGTGTCGCAGTAGCGCCGACATGTCTGACTATAACAGCCTGTAAACGCTCTCACTCGTTTATTTTTTAGCATTTTTGGGAGGAGTAAAATATACATGTGTGATATCAACAACCAGATTGCGTTTACACGTAAAGATCCGAACACAATGCGAGCCAGACTACCTCCAGATGGTCAGGCAAATCGATCACAATCCGATCACAACGTAATACCTTGCATTGATATTTCTTTTTTATTATCCGGATAACTTATCTGGATACAGATCGCATTTTAATACCAGGTGTAGGGGTCTCAGAGACGAGACCGGCGAGAAACTTCACGAGACCTGCGGAATGCCTCCACAGGGCGGGGAGATACTATACTGTATATGGGAGCGGCCGCTTCTCCGCTCTTGATTCCGATTGGCCAGTGTCAGACAGTCAGACCTGTCAGTCTCGCAGCTGGACCAAGTTTATGGACCAAGTTAATTTAATTAATAAACTAATTTTATAAAACTATTGTCAATGCACTACAATTTAACTGGTTATATTATGCATTCACTTATAAAAATTAAAATAAAAACTTATTTAAAACATACCAGGCTTAAGAAATGTATTAAGAAATTACACAGCAGAAAAAAACACACAGCACTGAAATGGTTAAGTTAAGCCCCTCCCCCTACTAACACACACACAGAGAGAGACAGAGATGTAGGCTCAAAGGGAGCATGACCAGATTCAAACAAACATATCTTACTTTCTGTGGGTCCTAGTTAAAGAGTGTCAATTAGAAAGTTGTCCGGCTCGAGGAGTACAATATACATACTGATTTTTGTAACTGTAGATAAAACTAACAACCCAACTTTTGTCAAAAGGTGGCGCTACTGAGCCCTCACCACGCCCGTTTCTGAAACTTTGCACATGTCTACTGGCTAATAAATGTGATGTGTCTGAGGAGTTTCATGCAATTTGAAGCATGCTAAGGGTCTCAAAAGCATCCTAAAAGAATGGTAAAGTTTGATGCGTCACCACGGCAACAGTTTCAAAGATATTAAGAATCCATTCACAGGTCTACATCTGCCGTATGTTTACATTATACAGATGAAGTTTGAAGCAAATCGGGTTAAAATAAGAGGGTGATTTCAAAGCATTTTGAAAGTGACACACTTCCTGCTGCCAGTTGGTGGCGCTATAACTTTGACACACAATAGTCACATCCATGTGATCGTCCTCTTACGGCGAACACACTCCTGAAGTTTCATCAAGATCAGTTAATGTATGCTGAAGTTAGGACACACTTCCTGTTTCACGTTTCTCACCATAATTTTGTTTCCTCGCCACAGCCAAACCGTTCGAGATATCAAAAATCCCCTCGCAATTTTTGATCGTCTATGTCTTGACTTCAGGCTGACCGAGTTTCGTTCCATGCGGATGAATGCTCTAGGAGGAGTACATTAAATTCCATTGCAAGCATTTAAAAAAAAAACGTAAATATCTGACTTCCTGTTGGGCTGGGGTAAAAAGTAAAAGTGCTATGAATATATGAAACGATGAGATCGACATGTGTACCGAGTTTCATATTATTACATGCAAGCGTGTTTGATTTATGGACAAAGTGTTCAGACCCTGTTCCAGGGGGCGCTGACGAGCCGCCCTGCCACGCCCGGGTACCAGCTTCAGCCCGGCTCTGATGGCCGCGGGTTCTGACCCGTGTGCAAAGTTTCAAGAGTTTTTGAGCATGTTAAGGGCCCCGAAAGTGCCCGGATAGTCGTTAGAAAAAAAAAAAAAAAAATCCTAAGGAAAACAATAGGGCCTTCGCCCTTTCAGGGCTTGGGCCCTAAATATATATATATATATATATATATATATATATATATATATATATATATATAAAAATATAGCTGCGAGCAGCGATTGCGGGCCCAAGCCGGTGGCACCGCAACCCCGGTGCCTTTAGTTACCTAAAGGCACCGGGATGGCGGTACCGCCGGCTTTGGCCCGCAATCGCTGCTCGCAGCTATATTTATATATATATATATATATATATATATATATAAAGCCGGTGGCACCGCACCCTTGGTGCTTTTAGGGTTATTCTACATGACGTGCAAAAACGTAACCCCCGCTTTGACTGTCAAAAAGAAGTGTGCTGAAGAGCTTGCAGCAGTGAAGGCTCTGCAAAAGTGCGGATCGAGGGCACATTTTAACCACAAAGTATGCATGAGCAACCTTCTGAAAGGTCAGGTGTACATCAAGGTCTACATCTGTACTGTGTTTACATTATAGTATGTAGGGATGCGCCGATCCGATACTCAGGATCGTTATCAGCTCCGATACTGCCATCTTTGCCGGATCGGGTATATTTACACCACTTTAATCAAACCACTCTTCTTTAAAACATTACGATGTGATTTTTTCCACATGTATTTTGTTACTCTTATTGAGCTATTTTGTCTGCATAAAAGATTCACTGCCAATCGTACGTGCTCACATCATTCTCTTTCTGTGAAAGCTGTATACTGCATTCACCAGTTTTCACTCTACAGCTATTGACCAGAGCACTGAAATTATTTCTCACTTAAACTACAATCTGTAATGATTCACGATGCACAGAGGAATCCATTTGCAGCTTTATTTAAACAAGGTCGTACAGGCAGGGTCAAAACGAGGCAGACAGGGCAATGCAGATCAGACAACAGGATAAACAGGAGACAGGCAGAGATCAGGGCAGGCAGCAATAATCGTAGTCAATAAACAGTCCAAGTTCAGGCCAGGCAGATATCAGTCGAAGGAGAATCAAACAGTCCAAAGTCCAAAACCAGAAAACCAGAATCAGGATACAAACGCTCAGAAATGATCACCGGGGCAAATCAAGACTTCGCACTGGTGTGGTGTGTGGACGTGGCTTTTATGTGTGTGTGTTAATGGCGTGCAGGTGTGTGACGCAATCAGTCCCAGGTAAGCGGCATGATGGGAATTTGAGTTTGTAGCCAATGATCAGTACTCTGGTGAAGGCTCCCTCTGGTGGCGGAGAGGAGACAGAGCGGGAGCCTCCACTGTAACAGAGCCCCCCCCCTGCGAGCGGCTCCTGACGCGAGGAGGCGGTTGTCGTCGGGGTCTCCCACGGGGTCGAGGGGCCGGTTTCTCCGGGTATGTCCTATGGAACTCTTCAGTGAGAGTGGGGTCTAGGATATCCCTTGAATTGACCCAGGACTGTTCCTCCGGACCGTACCCCTCCCAATCGACCAGATATTGGAGCATGTTACCCCGACGTCTGGAATCCAGCAACTTGTGCACTCTGTAGGCCTCCTCGCCGTCAACCAGAAAGGCAGGAGGGCCCTGAGAGGCGGCCCCCTCCTCCGTCTCTCCCCTCGGACCACCAGCGGGTTTTAACAGGGAAACATGAAAAGTGGGAGAGATACGATAGTTAGCGGGCAGGTCTAAACGGAATGAAACAGGTGATATTTGTCTTATAATTTGGAACGGACCAACATACCTGGGACTGAGTTTGCGACATGGAAGTTTGAGGCGTAAGTCTCTGGTTGATAGCCATACCCATTGACCACTCTGGTATTCTGGAGCTGGGCGACGACGACGGTTGGCCTGGTGTTCCTGACGCCTGACAGCATGCCTCAGATGAGTGTGTGCTTGGTCCCAAACCTCTTCACTTTTGTGTAGCCATTCTGTGACTGATGGGAGTTCAGTGGGTTCACCGGACCATGGGAAGAGAGGAGGCTGAAAACCCAGTATACATTTGAAGGGAGTGATACCAGTAGCAGGTTTGACCAACGAATTCTGAGCATACTCAGCCCAGAATAAATATCTGCTCCAATCCTGTTGATGTTGCTGGCAGTATGTTCTTAGAAAGCGGATGATGTCTTGATTTAGACGTTCGGTCTGACCATTGGACTGAGGGTGATAACCGGAAGTGAGGCTGATGTTTACGTTTAAATGTTTGAAGAATGCGGACCAGACTCTGGAAGTAAACTGAGGTCCTCTGTCAGATACTATATCTTCAGGTAGTCCGTAAAATCTGAAAACTTGGTTGCAGAGGAGTTCAGCTGTTTCGAAGGCAGTGGGAAGTTTAGTGAGGGGAATGAGACGGCAGGCTTTGGAGAATCTATCCACTATTGTGAGAATTGTCGTGTGTCCTTGAGAATTGGGGAGATCTGTGATGAAGTCTACGGCAATGTGTGACCAGGGTCGTTGAGGTGTTGGAAGGGGACATAGAAGGCCTGCTGGTAGTTTACGGGTGGATTTGGAAGTTTGACAATTGATACAGTTCTGGACATGTTTGATGGTGTCGGATGAGAGAGTGGGCCACCAAAATCGATTCTGTAGTAATTGAATTGTGGCAGAGATACCAGGATGACCGGAGCTAGGAGTGGAGTGGACCTGATCGATGATGCGAGAGCGTAGTGCTTCAGGGACAAAGAGGAGATTGGCTGGACAGTTGCTGGGGGTTGGAGTCTGAAGGTTGGCCTGTTGGATTTCGGTTATGATGTCCCACTGGACTGGAGCTACTAAGAGGTTCTCGTGGATGATATTCTCGGGATTATCTTTGTGGACTGTTTCTTCTGTTTGGCGAGAAAGGGCATCGGCTTTGACGTTCTTGGTGCCTGGACGGTAAGTGACAGTGAAGTTGAAACGTGTAAAAAACAGTGCCCATCTTGCTTGACGAGGATTGAGGCGTTTGGCGGATCGGAGATACTCAAGGTTTTTATGGTCTGTGAGAATGATGAATGGTTCTGAAGCTCCCTCCAGCCAGTGTCGCCATTCCTCTAGAGCCAGTTTCATAGCTAGCAGTTCGCGATTCCCCACATCATAATTCCGCTCGGCTGGAGAAAGCTTGCGGGAGAAGAAAGCACACGGGTACATTTTGGCTGGGTTTCCCTGTCGTTGAGATAATATGGCCCCCACTCCTGTGTTCGAAGCATCTACCTCCACAATGAACTGACGCTCTGGATCGGGATGACGTAGGATGGGTGCAGTAGTGAATCGGGTTTTCAACTCCTGAAAAGCCTGCTGTGCTTCGGGGTTCCAGGCAATTCGAGAGCCATGACGTTTGGTTAAAGCTGTTAATGGAGCGGCAATGAGACTGAAGTTTCTAATAAATCTTCGATAAAAGTTAGCAAATCCCAGGAATCTCTGTAATTCTTTGACTGTCTGAGGTAATGGCCAATCCAGCACTCCTTTCACCTTCTTGTCGTCCATGGCCACTCCTTCCTGACTGATGATGTAACCCAGAAATGAAACGCTAGTTTGATGAAACTCACACTTCTCGATCTTGGCATACAACTGGAACTGAATTAAGCGTTGAAGTACGGATCTGACGTGTTGGATGTGTTCCTCCAGTGAGTTTGAGTAAATCAGGATGTCATCGATGTACACGATTACCCATTTGTCCAGCATGTCACGAAACACATCGTTCATAAAGGCCTGAAAGACGGAAGGACTGTTAGATAAGCCGAAAGGCATGACCAGATATTCATAGTGCCCACTAGTGGTGGAGAAGGCTGTTTTCCATTCATCCCCCTCTCGAATGCGGATCAGGTTATATGCATTGCGTAGATCGAGCTTGGTGTAATATTGCGCCTGTCTCAGCTGTTCCAGTGCGGCTGGCACCAGAGGTAAGGGATAACGATACTTGATGGTGATATCGTTTAACCCGCGATAGTCAATGCAAGGCCTGAGTCCCCCATCCTTTTTCTTGACGAAGAAAAACCCTGCAGCGGCAGGTGAGGTGGAAGGTCGAATGAACCCTTTGGCTGTCTCTTCTTCAATGTACTTTTTCATGGCTTCAGACTCAGGCTTTGATAGGGGAAAGATTCTGCCTTTAGGGGGTGTGGCGCCGGGCATTAACTCAATGGCACAGTCCGTTGGACGATGTTCGGGAAGTTGAGAAGCTTTTTCTTTACTGAAGGCTTCTGTGAGGTCGGAATAAACTGCCGGTAGCTCTCCTAGCTCATGGTTTTGGGTGTCTGGTTCTGGTTTGGAACAGGTTACTCTTTTGACTTTAGACAAACAATGGTTGTTACAGGCTTCACTCCAACGAATGATTTGTCCCTCCTTCCAGGAAATGTGTGGATTGTGAGTGTGCAACCAAGGGTGGCCGAGGATGATGGAGTGATGTGGAGCGTGAATGACATAAAATTTGATTTGCTCAGAATGAAGAGAACCGATCTGCATTTGAACCTTCTCCGTTTCGAACTGGATTTTGCCGTCTCCAATGGGATGACCATCTAGCGCCTCCACTGACAAGAAAGAGTGACAAGGATTAAGTTTGAGTTTGATCTGATTGGCGAATGTTTGAGAAATGAAATTTCCAGCGGCTCCAGAGTCTATGAGGGCTGTGGCTTCAATACATTGGTTTTGTATAATGAAACGAATGGGGAGAGTGAAACTGGATGGAGATCTTTGATATTGATTTACAGAACTCACCGCAAGAGTGCGAGTTGGAGGTCGGACTGGACAGGAGAGCTTCATATGGCCGGATTGACCACAGTACATACAGAGACGGTGTTGCAGTCTGCGTTCCCGTTCTTCTGGAGTGATGTGCGTGAACCCGATCTGCATAGGTTCGTGAGCGGGAGCTGCCTCGAGTGATTGACGGATAGGTGCCCTGGTGATGCGTCTGGAACGCACGAGATTATCGACTTGAATGGCCAGACTTACATACTCGTTCAAGCTCTTTCCTTCATCTCGACAGGCTAATTCGGATTGAAGTTCAATAGAGAGTCCCTTCCTGAACAGCGTCTTTAATGTGTCTTCGACCCAGTTCGTCTGTGCAGCGAGGGTGCGAAACGTGAGTGCATACTCGGCGGCGGTACTCCTTCCCTGGGTGAGATTTAGAAGCTGCTCTCCAGCGCTCCCTTTCTCAGAAGAGTGTTCGAAGACTTGAAGAAACTGTTGAAGGAATTCTTGAAATGTGGTGAATGAAGACCCCTCTGGTTTCCAGACTGCTGTAGCCCACTCCAATGCTTTGCCCGTGAGCAGGGAACAAACAAATGCAATGCGACTGGCTTGAGTGGAGTACAATGTCGGTTGCTGGTCGACGAAGAGTGTGCATTGCAAAAGAAATCCCTTGCATTTAGTCGGATTACCGTCGAATTTGTCAGGAAATGCGAGTCGGGGATTTACTGCTGTACTCACGGTTTCGGTGGGAACACTCGGTGGTGGTGTTGGTGTAGCAGGTGCGCTAGGCACAATACCCACAGCAGTGCGAAGCTCCTGCATACCCTGTACGAGCTGTTCAGTGAGCGTGGTCAGGTGACTGAGCTGATGGTGATGTAAATCCAAACGAGAAGCTTGGGAGGTGAGTTCAGACGTGAGTTCCATGACGGCTGCTGGATTGTTTAGTGGCGAAGTCTTCTGTAATGATTCACGATGCACAGAGGAATCCATTTGCAGCTTTATTTAAACAAGGTCGTACAGGCAGGGTCAAAACGAGGCAGACAGGGCAATGCAGATCAGACAACAGGATAAACAGGAGACAGGCAGAGATCAGGGCAGGCAGCAATAATCGTAGTCAATAAACAGTCCAAGTTCAGGCCAGGCAGATATCAGTCGAAGGAGAATCAAACAGTCCAAAGTCCAAAACCAGAAAACCAGAATCAGGATACAAACGCTCAGAAATGATCACCGGGGCAAATCAAGACTTCGCACTGGTGTGGTGTGTGGACGTGGCTTTTATGTGTGTGTGTTAATGGCGTGCAGGTGTGTGACGCAATCAGTCCCAGGTAAGCGGCATGATGGGAATTTGAGTTTGTAGCCAATGATCAGTACTCTGGTGAAGGCTCCCTCTGGTGGCGGAGAGGAGACAGAGCGGGAGCCTCCACTGTAACACAATCAAATGGATTTTCCCACACATTTTGCATTAGTCCTCTGCATGGCATTTTATTATTTTCTGAGCAGCTTCAGAAGTGCATGCACACAGCCTAGAACACATGACACGCACACACAGTCACGAGAGAGGCGCGATCGAACTCTGTGTGTGTTTGTGTGTGAACAATGGAAACTCCATTTTGTTCATACAGGAAAATATTCAGACTAATGTCTTGTGGGAGCAACAGAATACATGTAACAGCATTATGTAATCAGGAAACAAAAATCCAGTAACTGTATATTATTACAGTGAGTTACATCAAAAAAAGTAATCAGATTGTAGTTACTTTTTGAAAAAGTATAAAGTACTTAAAGCCAATTAATATAAAGTGGGACCCTTTTTTATGAAATAATTTGTAACTGTATCGGAATACATTTTTTAAAGTAACCCTCCCAAGCCTGGTCTTGTGTGGACGTCGTGAAATTAGAAAATAGAGATCGTTCATTTAGTTCTTTAGCCTATATACATGTTTTTATATCCACATATTTTGTTCTAATGTCACAAATAATAATCTTAGGGTTTACTATAGCCTACATATCACTCAAATATTTTTGTACTTTCGAGCAATAAACTGAAAGTAATGTGAATATTGCCATTCAGGGCTGGACTGGGACAAAAAATCAGCCCTGGACACTTCATCCAGACCGGCCCACTATGCAAACACACACACACGTGCATTAATCTATACGTGCATTAATCTGCATGTAAAATTACTGATTAGATTTTATTTACTATCAAAACCAAGAAAAAACTATTAAAATAATAAACAAAGGGAATGGAAATGATTTTATAAGGCTTTATTGTAAATAACTGGTCTGAATTTATGTGCCACTTAATATTTTAATAGAATATTCTTAGGCTATACTATATAGCCTATATTTCATGAAGTGCAACATCACGGTGAGGACCTACAGAAATATATATTCTGTAGCTCCTGGCAGTGATGTTTTCACCTCATGAAATATAGTTTATATAATATAGCATAAGAATATTCTGTTACAATATTATGTTCACATTTATGACACAGACAGTAGATAATATTATGTTCACATTTATGACACAGGCAGTATAGGCTTCTGCCAGGCACTTTCAGGGAGACAAATTGAAAAAATATGTATTTATGTGCATATTTATATGCAAAATACTCCTTTTTTCACATCAACTATGTGCTATGGTCATTAACACTAGAACTACCGGAATTCCATAACTACTACAACGACCATAGCGGTCATTCTGACCGTTCAAACTTTAACGTTCATTTGGCTGTACTGAACGTCATTTTCGTCATGTCATATCTGCATTTGAACCTTTCTCTTTAAGTTTTCCAGTGACACTTATAATTCCTGTTGTCATGTTATAATGCCATCGCCCTTAAAACAAGCAAAATATTATATCATTTTATAAAGCCAATACAAAAATATTTCCCGACAGGTGCTGCCGAGGAAAGTTTTGCGTCAAAAATATTTTTTCACCGCACTCTCCACGTGAATAGACATGCAAAAAATCTAGGAAACGTCAAAGCTTCATACAGTAGCCTACAGCCCTGTTATACAAATACAATCAATGTGAAATCTAAAAATAAATAGATATACAATGTTAAGATAGATGATACGCACACACACATAGGAAAACACCGCTTCGCGTGCAGCTTCAGTCCCTCACACTACTTTGTGACATTTGGCACATGACTCCTTGATTTAATTTTTGCAGTTTCTCCTTACTTGGCACTGCCTTCATCATCTTCGTCCCGGACCGCCTACCCGACTCTCGCACCAGTTGAGTGGCTTTTGATTTCATGTTGTCGGAGCGAAATTCGCTTGCCAGTTGCGTGATGGACGCGAAACTTGCTCATTTGTGCACTTCTACAATATGTGCGTGTTGATCGCGGGAAATATAGCGGACTTATGATATTTATAATGCGTGCGGTCAAAATGACCGCCATGGCCATTCTAGGTAGAAATAGGACGCAACTGTTTTGTGTTTTGTGATTGTAATAAAATAACAGTGCCAGAATAAAATATACACATATTTAGGAAAAGTCAGAGTCCTACAGCCACATTGATTTTATTTTAACAAAGTTATTACACTGTAAATTTTAAAAACGGTCAAAATGACCGCCTTGGGAGTTCTGGTGTTAAATGGCTATCCTTTTCACTTAAGTCCAGCAAATAATTCATTTATTTTAACACATTTGGTGGCATCTGCCTCAAGTTATTGTCGTTGTTATGAAATACAGTCGTATGTTTGCATAGAATTCATTTTGAACACTATAATATTACATGCTTTCAAAATCTGAGGTAAATTATCCGTTATGGCTTGTGGCACAGTGACCTATTTTTAACTAAAAATAAATAATGTGTACTCATAACCAGTGTAATTTCTTCATTCTGTCAGCCGCGACATCGCAGAAATAGGAACCGTTTCTAAATTAGAAAAAACTTTGCATGTCGCCGTCGCGTCTGGTTAGGACAAAAACTCTGATTTACATGGAAAAGATACCTTTTATCGCGTGTCGCAACGTCGTGTGTAGTTAGGACATATTGTACTGTAACGGTAGTCGATACGCGTTCTTCTGATCATTAAAAAGAATGAGGTTATATTGACAGATGAATAGGCTACGCTCAGTTTATCAAATACGCTCAGTTTATTAAATGTCTCTTGCAAACTATGAAGAGACAATGATGAATCAATACACACTGACATGGCGATGCTGGACTGATTCTTTATTTACACCATCATACAGTAATTTTGTCGGTTGTTTATTACAGATATTAGCATGCATTTTATTGATCATCAGCTAATTTCATCAATAGACATCAATAAGAGAGAGTGGCAACAGCCCTTGTAAGAGTCAAGAGATCATTTCTTTCTTTACTTGAAGATGATTGTGTAGATGATTAAGCGTCTCTGACTTACTTTCACTTTTATTTGCGATGTTTGCACGTTGGTTTGACGCTCAGCTGCTGCTTATCTGCGGTGGTGATGCGTGTCGCAGTAGCGCCGACATGTCTGACTATAACAGCCTGTAAACGCTCTCACTCGTTTATTTTTTAGCATTTTTGGGAGGAGTAAAATATACATGTGTGATATCAACAACCAGATTGCGTTTACACGTAAAGATCCGAACACAATGCGAGCCAGACTACCTCCAGATGGTCAGGCAAATCGATCACAATCCGATCACAACGTAATACCTTGCATTGATATTTCTTTTTTATTATCCGGATAACTTATCTGGATACAGATCGCATTTTAATACCAGGTGTAGGGGTCTCAGAGACGAGACCGGCGAGAAACTTCACGAGACCGGCGGAATGCCTCCACAGGGCGGGGAGATACTATACTGCCTATGGGAGCGGCCGCTTCTCCGCTCTTGATTCCGATTGGCCAGTGTCAGACAGTCAGACCTGTCAGTCTCGCAGCTGGACCAAGTTTATGGACCAAGTTAATTTAATTAATAAACTAATTATATAAAACTATTGTCAATGCACTACAATTTAACTGGTTATATTATGCCTTCACTTATAAAAATTAAAATAAAAACTTATTTAAAACATACCAGGCTTAAGAAATGTATTAAGAAATTACACAGCAGAAAAAAACACACAGCACTGAAATGGTTAAGTTAAGCCCCTCCCCCTACTAACACACACACAGAGAGAGACAGAGATGTAGGCTCAAAGGGAGCATGACCAGATTCAAACAAACATATCTTACTTTCTGTGGGTTCTAGTTAAAGAGTGTCAATTAGAAAGTTGTCCGGCTCGAGGAGTACAATATACATACTGATTTTTGTAACTGTAGATAAAACTAACAACCCAACTTTTGTCAAAAGGTGGCGCTACTGAGCCCTCACCACGCCCGTTTCTGAAACTTTGCACATGTCTACTGGCTAATAAATGTGATGTGTCTGAGGAGTTTCATGCAATTTGAAGCATGCTAAGGGTCTCAAAAGCATCCTAAAAGAATGGTAAAGTTTGATGCGTCACCACGGCAACAGTTTCAAAGATATTAAGAATCCATTCACAGGTCTACATCTGCCGTATGTTTACATTATACAGATGAAGTTTGAAGCAAATCGGGTTAAAATAAGAGGGTGATTTCAAAGCATTTTGAAAGTGACACACTTCCTGCTGCCAGTTGGTGGCGCTATAACTTTGACACACAATAGTCACATCCATGGGATCGTCCTCTTACGGCGAACACACTCCTGAAGTTTCATCAAGATCAGTTAATGTATGCTGAAGTTAGGACACACTTCCTGTTTCACGTTTCTCACCATAATTTTGTTTCCTCGCCACAGCCAAACCGTTCGAGATATCAAAAATCCCCTCGCAATTTTTGATCGTCTATGTCTTGACTTCAGGCTGACCGAGTTTCGTTCCATGCGGATGAATGCTCTAGGAGGAGTACATTAAATTCCATTGCAAGCATTTTAAAAACAACCGTAAATATCTGACTTCCTGTTGGGCTGGGGTAAAAAGTAAAAGTGCGATGAATATATGAAACGATGAGATTGACATGTGTACCGAGTTTCATATTATTACATGCAAGCGTGTTTGATTTATGGACAAAGTGTTCAGACCCTGTTCCAGGGGGCGCTGACGAGCCGCCCTGCCACGCCCGGGTACCAGCTTCAGCCCGGCTCTGATGGCCGCGGGTTCTGACCTGTGTGCAAAGTTTCAAGAGTTTTTGAGCATGTTAAGGGCCCCAAAAGTGCCCGGATAGTCGTTAGAAAAAAAAAAAAAAAAAAAAAAAAAAAAAATAATAATCCTAAGGAAAACAATAGGGCCTTCGCCCTTTCAGGGCTTGGGCCCTAAAAATAATCCTAAGGAAAACAATAGGGCCTTCGCCCTTTCAGGGCTTGGGCCCTAATAATTGGGCCCCAATTGGGCCCCAAGCCGGTGGCACCGCAACCCCGGTGCCTTTAGTTACCTAAAGGCACCGGGATGGCGGTACCGCCGGCTTTGGCCCGCAATCGCTGCTCGCAGCTATATTTATATATATATATATATATATATAAAGCCGGTGGCACCGCCACCTTGGTGCTTTTAGGGTTATTCTACTTGACATGCAAAAACATAACCCCCGCTTTGACTGTCAAAAAGAAGTGTGCTGAAGAGCTTGCATCAGTGAAGGCTCTGCAAAAGTGCACATTGAGGGCACATTTTAACCACAAAGTATGCGTGAGCAACCTTCTGAAAGGTCAGGTGTACATCCATTTCTACATCTGTACTGTGTTTACATTATAGTATTTAGGAATGCGCCGATCCGATACTCAGGATCGGTATCAGCTCCGATACTGCCATCTTTGCCGGATCGGATATATTTACACCACTTTAATCAAACCACTCTTCTTTAAAACATTATGATGTGATTTTTTTCACATGTATTTTATTACTCTTATTGAGCTATTTTGTCCACACACAGGACTCACTGCCAATCGTACGTGCTCACATCATTCTCTTTCTGTGAAAGCTGTATACTGCATTCACCAGTTTTCACTCTACAGCTGTTGACCAGAGCACTGAAATTATTTCTCACTTAAACTACAATCAAATGGATTTTCTCACACATTTTGCGTTAGTCCTCCGCATGGCATTTTATTATTTTCTGCGCAGCTTCAGAAGTGCATGCACACAGCCTAGAACACATGACACGCACACACAGTCACGAGAGAGGCGCGATCGAATGTGTGTTTGTGTGTGAACAATGGAAACTCCTTTTTGTTCATACAGGAAAATATTCAGACTAATGTCTTGTGGGAGCAACAGAATACATGCAACGGCATTATGTAATCAGGATACAAAAATCTAGTGAGTTACATCAAAAAAAGTAGTAATCAGATTGTAGTTACTTTTTGAAAAAGTATATAGTACTTAAAGCCATTTAATATAAAGTGGGAACCTTTTTTTATGAAATAATTTGTAACTGTATCGGAATACACTTTTAAAGTAACCCTCCCAAGCCTGGTCTTGTGTGGACGTCCGTTACTTTCACTTTTTAAGTTAGCGATTTTTAAGGCCCCAATCCTACTGTATTACCTATTATACTGTATTGCCAACTGTATTAATGTGTGGATATTGATCCAATAGTTCTACCTAATTTTGAACACAAGAGGGCAGTATAGCACTATGAATGATTTTTTTTTTCTTTTTTGACTAAACCATTCTGTCTGTTTTTAAACTTAAACATAATTCTTAAATTAAAAAAAAGGAATAAAATGGCTATAGTTCCAATATTGGTATAGTCTTACAGTGTTGGGGTAGTTACTCAAAAAAGTAATTAGTTTACTTTACTAGTTACTGCGTTGGAAAAATAACTTCACTACTTATTACTTTACTTTCCTGTTTCTTAATTTACCGTGTAGCCTACATGGACAAACATCATATCAGTTTTTGCCCTATCATCACTTTATTGTAAAAATGTATACAAAATGACATGAAAGAACAATATCCCTGTCTGCACAAATAAATATGCCGCACTGTAAAATTCACAAACAAAATGGGGTTCAAAATTCAAAATTTTAAAATGGTGTTTATCACAGAAGTTTCAAAACAGGCTGGGAGAATAAAACTCTTCTCCTGAGAACAAAACCAGCTTTTTAGTCGACTCATGGTAATAATAATAATTAAAAAAAAATAAAAGATGTCAATGAAAAATAATAAAATAAAGGTCACTTTATCCCATAAAATTCTTAATCCTAATTTAAAATGTATTTTTCTAAACCTGGGGAATTAATGGTCGACAGGGGAAGCATGTCTTCTACAATGAACCCTGCAACAATCCTGTTCATTTCGTTTTCCAAGACTTTCGAGCCTTGTTTTTACTTGATGCGTCCGAACGAGCGGAAAGGTGCGCGCGGCAAACACCGCACGCGATGCCGCATCCGAGGATGAACGACAAGAAGCCGAACCTGCACCGAACATGGAGCCTACATCTCCGCAACGGCACCCAGTTTGCGCATCTAAATCAGTTATTTATGTTTACAAAATGAGCCTAAGATCCATGTTTTATAAAATGTCCACGAAACTTAATGAAATGTTTAGTGAAATTAGAAAATAGAGATCGTTCATTTAGTTCTTTAGCCACATGTTTTTATATCGACATATTTTGTTCTAATGTCACAAATAATAATCTTAGGATTTACTATAGCCTACATTTCACTCAAATATTTTTGTGCTTTCGAGCAATAAACTGAAAGTAATGTGAATATTGCCATTTGTTGAAACCCGTCTCTCTCTCTCCACTTCCCTCTCTCTCTCACTCAAATCGGTCTCTATGGCAACGGCGCGCACGCACCACTAGACGGAACTCTCCACACAGGCAAACACGGCTTGGGTAACGCAGGAAAGCGTGTTCCTTTAGTATAGTAAAGTAGTGTAGTTACCAATATTTTCAGTGTAATGCGTTACTTTACTTACCCAAACTCGTTTGTAACTCGTTACCCCCAACACTGGTCTTATAGAAAATAAATGGTGAATAATAACATTTTTAATTCCTCATCCAATCATCCTTTTGTTATGGATCAATATCATAGCTAGAGACGTAAAAAAGTGCTGCACGGTTTTGCAATAAATAATAATAAATAAAATAAAATAAACATATAAATATTGTAATTGCAATTAAATTAGATTTGTGTGGCAGCTGCATGTACAATTATTATTATTAATAATAATAACATTAATAATAATACAAATGAGCTTAGAATAAAAATTTAAATGGTTTATTACATTAAAAACAGGCCATATTTTTAATAAATAAATAAGCTATCATTCATAGTGCACTAAATTTTAAACATTTTAAATTACAACATTGTTTGTGAAAGTCCAACAAAGTTAAATGTATACTCAAACCTGAAAAGTTGTGTGGCTCCGTTTTCATTTGATTATCATTGTGGCAGCAGTTGGAACACTGTGTTACAACTAACCCCGCTGTGTATTTTAAACCTAGCTAACAGTCGCTAGGAATTACTGACATGTTTTAAAACGGTGCTGTGTTTGAGCCAACAAGACAGTGATTAAGGCAATATAAAGTTAGATTTGGACGCGTATACATCCAACCCGGAAACAGAAAAAAAATCTACGATGAAAAAATGTACTTTCATGATGTCAAAACACTCTTTGTCCATTATCTTCACGAAATATAATCAAAACGTTCCGCAAATTCGCGGGAGACCGTCTTCTGGCAGCAAGAGAAAAAGAGCGGAAAGACAGCCGGCTAGATACTGACAAACTATGTAAAATGTCCGTGTTACATTTAACCCCGCGTTAGGCCTACCTTTATCCCCGCGCTCCCCTATTCTGTAGCTCCTGGCAGTGATGTTTCACCTCATGAAATATAGTTTATGTTCACATTTATGACACAGACAGTAGATAATATTATGTTCACATTTATGACACAGACAGTAGCTAGATATAGGCTTCTGCCAGGCACTTTCAGGGATGCAAATCGAAAAAATATGTATAGTCTATATGTGCATATTTATATGCAAAATACTCCTTTTTTCACGTCAACTATGTGCTATGGTCATTAAATGGCTTTCCTTTTCACTTAAGTCCAGCAAATAATTCATTTATTTTAACACATTTGGTGGCATCTGCCAGTTATTGTCGTTGTTATGAAGTACAGTCGTATGTTTGCGTAATTCATTTTGAACACTATAATGCTTTCAAAATCTGAGGTAAATTATCCGTTATGGCTTGTGGCACAGTGACCTATTTTTAACTAAAAATAAATAATGTGTACTCATAACCAGTGTAATTTCTTCATTCTGTCAGCCGCGACGTCGCAGAAATAGGAACCGTTTCTAAATTAGAAACTTCGCATGTCGCCGTCGCGTATGGTTAGGACAAAAACTCTGATTTATTAACATGGAAAATATACCTTTTATCGCGTGTCGCGGCGTCGTGTGTAGTTAGGACACGGTGTAAGCGGCCGCTTCTCAAGTCTAGAATCTGAACTTGATTCCGATTGGCCAGTGTCAGACAGTCAGACCTGTCAGTCTCGCAGCTCGCGTCAGCTTCATGCGGCTTCATGAGAGAGACGCATAAGTCCGGAATTGGACAATTTAACAATATACTTACGATAGAATATATTTACAATTAATAATGATTTAAAAACAAAATACATAACGCGCCGGGCCGCCGGCCCAACCAGAGCGCGGCCCACCAGGAATCTCCCGGTAGTCCCGATGGCCAGTACATGCCTTAGTATCTTTAATATATTTTCATAATTTTGAAGAAGTTTGGTGTGGGAATAATTAAAAATTACTTAAGAGGGGGGAAATAAAAATGTAAAGGCTGGTTTTGCAAAACAATCACATACAGACTGAAACAACCGACTTCCTGTTTTGCTGGCTTAAAGTGGCTTGCGTTAATGAGATCTATAAGTGTACCGAGTTTAATATTATTATATGCAAGTGTGTTTGATTTATGGACCCAATTTTCGGACCCAGTTAATGGACCAAGTTAATTTAATTAATGAACTAATTATATAAAACTATTGTCAATGCACTACAATTAAACTGGCTATGTGCCTTTACTTATAAAAAAATAAAATAAAAACTTATTTAAAAAATCCCAGGCTTAAGAAATGTATTTTATTTATGCTGGCCAGACACACAGCAGTTAAATGGTTAATTAAGCCCCCTCTCCCTGCTAACACACACACACACACACACACACACACACAGACAGGCAAAGGCTCAGACATATGCTCAGAGGGAGTATGACTACATTCAAACTAAAATATCTGACTTTCTGTGGGTCCTAGCTATTGAGTGTGAATTAGAAAGTTGTCCGGCTCGAAGAGTACAATATACATACCGATTTTTGTAACTGTAGATAAAACTAACAACCCCACTTTTGTCAAAAGGTGGCGCTACTGAGCCCTCACCACGCCCGTTTCTGAAACTTTGCATGTGTCTACTGGCTAATAAATGTGATGTGTCTGTCGAGTTTCATGCAATTTGAAGCATGCTAAGGGTCTCAAAAGCATCCTAAAAGAATGGTAAAGTTTAATGCGTCGCCACGGAAACAGTTTCAAAGATATCAAGAATCCATTCACAGGTCTACATCTGCCGTGTATTTACATTATACAGATGAAGATTGAAGCAAATCGGGTTAAAATAAGAGGGTGATTTCAAAGCATTTTGAAAGTGACACACTTCCTGCTGCCAGTTGGTGGCGCTATAACTTTGACACACAATAGTCACATCCATGTGATCGTCCTCTTACAGCGAACACACTCCTGAAGTTTCATCAAGATCGGTTGATGTATGCTGAAGTTATGACACACTTCCTGTTTCACGTTTCTCACCATAATTTTGTTTCCTCGCCACAGCCAAACCGTTCGAGATATCAAAAATCCCCTTGCAATTTTTGATCCTCTATGTCTTGACTTCAGGCTGACCGAGTTTCGTTCCATGCGGATGAATGCTCTAGGAGGATTACATTAAATTCCATTGCATCCGTTTTACAAACAACCGTAAATATCTGACTTCCTGTTGGGCTGGGGTAAAAAGTAAAAGCGCGATGTATATATGAAACAATGAGATCGACATGTGTACCAAGTTTCATATTATTACATGCAAGCGTGTTTGATTTATGGACAAAGTGTTCAGACCCTGTTCCAGGGGGCGCTGACGAGCCGCCCTGCCGCGCCCGTGTACCAGCTTCAGCCCGGCTCTGATGGCCGCGGGTTCTGACCCGTGTGCAAAGTTTCAAGAGTTTTTGAGCATGTTAAGGGCCCCGAAAGTGCCCGAATAGTCGTTAGAAAAAAAAAATAATAATAATAAATATAGCTGCGAGCAGCGATTGCGGGCCCAAGCCGGTGGCACCGCAACCCCGGTGCCTTTAGTTACCTAAAGGCACCGGGATGGCGGTACCGCCGGCTTTGGCCCGCAATCGCTGCTCGCAGCTATATATATATATATATATATATATATATATATATATATATATATAAAGCCGGTGGCACCGCCTCCTTGGTGCTTTTAGGGTTATTCTACATGACGTGCAAAAACATAACCCCCGCTTTGACTGTCAAAAAGAAGTGTGCTGAAGAGCTTGCAGCAGTGAAGGCTCTGCAAAAGTGCACATTGAGGGCACATTTTAACCACAAAGTATGCGTGAGCAACCTTCTGAAAGGTCAGGTGTACATCCAGGTCTACATCTGTACTGTGTTTACATTATAGTATTTAGGGATGCGCCGATCCAATACTCAGGATCGGTATCAGCTCCGATACTGCCATCTTTGCCGGATCGGGTATATTTACACCACTTTAAAGGACAAGTTCGGTATTTTACAATTAAAGCCCTGTTTTAAGATCATCCCTGATGAAATAGAATAGTTAAGATTGTTTTTGAGACAAATGCTCCTGTCACGAGAATTTTAGGTTTCTGTGTTAGCACCCCCCCACCTTTATAATGAAAGCATAGGTGCACTCGAACAATCATTCATAAAAACGCATACAACTTTAGTTTACAAAGACGTGAAACTCACCGGGTGTTCACTGATATGCTCACACAAAAATCGCTGCAAAAGATGCTTTTCCAAAAGGTTTTATCGTAGTTTTTGTCCAAGTCCATTTTCTTCCTGTTTTCGGTTGAAGTCCATATTAGTCAATTGTCGAGTTCACGTGCGCAATCATTGGTAACTAGATAACTAAGGATCGCGCACGCAAACTCGACAATTGACTAATGTGGACTTCAACCAAAAACAGGAAGAAAATAGACTTGGACAAAAACGATGATAAAACCTGTTGGAAAAGCATCTTTTGCAGCAATTTTTGTGTGAGCATATCAGTGAACACCCCAGACCACTCGGTGAGTTTCACGTCTTTGTAAACTAAAGTTTTATGCGTTTTTATGAATGATTGTTCGAGTGCACCTATGGTTTCATTATAAAGGTGGGGGGGTGCTAACACAGAAACCTAAAATTCTCGTGACAGGAGCATTTGTCTCAAAAACAATCTTAACTATTCTATTTCATCAGGGATGATCTTAAAACAGGGCTTTAATTGTAAAATACCGAACTTGTCCTTTAATCAAACCACTCTTCTTTAAAACATTATGATGTGATTTTTTCACATGTATTTTATTACTCTTATTGAGCTATTTTGTCCACACACAGGACTCACTGCCAATCGTACGTGCTCACATCATTCTCTTTCTGTGAAAGCTGTATACTGCACTCACCAGTTTTCACTCTACAGCTGTTGACCAGAGCACTGAAATTATTTCTCACTTAAACTACAATCAAATGGATTTTCTCACACATTTTGCGTTAGTCCTCCGCATGGCATTTTATTATTTTCTGCGCAGCTTCAGAAGTGCATGCACACAGCCTAGAACACATGACACGCACACACAGTCACGAGAGAGGCGCGATCGAACTCTGTGTGTGTGCAAACAATGGAAACTCCATTTTGTTCATACAGGAAAATATTCAGACTAATGTCTTGTGGGAGCAACAGAATACATGTAACGGCATTATGTAATCAGGATACAAAAATCCAGTGAGTTACATCAAAAAAAGTAGTAATCAGATTGTAGTTACTTTTTGAAAAAGTACTTAAAGCCACTTAATATAAAGTGGGACCCTTTTTTATGAAAAAATTTGTAACTGTATCGGAAAACATTTTTAAAGTAACCCTCCCAAGCCTGTTCTTGTGTGCACGTCCGTTACTTTCACTTTTTAAGTTAGCGATTTTTAAGGCCCCAATCCTACTGTATTACCTAATCAATGTGTGGATATTGATCCAATAGTTCTAATTTGAACACAAGAGGGCAGTATAGCACTATGAATGATTTTTTTCTCTTTTGACTAAACCATTCTGTCTGTTTTTAAACTTAAACATAATTCTTAAATTTAAAAAAATGAATAAAATGGCTATAGTTCCAATATTGGTATAGTCTTATACAGTGTAGTTACTCAAAAAAAGTAATTAGTTACTAGTTACTAGTTACTTCTGTAAATTGTAATGAGATTACTTTACTAGTTACTGCATTGGAAAAGTAACTTCACTACTTATTACTTTACTTTCCCGTTTCTTAATTTACCGTGTAGCCTACATGGACAAACATCATATCAGTTTTTGCCCTATCATCACTTTATTGTAAAAATGTATACAAAATGACATGAAAGAACAATATCCCTGTCTGCACAAATAAATATGCCGCACTGTAAAATTCACAAACAAAATGGGGTTCAAAATTCAAAATTTTAAAATGGTGTTTAACACAGAAGTTTCAAAACAGGCTGGGAGAATAAAACTCTTCTCCTGAGAACAAAACCAGCTTTTTATTCGACTCATGGTAATAATAATAATTAAAAAAAAAATAAAAGATGTCAATGAAAAATAATAAAATAAAGGTCACTTTATCCCAAAAAATTCTTAATCCTAATTTAAAATGTATTTTTCTAAACCTGGGGGATTAATGGTCGACAGGGGAAGCATGTCTTCTACAATAAACCCTGCAACAATCCTGTTCATTTCGTTTTGTGTTATCCAAGACTTTCGAGCCTTGTTTTTACTTGACGCGTCCGAACGAGCGGAAAGGTGCGCGCGGCAAACAGCGCACACGATGCCGCATCCGAGGATGAACGACAAGAAGCCGAACCTGCACCGAACATGTAGCCTACATCTCCGCAACGGCACCCAGTTTGCGCATCTAAATCAGTTATTTATGTTTACAAAATGAGCCTAAGATCCATGTTTTATAAAATGTCCACGAAACTTAATGAAATGTTTAGTGAAATTAGAAAATAGAGATCGTTCATTTAGTTCTTTAGCCTATATATACATGTTTTTATATCCACATATTTTGTTCTAATGTCACAAATAATAATCTTAGGGTTTACTATAGCCTACATTTCACTCAAATATTTTTGTGCTTTCGAGCAATAAACTGAAAGTAATGTGAATATTGCCATTTGCCGAAACCCGTCTCTCTCTCTCCACTTCCCTCTCTCCTTCACTCAAATCGGTCTCTATGGCAACGGCGCGCAAGCACCACTAGGTGGAACTCTCCACACAGGCAAACACGGCTTGGGTAACCCAGGAAAGCGCGTTCCTTTAGTATAGTAAAGTAGTGTAGATACCAATATTTTCAGTGTAATGCGTTACTTTACTTACCCAAAAAAGTAATATCGTTACTGTAATTCGTTACTTTGTAACTCGTTACCCCCAACACTGGTCTTATAGAAAATAAATGGTGAATAATAAAATTTTTAGAAGATATGAGACGTTTCCTGATTCTTTTTTTGACATAATCCCTCGCCATTCGATATCCGTTCACAATTTAGTATCTTTTTTAATATTTTTTTATAATTTTGAAGAAGTTTGGTGGGAATAATTAAAAATTACTTAAGAGGGGGGGAATAAAAATGTAAAGGCTGGTTTTGCAAAACATTCACATACAGACCGAAACAACCGACTTCCTGTTGGGCTGGCTTAAAGTTGTTTGGGCTAATGAGAGTGTACCGAGTTTAATATTATTATATGCAAGTGTGTTTGATTTATGGACCCAATTTTCAGACCAAGTTTATGGACCAAGTTAATTTAATTAATGAACTAATTATATAAAACTATTGTCAATGCACTACAATTAAACTGGCTATATGCCTTTACTTATAAAAAATTAAAATAAAAACTTATTTAAAAAATCCCAGGCTTAAGAAATGTATTTTCTTTATGCTGGCCAGACACACAGCAGTGAAATGGTTAACCCCCTCCCCCTGCAAACACACACACACACACACACACACACAGGCAAAGGCTCAGACATAGGCTCAGAGGGAGTATGACTACATTCAAACAAAAATATCTGACTTTCTGTGGGTCCTAGCTATTGAGTGTGAATTAGAAAGTTGTCCGGCTCGAGGAGTACAATATACATACCGATTTTTGTTTCTGTAGATAAAACTAACAACCCCACTTTTGTCAAAAGGTGGCGCTACCGAGCCCTCACCACGCCCGTTTCTGAAACTTTGCACATGTCTACTGGCTAATAAATGTGATGTATCTGATGAGTTTCATGCAATTTGAAGCATGCTAAGGGTCTCAAAAGCATCCTAAAAGAATGGTAAAGTTTGATGCGTCGCCACGGCAACAGTTTCAAAGATATCAAGAATCCATTCACAGGTCTACATCTGCCGTATGTTTACATTATACAGATGAAGTTTGAAGCAAATCGGGTTAAAATAAGAGGGTGATTTTAAAGCATTTTGAAAGTGACACACTTCCTGCTGCCAGTTGGTGGCGCTATAACTTTGACACACAATAGTCACATCCATGTGATCGTCCTCTTACAGCGAACACACTCCTGAAGTTTCATCAAGATCGGTAGATGTATGCTGAAGTTATGACACACTTCCTGTTTCACGTTTCTCGCCATAATTTCATTTCCTCGCCACGGCCAAACCGTTCGAGATATCAAAAATCCCCTCGCAAACTTTCATCCTCAATGTCTTGACTTCACGCTGACCGAGTTTCGTTGAATTCGGATAAGAGCTCTAGGAGGAGTATTAAAAATTCCATTGCAAGTGTTTTACAAAAAACCTTAAATAACCGACTTCCTGTTGGGCTGGGGTAAAAAGTAAAAGTGCGACGTATATATGAAATGATGAGATCAACATGTGTACCGAGTTTCATATTAGTACATACAAGCGTGTTTGATTTATGGACAAAGTGTTCGGACCCCATTCCAGGTGGCGCTGTCGAGCCCCCCTGCCACGCCCGGGTACCATCTTCAGCCCGGCCCTAATGGCGGCGGGTTCTGACCCGTGTGCAAAGTTTCAAGAGTTTTCGAGCACGTTAAGGGCCCCAAAAGTGCCCAAATAGTCGTATAAATAATAATAATAATAATAAATATAGCTGCGAGCAGCGATTGCGGGCCCAAGCCGGTGGCACCGCAACCCCGGTGCCTTTAGTTACCTAAAGGCACCGGGATGGCGGTACCGCCGGCTTTGGCCCGCAATCGCTGCTCGCAGCTATATTTATATATATATATATATATATATATATAAAGCCGGTGGCACCGCACCCTTGGTGCTTTTAGGGTTATTCTACATGACGTGCAAAAACGTAACCCCCGCTTTGACTGTCAAAAAGAAGTGTGCTGAAGAGCTTGCAGCAGTGAAGGCTCTGCAAAAGTGCGGATCGAGGGCACATTTTAACCACAAAGTATGCATGAGCAACCTTCTGAAAGGTCAGGTGTACATCAAGGTCTACATCTGTACTGTGTTTACATTATAGTATGTAGGGATGCGCCGCTCCGATACTCAGGATCGTTATCAGCTCCGATACTGCCATCTTTGCCGGATCGGGTATATTTACACCACTTTAATCAAACCACTCTTCTTTAAAACATTACGATGTGATTTTTTCCACATGTATTTTGTTACTCTTATTGAGCTATTTTGTCCGCATAAAAGATTCACTGCCAATCGTACGTGCTCACATCATTCTCTTTCTGTGAAAGCTGTATACTGCATTCACAGTTTTCACTCTACAGCTATTGACCAGAGCACTGAAATTATTTCTCACTTAAACTACAATCAAATGGATTTTCCCACACATTTTGCATTAGTCCTCTGCATGGCATTTTATTATTTTCTGAGCAGCTTCAGAAGTGCATGCACACAGCCTAGAACACATGACACGCACACACAGTCACGAGAGAGGCGCGATCGAACTCTGTGTGTGTTTGTGTGTGAACAATGGAAACTCCATTTTGTTCATACAGGAAAATATTCAGACTAATGTCTTTTGGGAGCAACAGAATACATGTAACAGCATTATGTAATCAGGAAACAAAAATCCAGTAACTGTATATTATTACAGTGAGTTACATCAAAAAAGTAATCAGATTGTAGTTACTTTTTGAAAAAGTATAAAGTACTTAAAGCCAATTAATATAAAGTGGGACCCTTTTTTATGAAATAATTTGTAACTGTATCGGAATACATTTTTTAAAGTAACCCTCCCAAGCCTGGTCTTGTGTGGACGTCGTGAAATTAGAAAATAGAGATCGTTCATTTAGTTCTTTAGCCTATATACATGTTTTTATATCCACATATTTTGTTCTAATGTCACAAATAATAATCTTAGGGTTTACTATAGCCTACATTTCACTCAAATATTTTTGTACTTTCGAGCAATAAACTGAAAGTAATGTGAATATTGCCATTCAGGGCTGGACTGGGACAAAAAATCAGCCCTGGACACTTCATCCAGACCGGCCCACTATGCAAACACACACACACGTGCATTAATCTATACGTGCATTAATCTGCATGTAAAATTACTGATTAGATTTTATTTACTATCAAAACCAAGAAAAAACTATTAAAATAATAAACAAAGGGAATGGAAATGATTTTATAAGGCTTTATTGTAAATAACTGGTCTGAATTTATGTGCCACTTAATATTTTAATAGAATATTCTTAGGCTACATATATTTCATGAAGTGCAACATCACGGTGAGGACCTACAGAAATATATATTCTGTAGCTCCTGGCAGTGATGTTTCACCTCATGAAATATAGTTTATATAATATAGCATAAGAATATTCTGTTACAATATTATGTTCACATTTATGACACAGACAGTAGATAATATTATGTTCACATTTATGACACAGACAGTATAGGCACTTTCCAGGCACTGGAACTTATAGGCACTTTCCAGGCACTCTCCAGACCAGGCACTTTCAGTGAGACAAATTTAAAAAATATGTATTTATGTGCATATTTATATGCAAAATACTCCTTTTTTCACATCAACTATGTGCTACGGTCATTAACACTAGAACTACCGGAATTCCATAACTACTACAACGACCATAGCGGTCATTCTGAACGTTCAAACTTTAACGTTCATTTGGCTGTACTGAACGTCATTTTCGTCATGTCATATCTGCATTTGAACCTTTCTCTTTAAGTTTTCCAGTGACACTTATAATTCCTGTTGTCATGTTATAATGCCATCGCCCTTAAAACAAGCAAAATATTATATCATATTATAAAGCCAATACAAAAATATTTCCCGACAGGTGCTGCCGAGGAAAGTTTTGCGTCAAAAATATTTGGTAACACTTTAGAATACGGTTCCTTCGTTAATGAATAACTACACAAGAACTAATGAGTAACACAATATTAATAATCTAGTAACTATTATTAACTAACAAGAAACTCTGATTAACGAACTAGTAAGTAATAGCGCACAGACGAAAGTGGTAGTTCACTATGAAGTAATCAATAACTACTATTTTTTTAATACTTCCCAGAGAACTACTGAAAAAGTTTATTAACAATCTAGTAACTACTATTAACTAAAAGAAATTCTTATTAACGAATTAGTAAGTAATAGCTCAATGATGAAAGTGTTACTAGATACTTCTGTGGGAATTACTAATTATTTGGATTCGTATTATAAAGTGAAGATCATTGGAACTAACTAGTAATTACTCAAGTGTTACTAAAGACATTTTCTAAAAGTATACTAAAGTTCACCAAAAATCTCAAACATTTGCACAAATCATGACTAAAACATGTAGTAACACTTGAGTAATTACTAGTTAGTTCCAATGATCTTCACTTTATAATACGGATCCAAATAATTAGTAATACCCACAGAAGTATCTAGTAACACTTTCATCTGTGAGCTATTACTTACTAATTATTTGGATCCGTATTATAAAGTGAAGATCATTGGAACTAACTAGTAATTACTCAAGTGTTACTACATGATCTAGTCATGATTTGTGCAAACGTTTGAGATTTTTGGTGAACTTTAGTATACTTTTAGAAAATGTCTTTAGTAACACTTGAGTAATTACTAGTTAGTTCCAATGATCTTCACTTTATAATACGAATCCAAATAATTAGTAATTCCCACAGAAGTATCTAGTAACACTTTCATCTGTGAGCTATTACTTACTAATTCGTTAATAAGAGTTTCTTTTAGTTGATAGTAGTTACTAGATTGTTAATAAACTTTTTCAGTAGTTCTCTGGGAAGTATTAAAAAATAGTAGTTATTGATTACTTAATAGTGAACTACTACTTTCGTCTGTGCGCAATTACTTACTAGTTCATTAATCAGAGTTTCTTGTTAATTAATAGATTGTTAATATTGTGTTACTCATTAGTTCTTGTGTAGTTATTCATTAACGAAGGAACCGTATTCTAAAGTGTTACCAAATATTTTTTCACCGCACTCTCCACGTGAATAGACATGCAAAAAATCTAGGAAACGTCAAAGCTTCATACAGTAGCCTACAGCCCTGTTATACAAATACAATCAATGTGAAATCTAAAAATAAATAGATATACAATGTTAAGATATATGATAATAAAGATGTGGGCTCATTTGAACGGTGGAAACCCCAATATTCATTCACTGACGTTACGCACACACACATAGGAAAACACCGCTTCGCGTGCAGCTTCAGTCCCTCACACTACTTTGTGACATTTGGCACATGACTCCTTGATTTAATTTTTGCAGTTTCTCCTTACTTGGCACTGCCTTCATCATCTTCGTCCCGGACCGCCTACCCGACTCTCGCACCAGTTGAGTGGCTTTTGATTTCATGTTGTCGGAGCGAAATTCGCTTGCCAGTTGCGTGATGGACGCGAAACTTGCTCATTTGTGCACTTCTACAATATGTGCGTGTTGATCGCGGGAAATATAGCGGACTTATGATATTTATAATGCGTGCGGTCAAAATGACCGCCATGGCCATTCTAGGTAGAAATAGGACGCAACTGTTTTGTGTTTTGTGATTGTAATAAAATAACAGTGCCAGAATAAAATATACACATATTTAGTAAAAGTCAGAGTCCTACAGCCACATTGATTTTATTTTAACAAATAAGTTATTACACTGTAAATTTTAAAAACGGTCAAAATGACCGCCTTGGGAGTTCTGGTGTTAAATGGCTATCCTTTTCACTTAAGTCCAGCAAATAATTCATTTATTTTAACACATTTGGTGGCATCTGCCTCAAGTTATTGTCGTTGTTATGAAATACAGTCGTATGTTTGCATAGAATTCATTTTGAACACTATAATATTACATGCTTTCAAAATCTGAGGTAAATTATCCGTTATGGCTTGTGGCACAGTGACCTATTTTTAACTAAAAATAAATAATGTGTACTCATAACCAGTGTAATTTCTTCATTCTGTCAGCCGCGACATCGCAGAAATAGGAACCGTTTCTAAATTAGAAAAAACTTCGCATGTCGCCGTCGCGTCTGGTTAGGACAAAAACTCTGATTTACATGGAAAAGATACCTTTTATCGCGTGTCGCGGCGTCGTGTGTAGTTAGGACATATTGTACTGTAACGGTAGTCGATACGCGTTCTTCTGATCATTAAAAAGAATGAGGTTATATTGACAGATGAATAGGCTACGCTCAGTTTATCAAATACGCTCAGTTTATTAAATGTCTCTTGCAAACTATGAAGAGACAATGATGAATCAATACACACTGACATGGCGATGCTGGACTGATTCTTTATTTACACCATCATACAGTAATTTTGTCGGTTGTTTATTACAGATATTAGCATGCATATTATTGATCATCAGCTAATTTCATCAATAGACATCAATAAGAGAGAGTGGCAACAGCCCTTGTAAGAGTCAAGAGATCATTTCTTTCTTTACTTGAAGATGATTGTGTAGATGATTAAGCGTCTCTGACTTACTTTCACTTTTATTTGCGATGTTTGCACGTTGGTTTGACGCTCAGCTGCTGCTTATCTGCGGTGGTGATGCGTGTCGCAGTAGCGCCGACATGTCTGACTATAACAGCCTGTAAACGCTCTCACTCGTTTATTTTTTAGCATTTTTGGGAGGAGTAAAATATACATGTGTGATATCAACAACCAGATTGCGTTTACACGTAAAGATCCGAACACAATGCGAGCCAGACTACCTCCAGATGGTCAGGCAAATCGATCACAATCCGATCACAACGTAATACCTTGCATTGATATTTCTTTTTTATTATCCGGATAACTTATCTGGATACAGATCGCATTTTAATACCAGGTGTAGGGGTCTCAGAGACGAGACCGGCGAGAAACTTCACGAGACCTGCGGAATGCCTCCACAGGGCGGGGAGATACTATACTGTATATGGGAGCGGCCGCTTCTCCGCTCTTGATTCCGATTGGCCAGTGTCAGACAGTCAGACCTGTCAGTCTCGCAGCTGGACCAAGTTTATGGACCAAGTTAATTTAATTAATAAACTAATTTTATAAAACTATTGTCAATGCACTACAATTTAACTGGTTATATTATGCATTCACTTATAAAAATTAAAATAAAAACTTATTTAAAACATACCAGGCTTAAGAAATGTATTAAGAAATTACACAGCAGAAAAAAACACACAGCACTGAAATGGTTAAGTTAAGCCCCTCCCCCTACTAACACACACACAGAGAGAGACAGAGATGTAGGCTCAAAGGGAGCATGACCAGATTCAAACAAACATATCTTACTTTCTGTGGGTCCTAGTTAAAGAGTGTCAATTAGAAAGTTGTCCGGCTCGAGGAGTACAATATACATACTGATTTTTGTAACTGTAGATAAAACTAACAACCCAACTTTTGTCAAAAGGTGGCGCTACTGAGCCCTCACCACGCCCGTTTCTGAAACTTTGCACATGTCTACTGGCTAATAAATGTGATGTGTCTGAGGAGTTTCATGCAATTTGAAGCATGCTAAGGGTCTCAAAAGCATCCTAAAAGAATGGTAAAGTTTGATGCGTCACCACGGCAACAGTTTCAAAGATATTAAGAATCCATTCACAGGTCTACATCTGCCGTATGTTTACATTATACAGATGAAGTTTGAAGCAAATCGGGTTAAAATAAGAGGGTGATTTCAAAGCATTTTGAAAGTGACACACTTCCTGCTGCCAGTTGGTGGCGCTATAACTTTGACACACAATAGTCACATCCATGTGATCGTCCTCTTACGGCGAACACACTCCTGAAGTTTCATCAAGATCAGTTAATGTATGCTGAAGTTAGGACACACTTCCTGTTTCACGTTTCTCACCATAATTTTGTTTCCTCGCCACAGCCAAACCGTTCGAGATATCAAAAATCCCCTCGCAATTTTTGATCGTCTATGTCTTGACTTCAGGCTGACCGAGTTTCGTTCCATGCGGATGAATGCTCTAGGAGGAGTACATTAAATTCCATTGCAAGCATTTAAAAAAAAAACGTAAATATCTGACTTCCTGTTGGGCTGGGGTAAAAAGTAAAAGTGCTATGAATATATGAAACGATGAGATCGACATGTGTACCGAGTTTCATATTATTACATGCAAGCGTGTTTGATTTATGGACAAAGTGTTCAGACCCTGTTCCAGGGGGCGCTGACGAGCCGCCCTGCCACGCCCGGGTACCAGCTTCAGCCCGGCTCTGATGGCCGCGGGTTCTGACCCGTGTGCAAAGTTTCAAGAGTTTTTGAGCATGTTAAGGGCCCCGAAAGTGCCCGGATAGTCGTTAGAAAAAAAAAAAAAAAAATCCTAAGGAAAACAATAGGGCCTTCGCCCTTTCAGGGCTTGGGCCCTAATAATAATAATAAATATAGCTGCGAGCAGCGATTGCGGGCCCAAGCCGGTGGCACCGCAACCCCGGTGCCTTTAGGTAACTAAAGGCACCGGGGTTGCGGTGCCACCGGCTTGGGACCGCAATCGCTGCTCGCAGCTATATTTATATATATATATATATATATATATATATATATATATATATATATATATATATATATATATATATATAAAGCCGGTGGCACCACCACCTTGGTGCTTTTAGGGTTATTCTACTTGACATGCAAAAACATAACCCCCGCTTTGACTGTCAAAAAGAAGTGTGCTGAAGAGCTTGCATCAGTGAAGGCTCTGCAAAAGTGCACATTGAGGGCACATTTTAACCACAAAGTATGCGTGAGCAACCTTCTGAAAGGTCAGGTGTACATCCAGGTCTACATCTGTACTGTGTTTACATTATAGTATTTAGGAATGCGCCGATCCGATATTCAGGATCGGTATCAGCTCCGATACTGCCATCTTTGCCGGATCGGGTATATTTACACCACTTTAATCAAACCACTCTTCTTTAAAACATTATGATGTGATTTTTTTCACATGTATTTTGTTACTCTTATTGAGCTATTTTGTCCGCATAAAAGATTCACTGCCAATCGTACGTGCTCACATCATTCTCTTTCTGTGAAAGCTGTATACTGCATTCACCAGTTTTCACTCTACAGCTATTGACCAGAGCACTGAAATTATTTCTCACTTAAACTACAATCAAATGGATTTTCCCACACATTTTGCATTAGTCCTCTGCATGGCATTTTATTATTTTCTGAGCAGCTTCAGAAGTGCATGCACACAGCCTAGAACACATGACACGCACACACAGTCACGAGAGAGGCGCGATCGAACTCTGTGTGTGTTTGTGTGTGAACAATGGAAACTCCATTTTGTTCATACAGGAAAATATTCAGACTAATGTCTTGTGGGAGCAACAGAATACATGTAACAGCATTATGTAATCAGGAAACAAAAATCCAGTAACTGTATATTATTACAGTGAGTTACATCAAAAAAGTAATCAGATTGTAGTTACTTTTTGAAAAAGTATAAAGTACTTAAAGCCAATTAATATAAAGTGGGACCCTTTTTTATGAAATAATTTGTAACTGTATCGGAATACATTTTTTAAAGTAACCCTCCCAAGCCTGGTCTTGTGTGGACGTCGTGAAATTAGAAAATAGAGATCGTTCATTTAGTTCTTTAGCCTATATACATGTTTTTATATCCACATATTTTGTTCTAATGTCACAAATAATAATCTTAGGGTTTACTATAGCCTACATTTCACTCAAATATTTTTGTACTTTCGAGCAATAAACTGAAAGTAATGTGAATATTGCCATTCAGGGCTGGACTGGGACAAAAAAATCAGCCCTGGACACTTCATCCAGACCGGCCCACTATGCAAACACACACACACGTGCATTAATCTATACGTGCATTAATCTGCATGTAAAATTACTGATTAGATTTTATTTACTATCAAAACCAAGAAAAAACTATTAAAATAATAAACAAAGGGAATGGAAATGATTTTATAAGGCTTTATTGTAAATAACTGGTCTGAATTTATGTGCCACTTAATATTTTAATAGAATATTCTTAGGCTATACTACATATATTTCATGAAGTGCAACATCACGGTGAGGACCTACAGAAATATATATTCTGTAGCTCCTGGCAGTGATGTTTCACCTCATGAAATATAGTTTATATAATATAGCATAAGAATATTCTGTTACAATATTATGTTCACATTTATGACACAGACAGTAGATAATATTATGTTCACATTTATGACACAGACAGTATAGGCTTTTGCCAGGCACTTTCAGGGAGACAAATTGAAAAAATATGTATTTATGTGCATATTTATATGCAAAATACTCCTTTTTTCACATCAACTATGTGCTATGGTCATTAAATGGCTATCCTTTTCACTTAAGTCCAGCAAATAATTCATTTATTTTAACACATTTGGTGGCATCTGCCTCAAGTTATTGTCGTTGTTATGAAATACAGTCGTATGTTTGCATAGAATTCATTTTGAACACTATAATATTACATGCTTTCAAAATCTGAGGTAAATTATCCGTTATGGCTTGTGGCACAGTGACCTATTTTTAACTAAAAATAAATAATGTGTACTCATAACCAGTGTAATTTCTTCATTCTGTCAGCCGCGACATCGCAGAAATAGGAACCGTTTCTAAATTAGAAAAAACTTCGCATGTCGCCGTCGCGTCTGGTTAGGACAAAAACTCTGATTTACATGGAAAAGATACCTTTTATCGCGTGTCGCGGCGTCGTGTGTAGTTAGGACATATTGTACTGTAACGGTAGTCGATACGCGTTCTTCTGATCATTAAAAAGAATGAGGTTATATTGACAGATGAATAGGCTACGCTCAGTTTATCAAATACGCTCAGTTTATTAAATGTCTCTTGCAAACTATGAAGAGACAATGATGAATCAATACACACTGACATGGCGATGCTGGACTGATTCTTTATTTACACCATCATACAGTAATTTTGTCGGTTGTTTATTACAGATATTAGCATGCATTTTATTGATCATCAGCTAATTTCATCAATAGACATCAATAAGAGAGAGTGGCAACAGCCCTTGTAAGAGTCAAGAGATCATTTCTTTCTTTACTTGAAGATGATTGTGTAGATGATTAAGCGTCTCTGACTTACTTTCACTTTTATTTGCGATGTTTGCACGTTGGTTTGACGCTCAGCTGCTGCTCATCTGCGGCGGTGATGCGTGTCGCAGCCTGTATAACAGCCTGTAAACGCTCTCACTCGTTTATTTTTTAGCATTTTTGGGAGGAGTAAAATATACATGTGTGATATCAACAACCAGATTGCGTTTACACGTAAAGATCCGAACACAATGCGAGCCAGATTACCTCCAGATGGTCAGGCAAATCGATCACAATCCGATCACAACGTAATACCTTGCATTGATATTTCTTTTTTATTATCCGGATAACTTATCTGGATACAGATCGCATTTTAATACCAGGTGTAGGGGTCTCAGAGACGAGACCGGCGAGAAACTTCACGAGACCGACGGAATGCCTCCACAGGGCGGGGAGATACTATACTGCCTATGGGAGCGGCCGCTTCTCCGCTCTTGATTCCGATTGGCCAGTGTCAGACAGTCAGACCTGTCAGTCTCGCAGCTGGACCAAGTTTATGGACCAAGTTAATTTAATTAATAAACTAATTATATAAAACTATTGTCAATGCACTACAATTTAACTGGTTATATTATGCCTTCACTTAAATTAAATTAAAATAAAAACTTATTTAAAACATACCAGGCTTAAGAAATGTATTAAGAAATTACACAGCAGAAAAAAGTACACAGCACTGAAATGGTTAAGTTAAGCCCCTCCCCCTACTAACACACACACAGAGAGAGACAGAGATGTAGGCTCAAAGGGAGCATGACCAGATTCAAACAAACATATCTTACTTTCTGTGGGTCCTAGTTAAAGAGTGTCAATTAGAAAGTTGTCCGGCTCGAGGAGTACAATATACATACTGATTTTTGTAACTGTAGATAAAACTAACAACCCAACTTTTGTCAAAAGGTGGCGCTACTGAGCCCTCACCACGCCCGTTTCTGAAACTTTGCACATGTCTACTGGCTAATAAATGTGATGTGTCTGAGGAGTTTCATGCAATTTGAAGCATGCTAAGGGTCTCAAAAGCATCCTAAAAGAATGGTAAAGTTTGATGCGTCACCACGGCAACAGTTTCAAAGATATTAAGAATCCATTCACAGGTCTTTCACAGGTCTACATCTGCCGTATATTTACATTATACAGATGAAGTCTGAAGCAAATCGGGTTAAAATAAGAGGGTGATTTCAAAGCATTTTGAAAGTGACACACTTCCTGCTGCCAGTTGGTGGCGCTATAACTTTGACACACAATAGTCACATCCATGTGATCGTCCTCTTACGGCGAACACACTCCTGAAGTTTCATCAAGATCAGTTAATGTATGCTGAAGTTAGGACACACTTCCTGTTTCACGTTTCTCACCATAATTTTGTTTCCTCGCCACAGCCAAACCGTTCGAGATATCAAAAATCCCCTCGCAATTTTTGATCGTCTATGTCTTGACTTCAGGCTGACCGAGTTTCGTTCCATGCGGATGAATGCTCTAGGAGGAGTACATTAAATTCCATTGCAAGCATTTTAAAAACAACCGTAAATATCTGACTTCCTGTTGGGCTGGGGTAAAAAGTAAAAGTGCGATGAATATATGAAACGATGAGATTGACATGTGTACCGAGTTTCATATTATTACATGCAAGCGTGTTTGATTTATGGACAAAGTGTTCAGACCCTGTTCCAGGGGGCGCTGACGAGCCGCCCTGCCACGCCCGGGTACCAGCTTCAGCCCGGCTCTGATGGCCGCGGGTTCTGACCTGTGTGCAAAGTTTCAAGAGTTTTTGAGCATGTTAAGGGCCCCAAAAGTGCCCGGATAGTCGTTAGAAAAAAAAAAAAAAAAAAAAAAAAAAAAAAAAAAAAAAAAAAATCCTAAGGAAAACAATAGGGCCTTCGCCCTTTCAGGGCTTGGGCCCTAATAATCCTAAGGAAAACAATAGGGCCTTCGCCCTTTCAGGGCTTGGGCCCTAAATATAGCTGCGAGCAGCGATTGCGGGCCCAAGCCGGTGGCACCGCAACCCCGGTGACTTTAGTTACCTAAAGGCACCGGGATGGCGGTACCGCCGGCTTTGGCCCGCAATCGCTGCTCGCAGCTATATTTATATATATATATATATATATAAAGCCGGTGGCACCGCCACCTTGGCGCTTTTAGGGTTATTCTACTTGACATGCAAAAACATAACCCCCGCTTTGACTGTCAAAAAGAAGTGTGCTGAAGAGCTTGCATCAGTGAAGGCTCTGCAAAAGTGCACATTGAGGGCACATTTTAACCACAAAGTATGCGTGAGCAACCTTCTGAAAGGTCAGGTGTACATCCAGGTCTACATTAGAGGTCTGCACCCCCGCGGGAGTCCCGCGGGACCCGCGGGTCGCGACGCAAAACAGTGCGGCGCGGGAGAAATTTTGAGAGGTCATTGCGGGCGCGGGCGGGATGATGAGGTGCACTTGCGGGTGCGGTCGGGATGGATGATGCGCTGCACTCCCGCAAATTAAATATGAGTGTAAAATAAAATATATAAATGATTAAAGTAGCGTACATAATTTGTAGTTGTGAGGGAGATTCTGATTGGCGGCAATAAAAACGTTTTAAGCAGCCTAAACTTGTGAATATTGTCGGGTAGGGCGGGGCATAATCTCACGCACAGTCGCACACTTGTTTAGAGACAATTCTTTCCCGCTGCTCCGTGTTCGAATTCGAAAGCTAGTTCAAGTTCAAAATAGACAGCATGGACGAGGAACAGAGCGCCTCTAGTGCTTCAGATAGAGGCCTAAGCGCTTCAGATGTAAGTACTTCTCTAAAGAAAGGCACATTTACTACAAAAAAATCACGAAACCTCAAATCAGACATTTGGAAGTCTTTTTCGGTTGTGCATGACGGAGAGGGGAATCAACTACCGTTCGCCTGCTGCGACAAATGCCAAAAGGTGTTAACATACAACGGACACAAATCTGGAACATCAGGCCTGAAGCGTCATGTATGTACAGTCTTGAAAGGACAGAAATTGTTGGAGTTCAAGGGAAACACGTCGAAAGTGTCAAGTGCTCTAAAGGCGAAGACAGTAGACAAATGTGTGGACTTTGTTTCTGCTGACCTCCGTCCATATGACAGCATTGCTGGTGAGGGATTCATTAAGTTGACACAACATTTGGTAGACACGGCAGCCACAATAGGCAGATATGATGTGAGAGATATTCTGCCTCATCCAACAACGGTGTCACGCCATGTAGATGACAGGGCACACAGATGTAGAAGGGCTGTTGTCGATGACATGACTGAGACAATTTTGAAATATGGATGTGCCGTGACAACTGATATTTGGACAGAGACATATAGAAAAACCTCTTTCCTGTCAGCCACCATACACTACGTCGATTCAGACTACAATTTAGAATCTAGAGTGCTATTTTCTGCCCCATTTGAAGAATGCACTCCAAAGACGGGGGAAAATATTCGGGCTTTATTATTTCAGAACTTGAGAGTCTTTGGAATTGATTGTTCGCTTTTGGGAAAGAAAATTGTTTTTGTCACGGATAGAGGAGCTAACATGGTGGCCTCTTTACGTGGGTTCACTAGACTGAACTGTAGTGCACATGTACTGAATTCAGTTCTCGCACATGCTCTCTCACCTGCTGTGATGAACCAAGTCCCCGAAGCGGCCCAGCTTATCACCAACGTGAAGAAACTGGTCAGCTATTTTAAACATTCTGGCCTGCAAGTCAAGCTGGGGAAGTCTCTCAAACAGTCGGTGGAGACACGATGGAATTCGACTGTGGACATGCTGGATTCTGTCTCACAGCAGTATGATGAGGTCACAACAATACTGCTGGACAATAAGCAGTATGATAAAATAGGCTGCATCAATAAAAACACTCTTGGATCCCTTGTGGCATTTCTCAAACCCTTCAAGGATGCAACGAATGACCTGGAGTCGGACAATACGGCATTAAGTGCGGCGCTTGTTCTGCCTTGGTCCGTGAAGTTAAGAGAGCATTGTGAAGTGGCCAAGGCTGACCCCCTACTCAATGCTATTGCATCTGCTTGTGTACAACGCCTAGACGAACTGTTGTCTCCAAGTAAACTTGCTCCAAATGGAATTAACATGCTCTATAAAGTAGCAACATTCCTGACTCCGAAACTGCGTCAGCTTAAGATGGTCGATGAAAACGAAAGACAATATGTGACTGAAGCTGTGAAAGAGCTGATTGAGGACTTGGGGTTTCATGTCCAAGCTGAGGAAAATTCTGAGCCACCTCCTAAAAAGGTAACATTTCGTGATTTTGAAGAATGGGAAGATGTAGGTGCTACGTGTACTGACTCGCAGAAGTCTGTGGATTCCGAGATAGTGGAGTATTTGAAAGTGAAACTGGATGTATCCGAATCACACCAACCCAAAGATATCCTCCCGTGGTGGAAGAAACATTGCTTTGAATTTCCCACACTTTCCAAACTGGCACGCCATGTACTATGTGTCCCAGCCTCCAGCGCACCGTCCGAACGAGCTTTCAGCATTTGTGGGCGCATACTGGAGCAAAGACGCAGTGTGCTGAAGCCCTCATCAGTAAACAACCTACTTTTCCTTCATGGTTATTCAAAGAACCCGGTATCCTAAGCAGCAGCTGCTTCTTTTACCTTTATTTTGACCATTTTCATTTAGAAATGCTGGTAGCGACCTGCTGAGTTTTTAATTTTATTCTTCTTATTATTATTCATATTATTATTATTAATAATAAAATTAAAAGGTAGGCACACATACTATTTTCAGTTTAACACCTGCACTGGGCGGCTCAAAGCATAAAAAGTTTTTTAGTCTCAATGTTTTAGTTCATGGCTAGCCTATAATGTGACAGGAACATTATCTGCTTCGATCTTTTACCTTTATTTTGATCATTTTCATTTAGACATGCTGGTAGCGACCTGCTGAGTTTTTATTTTTATTCTTCTTCTTATTATTATTCATAGGCCTATTATTCATATTATTATTAAAATTAAAAGGTAGCCTAGTCACACAGGCTATTTTCAACACCTGCACTGAGCGGCTCAAAGCCCAAATCGTTTTTTAGTCACAATGTTTTAGTTCATGGTGTGACAGGAACATTATCTGCTTCTTTTACCTTTATTTTGATCATTTTCATTTAGACATGCTGGTAGCGACCTGCTGAGTTTTTATTTTTCTTATTATTATTATTATTCATATTATTCTATTCATATTCATATTATTATTAAAATTAAAAGGTAGGCACACAGGCTATTTTCAGTTTCACACCTGCACTGAGCGGCTCAAAGCCCAAATAGTTTTTTAGTCTCAATGTTTTAGTTCATGGCTAGCCTATAATGTGACAGGAGCATTATCTAATTATATATATTAGATAGATAATAATATTACCTAATCGAATATATGTTTTGTTTTTTTGTTACATGTTAAGCCTAATGGAACTTGGGCCGATTAATGTTTATCTTTGTTGGCGTTCGTTACTGATGCCTATTTAATGTTTTGTATGGTTGATTATGCAGGCTTACCAATAAATATGTTACCAAGTATTGGTAAGGAATTTTGTGAGCACGCATTTTTTTCCCCAAGACCTTTCGTCAGAAAGTGCGGGCGGGAGCGGGACATTATATCACAGATGCGGGCGGGAGCGGGACTAAAAATGATCAATCTTTGCGGGAGCGGGTGGGAGCGGGACTGAAGACTGCGGGAGCGGGCGGGAGCGGGTCTGAAAATTGTGTCCCGCGCAGGTCTCTAGTCTACATCTGTACTGTGTTTACATTATAGTATTTAGGAATGCGCCGATCCGATACTCAGGATCGGTATCAGCTCCGATACTGCCATCTTTGCCGGATCTGGTATATTTACACCACTTTAATCAAACCACTCTTCTTTAAAACATTATGATGTGATTTTTTTCACATGTATTTTATTACTCTTATTGAGCTATTTTGTCCACACACAGGACTCACTGCCAATCGGACGTGCTCACATCATTCTCTTTCTGTGAAAGCTGTATACTGCACTCACCAGTTTTCACTCTACAGCTATTGACCAGAGCACTGAAATTATTTCTCACTTAAACTACAATCAAATGGATTTTCTCACACATTTTGCATTAGTCCTCCGCATGGCATTTTATTATTTTCTGCGCAGCTTCAGAAGTGCATGCACACAGCCTAGAACACATGACACGCACACACAGTCACGAGAGAGGCGCGATCGAACGTGTGTTTGTGTGCGAACAATGGAAACTCCTTTTTGTTCATACAGGAAAATATTCAGACTAATGTCTTGTGGGAGCAACAGAATACATGCAACGGCATTATGTAATCAGGATACAAAAATCTAGTGAGTTACATCAAAAAAAGTAGTAATCAGATTGTAGTTACTTTTTGAAAAAGTATATAGTACTTAAAGCCATTTAATATAAAGTGGGACCCTTTTTTTATGAAATAATTTGTAACTGTATCGGAATACATTTTTAAAGTAACCCTCCCAAGCCTGGTCTTGTGTGCACGTCCGTTAATTTCACTTTTTAAGTTAGCGATTTTTAAGGCCCCAATCCTACTGTATTACCTATTATACTGTATTGCCAACTGTATTAATGTGTGGATATTGATCCAATAGTTCTACCTAATTTTGAACACAAGAGGGCCGTATAGCACTATGAATGATTTTTTTCTTTTTTGACTAAACCATTCTGTCTGTTTTTAAACTTAAACATAATTCTTAAATTTAAAAAAAGGAATAAAATGGCTATAGTTCCAATATTGGTATAGTCTTATACAGTGTTGGGGTAGTTACTCAAAAAAGTAATTAGTTACTAGTTACTTCTGTAAATTGTAATGAGATTACTTTACTAGTTACTGCGTTGGAAAAATAACTTCACTACTTATTACTTTCCTGTTTCTTAATTTACCGTGTAGCCTACATGGACAAACATCATATCAGTTTTTGCCCTATCATCACTTTATTGTAAAAATGTATACAAAATGACATGAAAGAACAATATCCCTGTCTGCACAAATAAATATGCCGCACTGTAAAATTCACAAACAAAATGGGGTTCAAAATTCAAAATTTTAAAATGGTGTTTATCACAGAAGTTTCAAAACAGGCTGGGAGAATAAAACTCTTCTCCTGAGAACAAAAACAGCTTTTTATTCGACTCATGGTAATAATAATAATTTAAAAAAATAAAAGATGTCAATGAAAAATAATAAAATAAAGGTCACTTTATCCCATAAAATTCTTAATCCTAATTTAAAATTTATTTTTCTAAACCTGGGGAATTAATGGTCGACAGGGGAAGCATGTCTTCTACAATGAACCCTGCAACAATCCTGTTCATTTCGTTTTCCAAGACTTTCGAGCCTTGTTTTTACTTGACGCGTCCGAACGAGCGGAAAGGTGCGCGCGGCAAACAGCGCACGCGATGCCGCATCCGAGGATGAACGACAAGAAGCCGAACCTGCACCGAACATGGAGCCTACATCTCCGCAACGGCACCCAGTTTGCGCATCTAAATCAGTTATTTATGTTTACAAAATGAGCCTAAGATCCATGTTTTATAAAATGTCCACGAAACTTAATGAAATGTTTAGTGAAATTAGAAAATAGAGATCGTTCATTTAGTTCTTTAGCCTAGCCTATATACATGTTTTATATCCACATATTTTGTTCTAATGTCACAAATAATAATCTTAGGATTTACTATAGCCTACATTTCACTCAAATATTTTTGTGCTTTCGAGCAATAAACTGAAAGTAATGTGAATATTGCCATTTGTTGAAACCCGTCTCTCTCTCCACTTCCCTCTCTCTCTCACTCAAATCGGTCTCTATGGCAACGGCGCGCACGCACCACTAGACGGAACTCTCCACACAGGCAAACACGGCTTGGGCAGGAAAGGGCGTTCCTTTAGTATAGACCATTTCACAAGATGTAAACAACACTGGTCCAGAAGCACTTCCTGTTTCAGTTTGTAACTGTTTTCTTTATTTACATGTAAAGAAAACATCTTAAAGATGTTTGTTTAACTTTTTGATTCAGTTGTAAATGTTCTGTTGGTTGTATTTTATCCCAGCTTTTATGTAGTGTTAAAAAAATGAATCAGGAAGTGCTTCTGGACCATTGTTGTTTACATCTTGTGAAATGGTCTATAGTAAAGTAGTGTAGTTACCAATATTTTCAGTGTAATGCGTTACTTTACTTACCCAAACTCGTTTGTAACTCGTTACCCCCAACACTGGTCTTATAGAAAATAAATGGTTAATAATAACATTTTTAATTCCTCATCCAATCATCCTTTTGTTATGGATCAATATCATAGCTAGAGACGTAGAAAAGGGCTGCACGGTTTTGCAATAAATAATAATAAATAAAATAAAATAAACATATAAATATTGTAATTGCAATTAAATTAGATTTGTGTGGCAGCTGCATGTACAATTATTATTAATAATAATAATAACATTAATAATTATACAAATGAGCTTAGAATAAAAATTTAAATGGTTTATTACATTAAAAACAGGCCATATTTTTAATAAATAAATAAGCTATCATTCATAGTGCACTAAATTTTAAACATTTTAAATTACAACATTGTTTGTGAAAGTCCAACAAAGTTAAATGTATACTCAAACCTGAAAAGCCGTTTTCATTTGATTATCATTGTGGCAGCAGTTGGAACACTGTGTTACAACTAACCCCGCTGTGTATTACATATTTTAAACCTAGCTAACAGTCGCTAGGAATTACTGACATGTTTCAAAACGGTGCTGTGTTTGAGCCAACAAGACAGTGATTAAGGCAATATAAAGTTAGATTTGGACGCGTATACCGGAAACAGAAAAAAATCTACGATGAAAAAATTTACTTTCATGATGTCAAAACACTCTTTGTCCATTATCTTCACGAAATATAATCAAAACGTTCCGCAAATTCGCGGGAGACCGTCTTCTGGCAGCAAGAGAAAAAGAGCGGAAAGACAGCCGGGCCGGCTAGATACTGACAAACTATGTAAAATGTCCGTGTTACATTTAACCCCGCGTCAGGCCTACATTTATCCCCGCGCTCCCCTATTCTGTATCTCCTGGCAGTGATGTTTCACCTCATGAAATATACTTTATGTTCACATTTATGACACAGACAGTAGATAATATTATGTTCACATTTATGACACAGACAGTAGATATAGGCTTCTGCCAGGCACTTTCAGGGATACAAATCGAAAAAATATGTATAGGCTATATGTGCATATTTATATGCAAAATACTCCTTTTTTCACGTCAACTATGTGCTATGGTCATTAAATGGCTTTCCTTTTCACTTAAGTCCAGCAAATAATTCATTTATTTTTACACATTTGGTGGCATCTGCCAGTTATTGTCGTTGTTATGAAGTACAGTATGCATAATTCATTTTGAACACTATAATGCTTTCAAAATCTGAGGTAAATTATCCGTTATGGCTTGTGGCACAGTGACCTATTTTTAACTAAAAATAAATAATGTGTACTCATAACCAGTGTAATTTCTTCATTCTGTCAGCCGCGACGTCGCAGAAATAGGAACCGTTTCTAAATTAGAAACTTCGCATGTCGCCGTCGCGTATGGTTAGGACAAAAACTCTGATTTATTAACATGGAAAAGATACCTTTTGTCGCGTGTCGCGGCGTCGTGTGTAGTTAGGACACGGTGTAAGCGGCCGCTTCTCAAGTCTAGAATCTGAACTTGATTCCGATTGGCCAGTGTCAGACAGTCAGACCTGTCAGTCTCGCAGCTCGCGTCAGCTTCATGCGGCTTCATGAGAGAGACGCATAAGTCATAGAATATATTTACAATTAATAATGATTTAAAAACAAAATACATAACGCGCCGGGCCGCCGGCCCAACCAGACCGCGGCCCACCAGGAATCTCCCGGTAGTCCCGATGGCCAGTACATGCCTTAGTATCTTTAATATATTTTCATAATTTTGAAGAAGTTTGGTGTGGGAATAATTAAAAATTACTTAAGAGGGGGGAAATAAAAATGTAAAGGCTGGTTTTGCAAAACATTCACATACAGACTGAAACAACCGACTTTGTTTTGCTGGCTTAAAGTTGCTTGGGCTAATGAGATCTATAAGTGTACCGAGTTTAATATTATTATATGCAAGTGTGTTTGATTTATGGACCCAATTTTCAGACCAAGTTAATGGACCAAGTTAATTTAATTAATGAACTAATTATATAAAACTATTGTCAATGCACTACAATTAAACTGGCTATGTGCCTTTACTTATAAAAAAATAAAATAAAAACTTATTTAAAAAATCCCAGGCTTAAGAAATGTATTTTATTTATGCTGGCTAGACACACAGCAGTTAAATGGTTAATTAAGCCCCCTCTCCCTGCTAACACACACACACACACACACACACACACACACACACAGACAGGCAAAGGCTAAGACATATGCTCAGAGGGAGTATGACTACATTCAAACTAAAATATCTGACTTTCTGTGGGTCCTAGCTATTGAGTGTGAATTAGAAAGTTGTCCGGCTCGAAGAGTACAATATACATACTGATTCTTGTAACTGTAGATAAAACTAACAACCCCACTTTTGTCAAAAGGTGGCGCTACTGAGCCCTCACCACGCCCGCTTCTGAAACTTTGCACATGTCTACTGGCTAATAAATGTGATGTGTCTGATGAGTTTCATGCAATTTGAAGCATGCTAAGGGTCTCAAAAGCATCCTAAAAGAATGGTAAAGTTTGATGCATCGCCATGGCAACAGTTTCAACGATATCAAGAATCCATTCACAGGTCTTCATCTGCCGTATGTTTACATTATACAGATGAAGTTTGAAGCAAATCGGGTTAAAATAAGAGGGTGATTTTAAAGCATTTTGAAAGTGACACACTTCCTGCTGCCAGTTGGTGGCGCTATAACTTTGACACACAATAGTCACATCCATGTGATAGTCCTCTTACAGCGAACGCACTCCTGAAGTTTCATCAAGATCGGTTGATGTATGCTGAAGTTATGACACACTTCCTGTTTCACGTTTCTCGCCATGATTTTGTTTCCTCGCCACGGCCAAACCGTTCGAGATATCAAAAATCCCCTCGCAAACTTTCATCCTCAATGTCTTGACTTCACGCTGACTGAGTTTCGTAGAATTTGGATAAGAGCTCTAGGAGGAGTATTAAAAATTCCATTGCAAGTGTTTTACAAAGAACCTTAAATAACTGACTTCCTGTTGGGCTGGGGTAAAAAGTAAAAGTGCGACGTATATATGAAATGATGAGATCAACATGTGTACCGAGTTTCATATTAGTACATACAAGCGTGTTTGATTTATGGACCAAGTGTTCGGACCCCATTCCAGGTGGCGCTGTCGAGCCCCCCTGCCACGCCCGGGTCCCATCTTCAGCCCGCCCCTAATGGCGGCGGGTTCTGACCCGTGTGCAAAGTTTCAAGAGTTTTCGAGCACGTTAAGGGCCCCAAAAGTGCCCAAATAGTCGTATAAATAATAATAATAAATATAGCTGCGAGCAGCGATTGCGGGCCCAAGCCGGTGGCACCGCAACCCCGGTGCCTTTAGTTACCTAAAGGCACCGGGATGGCGGTACCGCCGGCTTTGGCCCGCAATCGCTGCTCGCAGCTATATTTATATATATATATATATATATATATATATATATATATATATATATATATATAAAGCCGGTGGCACCGCCTCCTTGGTGCTTTTAGGGTTATTCTACATGACGTGCAAAAACATAACCCCCGCTTTGACTGTCAAAAAGAAGTGTGCTGAAGAGCTTGCATCAGTGAAGGCTCTGCAAAAGTGCACATTGAGGGCACATTTTAACCACAAAGTATGCGTGAGCAACCTTCTGAAAGGTCAGGTGTACATCCAGGTCTACATCTGTACTGTGTTTACATTATAGTATTTAGGGATGCGCCGATCCGATACTCAGGATCGGTATCAGCTCCGATACTGCCATCTTTGCCGGATCGGGTATTTACACCACTTTAAAGGACAAGTTCGGTATTTTACAATTAAAGCCCTGTTTTAAGATCATCCCTGATGAAATAGAATAGTTAAGATTGTTTTTGAGACAAATGCTCCTGTCACGAGAATTTTAGGTTTCTGTGTTAGCACCCCCCCACCTTTATAATGAAAGCATAGGTGCACTCGAACAATCATTCATAAAAACGCATACAACTTTAGTTTACAAAGACGTGAAACTCACCGGGTGTTCACTGATATGCTCACACAAAAATCGCTGCAAAAGATGCTTTTCCAACAGGTTTTATCGTAGTTTTTGTCCAAGTCCATTTTCTTCCTGTTTTCGGTTGAAGTCCATATTAGTCAATTGTCGAGTTCACGTGCGCAATCATTGGTAACTAGATAACTAAGGATCGCGCACGCAAACTCAACAATTGACTAATGTGGACTTCAACCAAAAACAGGAAGAAAATAGACTTGGACAAAAACGATGATAAAACCTGTTGGAAAAGCATCTTTTGCAGCGATTTTTGTGTGAGCATATCAGTGAACACCCCAGACCACTCGGTGAGTTTCACGTCTTTGTAAACTAAAGTTTTATGCGTTTTTATGAATGATTGTTCGAGTGCACCTATGGTTTCATTATAAAGGTGGGGGGGTGCTAACACAGAAACCTAAAATTCTCGTGACAGGAGCATTTGTCTCAAAAACAATCTTAACTATTCTATTTCATCAGGGATGATCTTAAAACAGGGCTTTAATTGTAAAATACCGATTTTGTCCTTTAATCAAACCACTCTTCTTTAAAACATTATGATGTGATTTTTTCACATGTATTTTATTACTCTTATTGAGCTATTTTGTCCACACACAGGACTCACTGCCAATCGTACGTGCTCACATCATTCTCTTTCTGTGAAAGCTGTATACTGCACTCACCAGTTTTCACTCTACAGCTGTTGACCAGAGCACTGAAATTATTTCTCACTTAAACTACAATCAAATGGATTTTCTCACACATTTTGCGTTAGTCCTCCGCATGGCATTTTATTATTTTCTGAGCAGCTTCAGAAGTGCATGCACACAGCCTAGAACACATGACACGCACACACAGTCACGAGAGAGGCGCGATCGAACTCTGTGTGTGTGCAAACAATGGAAACTCCATTTTGTTCATACAGGAAAATATTCAGACTAATGTCTTGTGGGAGCAACAGAATACATGTAACGGCATTATGTAATCAGGATACAAAAATCCAGTGAGTTACATCAAAAAAAGTAGTAATCAGATTGTAGTTACTTTTTGAAAAAGTACTTAAAGCCACTTAATATAAAGTGGGACCCTTTTTTATGAAAAAATTTGTAACTGTATCGGAAAACATTTTTAAAGTAACCCTCCCAAGCCTGTTCTTGTGTGCACGTCCGTTACTTTCACTTTTTAAGTTAGCGATTTTTAAGGCCCCAATCCTACTGTATTACCTAATCAATGTGTGGATATTGATCCAATAGTTCTAATTTGAACACAAGAGGGCAGTATAGCACTATGAATGATTTTTTTCTCTTTTGACTAAACCATTCTGTCTGTTTTTAAACTTAAACATAATTCTTAAATTTAAAAAAATGAATAAAATGGCTATAGTTCCAATATTGGTATAGTCTTATACAGTGTAGTTACTCAAAAAAAGTAATTAGTTACTAGTTACTAGTTACTTCTGTAAATTGTAATGAGATTACTTTACTAGTTACTGCATTGGAAAAGTAACTTCACTACTTATTACTTTACTTTCCCGTTTCTTAATTTACCGTGTAGCCTACATGGACAAACATCATATCAGTTTTTGCCCTATCATCACTTTATTGTAAAAATGTATACAAAATGACATGAAAGAACAATATCCCTGTCTGCACAAATAAATATGCCGCACTGTAAAATTCACAAACAAAATGGGGTTCAAAATTCAAAATTTTAAAATGGTGTTTAACACAGAAGTTTCAAAACAGGCTGGGAGAATAAAACTCTTCTCCTGAGAACAAAACCAGCTTTTTATTCGACTCATGGTAATAATAATAATTAAAAAAAAAATAAAAGATGTCAATGAAAAATAATAAAATAAAGGTCACTTTATCCCATAAAATTCTTAATCCTAATTTAAAATGTATTTTTCTAAACCTGGGGGATTAATGGTCGACAGGGGAAGCATGTCTTCTACAATAAACCCTGCAACAATCCTGTTCATTTCGTTTTGTGTTATCCAAGACTTTCGAGCCTTGTTTTTACTTGACGCGTCCGAACGAGCGGAAAGGTGCGCGCGGCAAACAGCGCACACGATGCCGCATCCGAGGATGAACGACAAGAAGCCGAACCTGCACCGAACATGTAGCCTACATCTCCGCAACGGCACCCAGTTTGCGCATCTAAATCAGTTATTTATGTTTACAAAATGAGCCTAAGATCCATGTTTTATAAAATGTCCACGAAACTTAATGAAATGTTTAGTGAAATTAGAAAATAGAGATCGTTCATTTAGTTCTTTAGCCTATATATACATGTTTTTATATCCACATATTTTGTTCTAATGTCACAAATAATAATCTTAGGGTTTACTATAGCCTACATTTCACTCAAATATTTTTGTGCTTTCGAGCAATAAACTGAAAGTAATGTGAATATTGCCATTTGCCGAAACCCGTCTCTCTCTCTCCACTTCCCTCTCTCCTTCACTCAAATCGGTCTCTATGGCAACGGCGCGCACGCACCACTAGGTGGAACTCTCCACACAGGCAAACACGGCTTGGGTAACGCAGGAAAGCGCGTTCCTTTAGTATAGTAAAGTAGTGTAGTTAACAATATTTTCAGTGTAATGCGTTACTTTACTTACCCAAAAAAGTAATATCGTTACTGTAATTCGTTACTTTGTAACTCGTTACCCCCAACACTGGTCTTATAGAAAATAAATGGTGAATAATAAAATTTTTAGAAGATATGAGACGTTTCCTGATTCTTTTTTTGACATAATCCCTCGCCATTCGATATCCGTTCACAATTTAGTATCTTTAATATATTTTCATAATTTTGAAGAAGTTTGGTGGGAATAATTAAAAATTACTTAAGAGGGGGGGAATAAAAATGTAAAGGCTGGTTTTGCAAAACATTCACATACAGACCGAAACAACCGACTTCCTGTTGGGCTGGCTTAAAGTTGTTTGGGCTAATGAGAGTGTACCGAGTTTAATATTATTATATGCAAGTGTGTTTGATTTATGGACCCAATTTTCAGACCAAGTTTATGGACCAAGTTAATTTAATTAATGAACTAATTATATAAACTATTGTCAATGCACTACAATTAAACTGGCTATATGCCTTTACTTATAAAAAATTAAAATAAAAACTTATTTAAAAAATCCCAGGCTTAAGAAATGTATTTTCTTTATGCTGGGCAGACACACAGCAGTGAAATGGTTAACCCCCTCCCCCTGCAAACACACACACACACACACACACACACACACACACACACACACACACACACACACACAGGCAAAGGCTCAGACATAGGCTCAGAGGGAGTATGACTACATTCAAACAAAAATATCTGACTTTCTGTGGGTCCTAGCTATTGAGTGTGAATTAGAAAGTTGTCCGGCTCGAGGAGTACAATATACATACCGATTTTTGTTACTGTAGATAAAACTAACAACCCCACTTTTGTCAAAAGGTGGCGCTACCGAGCCCTCACCACGCCCGTTTCTGAAACTTTGCACATGTCTACTGGCTAATAAATGTGATGTATCTGATGAGTTTCATGCAATTTGAAGCATGCTAAGGGTCTCAAAAGCATCCTAAAAGAATGGTAAAGTTTGATGCGTCGCCACGGCAACAGTTTCAAAGATATCAAGAATCCATTCACAGGTCTACATCTGCCGTATGTTTACATTATACAGATGAAGTTTGAAGCAAATCGGGTTAAAATAAGAGGGTAATTTTAAAGCATTTTGAAAGTGACACACTTCCTGCTGCCAGTTTGTGGCGCTATAACTTTGACACACAATAGTCACATCCATGTGATCGTCCTCTTACAGCGAACACACTCCTGAAGTTTCATCAAGATCGGTAGATGTATGCTGAAGTTATGACACACTTCCTGTTTCACGTTTCTCGCCATAATTTCATTTCCTCGCCACGGCCAAACCGTTCGAGATATCAAAAATCCCCTCGCAAACTTTCATCCTCAATGTCTTGACTTCACGCTGACCGAGTTTCGTTGAATTCGGATAAGAGCTCTAGGAGGAGTATTAAAAATTCCATTGCAAGTGTTTTACAAAAAACCTTAAATAACCGACTTCCTGTTGGGCTGGGGTAAAAAGTAAAAGTGCGACGTATATATGAAATGATGAGATCAACATGTGTACCGAGTTTCATATTAGTACATACAAGCGTGTTTGATTTATGGACCAAGTGTTCGGACCCCATTCCAGGTGGCGCTGTCGAGCCCCCCTGCCACGCCCGGGTACCATCTTCAGCCCGGCCCTAATGGCGGCGGGTTCTGACCCGTGTGCAAAGTTTCAAGAGTTTTCGAGCACGTTAAGGGCCCCAAAAGTGCCCAAATAGTCGTATAAATAATAATAATAATAATAATAATAATAATCCTAAGGAAAACAATAGGGCCTTCGCCCTTTCAGGGCTTGGGCCCTAATAATAAATATATATATATATATATATATATATATATATATATATATATATAAATATAGCTGCGAGCAGCGATTGCGGGCCCAAGCCGGTGGCACCGCAACCCCGGTGCCTTTAGTTACCTAAAGGCACCGGGATGGCGGTACCGCCGGCTTTGGCCCGCAATCGCTGCTCGCAGCTATATTTATATATATATATATATATATATATATATATATATATATATATATAAAGCCGGTGGCACCGCCACCTTGGTGCTTTTAGGGTTATTCTGCTTGACATGCAAAAACATAACCCCCGCTTTGACTGTCAAAAAGAAGTGTGCTGAAGAGCTTGCATCAGTGAAGGCTCTGCAAAAGTGCACATTGAGGGCACATTTTAACCACAAAGTATGCGTGAGCAACCTTCTGAAAGGTCAGGTGTACATCCAGGTCTACATCTGTACTGTGTTTACATTTTAGTATTTAGGAATGCGCCGATCCGATACTCAGGATCGGTATCAGCTCCGATACTGCCATCTTTGCCGGATCGGGTATATTTACACCACTTTAATCAAACCACTCTTCTTTAAAACATTATGATGTGATTTTTTTCACATGTATTTTATTACTCTTATTGAGCTATTTTGTCCACACACAGGACTCACTGCCAATCGTACGTGCTCACATCATTCTCTTTCTGTGAAAGCTGTATACTGCACTCACCAGTTTTCACTCTACAGCTATTGACCAGAGCACTGAAATTATTTCTCACTTAAACTACAATCAAATGGATTTTCTCACACATTTTGCGTTAGTCCTCCGCATGGCATTTTATTATTTTCTGCGCAGCTTCAGAAGTGCATGCACACAGCAGAACACATGACGCACACACACAGTCACGAGAGAGACGCGATCGAATGTGTGTTTGTGTGCGAACAATGGAAACTCCTTTTTTGTTCATACAGGAAAATATTCAGACTAATGTCTTGTGGGAGCAACAGAATACATGCAACGGCATTATGTAATCAGGATACAAAAATCTAGTGAGTTACATCAAAAAAAGTAGTAATCAGATTGTAGTTACTTTTTGAAAAAGTATATAGTACTTAAAGCCATTTAATATAAAGTGGGACCCTTTTTTTATTAAATAATTTGTAACTGTATCGGAATACATTTTTAAAGTAACCCTCCCAAGCCTGGTCTTGTGTGGACGTCCGTTACTTTCACTTTTTAAGTTAGCGATTTTTAAGGCCCCAATCCTACTGTATTACCTATTATACTGTATTGCCAACTGTATTAATGTGTGGATATTGATCCAATAGTTCTACCTAATTTTGAACACAAGAGGGCAGTATAGCACTATGAATAATTTTTTTCTTTTTTGACTAAACCGTTCTGTCTGTTTTTAAACTTAAACATAATTCTTAAATTAAAAAAAGGAATAAAATGGCTATAGTTCCAATATTGGTATAGTCTTATACAGTGTTGGGGTAGTTACTCAAAAAAGTAATTAGTTACTTCTGTAAATTGTAATGAGATTACTTTACTAGTTACTGCGTTGGAAAAATAACTTCACTACTTATTACTTTACTTTCCTGTTTCTTAATTTACCGTGTAGCCTACATGGACAAACATCATATCAGTTTTTGCCCTATCATCACTTTATTGTAAAAATGTATACAAAATGACATGAAAGAACAATATCCCTGTCTGCACAAATAAATATGCCGCACTGTAAAATTCACAAACAAAATGGGGTTCAAAATTCAAAATTTTAAAATGGTGTTTATCACAGAAGTTTCAAAACAGGCTGGGAGAATAAAACTCTTCTCCTGAGAACAAAACCAGCTTTTTATTCGACTCATGGTAATAATAATAATTTAAAAAAAATAAAAGATGTCAATGAAAAATAATAAAATAAAGGTCACTTTATCCCATAAAATGCTTAATCCTAATTTAAAATGTATTTTTCTAAACCTGGGGAATTAATGGTCGACAGGGGAAGCATGTCTTCTACAATGAACCCTGCAACAATCCTGTTCATTTCGTTTTCCAAGACTTTCGAGCCTTGTTTTTACTTGACAAGTCCGAAAGAGCGGAAAGGTGCGCGCGGCAAACAGCGCACGCGATGCCGCATCCGAGGATGAACGTCAAGAAGCCGAACCTGCACCGAACATGGACCCTACATCTCCGCAACGGCACCCAGTTTGCGCATCTAAATCAGTTATTTATGTTTACAAAATGAGCCTAAGATCCATGTTTTATAAAATGTCCACGAAACTTAATGAAATGTTTAGTGAAATTAGAAAATAGAGATCGTTCATTTAGTTCTTTAGCCTAGCCTATATACATGTTTTTATATCCACATATTTTGTTCTAATGTCACAAATAATAATCTTAGGATTTACTATAGCCTACATTTCACTCAAATATTTTTGTGCTTTCGAGCAATAAACTGAAAGTAATGTGAATATTGCCATCTCCACTTCCCTCTCTCTCTCACTCAAATCGGTCTCTATGGCAACGGCGCGCACGCACCACTAGACGGAACTCTCCACACAGGCAAACACGGCTTGGGTAACGCAGGAAAGCGCGTTCCTTTAGTATAGTAAAGTAGTGTAGTTACCAATATTTTCAGTGTAATGCGTTACTTTACTTACCCAAACTCGTTTGTAACTCTTTACCCCCAACACTGGTCTTATAGAAAATAAATGGTGAATAATAACATTTTTAATTCCTCATCCAATCATCCTTTTGTTATGGATCAATATCATAGAGACGTAGAAAAGGGCTGCACGGTTTTGCAATAAATAATAATAAATAAAATAAAATAAACATATAAATATTGTAATTGCAATTAAATTAGATTTGTGTGGCAGCTGCATGTACAATTATTATTATTAATAATAATAACATTAATAATAATACAAATGAGCTTAGAATAAAAATTTAAATGGTTTATTACATTAAAAACAGGCCATATTTTTAATAAATAAATAAGCTATCATTCATAGTGCACTAAATTTTAAACATTTTAAATTACAACATTGTTTGTGAAAGTCCAACAAAGTTAAATGTATACTCAAACCTGAAAAGTTGTGTGGCTCCGTTTTCATTTGATTATCATTGTGGCAGCAGTTGGAACACTGTTACAACTAACCCCGCTGTGTATTACATATTTTAAACCTAGCTAACAGTCGCTAGGAATTACTGACATGTTTTAAAACGGTGCTGTGTTTGAGCCAACAAGACAGTGATTAAGGCAATATAAAGTTAGATTTCGACGCGTATACATCCAACCCGGAAACAGAAAAAAATCTACGATGAAAAAATTTACTTTCATGATGTCAAAACACTCTTTGTCCATTATCTTCACGAAATATAATCAAAACGTTCCGCAAATTCGCGGGAGACCGTCTTCTGGCAGCAAGAGAAAAAGAGCGGAAAGACAGCCGGCTAGATACTGACAAACTATGTAAAATGTCCGTGTTACATTTAAACCCGCGTTAGGCCTACATTTATCCCCGCGCTCCCCTATTCTGTAGCTCCAGGCAGTGATGTTTCACCTCATGAAATATAGTTTATGTTCACATTTATGACACAGACAGTAGATAATATTATGTTCACATTTATGACACAGACAGTAGATATAGGCTTCTGCCAGGCACTTTCAGGGATACAAATCGAAAAAATATGTATAGGCTATATGTGCATATTTATATGCAAAATACTCCTTTTTTCACGTCAACTATGTGCTATGGTCATTAAATGGCTTTCCTTTTCACTTAAGTCCAGCAAATAATTCATTTATTTTAACACATTTGGTGGCATCTGCCAGTTATTGTCGTTGTTATGAAGTAGGCTACAGTCGTATGTTTGCATAATTCATTTTGAACACTATAATGCTTTCAAAATCTGAGGTAAATTATCCGTTATGGCTTGTGGCACAGTGACCTATTTTTAACTAAAAATAAATAATGTGTACTCATAACCAGTGTAATTTCTTCATTCTGTCAGCCGCGACGTCGCAGAAATAGGAAACGTTTCTAAATTAGAAACTTCGCATGTCGCCGTCGCGTATGGTTAGGACAAAAACTCTGATTTATTAACATGGAAAAGATACCTTTTATCGCGTGTCGCGGCGTCGTGTGTAGTTAGGACACGGTGTAAGCGGCCGCTTCTCAAGTCTAGAATCTGAACTTGATTCCGATTGGCCAGTGTCAGACAGTCAGACCTGTCAGTCTCGCAGCTCGCGTCAGCTTCATGCGGCTTCATGAGAGAGACGCATAAGTCCGGAATTGGACAATTTAACAATATACTTACGATAGAATATATTTACAATTAATAATGATTTAAAAACAAAATACATAACGCGCCGGGCCGCCGGCCCAACCAGACCGCGGCCCACCAGGAATCTCCCGGTAGTCCCGATGGCCAGTACATGCCTTAGTATCTTTAATATATTTTCATAATTTTGAAGAAGTTTGGTGTGGGAATAATTAAAAATTACTTAAGAGGGGGGAAATAAAAATGTAAAGGCTGGTTTTGCAAAACATTCACATACAGACTGAAACAACCGACTTTGTTTTGCTGGCTTAAAGTTGCTTGGGCTAATGAGATCTATAAGTGTACCGAGTTTAATATTATTATATGCAAGTGTGTTTGATTTATGGACCCAATTTTCAGACCAAGTTAATGGACCAAGTTAATTTAATTAATGAACTAATTATATAAAACTATTGTCAATGCACTACAATTAAACTGGCTATGTGCCTTTACTTATAAAAAAATAAAATAAAAACTTATTTAAAAAATCCCAGGCTTAAGAAATGTATTTTATTTATGCTGGCCAGACACACAGCAGTTAAATGGTTAATTAAGCCCCCTCTCCCTGCTAACACACACACACACACACACACACACACACAGAGAGAGACAGGCAAAGGCTAAGACATATGCTCAGAGGGAGTATTCAAACTAAAATATCGGACTTTCTGTGGGTCCTAGCTATTGAGTGTGAATTAGAAAGTTGTCCGGCTCGAAGAGTACAATATACATACTGTTTTTTGTAACTGTAGATAAAACTAACAACCCCACTTTTGTCAAAAGGTGGCGCTACTGAGCCCTCACCACGCCCGTTTCTGAAACTTTGCACATGTCTACTGGCTAATAAATGTGATGTGTCTGATGAGTTTCATGCAATTTGAAGCATGCCAAGGGTCTCAAAAGCATCCTAAAAGAATGGTAAAGTTTGATGCATCGCCACGGCAACAGTTTCAACGATATCAAGAATCCATTCACAGGTCTTCATCTGCCGTATGTTTACATTATACAGATGAAGTTTGAAGCAAATCGGGTTAAAATAAGAGGGTGATTTTAAAGCATTTTGAAAGTGACACACTTCCTGCTGCCAGTTGGTGGCGCTATAACTTTGACACACAATAGTCACATCCATGTGATAGTCCTCTTACAGCGAACGCACTCCTGAAGTTTCATCAAGATCGGTTGATGTATGCTGAAGTTATGACACACTTCCTGTTTCACGTTTCTCGCCATGATTTCGTTTCCTCGCCACGGCCAAACCGTTCGAGATATCAAAAATCCCCTCGCAAACTTTCATCCTCAATGTCTTGACTTCACGCTGACTGAGTTTCGTAGAATTTGGATAAGAGCTCTAGGAGGAGTATTAAAAATTCCATTGCAAGTGTTTTACAAAGAACCTTAAATAACCGACTTCCTGTTGGGCTGGGGTAAAAAGTAAAAGTGCGACGTATATATGAAATGATGAGATCAACATGTGTACCGAGTTTCATATTAGTACATACAAGCGTGTTTGATTTATGGACCAAGTGTTCGGACCCCTTTCCAGGTGGCGCTGTCGAGCCCCCCTGCCACGCCCGGGTACCATCTTCAGCCCGGCCCTAATGGCGGCGGGTTCTGACCCGTGTGCAAAGTATCAAGAGTTTTCGAGCACGTTAAGGGCCCCAAAAGTGCCCAAATAGTCGTATAAATAATAATAAATATATATATATAAATATAGCTGCGAGCAGCGATTGCGGGCCCAAGCCGGTGGCACCGCAACCCCGGTGCCTTTAGTTACCTAAAGGCACCGGGATGGCGGTACCGCCGGCTTTGGCCCGCAATCGCTGCTCGCAGCTATATTTATATATATATATATATATATATATATATATATATATATAAAGCCGGTGGCACCGCCACCTTTGTGCTTTTAGGGTTATTCTACATGACGTGCAAAAACATAACCCCCGCTTTGACTGTCAAAAAGAAGTGTGCTGAAGGGCTTGTTTATGTGTCACTTAATATTCTAATAGAATATTCTTAGGCTATACTACATATATTTCATGAAGTGCAACATCACGGTGAGGACCTACAGAAATATATATTCTGTAGCTCCTGGCAGTGATGTTTCACCTCATGAAATATAGTTTATATAATATAGCATAAGAATATTCTGTTACAATATTATGTTCACATTTATTACACAGACAGTAGATAATATTATGTTCACATTTATGACACAGACAGTATAGGCTTCTGCCAGGCACTTTCAGGGATACAAATTGAAAAAATATGTATTTATGTGCATATTTATATGCAAAATACTCATTTTTTCACATCAACTATGTGCTATGGTCATTAAATGGCTTTCCTTTTCACTTAAGTCCAGCAATTAATTCATTTATTTTAACACATTTGGTGGCATCTGCCTCAAGTTATCGTTGTTATGAAATACAGTCGTATGTTTGCATAGAATTCATTTTGAACACTATAATATTACATGCTTTCAAAATCTGAGGTAAATTATCCGTTATGGCTTGTGGCACAGTGACCTATTTTTAACTAAAAATAAATAATGTGTACTCATAACCAGTGTAATTTCTTCATTCTGTCAGCCGCGACGTCGCAGAAATAGGAACGTTTCTAAATTAGAAACTTCGCATGTCGCCGTCGCGTCTGGTTAGGACAAAAACTCTGATTTACATGGAAAAGATACCTTTTATCGCGTGTCGCGGAGTCGTGTGTAGTTAGGACACGGTGTAAGCGGCCGCTTCTCAGGTCTAGAATCTGAACTTGATTCCGATTGGCCAGTGTCAGACAGTCAGACCTGTCAGTCTCTTAGCTCGCGTCAGCTTCATGCGGCTTCATGAGAGAGACGCATAAGTCCGGAATTGGACAATTTAACAATATACTTACGATAGAATATATTTACAATTAATAATGATTTAAAAACAAAATACATAACGCGCCGGGCCGCCGGCCCAACCAGACCGCGGCCCACCGGGAATCTCCCGGTAGTCCCGATGGCCAGTACATGCCTGATTTAGTATCTTTAATATATCGTCGCTGCCCGATGAAACTCACGTATGTCCAAAACGGTTACTTTTCAGGAAGTGGAAAAAAACATGTTATTTCAAAAGCAGCTGAACGTAGCATTCTCATGCTTGGCACAACATCTTTAAATGTAACCATATTCTTGCCAGTGTCATGATATAATCCATATTTGACCCAAAATCGAGTTTAAATGGACATACGTGCATATTGTACTGTAACGGTGGTCGATACGCGTTCTTCCGATCATTAAAAAGAATGAGGTTAGCCTATATATATTGATAGATGAATAGGCTACGCTCAGTTTATCAAATACGCTCAGTTTATTAAATGTCTCTTGCAAACTATGAAGAGACAACCCAGCAAGCAATAGCCCTCATTTCACCGTCTAGGTTAAATAGAGACCCGATATAGTCCGGCTATGTGTAACCCACTTTTAGCCAAAATAACATTGAATCATGGCTAAATGTATTTTTTCCAAAATAACTTGCAAAATGTATTATATTCCATCATGTAAGCAAAGTCAACTGTGATTACAAGGTGTTTGGTTTGATTTCTTTGACATTTTCTATGTGTAGGCTGTGTGAAGACGCGATCTAGCTCGTATAGTCTGTCCGGCTATTTATAGCCCACTTCTAGTCGAAACTGATTAATTGTCGTTTTAATGAATTGTTGGGCAGGCAACGCATGAGATAGTTGATATCCCATCATGTTCGCATTGGTAAACATATCTACAAGGTGCCAGTGTCATATCATGACATGGTCGATTTGTAGTCACGATCCTCTGAATTGGATGGGCTATGTGCAGTCTGCTTTTAGCCCACTGTCGAAATCGAGGCAATCAGTGGTCTACGTTTAACGGCTTGGCTATAGCCCTGATTTAGACCAGCGATTAGTAGGCTATTGCCAAAATAAATCTTAAAATTGTTTTCTTGTTTTTCACCCACGCAGCTTCATGTTTGCTGTCACAGTCACACATTAATTAAAAATCTACGGTTTTATTTGACTGTTTTATTATTTTAAATTAAATAAAAATGCAATTACATTTCTCAACCGCTAGATGGCAACAGCCCTACTGAGACATGACTGCTGACAACGCGAGTCTTGATAGCACAGATCACCGGTCACGCGATCGACCATTCTCAAATATTTTAAACGAGGCAGAGCATTGCATTCAGCTGACGGTCGACGACAACAGGTAAAATACATTCCCACTTTTGTCTTTTAAGCATCTGTGTTTTCATTTTGACGTGTTAATTTTTTAGATAAATTATTTGTTATCATGTGTTGTTGGAATCGTGACATTTTAGCGGGTGTGTCATGGTACATGCACGTGTAGGCCTAACGTTACTGAATCCAAAGCTGTAAACATGAAACACACGCAATCTATTATAAAGTGTTATGAAATCCACAATTATATTTGGCTCTTTTCTTTAGATCATTGTGATATAAAAATAGCATTTCCTCACTAAATCTCTTGTCTTTGACAAAGTCCATCATTGATATAAATTATAAAATTAAATTTGTCTGAACATTGGCTTGTTGGAGAGCATAAGCTAATAGAGTAGAATAATGTTTGTTATTGTACAAGCAAAGTAAGATGAAGTTTCATTCAAAATGCCTTCATTAATTCAAGTTTGAAACTTTCAAATTAATTTTATAATACAGCATAAAAATACAAATGATTGGCTATATAAAATAAGCAAATCTAAAAAGTATCCGCCAGTATATCAATAATGCAAATAGCTCCGATGTGCATTAAAACCTAAACAGAACACAAGAACACACACACACACACACAACGTACATGTACTTTCAACAATGCTTTTCTTGTGCTAATTATTTTATTCTTATTTGGCAGATGCTGTGATGACCAACTTCCCAGCAGCAACAGAGTTTTCTATTTTATTATCTTAAGTTGTTCATGTTAAAATAATTTTATATTTTTAATTTTAATATTGGTGTGGTAATTTTTATGTTTTGAAGTTACGTAATGTTGTTCTTTTGCTAAATAAAGCCTTTTATATATGTTTTTTTTTTTTTGGAATGGCTTGTTATTTATGTGAACCTGTTATATTTGAGTGAAAAGAATCTTTTAACCATTTTGTTGTCTATTGCATGTATATGTAGTCGTTTAATAGTTGTCTAATTGATGACTAGTCTATTCTTGGGCTACATTTAGACGTCTATTAGATTTTCACTGACAGCCCAAATTTAGCCTTGTTTTAGCCTAGACCCATATGCACTGCCTATTAGACGTATAAATGTAGTCGTTCAATAGCCGTCTAATTGTTGACTATAGTCTATTCTTGGGCTATGGTTAGATGTCTATTCTTGGGCTATGGTTAGACGTCTATTAGATTTTCACTGACAGCCCAAATTTAGCCTTGATTTAGCGTAGACGTCTGGGCTATGTTTTGACGGCTATTAGACGTCTTTTGGACGTAAAATTGCTTGCTGGGAATGATGAATCAATACACACTGACATGGCGATGCTGGACTGATTCTTTATTTACACCATCATACAGTAATTTTGTCGGTTGTTTATTACAGATATTAGCATGCATTTTATTGATCATCAGCTAATTTCATCAATAGATATCAATAAGAGAGAGTGGCAACAGCCCTGGTAAGAGTCAAGAGATCATTTCTTTCTTTACTTGAAGATGAATGTGTAGATGATTAAGCGTCTCTGACTTACTTTCACTTTTATTTGCGATGTTTGCACGTTGGTTTGACGCTCAGCTGCTGCTCATCTGCGGCGGTGATGCGATGATGCCGTCATGTCTGACTATAACATAGCCTGTAAACGCTCTCACTCGTTTATGTTTTAGCATTTTTGGGAGGAGTAAAATATACATGTGTGATATCAACAACCAGATTGCGTTTACACGTAAAGATCCGAACACAATGCGAGCCAGACTACCTCCAGATGGTCAGGCATATCGATCACAATCCGATCACAACGTAATACCTTGCATTAACATTTCTTTTTTATTATCCGGATAACTTATCTGGATACAGATCGCATTTTAATAGCAGGTGTAGGGGTCTCAGAGACGAGACCGGCGGAATGCCTCCACAGGGCGGGGAGATACTATACTGCCTATGGGAGCGGCCGCTTCTCCGCTCTTGATTCCGATTGGCCAGTGTCAGACAGTCAGACCTGTCAGTCTCTCAGCTCGCGTCCGCTTCATGCGGCTTCATGAGAGAGACGCAGAAGTCCGGAATTGGATGATTTAACAAATACTTACGATAGAATATATTTACAATTAATAATGATTTAAAAACAAAATACATAACGCGCCGGGCCGCCGGCCAAACCAGACCGCGGCCCACCGGGAATCTCCCGGTAGTCCCGATGGCCAGTAGCCTACATATGCCTGATTTAGTATCTTTAATATATTTTCATAATTTTGAAGAAGTTTGGTGTGGGAATAATTAAAAATTACTTAAGAGGGGGGAAATAAAAATGTAAAGGCTGGTTTTGCAAAACATTCACATACAGTACAGACCGAAACAACCGACATCCTGTTGGGCTGGCTTAAAGTTGTTTGGGCTAATGAGATCTATAAGTGTACCGAGTTTAATATTATTATATGCAAGTGTGTTTGATTTATGGACCCAATTTTCAGATCAAGTTTATGGACCAAGTTAATTTAATTAATAAACTAATTATATAAAACTATTGTCAATGCACTACAATTTAACGGGTTATATTATGCCTTCACTTATAAAAATTAAAATAAAAACTTATTTAAAACATACCAGGCTTAAGAAATGTATTAAGAAATTACACAGCAGAAAAAACACACAGCAGTGAAATGGTTAAGCCCCTCCCCTACTAACACACACACAGACAGAGACAGAGACAGAGATGTAGATTCAAAGGGAGCATGACCAGATTCAAACAAACATATCTTACTTTCTGTGGGTCCTAGGTAATGAGTGTCAATTAGAAAGTTGTCCGGCTCGAAGAGTACAATATACATACCGATTTTTGTAACTGTTGATAAAACTAACAACCCAACTTTTGTCAAAAGGTGGCGCTACTGAGCCCTCACCACGCCCGTTTCTGAAACTTTGCACATGTCTACTGGCTAATAAATGTAATGTGTCTGAGGAGTTTCATGCAATTTGAAGCATGCTAAGGGTCTCAAAAGCATCCTAAAAGAATGGTAAAGTTTGATGCGTCGCCACGGCAACAGTTTCAAAGACATCAATAATCCATTCACAGGTCTACATCTGCCGTATGTTTACATTATACAGATGAAGTTTGAAGCAAATCGGGTTAAAATAAGAGGGTGATTTCAAAGCATTTTGAAAGTGACACACTTCCTGCTGCCAGTTGGTGGCGCTATAACTTTGACACACAATAGTCACATCCATGTGATCGTCCTCTTACAGCGAACACACTCCTGAAGTTTCATCAAGATCGGTTGATGTATGCTGAAGTTAGGACACACTTCCTGTTTCACGTTTCTCACCATAATTTTGTTTCCTCGCCACAGCCAAACCGTTCGAGATATCAAAAATCCCCTCGCAATTTTTGATCCTCTATGTCTTGACTTCAGGCTGACCGAGTTTCGTTCCATGCGGATGAATGCTCTAGGAGGAGTACATTAAATTCCATTGCAAGCATTTTAAAAACAACCGTAAATATCTGACTTCCTGTTGGGCTGGGGTAAAAAGTAAAAGCGCGATGTATATATGAAACGATGAGATCGACATGTGTACCGAGTTTCATATTATTACATGCAAGCGTGTTTGATTTATGGACAAAGTGTTCAGACCCTGTTCCAGGGGGCGCTGACGAGCCGCCCTGCCGCGCCCGTGTACCAGCTTCAGCCCGGCTCTGATGGCCGCGGGTTCTGACCCGTGTGCAAAGTTTCAAGAGTTTTTGAGCATGTTAAGGACCCCAAAAGTGCCCGGATAGTCGTTAGAAAAAAAAAAAAAAAAAAAAAAAAAAAAAAAAAAAAATAATCCTAAGGAAAACAATAGGGCCTTCGCCCTTTCAGGGCTTGGGCCCTAATAATAATAATAATAATAATAAATATAGCTGCGAGCAGCGATTGCGGGCCCAAGCCGGTGGCACCGCAACCCCGGTGCCTTTAGTTACCTAAAGGCACCGGGATGGCGGTACCGCCGGCTTTGGCCCGCAATCGCTGCTCGCAGCTATATTTATATATATATATATATATATATATATATATATAAAGCCGGTGGCACCGCCACCTTTGTGCTTTTAGGGTTATTCTACTTGACATGCAAAAACATAACCCCCGCTTTGACTGTCAAAAAGAAGTGTGCTGAAGAGCTTGCATCAGTGAAGGCTCTGCAAAAGTGCACATTGAGGGCACATTTTAACCACAAAGTATGCATGAGCAACCTTCTGAAAGGTCAGGTGTACATCAAGGTCTACATCTGTACTGTGTTTACATTATAGTATTTAGGGATGCGCCGATCCGATACTCAGGATCGGTATCAGCTCCGATACTGCCATCTTTGCCGGATCGGGTATATTTACACCACTTTAATCAAACCACTCTTCTTTAAAACATTATGATGTGATTTTTTTCACATGTATTTTATACTCTTATTGAGCTATTTTGTCCACACACAGGACTCACTGCCAATCGTACGTGCTCACATCATTCTCTTTCTGTGAAAGCTGTATACTGCACTCACCAGTTTTCACTCTACAGCTATTGACCAGAGCACTGAAATTATTTCTCACTTAAACTACAATCAAATGGATTTTCTCACACATTTTGCGTTAGTCCTCCGCATGGCATTTTATTATTTTCTGCGCAGCTTCAGAAGTGCATGCACACAGCCTAGAACACATGACACGCACACACAGTCACGAGAGAGGCGCGATAGTCACGAGAGAGGCACGAGAGAGGCGCTCCTTTTTGTTCATACAGGAAAATATTCAGACTAATGTCTTGTGGGAGCAACAGAATACATGCAACGGCATTATGTAATCAGGATACAAAAATCTAGTGAGTTACATCAAAAAAGTAGTAATCAGATTGTAGTTACTTTTTGAAAAAGTATATAGTACTTAAAGCCACTTAATATAAAGTGGGACCCTTTTTTTATGAAATAATTTGTAACTGTATCGGAATACATTTTTAAAGTAACCCTCCCAAGCCTGGTCTTGTGTGGATGTCCGTTACTTTCACTTTTTAAGTTAGCGATTTTTAAGGCCCCAATCCTACTGTATTACCTATTATACTGTATTGCCAACTGTATTAATGTGTGGATATTGATCCAATAGTTCTACCTAATTTTGAACACAAGAGGGCAGTATAGCACTATGAATGATTTTTTTCTTTTTTGACTAAACCATTCTGTCTGTTTTTAAACTTAAACATAATTCTTAAATTAAAAAAAAGGAATAAAATGGCTATAGTTCCAATATTGGTATAGTCTTATACAGTGTTGGGGTAGTTAGGGGTGAATTCAGGTAGAGTGGGACATCAGGTTGAGTGGGACACTTAAGCTTTTTGGTACTATAAAGGGTTAATTTTGTAAGCCAATCAAAACAACTATTACTGTGTTGTAGCTGAATGTATATTGGATATGAAATGCATTTTGTGATTGGTGTGACATCACAGATGTGGTCCAGATTTTTTTTTTTTAAATTGTTTGACTCCTGGGACCTCATGGTAAGCCACCCGGCAAATGTAAATCTATTTTAGAATAATAAGGTTGATAATCCTGTCACTTATGAATTAACAATACAACTTTTGCTTTTACACACATTTATACTGTATGTGTATTAGAGATTAATAACAATGAACATCTAACTGTATAAAATATTTGTGAAAATTAGATTTAAAGCACTGTCCCACTCAACCTGACCGCGTTAGGTTGAGTGGGACAGTGCATTTCAGGTTGAGTGGGACAGTTTTAGTGCAGCCATTTCATGAACAAAATATAACATTTTAAAGTTATAAGTAATAATAATGTGTCTGTTTAGGTTGGTAACTTCAATAGACACAAGATGGAACCCATACAGAGAGGAGGGGGACAGAGAGAGAGAGAGAAAGCAATACAGGACAGAACAGGGCAATAGGCTACAGAAAAGGAAAAGACAGCAAAGTAGGAAAGGTATAAAAAAACAACTAAATCAGTAGAGTTAAGAGAATGGCAGGGGCTATTGAAGAATATGAGCAGGAGGTGACTGAAGGACACCAGGGCATTTAACCAGGGCATGGAACATCCCATAATCAATACTGCAAAGGTAAGAGAAAGGGTTAGTAAGTGGCTACCACCAGCCCCTGCTCTCAGCTCAGGTAAATGTATGTAGGCTTAATGAAAGTTACATTCATTTAATGCTGAGAGAAGTTTACAATGTTAAAATATTTGCATCAGTTCCAGAAATTCATTTAAAAAATGCTTCCAAGTATTAATTGATTGAAGGTCTCCATTGTTGTATTTTGCGCTTCATAATGCGCACACATTTTCAATGCATGTATTCTGGTTTTATTTACGTTTTATACAGCATCCCAACTTCATTGGAATTGGGGGTTGTATTTTTACATGTTCATTTTAACCATAAAATATAGTGTCCCACTTTCCCTAACAAAGTGTCCCACTCAACCTGATCGCTTCCAGTTTCTGAAGAGGTTGTCAGATTTTGTTTAAAGATGAACAGTTTGTTAATAAATACATAAATTGGGGAAAATTCACCATAATGACCTTAATTACAATCTATTTAAACAAAACACATACAATTTGAATACATTCTAACTGACATAGGTTGTTTAAAATACAATTTACCAAAAAGTGTCCCACTTCTACTCAAAAAAGTAATTAGTTACTAGTTACTTCTGTAAATTGTAATGAGATTACTTTACTAGTTACTGCGTTGGAAAAATAATTTCACTACTTATTACTTTACTTTCCTGTTTCTTAATTTACCGTGTAGCCTACATGGACAAACATCATATCAGTTTTTGCCCTATCATCACTTTATTGTAAAAATGTATACAAAATGACATGAAAGAACAATATCCCTGTCTGCACAAATAAATATGCCGCACTGTAAAATTCACAAACAAAATGGGGTTCAAAATTCAAAATTTTAAAATGGTGTTTATCACAGAAGTTTCAAAACAGGCTGGGAGAATAAAACTCTTCTCCTGAGAACAAAACCAGCTTTTTATTCGACTCATTGTAATAATAATAATTTAAAAAAAATAAAAGATGTCAATGAAAAATAATAAAATAAAGGACACTTTATCCCATAAAATTCTTAATCCTAATTTAAAATTTATTTTTCTAAACCTGGGGAATTAATGGTCGACAGGGGAAGCATGTCTTCTATAATGAACCCTGCAACAATCCTGTTCATTTCGTTTTCCAAGACTTTCGAGCCTTGTTTTTACTTGACGGGTCCGAACGAGCGGAAAGGTGCGCGCGGCAAACAGCGCACGCGATGCCGCATCCGAGGATGAACGACAAGAAGCCGAACCTGCACCGAACATGGAGCCTACATCTCCGCAACGGCACCCAGTTTGCGCATCTAAATCAGTTATTTATGTTTACAAAATGAGCCTAAGATCCATGTTTTATAAAATGTCCACGAAACTTAATGAAATGTTTAGTGAAATTAGAAAATAGAGATCGTTCATTTAGTTCTTTAGCCTAGCCTATGTTTTTATATCCACATATTTTGTTCTAATGTCACAAATAATAATCTTAGGATTTACTATAGCCTACATTTCACTCAAATATTTTTGTCCTTTCGAGCAATAAACTGAAAGTAATATGAATATTGCCATTTGTTGAAACCCGTCTCTCTCTCTCCACTTCCCCCTCTCTCTCACTCAAATCGGTCTCTATGGCAACGGCGCGCACGCACCACTAGACGGAACTCTCCACACAGGCAAACACGGCTTGGGTAACGCAGGAAAGCGCGTTCCTTTAGTATAGTAAAGTAGTGTAGTTACCAATATTTTCAGTGTAATGCGTTACTTTACTTACCCAAACTCGTTTGTAACTCGTTACCCCCAACACTGGTCTTATAGAAAATAAATGGTGAATAATAACATTTTTAATTCCTCATCCAATCATCATTTTGTTATGGATCAATATCATAGCTAGAGACGTAGAAAAGGGCTGCACGGTTTTGCAATAAATAATAATAAATAAAATAAAATAAACATATAAATATTGTAATTGCAATTAAATTAGATTTGTGTGGCAGCTGCATGTACAATTATTATTATTAATAATAATAACATTAATAATAATACAAATGAGCTTAGGATAAAAATTTAAATGGTTTATTACATTAAAAACAGGCCATATTTTTAATAAATAAATAAGCTATCATTCATAGTGCACTAAATTTTAAACATTTTAAATTACAACATTGTTTGTGAAAGTCCAACAAAGTTAAATGTATACTCAAACCTGAAAAGTTGTGTGGCTCCGTTTTCATTTGATTATCATTGTGGCAGCAGTTGGAACACTGTGTTACAACTAACCCCGCTGTGTATTACATATTTTAAACCTAGCTAACAGTCGCTAGGAATTACTGACATGTTTCAAAACGGTGCTGTGTTTGAGCCAACAAGACAGTGATTAAGGCAATATAAAGTTAGATTTGGACGCGTATACATCCAACCCGGAAACAGAAAAAAATCTACGATGAAAAAATTTACTTTCATGATGTCAAAACAGTCTTTGTCCATTATCTTCACGAAATATAATCAAAACGTTCCACAAATTCGCGGGAGACCGTCTTCTGGCAGCAAGAGAAAAAGAGCGGAAAGACAGCCGGCTAGATACTGACAAACTATGTAAAATGTCCGTGTTACATTTAACCCCGCGTTAGGCCTACATTTATCCCCGCGCTCCCCTATTCTGTAGCTCCTGGCAGTGATGTTTCACCTCATGAAATATACTTTATGTTCACATTTATGACACAGACAGTAGATAATATTATGTTCACATTTATGACACAGACAGTAGATATAGGCTTCTGCCAGGCACTTTCAGGGATACAAATCGAAAAAATATGTATAGGCTATATGTGCATATTTATATGCAAAATACTCCTTTTTTCACGTCAACTATGTGCTATGGTCATTAAATGGCTTTCCTTTTCACTTAAGTCCAGCAAATAATTCATTTATTTTAACACATTTGGTGGCATCTGCCGTCGTTGTTATGAAGTACAGTCGTATGTTTGCATAATTCATTTTGAACACTATAATGCTTTCAAAATCTGAGGTAAATTATCCGTTATGGCTTGTGGCACAGTGACCTATTTTTAACTAAAAATAAATAATGTGTACTCATAACCAGTGTAATTTCTTCATTCTGTCAGCCGCGACGTCGCAGAAATAGGAACCGTTTCTAAATTAGAAACTTCGCATGTCGCCGTCGCGTCTGGTTAGGACAAAAACTCTGATTTACATGGAAAAGATACCTTTTATCGCGTGTCGCGGCGTCGTGTGTAGTTAGGACATATTGTACTGTAACGGTAGTCGATACGCGTTCTTCTGATCATTAAAAAGAATGAGGTTATATTGACAGATGAATAGGCTACGCTCAGTTTATCAAATACGCTCAGTTTATTAAATGTCTCTTGCAAACTATGAAGAGACAATGATGAATCAATACACACTGACATGGCGATGCTGGACTGATTCTTTATTTACACCATCATACAGTAATTTTGTCGGTTGTTTATTACAGATATTAGCATGCATTTTATTGATCATCAGCTAATTTCATCAATAGACATCAATAAGAGAGAGTGGCAACAGCCCTTGTAAGAGTCAAGAGATCATTTCTTTCTTTACTTGAAGATGATTGTGTAGATGATTAAGCGTCTCTGACTTACTTTCACTTTGATTTGCGATGTTTGCACGTTAGGTTTGACGCCCAGCTGCTGCTTATCTGCGGTGGTGATGCGTGTCGCAGTAGCGCCGACATGTCTGACTATAACAGCCTGTAAACGCTCTCACTCGTTTATTTTTTAGCATTTTTGGGAGGAGTAAAATATACATGTGTGATATCAACAACCAGATTGCGTTTACACGTAAAGATCCGAACACAATGCGAGCCAGACTACCTCCAGATGGTCAGGCAAATCGATCACAATCCGATCACAACGTAATACCTTGCATTGATATTTCTTTTTTATTATCCGGATAACTTATCTGGATACAGATCGCATTTTAATACCAGGTGTAGGGGTCTCAGAGACGAGACGGGCGAGAAACTTCACGAGACCGGCGGAATGCCTCCACAGGGCGGGGAGATACTATACTGCCTATGGGAGCGGCCGCTTCTCCGCTCTTGATTCCGATTGGCCAGTGTCAGACAGTCAGACCTGTCAGTCTCGCAGCTGGACCAAGTTTATGGACCAAGTTAATTTAATTAATAAACTAATTATATAAAACTATTGTCAATGCACTACAATTTAACTGGTTATATTATGCCTTCACTTATAAAAATTAAAATAAAAACTTATTTAAAACATACCAGGCTTAAGAAATGTATTAAGAAATTACACAGCAGAAAAAAACACACAGCACTGAAATGGTTAAGTTAAGCCCCTCCCCCTACTAACACACACACAGAGAGAGACAGAGATGTAGGCTCAAAGGGAGCATGACCAGATTCAAACAAACATATCTTACTTTCTGTGGGTCCTAGTTAAAGAGTGTCAATTAGAAAGTTGTCCGGCTCGAGGAGTACAATATACATACTGATTTTTGTAACTGTAGATAAAACTAACAACCCAACTTTTGTCAAAAGGTGGCGCTACTGAGCCCTCACCACGCCCGTTTCTGAAACTTTGCACATGTCTACTGGCTAATAAATGTGATGTGTCTGAGGAGTTTCATGCAATTTGAAGCATGCTAAGGGTCTCAAAAGCATCCTAAAAGAATGGTAAAGTTTGATGCGTCACCACGGCAACAGTTTCAAAGATATTAAGAATCCATTCACAGGTCTACATCTGCCGTATGTTTACATTATACAGATGAAGTTTGAAGCAAATCGGGTTAAAATAAGAGGGTGATTTCAAAGCATTTTGAAAGTGACACACTTCCTGCTGCCAGTTGGTGGCGCTATAACTTTGACACACAATAGTCACATCCATGTGATCGTCCTCTTACGGCGAACACACTCCTGAAGTTTCATCAAGATCAGTTAATGTATGCTGAAGTTAGGACACACTTCCTGTTTCACGTTTCTCACCATAATTTTGTTTCCTCGCCACAGCCAAACCGTTCGAGATATCAAAAATCCCCTCGCAATTTTTGATCGTCTATGTCTTGACTTCAGGCTGACCGAGTTTCGTTCCATGCGGATGAATGCTCTAGGACGAGTACATTAAATTCCATTGCAAGCATTTTAAAAACAACCGTAAATATCTGACTTCCTGTTGGGCTGGGGTAAAAAGTAAAAGTGCGATGAATATATGAAACGATGAGATTGACATGTGTACCGAGTTTCATATTATTACATGCAAGCGTGTTTGATTTATGGACAAAGTGTTCAGACCCTGTTCCAGGGGGCGCTGACGAGCCGCCCTGCCACGCCCGGGTACCAGCTTCAGCCCGGCTCTGATGGCCGCGGGTTCTGACCTGTGTGCAAAGTTTCAAGAGTTTTTGAGCATGTTAAGGGACCCAAAAGTGCCCGGATAGTCGTTAGAAAAAAAAAAAAATAAAAAAAAAAAATAATCCTAAGGAAAACAATAGGGCCTTCGCCCTTTCAGGGCTTGGGCCCTAATAATAATAATCCTAAGGAAAACAATAGGGCCTTCGCCCTTTCAGGGCTTGGGCCCTAATAATCCTAAGGAAAACAATAGGGCCTTCGCCCTTTCAGGGCTTGGGCCCTAATAATAATCCTAAGGAAAACAATAGGGCCTTCGCCCTTTCAGGGCTTGGGCCCTAATAATAATCCTAAGGAAAACAATAGGGCCTTCGCCCTTTCAGGGCTTGGGCCCTAATAATAATCCTAAGGAAAACAATAGGGCCTTCGCCCTTTCAGGGCTTGGGCCCTAATAATAATCCTAAGGAAAACAATAGGGCCTTCGCCCTTTCAGGGCTTGGGCCCTAATAAATAATCCTAAGGAAAACAATAGGGCCTTCGCCCTTTCAGGGCTTGGGCCCTAAATAATAGCCGTTGGAGGCTTGGAGCCATTGTTTTGAAGTGCATTTTTTGTTTGTGACACTAGAGGGCGTATTAGTATAAGTGTGGTGATAATGAGTAACAGGTGCGCTTATGGAAGGTCAACAAACTTTTTGACCGTGATGTGCTACAGTATGTGAGTTTGATTGTGCTCATGCCTAACAGTATGTTTGAATCAAAAATTTTGGTTTAGTGTTTAGTTTTCGTTTATTTTGTTTTTTGCAATGCAAAATGGACAATAAAAGAATTTGGCTTATCTGAAATTGATTCTGAAGGTATGGACATTTATTTCAAAACGACAAATGAAACCATCTGCGTCACTACAATAGCATTGATTTGAAGTGTTCACGTTTTTGCATTATTATCATCAGTACAGTCAAACCTGACTACAGAGAAAGCATTTTGCTAGGCATAACATTCACATTCAATAAAACATTTACCAAAATAAACAGCAAATCTTTTATCACAGCTTTAATCCATCTGAATCTGATCTCCTTTCTGCCTCTTATTTCAGTCTTCTGACTCAAAATATGCTGTGGTAATATATGTATGAGCTATATACTGTATACTATTTCTATGGGATATTACCACATTACCACACAGCATATTTGTATTTGAGTCAGAAGACTGATAGGTAGAAATGAGATCAGATTCAGATGGATTAAAGCTGTGATAAAAGATTTGCTGTTTATTTTGGTAGATGCCATATATATATATATATATATATATATATATATATATATGCCTATATATACACACACACACACATACAAATTTATAAATATGAAAACCTGCATCTTTTTTTAAGATTAGCCTTTGCAAAAAGTAAAAAAAAAAAAAAAAAAAAAAAAAAACATTATGCTACAGTGTGTTTTTTTATGAACTGTGAGAACGTTGTTCATAGGGGAAAAAATTACAATAAAAACAATGATATAGGTCAAATTAAGACTATTGAATGTCTTTATATAGGCTACAGTATTTCTGCTCTTTGAAAGTAAAACACATACACAGGATTCAGAAGAAATGTTTTTCTGATGTTTTAGCGGTACAATATTTATATTTAGTGCCTTTCATGTCCATTTATAATCTTACACATAAGCTTGGATATGCATGGCTAAAAAACAGCTAATTTCAAGACGCTGACGTCACGTCAGGTCGTCACGTGGGTCAACCCGCTCAGTCAGACGCTCAAAAAAACGACATGTTCGGACAGACGTTCGGATAGACGTTCGGTCGGTCGGTCGAATGTTTGATTTTGGCACGGTTCAAGCGCCATAATAATATATACATACTAGACGCCCTATTGGCCACTGGAGCGTACGTCAACGGCGCCGCCATATTGGGGAGAGCAACTTTCACATACCTCTCATACCGGGAATTGAGAAAAATGTCTGTTTTGTGTGCTGCTTGGGGCTGTAAAAATCGCCACACAACTGAAAACAGCTTTAGAGGAAGTACCGTTCACAAGCAAGACTGAACGTTTGTTTTTGGTTGTATTTGGTCATGATTTAATTAGTAAGTAACGTTTAGAGATTAAATACTACTGTTATTGTGTCACGAAATGTAGTTTTAATAATTTTTCAGTCGACACTGTAGTTGTTTAAAGGGTCATGAAACCCCCCTCTTTCAGCTCAAGTTTAGCTCAAAATCTTTTTGAAAAATGCAACTGAAATGGACGTGGCTAGCTTTGAGAAGAAGGGAGGGAGTGGGTGTTGTATGACCATCACGCAGGGCTTAAAGTGAAAAAAATTCTTCTGACTGAAATTTTTTTCAGGCCAAGTCATATTCCTGTAACTTTATTTAAATAGTCGAGACCAATAGCGTTTTAAGGAGAGATGTTTAAAAGCGATCTAATATTGCCAGTTTGCGTAATTTAAAAGCTATTTTAATCTATGAAAAACAATTACTTATATTGACAAATAATCAACCATATACATAACTTTTCAGTGCATGTTATTTATCTTATGAGACCAAACAATGCTAAACTATATTAATATATAGTTTGTGCCATGGCAAATCGTTTTGGCTGAGGGCAAAGTGAAGTTCTATAACTTTATTATGTAGGCTAATTAACTTTAACTTTGTAGCCTATTAGAGAGCTGACTTATGTTTAACTGAATAGTTTGCTTTATTTCTCATTGTATAGCTTATTATAGCCTACCTATTAGGCTACTTACTTTTGAACGGGATATTATCATTAAAACTGACTTAACAAAAAAGACATGGTTGTGTAATTTTATATATTCTAAAATATATAAAATATTATATTACTATGCATTCTCTTCACTGTATGTGTACGCATAATACAATAAAACGATACAACCTTGTCTGTTTGTTAAATGTCAGTTTTAATGATAAATAATGTTTCATATTTTTAAAATGAAAACAAAAAGAAGCAGGTTTTAACTATATTTCGTGTTGTTATAAATATATGATAATCAATGTGCGTTGCCATTTATATGTTTATGATAATAATTATGTTCATTTATAAATGAAAAGAGGCAGAGTTGATGACCGGAGTAGCCGCGTGCTGAGGCCCTGTTTACACGAGAACGCTCGCGGGTGAAAACGTAAAAATATTTTATCGAATGTACCTGTCGTTTACACGGCGAGGGTGTTTTTGAGGCTCAAAAACGCAAAAAAGTGAAACCACCCTCCAGAGTGGAAATCTTAAAAACGCTCCACCGTCGCGTTCCCGTGTAAACGGTAAAAATGCAAAAGTCTGCTTGACAGTGAAGGTTGTACGCAGGCACGTTGACTTGGTGTTGTTGTATGCACTCCTAGCCGCCTGAAGTGCATACTACATTGAATTTCACACTTTTGCGTCTCCATTTGCACGTGGATTTCCCACACGAAACACTAGTCTAAACGCAGAATTTAAAAAAAAGATGATGCAACGCCACTTTTGCGTTTTCTCTTCAGAATCGTTTCCGTGTAAACATAGCCGATAAAGAACGCGCTGTTAGCAGCGTCCTCCAATAATAACCAACTGCAGAACCGCAGAACCATTACGTCATAACAGTCTGAGGACCACAGCGCCAGCCCGACAGTCTGAAGGCGGAAGTGGGCGGGTAGCAGTCCGATGCCGGAACTGTACGGAGTTCATGTTTAGACATGTTTAGACTACACAGGAAAATGTTTTAAGACAGTTAAAGATAGACAGTAAAAGTTTTAATTATGGCGGAGCACACTGTAGAACAAGGAAAAGAAGATGAAGAAGAAGAGAACGAGGTAAAAAGAAGTTATATATTTGATATGGATCATGCAACATACTTAACATTATAACGTTACGCTTATACAAAACGGCTCTGTACTGAAATGTTTTTTGAAACGAAGTATTTTAGCAGATAAGGAACTCCCGCACACTATCGTTACTTGTAATTTAAAATTAATGTTTATTCACACACAACGTTTCGGACACACGACCTTCATCAGGAGTAATACAAAATGTTACAAAATCATCTCTTTTTAGATTAGCACATGACCACTCAACAGAACTCCATCTGTAAACAATTAAGCTCATTGGGAGTACATAATTAGCACCACATCACAGACAATTACAAATTGTAATAGTTACAACAATCAGTTAGGATCAACCTGTAGATTAGCAAGATCATCTAAAACACATAATCACTGCTAAAACGAGCTAGTCTGGTCTTATTGTCCGACGCACCTATCACCTGCAGGTGTGCGATGGAGTTTGGTTACTGAAAGGAAGTATTTTGAAACTAAGTATTTTGTAAGTTAATATTTAACAATATCACAGTATCACTTTGTTTGTTTACATATTCATGGTTTGTGAATTAATTAGTTGTTGGCGTTGTATTTTACAGCATTTGTTAAATTTTCTGACCATGAGAATTGCATTAATTGTATTTTGCAAGTCGGATTTTCCTCTTATTCGAAAATGGTGGTGCCTTATTCTCATGGAGAATTTTGCCATTGAAAGGTAACTCTCTCTTGCTTTCCCAAGTTTTTCTCTGTCTATAAATTTACTTAATGTATATGTCACAGGAAACATGCTGCCGTTGATGTGCATGAGCCAACCAAATCACAAGAAGACTCTGAAATCGGTGATAAGGTATGTCGGGCACATGAAAGAGCATAATTTCAAGACATTATCATTTACATGCATTTTACATGCATCCTGATTAAACCACGATGTATTGTTGAGGACACTCGTGGACAACAGATGGAAATTAGCTAGCAGCCAAATGTGGTGCATCTCTTCTCTTGTGAGTAATTATTTTAAATGAATTAATGATTTAATTCCTTATTTGTACACTCCTCTCATGAAGGAACCACAGATGGTCAAAGACCTCAGGACCGCAGTTGGATGGCTGCGGAACAACTGCCACTCCTTCAGAGGTTTTGTGCAAGAGCCGTCATATCTGAACCTAGAGAAGGAAGACCAGGAAGAGGCCCTTCTTAATCTTGATCAGGCAGAAGGAAAAGATGCTCTGGAACAGGCCAAAGAGCCTTTCATGTTTCGGTTTCAGTTTCAACAGGACATGGAAGTTTTTCTTTTCAAATGTCATGACGAAAGGCACCTCAGAATAAACTCCATGTGTATGGAGTTTTAATTTGTTATTTATTTTACTCTTGAGAATTATTGTTGTCAAATTTGTGCTTGTATAACTTTTATAAGATTTATTGTCTTTGTTTTAATTTTGTTTATATTATTTATTTAGTTTGATTTTGTAATTTTATTTAATTAGAAAACAGCTAGTGTGTGATTTTTTGTTTTTATATTTCAGAGGAAAAAACTCATTTTATTTAAATTATTATTTTTTTGTGTTTTCGGTCCATATTATTGTGAATGGTGGTCTTTGTTGGTTGAGTATTTAAAAGTATTTTCAAGTGAATAAAATGTTCAAACTCTCAAGCTTTGTTTTCATTGTATTATTTATTTTACATTTTATGCTTTGTTTAATGTATAATATTGTTGATCAATCTTGAATATACATTTTCAAATAAATCGTTAAAAACAAAGTTTTTAAAAGAACGTTGTTTTAAACTTTAAAACTTTCCAAAACACGGAAGTAGCGTAATGCCTTGCCGCGCCCACTTCCGCCCTCAGACTGTCGGGCTGGCGCTGTCGTCCTCAGACTGTTATGACGTACTGGTTCTGCGGTTCTGCAGTCAGACCTATCTCGCGTCCTCTCGTCTTCGGGAGTTTGTTCTCCCGAGTCGAACTTGGCAAGTCCGAACTACCAAGGACGCAAGTCTGAAGTTTGCGTATTTGGTATTGAGAAACGACCAATATTGACCCGCGTTCTGTTTTCTATCATGGGACCGCAGCAAATGAGCTGTTGCCTCGCCTGACAAGATTGAGTGAACAGGGAGCAGTTTTCCGTGAGCGGGAATTGGAAAAACCGGAGTGGATCATGAGCGAAGTGATTACAGAATGCCTAGAGTGGAGAGAGGAACGTGCTTTCGCTCCACTCCAGGCTTTATCACATCCCCCCTCAGCAGGGTGAATACGCATCATCTTTCCTTAATTTAAGACCTATTCAAACTAAAATTAAGACATTTATCACACTTTTTGCGAAATGAAAGCCTATTTACGGCCTTAAAATCATGAAAAGTTAATTTAAGACTTAAGGACAGACGGGAACCCTGCAATTGACGGATATCCGTCCTAGACTCGCTGCAATTAACGGAAATCCGTCGTAGCGACGGAGAACTTTAACCCCTGATCACGTCACCGTCACATGCATTTCGACTGTCACTAAAAAGCAATGGTAAAACGTGAGGAAATGCTAGATTTTTATATAGCTGTCAAAGTTAAAGTCTTATGAAGTACACTGACACTTTATTATAGTCCTTTCAAAAGTAAGTGAATGTCCTGCTACAAATATTAGCCTACAGTAATCGTAATTCTAATTAAAACATATTAATGTAGGCTACATGTACAATTATAATGTCATTATAAAATATATAGTGGTTTATAGAGACACTATAAATACATTTCAGAAAAAAAAAATTAATTTTCCGCTTAAAAAACCGTTCCGTGCATAGTCATAGACAGTAAAAGAAAGTGCATAGTCTACGCGCCCTCTGAACCCTCATAATAAATGACTTCTCATTTTAGACACACACACACACACACACCAGCGCAGACACACCTCTGAAGGGTTAGAAAGTCCTCGGGATACCGCATCACTCGCAAGACGCAACTTGGATTAGTTGTCAACAAGACGAAGTCCATCATTCTCCACTTGTCGAGCTCTCTCGCGAAAATGTTCGCAGCACACAGATCAGGTTTAGCCGTGTCCGTGTTTGATGACAAACCAACTGTCTAGCGCTGGCAGCATCACGGGGAACATATTCAACGCACTTGGACTTTGCACCATGAAAAAAAAATAGTTTGCGTCCCATGATTGCCTCTCTCATCAAACGTTATTAAGCGATATCACAGTTTGTCATGTCTGTCGTTGGAAAGATCCACGTGGGGTCATGAATAATTAAGAGGCCGTGTCTTCTCATAGGATAAGACCGATGAGTCATCAAGGCACTATGTAGGGCACTGCCACGTCACCCGCTACAATGAAGATTTTAAACCCGGAAGACGAAAAAAGCGGAAAAAAACTCAAATTTAACCATTTTAACCTTATTATTAAATCTAACAGATGCTAACATTGTCTTCAATGGTGTTCAACACACATACCTCTGTTATAATCTCAGAAAATTTGGTTTGGGGTTTCATGACACTTTAAAGCTCAAATATGTGGTTTGTTTATAAAGATAGCGCCTATTTAAAAATTTGATCTGAAGTTTTCGGAGTTGCTGCGCCCCCGCCCAGCGCTCGTCTCCCCCGCCTGGAACAGCCGTACCTCGGCCAGTGCTTCTGACGGTTGCCGCTGGCTCGGATGTCTCTAGTCTAGAGGTTAAACATGAGATATAATTCGTATAATTTGTGTTTATCTTTGGTCTCATTAATCTATAAATGGTTCCCTGGTAAATAGTTTTGGCTGAGGGCAAAGTAAAGTTTCATAACTTTACATTTAGGCTATTTTTACAACCCGGTCTCATCCCAATTCGTCATATAACTGACGTTTTGGGACGTCTTTTGACCATTCGTCAATATACGACTTTTTAGGGCCCCCTTAAACGTCGGTAGATGACGTTATGGGATCCTAACTCTACCCCATACCTAAACCTAACCCTAAACCCAACTCGTCACCTAACTGACGTTAAAGGTAAAGCGTCAGTTGTATGACGACCCGGGATCGTCATCTACCGACGTTTAAGGGGGCCCTAAAAAGTCGTATATTGACGAATGGTCAAAAGACGTCCCAAAACGTCAGTTATATGACGAATTGGGATGAGACTGTGTTAATTTTAACATTGTATGTTTGACTGAAGCTTCTGTTATAATGGCTAGCCTATTCATTAAAACTGAAAATTAACACAAAGAGCTAAATATTAAATATATTTTTTGTGTGTGTATATTCTGTAGTTGAAATGTCTTATTCTATTGCTATTATTATAGAATTATTAATAAACTATTATCAATATTTTTACATGTATTCATTACCATTTTATTTGCTGTATACTATTTGTTTATTTTATTGACTAAACTATTTACTATTACTTTTCACTTTATGTTATAATTACTATTTGCACTGTACTTATTGCACTGTATGCCTAGTTGTACCACAATATATGTATTATCATAAATGATCCATCAGTTATCAATGTTGCTAAAATCTGGTCAGTCACATAAAATGCTTTTTCCACAATGAGCAAACTTAAATATCTCCGTATGGGGATCTTCACCATTCTTATCCAAGAATGTTTTTATCCAGAAAAACGCAGCTCACCCGTTTACTTACATTTAATTATAATGCAGTCTTGACCTCCGCAAAATGGCGGACCCGTTGACGTATCGCAGCAACGTTCCAAAGCGGCCAATAGGGCATCTATGTATATATTATGTCTATGGCGCCGACGCTCACAAATAAGTGGTTAGTAACATTAACTCTTTGACCCCGACTTCCTCGACTCCGCGTGTATGGCGCTTGAACCGTGCCAAAATCAAACATTCGACCGACCGACCGAACGTCTATCCGAACGTCTGTCCGAACGTGTTGTTTTTTTGAGCGTCTGACTGAGCGGGTTGACCCACGTGACGACCTGACGTGACGTCAGCGTCTTGAAATTAGCTGTTTTTTAGCCATGCAAGTATCCAAGCTTATGTGCAGTGTTGGGGAGTAGTTAACTACAAGTAGCGGCGCTACTAACTTAACTACATTTTTCAGTAGCTTGGCAGTAGCTCAGTTGCTTTTTAAACAGTGTAGCTTTTCCAGTAGCTAACTACTTTTTGCAGCAAGTAGCGGTGTAGCGCGAGCAAAAGCTACATTGCGTTTGTCTAGCCTGCGCGAATCAGCGCGATGCAAGGATATTCTTCTTCTTGTTAGATTACAAACTCATTTTTTGCCATTACCGCCACCTGTTGTTTAATCACGCATCTTGCGGCTAACGGTTCACTGACGTAAAGAAGTGCGTTGACACACCCATATTATGATTATCCATGATGGAGCAAGACGTGACGGCAGATTTGGAGGATGGAGAAACAACTAACGTCAATTACCCGTAGCCTTATTTGTCCAAGCTAAATCGGTATTTTTGAGAAAATGTTCTAAATGCAATTTATGTTGAATGTATATTTTGTTCTTGCAATGTTGTAGGCTATTTGTTGCAATTTTGCACTTTTGACAAACAGTCTGAGATATTTGAGTGTTGTGTGTAAAAAAACAATACTCTATGAAATCATAACTGTATTGCATTGTTTTAAACACTAAATATTTTAATTAAAACTATCATCAGACACTAATTCAGTTATTTATAATATATAATTTATAACATGTTATTATAATAATAATAATATGTAATATAATAGCCTATTTATAATATGTTGTTCAAAAAGCAAAAGTAGTTTCAATGTAGCTAACTACTTTTTGGTAGTAACTTGTAGTGTAGCTAACTACTTTTCCAAAAGGGTAGCTTGACTGTAGTTAAACTACTTTAACGTACGAGTAGCTTGTAGCTTGTCAAACTACAGTTTCAGAGTAGCTTCCCCAACACTGCTTATGTGTAAGATTATAAATGGACATGAAAGGCACTAAATATAAATATTGTACCGCTAAAACATCAGAAAAACATTTCTTCTGAATCCTGTGTATGTGTTTTACTTTCAAAGAGCAGAAATACTGTAGCCTATATAAAGACATTCAATAGTCTTAATTTGACCTATATCATTGTTTTTATTGTAATTTTTTTTCCCTATGAACAACGTTCTCACAGTTCATAAAAAACCACACTGTAGCATAATGTTTTTTGTTGTTTTTTTTTTTTTTTTTTACTTTTTGCAAAGGCTAATCTTAAAAAAAAGATGCAGGAGGTTTTCATATTTATAAATTTGTATGTGTGTGTGTGTGTATATAGGCATATATATATATATATATATATATATATATATATATATATATATATGGCATCTACCAAAATAAACAGCAAATCTTTTATCACAGCTTTAATCCATCTGAATCTGATCTCATTTCTACCTATCAGTCTTCTGACTCAAATATGCTGTGTGGTAATGTGGTAATATCCCATGCATATATTATACAGTATATCAGCTCATACATATATTACCACAGCATATTTTGAGTCAGAAGACTGAAATAAGAGGCAGAAAGGAGATCAGATTCAGATGGATTAAAGCTGTGATAAAAGATTTGCTGTTTATTTTGGTAAATGTTTTATTGAATGTGAATGTTATGCCTAGCAAAATGCTTTCTCTGTAGTCAGGTTAATAATGCAAAAACGTGAACACTTCAAATCAATGCTATTGTAGTGACGCAGATGGTTTCATTTGTCTGTTTTGAAATAAATGTCCATACCTTCAGAATCAATTTCAGATAAGCCAAATTCTTTTATTGTCCATTTTGCATTGCAAAAAACAAAATAAACGAAAATAAAACACTAAACCAAAATTTCTGATTCAAACATACTGTTAGGCATGAGCACAATCCAACTCACATACTGTAGCACATCACGGTCAAAAAGTTTGTTGACCTTCCATCAGCGCACCTGTTACTCATTATCACCACACTTATACTAATACGCCCTCTAGTGTCACAAACAAAAAATGCACTTCAAAACAATGGCTCCAAGCCTCCAACGGCTATTATTATTATTATTTTTTTTATTAAAACTTGTGTGATCTAAAAGCATTGTTTGCAATTGTTTGACTTTGAGAAGAGTCGATGGTTTTGTGAGTTTAGTTAGAAATTGGAATTTGTGTAACAAGCTAATAACAGGTGAATCTAATCAAGCATGATCTTTTATTTCAAGAACTTAGAGATCACAACACTGACTCAATCTTAATAAAATTACTCAATTATCATAATCTTTCACAAATAAACATCATAAATGTTAAAATGGAAAGGTTATTAAAACATACTAAGTAGGCTAGCCTATATTTAGACATAATCAGCGGAATTTACTTTACTTTGTAATTGATGTTGGTTGATTTTCATGTCTGCCACATATAGGCTAAACAACGAGCCAAAACGAAATTATTGATCATTTTCATAAAATCATATGTACGTGCCTACATGTGCTTGTTAACGCGTTCCCATGGCGACAGGCCGAAGTGCGAGTTACCGATCGTCTTCCCAACGTGTTGTTTACATGTAAAGACACGTTGTAACACGTTCTTAGTTAAACTTCATATTATTCGATTGTATCCTCTATCTAGTCCACATTTGATTATTGCAATGCATCTCCCGGAAGTTTCAGCAACAGACAATATCTCATAATTCATGGAGATAGGCTACTCACATAAAAGCTGCTAAAACTGCAACTCTGTCTGCTTTGGTAGCCTATATGCCTAAATAAAAATAAAATAAAATAATAATTAAATGCAAAAAATTGAAGTTCTTTATTTAATTCACCAAAATCAGCTTTACTTCTGAACTGAATGTGTTTGTATTTTATAACCTTAATTAACAGTATCCAGAGCTGACTATGAAAACACATACTTCGAATTAGCCTACATACGCATAGAGTAGGCAATTTATTTATTGTTTTGTTTAAAAGTACACATTTAAAGCTTTCGTTCTCAGGTCCGTGGCAAGTATATTGCGGTGTTTCGGCTATATGAGACGTGCTCCAGTTCACGCACGCGCCTCTGTTTCCTGATTATATTGTCTGATATTATAATGTAAGCTATTAATTTGTTGATGAAAAATGTATTAAAAACGAAGATACAATTTATATGAAACGAATTCACTTTAAAGACAGGCTTTCTACAAAACAAAACTTAATAGCTAAATGGTCGAAATCATGTCTGACCCATTCCAAATGTTTTCCGATATTAGCCTATTGATCCTCTCTTACTCATCTCATGCGGTTCTCTTTTTATATAGGCTAGCCTTCTCAACATAGATGAAATAATATAAATTAAGTAACATAATATTATTAAACATAAATGTGAAACGTTTATTTTATGTTGTTTTTTTTACAGTTATATCCTGCCTCTCCACTTTGATCACATACTATGTAGCCTATTCATGCATGTGTGTGTGCATGTGCATGTGCTGGAGGGGTGCCCATCCCTACTTTTGAATATCGTTATCATTATTGAAAATTTTTAATAATTGTTTTTTTTTTCATGCATATGTAGTGAACAAATTGGTAGGCCTACTATTTATTACAGGTTTGACACTTTACTAAAAATGACTCTGAATGTAGGCTATTATAGGCTTTACATAGCCTAACATTACTATCATTACTTTTTTCAGGTTGTATTATAAAATTTAATTTCTTTTAATTTATTGTATGAGCCCTTGATTATATGTTGCATAATCTCTTGGGTTTTTTTTCTTGTTTTTTTCTGTTCTTTAAAAGACATCCCATACATTTTTCGGGAAAAAAATGGAATGGATTTATAGCGTTTTGAAAAAAAAAACTTTTTAATTTATCATAAACAATCTTGTTGTTTAATTTAATAATCATTGTTCAAATTGTTCAGACTGAACCAATAAAACATTTTAACAGGATAATTTGAATATTCACAAAATGTGTGGGTCTAGGTAAAAAATGTAATTGTAAAATATTGACACTTAATTCAGTATTACAGATTAATATAGAGATTATTTGAATCAGATTAGCGCCATCTGCTGAGAGAAAATAAAATAAAATATGTAATGTCATGGTGCTTTATGCCTTTATAGCTCTCTGGAGAGACTTGTGAATTCTCTAGTTTTTTTATTTGAAGTGTGCACATTTTTGCATTATTATTACTAAACCTGAATGAAGGGAAAGCATTTTATTACATGTAACATTAAAATAAACAGCAAATCTCTTATCACAGCTCAATCCACCTGAATCTGATCTCATGTCAATCTCTTATTTCAGTCTCCTGACTCAGTGATGCTGCAGCCCAACAGTTGTTTGTGGATTATTATGGATTAAAAAATTTAATTGTTTGGTCAAAAGTTACAGAAGAGCAGCATGACAGAGTAGACTTTTTTGGACTTGAAAAATTTGATGAAAAAATAAATAAACTATTTTAATTATGCTATATTATATATCTTTTTTCAAAGATTATTGCAAAATCTAAAAAAATAATATAATAAGCTACATTTATTAACTTTGAGTGTTTTTATGGACTGTGAGAAGATAGTTTAAAACTATCTTAAAAACTAGTTAAAATAATATTGGACTATTGACTATTGAATGTCTTTATATAGGCTAGCCTACAGTATTTCTGCTCTTTGAAAGTAAAACACATACACAGGATTCAGGAGAAATGTTTTACTGATATTTTAGTGGTACAATATTTAAATTTAGTGCCTTTCATGTCCATTCATAATCTTTACACATAAGCTTGGATACTTGCATGGCTAAAAAACAGCTAATTTCAAGACGCTGACGTGGTCGTCACGTGGGTCAACCCGCTCAGTCAGACGCTCAAAAAAACAACACGTTCGGACAGACGTTCGGATAGACGTTCAGTCGGTCGATCGGTCTCGGTCGGTCGAATGTTTGATTTTGGCACGGTTCAAGCGCCATAGTACACACATAGAGAATAATGTGTTCGAATTTTAAAGACGTGGCGCTGCGCGACGCAGCGCTGCGCGTCCGGTGTGCGACCCCCTTAAGAGTTGTGACCCTTACACGTTGTGTCTATCAAGATAATCTTTACAAGTTAATCCAAAATTTATACATTTTGAAGACTTTTAATGTCTCCTCTAAAGTTTGTAAAAAACACAAGCATACACTGTAGTATTCCTGCTTTGGTTACGTTTTTATAACGCACTTCATGGTGAGAGGAAGGACGACAACATGAAGATCGTTTACTACTTTTAATGTCTCCTCCCGGCAATAGAGCTCCGGACGTCACGTGACCTACTCTGTTTAAACCGCCATATTGGCAGGCAAGACGGTCAGGGACCCGGACGTAAATGAATGACGGCAGCTTTAGTTTCAAGGCAAAAGAGTTCACAGCACACTTTAATTCAAAAATACATAATCTATGTATAATCTATGTAGATCTATAATGCTCCCGGGTACTTTTCATGTGTATTGATAAAGGAACTGATAGTTTTCCTGAATGTAGGTTATAGGAGGAAGAAGAGTCTGCCTCCACAGAACATATATTTTTATTTATTTTATTTTTCGTGCATTTATGAGGGGAAAAAAATGTAACAGACATGATGACAGTTCTCCATTATAGACCGAAAGTGACTTTAAAACTTTCACAGACTTCAGAAAGCACATTTCTTTAAAGTAGCCTAATTGTATCTTATACAATTCCTATCTTATTTTAATTAATGTTTAATCAACCAATTGCCTTGATTAAATAAATAAGACGTAAATGTACAAGACGATAGAAAAGAAACAGATGCCGGCACGTGAACTGGACTCTCATAAATAAACCGAAATTCACTGTTGTTAGGCTATTTGCCTCACAATCCTTATGAATGTAAAGAAAGCGTGATGTCTACTTTTAAAACAGAACATTTAAAAACGAAAAACATGATCTCTTCATGCTTATGTAATAATCCATATGAAATGTGCATTTCTCTCTGGTGCGTTACTGTCGCGAGTCAGCATCATCAACTTCATATCTTGAAGACGACACACTGACACAAACCTTGTTTAATAATAAACAATTCAAATGTCTCCTTGCTATATTTGACATATTCATAATCATTACCTTTGCCGGTTCTTTGCAGCTTTAGATACTTTGGAGCACCACCCTTGTTACGTGAACGCACCATGCATCAGCACCAAAAACGTGATTTTTTTAGTATTATTATTTTTTTAAAATCTAAAATAAAAAAATCATGATACGAACCGAATTTTGGTATATTGTTACAGCCTTAGTAGGATGAGAAAGCAGGAGTTTAGTCGTTTGTTAGTTGTAAAAAAATAATAAAATAAAATTAAAAAAAGGCTATCTGAGCTTCTTTGCCAAGCGCAAACCAGTACAGAAGTAATCAATAAATTATCGGGGAGGGTCATGCTTTTTTCACAATCGTTTTGGAGGGTCATAGAAAAATTAATTACTGGTGAAGGGAGTCTCTTCAAGTCTTTTTTGACTTTCCCAAATTTTTTCCCAGACATGAAAAAAGCCTAATGATGTGTCATTAGTTGTCCATTGAAATAATCAATAAAATAAAAAAAGGAAAAACCGTTTATGGAAAGTGTGTGAAACATTGTGTTTTATGGGATAATGATAATAGGCTAGCCTATCTTTACTGACACTATTGTACAATTATTCTTTTATATCTTTATGGTGGTATTAAATGGGTTAACAGTTTAAACATTCCCCGAAGTCATTTTGCAATTTTATGGTTTTAAATTTTAAATAAACTTTAAATCATTCAACTGCAGCCGCTCTGGCGCTCCCCTGATTTGCCTGCCAAAATGGCGGCGTTTAGATTGCGTGACGTCAGCTGCAGGAGCTCTATAGTCCACAACAACATATAACACACACTACGCACATTTCACTCCCTCCGCCTCTAAGCAGGCACTATTTAACATTAGTATAAGTGTGCAACAACACTATTGAGAATGAGGAGTCACGTGCCGATTTGAGCTGGTCGGCCATACGCACAACCAGCACTGCGTCATAGAATGTCTCTGAATAGGTTCACGCCCACTTTTGGGGGAAACAAACTAGACTCCCCATCCAAGGGTGTAATGGTGCGTTCTTCATCCGTCTCGGAGATCCGAATCGGACGACAGACGTTGCCTAGCAACACGCCCCCTTTCCTCGGATTTCTCCTCTCGGACGTCGGACCACCGTGAGGACACCGAGCAAGAATTCCGTTTCGGAATTCAAGATGGCTGCGCCCTGTGACTTGTACGAATGAATTGTTTTCATTGTTTTTGAACCGCTTTGGTATTTGAAATGACGGTTATAATCACTCGTATTACTGCGTCCCCTGTGGGTATGGGAATCAGTTGTTGTGAGTGCAAATACTGACGTTTTTTGCGTTGCTAACAGAAGATCAACATGAAAAACATTAATAAAGTGAACATTTTCAAGTTCAAATGGCTGCGATTTAATAAGGTTTAGTCATAATATTTTTTTTTTAATGTAAGTGCCTGGTACTCGGCCAGTGCTACCATTATAACAGCTTTCCGGGTGGCGTCCATTTTTTTTCTCCGACTCGGACGCGCTTGAAGTGTGGACGTGACGTCAAATCCGAGGTCCGAGTCGGTTCGTTGGCTATAATAGAACGCACCATAATCCATCGAGCGGAAGTTGAAGCCTCGTGGGAGCTATCTTGTGGCAGAACTTCACTTGCGTTAGCATTCCCATTGACTCCCGTTCATTTTGACGTCACTTTGACAGTGAATAACTTTACATCTGAGGCGTTTGAAGACCCCATTTGTCCTTTATTTATTTCTAAAGAAACTCGACAATGTATAAATAGCTCCATTACCTTGTAGCTTATGTTATGGCCCCGTAGAAGCAGTTTTAGTGAAAGTAGGCTAACGATTGCGTCATACCCACGCGACTCTCTGTCGCACAGTTTTGAGATTACCGTATAGACACGAGAAGAAGCTCGCGCGCAATCGGGTAACGTGGAGGCAAAATGACAAAATAATTTATCAGAATACCTAGCAAACTTGTCTCCTTCTCTTAGCCCATGGACAGCTCCTATTCATACTCTCTGCCTCTGCGCATGTTTCAGGAGGGAATGATTCAGATTTCTCATGCCACCGCACTAGAAATCAAACGGGTCACTCACGTCACATCTACGTAGACTAGCTCTGTATGAGTCTGCGCGTCAGGGACGGAAGTGCTAAAAAAATCGCCAAAAACGGGCTTCAATCGTCTCAATGGAGTTCCAATGAGATCGCTCTGTCCATTTCTTTTACTGTCTATGCTCCCCATAGACTTCAAAACAAAATAACGACAAAACCCAACGCCCGTACACAGCCGACATGCGTAAATAACTTAAGAAAATACTTATATACACCATGTCAAGTAATTATATGTCCACCCTGCCTGCCATAGAGCATGAAAGATACATTATACCCGTTATCAAGCCCAGGCTATCTGCCATCATCATCATAAATTCATAAGATATACTTTAAGGTTTTTTTACTTTAAAAAACGAAATAAAATCATTCACTGGCTTGCCTGTTGACTCGACGAGGTACAAATAAATGTCCGGGTAAGACACCTCTGGCCACCAAGGGGGTAATCCATCAGCCGGAAGCTGAAGCTCCCTCTGGGGGCTGTCATTGTAGCCCACTATCACCTGCTGTTAGCATCCCATTGACTCCCATTCATTTTGGCGTCACTTTGACAGCGAATAACTTTACATCTGAGGCGTCTAAAGACTCTGTTGAGGCAAAAATTCAATAAACAGACATCACTGCGTAAGAGACACTTCAGAGTCAAATTAATAAAGAAAGAGAAGTTTATTCTTGCAAGAATAGGCCCAGTCGCTAACACAGATTGGTACACTGTGAAGAGAGTGACGCCCAGAACACAGGCTGGGGTGAGATCTAAATAGTTCTCCCTCAAGGTTATTTTACTGCAGGCCAAGCCTTCTCTGTAAATTTCCACACACCATAGGATTCATCATGTTAGATTTACCTCCCCGTCTAAGATGACCTCTGACCCAGCCGGTTAGAAAACATTCCTCCATAGTACACATAGGAGGCAAAACATAAGATCTAATAACCATATGCAATACATGTAAGATTAAAATTAAATTCCACAACAACTCCATGTATCCATTATTTATTTCTAAAGAAACACGACAATGTATAAAAGGCTCCATTACTTTGTATGTTACGTTATGGCCACGTAGAAGCCGTTCTTGTAAAAATAGGCTAAAAATTGCGTCATAAACACTCGACTGTCTGTCGCACAGTAAAAAATTACCGTATAGACAGGAAGAGAAGCTCGCACAGCCTCGCAGGTAATCTTTTACTGTCTAAAAGTCCGCCCGTGGCATAAATAGAAGCAAAATGACAAAATAACTAATCAGAATACTTACCAAAAGTTGCTCCAGGTCGCGATTCGCTGTCTCTGTGCACGATTAAAATTTCTCTTGGCACGGCTACTATAAGTCGGTCAGTTTGCTTACGTTACAACTACGCCGTCAAGCTCAGTTGGAGCCTGCGCAGAACGCCCTGCTATCAGGAAGTGAGTGCCCATGTTGAGCTTCAGCTCTCTCCGTTGAAATCAACGGGGTCGCTGTGTCCATTTCTTTTACTGTCTATGCTGGCCACTGGGTGGGGTTGTTACCCCAATTTCACATAGGAAGAATAAAGGGACATGTTTTTAAATTGGCCAAATTAAGTTTTTGTATGTATCTTCCATGCTCTATGGCAGGCAGAGTGGACATATAATTACTTGACATGTTTTATGTAAGAGATTTCTTAAGTTATTTACGTCTGTCGGCTGTGTATGGACGTTGGTTTTTGCCGTCATTTTGTATTGAAGTCTATGGGGAGTCTAGTTTGTTTTTCCCAAAAGGGGGCGGGGACAAAATTGACAGTTAAGTTCCCGGATGTGCCGGTTGTGCGTATGGTAGGAGACGCTATCGGTTACCAGTGGCAACGCCTTTAGAACCTTGTTAGAGTTCCCCACAGAGACGCGACTAAACATTCCAGAGCTCCTTAATTTTCGCACATTTATTATGTAAGCAATAAGGTACGAGAGGCTGTGCTGTATCGTGAATAAGTAACGGCTGAAGGGCGTTGTTAGGCACGACGCGAAGCGGAGTGCCTGCAACCCCTTCAGCCGTTACTTATTCACGATACAGCACTTGCCTCAAGTACCTTATTGCTTTTATAAAACGGTTGCCACACAATATTAAAGTAAAAAAAAAACAATGTATTAGTGCAACTTTCATGTAGTTTAATCAATAAAAACATTCCTTCCGCTAGAAAAATATAGTCCCTGACTGTGAAGAGCAACGTTCCAATGTGTAATATGCAGGAAAGCTCAAATAAAAACAACAAACCATTCTCAAACTTTCTCATTCTTTTTATTTTTTACAACACAAAGTTTGTGAAATTTCCTCACACCAATAGGTAGGTATAGCTTATCTCTCAGCAAAATAACAAATAAAATAAACAAAAGGGCACATATTTTTATAGATAACAGTTAGGTCTTTAATCTAGTTATTAATTTAGTCGCTAAAATGCTGCCTAACAAGAGATACTTTATTTATTGTTGTTTATTTAAATTTATTTGAACATCTCCGTTTATTGTGCACGCATTAAATATTTGTCTCATTTCAATCGGCTCTACTGTGGTGATATTTAACGCGGTCCTCTTTTGTTGGGGCTCAGCGCTGTCAGCGGTGTTTTCTGTTGCAGCAAGAATGTCACTCCAGTGCTTTCTTTGTTTTAAGTTTGGCCTCCAGTAGCTCTGTAGTGAACTTTCACACTTATGTCCACTCACAGACATAATCTCCCTCGATTCGAGACCAGCATCGGACAATCTCTGCACCATGGTACTGCGCAGGCAGTGATTTGTGTAAACCTTGGAGGTACCTGCTACTTTACAAATTTTTGGCAACATAGTTGCGAGGTAGTTCACACCCATAGGCTCTCTTGTGTACCTGCAACAGTCAAAAACGAGAAAAACCTTTAACACAACAAGATTTAACACAAATTATAAAATAGCTTATATGATTTATGTGCCGCTGCGTGAGTGATCTACGTACCAAACACATTTAGAGAGGTTTTGCTTTTTGGGGTGAAGGTAAAAAGCGGGGGGGTTAGATGGCAGAAGAGAAAGGTACTTCTCTAGAGAGGCAACGGGACAAAGCGGGTTCCCAGTTTGTTGGAACATGAAGCCACGCCTGCTATCCTTATTTCTGTCATGTGGGTCCTTATGGTTTTTTGTGTCTTCATTGAAGCTCATTGTGACATACTTCAGACCATTTTCGTTTGTTAAAATGCGGAATGAGTCTGGAATGAGTTCTCGGTTCCCCTCTTTTCCTCTGCGTCCGAAGTGTAACTGCACGTCAAACCAAACTTTGTTTACGAGTCCTTCAGGTGTGTTGGGATTAAGCGCATCGGACAGTTTTATGGTGCTGAAATCTTTAGCAGAAATCGGTGTGTGATGCTCCGTTTTATCACGACCCTCTCTTCTCATTGTCTTTACGACTCCAACGAAAACATTATTGGATGAGATGAATTCACTGTCTCTCATCAGACACCAGGACAAACTCAAAGGTGGATCATTCAGGAATCTGTTCAGACCTGCACGTAACGCTACATAGCTACTGATCCCATATTGTTCTCCTTTGGAGCTTCTAACAGTTCCGTAGAAGTCACGGAGAAGTGCGTTGAGTTCTGTCTTGGTGATTTGTTTAAAATCTATGCTGCAACCCTTTTCACTACACCAGTCACCGAAGCATTTCACTGCCCATTGGGTTTGCTGCACGGTATTTTTTTCATTACGAGTCTTCTCGAATGTATCAATGTTACATTTTAGCACTTCAGCATGACGGTTCGTATTTGTAGTCTCTCCAAATTGTTCCTCAAACCACTTATCCATCGTCATGCCACCCAGTAAATCGAAATTTACTTTAAACATTTTAGCCTTTTTAATTCTTTAGTTTTTTTCTATGTTTATGTTGATATGTGTGGTTGCTAAGGGTGTTGCTAAGGGCGCAGTGATAAATAGAACCGTTGGGTGAAGCGGTCTTAGACGTGTTTTATCGTGAATAAAGCACAGCTCTTGACCAATCAGAATCAAGGATTGGAACTAACCGTTTTATAATTTGAAATATTCGTTTTCATTTATATAATACATTTGCTATATGGATTTTTACGTCATAGAAATAATTATATAAATCTCGTCTCTTAGGAGGTCATCTAAACATAAGAAGTATTAGATCGAAAACTGATCAAGTTCATCATCTCTTATTAAACTCGAATTTAGATTTCCTTTGCTTATCAGAGACTTGGCTTGACAAAAATATTTCTTCTGCATTAATCCAGGTGCCTGGTTTTAATGTTTTTAGAAAGGATCGAGAAGGTTCCAAGGGTGGTGGAGTAATAAAGGACAGTATCCAGTGTAACGAAATCCAGTGGGTGAATTGTCAGGAATTGGAATGCATTGGTTTAAACATCGTCTTATCTCCACAAATGTCATTTACTCTCATTGTAATCTATCGTCCCCCTTCATCTAATTGCAGTTTCTATGAAAATTGTGATACTTTACTGAAAGAATGTAATTTTAACAAGGAGGTAATAATTATGGGTGATTTTAACATTAATTGGGAAGATAAATCGATCAGGAAAAAACTACAGCAGATGACTGATGGTCTTGACCTTAAACAAATAATTAGTGGACCTACTAGAATAACTAATTCTACTAAAAGTCAAATTGATCTTATATTTACTAATAGACCTGAGCGAATTCTGAAATCTTGTAATATGATAACTGGTCTGTCTGATCATAATATGATTTTGGTTACTAGGAAACTAACTAAGAAGAGGTTTAGCTCATGTGTTAAGAAATGTGAATTCTTTGGGATACCAAAGCATAAACAAGAAAATTTTAAAGGTGCTATTCCACAGATAGAATGGGATAAACTACTATTGGGTATTGATTGTGAGGAAGATAGTGACATTTTTACAAAAAGATTAGGAAACATTATCACTTATCATACCTGTAAACTTAAAACTTAATCACAGAAAGAAAAAGAATATGGTCCCATGGATAAATGCAGATATTCTGAATTTGATGAAAGATAGGGATTATGCTTTGAAAACCTCACTTAAAACTAAATTGAGTAGTGATAGATATCGATTTACTATGTTGAGGAACTCTGTGTTAAGGAAATTAAAAAAAGCTAAAGCAGATTTTTTCCTCACTATGATACAAAAAGCAAGGGGCAATCCTAGAATTATCTGGAATCAGTTAAAAAAATTGACCGGCCAACAGAATGAAGATAATAAAATTCTAGCACTTGAAGTAAAAGGGAGATCAGTAAATAATCCACTTGAGATGGTAGAGATTTTTAATCATAATTTTACTGATTCCGTTGAAACTATTACTCATTGTTTTCCGCCTGTGTCTACAAATGCCTGTCCAGTTATAACTGTGGAGCCTGCTTTTAGAATAAGACCAGTTAGTGACTCTGACGTTATGAGAACAGTTAGATCTCTTAAGTCATCTAGAGCAAAAGATAAACATGGTATGGATGTTGTTATGCTCAAAGAATCTAGTTTGACTCTAATTAAACCTATTAGTAAAATTATTAATCTTTCAATTTCCCAGGAAAAATTCCCAAGTGCTTGGAAGTCAGCGATTGTTGTTCCAATACTCAAAAATGGAGACCCCCGTTCAATTGACAATTATAGGCCCATTAGTATATTACCAACCGTTTCCAAAATTATGGAGAAACTAGTTGCAGAACAGACAAGTTACAAGTTACAAGTTAACAAGTTACTTGAGTAGTAGTTCTTTTTCAATGCATCCAATGCAGTTTGGGTTTAGAGCAAAATACTCAACGGAAACCGCAAATTGTTTTTTTATAGAAAATATTAAAACTCTCTTGGATAATGGTTGTGTAGTTGGAGATGTGTTCCTTGATCTAAAGAAAGCCTTTGACACCATTAATCATGGAATCCTTATGTCTAAATTAGCTTGTTTTAATATTTCTTCACATACACTTAACTGGATAAAGTCATATATATCAGGCAGATCTCAATGTGTTAGAATACATAATCACCTATCAAATCATTTATATATATCAACTGGTGTTCCGCAAGGATCTATCTTGGGTCCAATGTTTTTTGCTATGTATATAAATGATCTTCATCTTTCATGCCCTGGCACTAATATACTGAAGGGGGTGGTCAGAATCCCTTGCCTCTTCAGCATATATATATTATATATCCTTTTGAATGCTTATGTATTTCTTTTATGAAATCAGTAATTAAGTATATTTATTATTACTTAATCATTTATTGTGCTTTTGCTTGTGAAATCATATTCTTAAATGCATGCTGACGTAAATAACCAGCTTCTTTTAGGTGCACAAGGCCATTTGTCTCTTTCTCTGGTCTCAGGAGAAAGGTTTATGGATCCTAAAAAGCACCGTGAACACATATGTCCAACACATATGATACTTCTGTGTACCGATGGTCAAGCTATATTGAGCATTGCTATATTGAACTTTAATAGTTTTATTAAAATGTACTCTTTTATTATATTTGCTTTCTGAGGAGCAAATGTTATCTGTTTTTCTCCCAAACGAGTGAATGTTTTACCATTATGTTTTGGTACACTTAACTGATAATAAGCCGCTCAGACTCTCTTCAGCCTTGATGGGAGCTCTTATTTGCTAGTGCCCTATGTGAATGTGGTAACAGTGAAAATAATAGGGAAAGGGATTTTGGTTTATGTATGAGTGTTAAAACATAAAGGGGTCATTGAAGCAAATAGTTTAAGGCACCATTTCTTTGTTAAAGTCTTACTCCAGTTGCAGGTTAAGGAACCACTGTCATTATTTGAGATTGACTTGAGTTGTTGTTCTGGACATGTTCTGGACAATCTGTGACCTGGAAGGTCATGACGTGCCTCTGAATGTCAGATGCATCATCGATGGAGATATGCTTCGTCTATCTGTATATGTGTAGAAAATTACTGTGTTTATTTATTTCTTAGCCAATGAGAATCATTCAACGTGTAAGAAATGACGTAGCTTAGACCTTGAAAATGGTATAACTACTGTGATTGTTGTAACTGTAAGGGCGGCGGCCTACGAACTCCTGAGTGAGTCTTGAAGCTGACTTCTGCTGATGAAACTGCAAACTATATTCAGTAAACTTTTCTTTAATTTTTTATAATTCTGACTCCGGGTCTTCATTCTTCATGTCTGGTTCTGGGTCCTTTGACTGTTAACCCCTAACAGTTTGGTGGAGGATGCGCTGGCAATTATTCTCGGTGACACCCCTGGCAAATCAACAAACAAGGTAGTAAGCTTTTGTTAATTTTTAGGGCTGTCTGACTGGAAGAGATTTTGAAGGAGGTCGGGAGAGTCTTCACTCCGATGAGGCGAGTGAAGAAGTTAATTATACTAAAGGTTTAAAGTATAAAGAAAAGTCAAAGAGCTTCACTCCGATGAGGAGAGTGAAGAGTTATTATACTTAAGGGTTAAAGTATAAAGAAAAGTCAAAGAGCTTCACTCCGATGAGGAGAGTGAAGAGTTATTATACTTAAGGGTTAAAAGTATAAAGAAAAAGTCGCTGATAACATTGTTTAAAGTTTAACAAAAGCAGACAGCGCAAGCGAAGCGTGCTCTGTGGGGGCCCACTGGGCATTGGTTGGTGTAGCACCACCCCAGCAGAGTACGACCCTAGACGGGAGGTCTAGGGCACCGCGAACCTACTCTATCTCTTCCATCTCAGATAGGGGTACCCCGAATTTAGTGAATCAGGCAGTTAGGGATACTAACAAAAACAGGGTTGTTTGCCAGGGATGCATCAGGAATGATTCCGGGGGAAAAAAAAAATAAAAAGTTGGGACCCAAATTGGCATGGACCAGTATATGTAACTGTGATTTTGCAGTATACTTTGCAGTTTCATCACGCAGAAGACAAGCTGGGTTGTTCAAAGATTGCCGCCTCCATTTCTGCAATAATTTCAGGTGAGTATGAACTATGATTAAGATATGGCAGAAAAATTGGATAACTTTATCAGTAATCTGAACAGTCCTAAAACAAATAGTGGGACAGAAGAGAGCAAACGCTGTAAACAGCTGTGCTCTGAAGCCCTCACTTTGAAGAAATTTGCAGAAATTCTTAAGTAAATGTAGTCAGGGTTTTGATTCTGACTGAAAATTTAAACCACAACTTGACTGGTTATAAAGAAACTGAAAGATGAAAAATGTTTAGCCTCATATTGCTAATGATCATTACAAAAAGCAAGTAAAATAAATTCTGGGGCGGGAATAATTTCCCTAAGCAAGTGATTAAAGTTAAATTGAAACTTTGTGAAAACAACTTAGAATATTTTGAGCATTTCGATGCAGCTTATGAAAATTATTGTTCTGTCAATAATAATGATGAAGATCCTGATTGGGCTATTGGGATTAAATCTGCCACTGGTAGACTGTAAGGAACACAGATAACTGCTTATCAGTGGCTCTGTGTGCATTCCTGAATGGGACACACACTGCTTCAAGTGTGTTCAGGAAGTTGGAGCTGACAGAGAGTGTTGTAATTGTGGTCAGCAGGATCATATAACGCGTAACTGTAAATGCCCACTGAGAATGTGTTTTAAAATGTGATAAAATGACAACACATTTCTGGTATTAATGTGGGGTTGGAAGTAGATTCGTGTTTAAATGACTACATTAACCTTTTTCATCTGAAAAATGACAGATAAAAACAAGGTCAAAAGATTGAAGTTTTAAAGTGAATCCTCTTAAAGAAAGGATCTACAGTATAATAGTAATTTTTAAAAGTGAATTGATGAATAGGCCTACAATTTGATGTAAAATGAATGACTCCAACAAATGTGAGTTGCAAAATATATCAAAGTAACTAAAAAGAAAGATTGTGTTTTAATTAAACATTTATAAAAAGGTTTTAGATGATATAGAGAGACTAATCTCACAGATGATTTACAATAACTGCAAAAGTATCACAAGCAGAGAGTGCTTGCCTCGTCAAAGTTAGTGTGAAACCTAATTGGAGATTGATAAACTCCAAGAGAAAACTTAAGTCATATATTAAACTATGGTTGAGAACTTGACGATTAAAATTGAGATTGAGAAATGAGAAACGTATTGAGAACTAGAATAATTATTTTTATCTAAGAACAAATAAGCAGAAGCAGTACTTTATTAGCAGTTGCTGAATGCTGAAAAACAAACAGCTTGAGAAGTTGACCATGAAATGTTTATGAAATGCTGATGTTTAGCTTTCAAAAAATAAGTTTAAAATGAAACAATTTGCTTATCTGAATCTGATGTGTACTGTGGCTGAAACTGCCAGTACAACAGACTCAATCTGAGTGAAAATTAATAATGCCTTAATTCCCTGATGTGGGCAAAAGACTAATTTAACTAATACATTTATTTGAAACCTTAAGTAATTTCTGGCAAAGATGCCTTAAGTTGGAATAGAGTTAAACGATGAGATAAAGTTTGATGTTAGAAGTTTATGAGAGTGCAGTACCAGTCCTGAATCCCTCAGAGTCTCTCTCTCATTCAATGTCAGCTAAAGCTGTTATCTGAGCCTGTGTCATAAGTGATAATAAGCTGTTTATAGTAAAGCACAGTGTTTCAGTTGAAGATCATAGACACAGAGATGTTAAAAGAAATCATTGCCATTCAGAGGGCAATTGGTATTTTACATGTTAGGTAAAATTGAAGTACTTTAAAGAAGTCTTTAAAATAATAATAAATGAAACGAATTGACATCTTTGACTAGGTTGTTTGTGAACCAGTAACTTCTTTGTCTGAAGATCTTAGTCCCCACCATGAAACGGGGGCGGGGCCAATGGCTCCGCCTACAGATGAAGTACACTGAATGTACGCTTGTGATCTAAATCCACTGAGTAGCTAGGTTGCTGCTTTTTAAGATGGTTAATGGATTTAAGTGATTGAAAACTGTTGTTATTAACCTGTCTCCCTGTGTTACAACTATTAGGCAGTCCGAATGGCCCTAGTGACTCTCGAATATTTTTCCCTAAGCTCCAGAAACAACAGATTTTGTTGAAGAAAACGGTTTTGAGAAAATGGCGGTCACCATGTGTGCACGAGTGGTCATCTCGATGACGGGTAAGACCTTCTTTGGCCAAATAGGAGGCAACCTAAGGCAGGGGGATCACGCAGACACTGGGCATCTCCTGATGGAGGTGTTTATGTGAGGTTGGGTATGAGAGTGGACGGGTGTCTGCGAGGCCAACAGCATCCTGTATCGTTAGGGGGGATGGAGCTGTGAGGAGTCACGGCAGTCTGCCCCAGGAAACGTAAGTCCCTCTATCCCACTCACCAGAAACCGCATTCACTGTATGGCTTGTTTCTCATTGTGACAAGCTCTATGTATGGGACCACACCCTGATGGAGATTATAGATAAAGAGCTAACAGGAAATGGGCTTTCCGGGTTCAGTCGGGGCCATGAAGTGATTCCCATTAGTTGTTGTGGAGACAGTAATAAAACTTTTGAATGTCTGTTGCCTTATGGGCAAGGAAAATTATAGAGTTGATTTAGAACTAATATGTCTAACATAATTTTGACTCCTGAAGGTCGTTAGACATGGTGGTGACTAAAGATGGAGACAGTTTTGTAGATTTAAGAAAAGTCTGGTTAACAAAGGTGAATTGTCAAAGGAATTTAAATATTGTCTAAGTTACAGTCTTAGGAGGCTGTTAAAAAGATTATTTTGTTATAGTGAGAGAGACTTGAATGGAGGAAGGGATGGAAACTGTGCCTGTCTTTCTGTTTTGGCTGCTAAAGAAAGCTTAAACAAAATAATGTTAATGAACCAAAACAACCCAGCTGACCGTCTAAAAGTAAATGAGCAAATAAGCAGGCATGCTTTGAAACTGGTTTAGTGACCATAAACAATTAAATAAAAGCTACAAGAAAAAAAATCTTGTGATTACTAAACTGTAAAAAAAAAAATATTGTTGGTTTAACTTTAAAAAGTAAGTAACCTAGGTTGCCTTAAAATTTTAAGTTGATTGAAATGGAAAAAGTGAGTTAATACAATGAAGGAGATTAATTTAATCCTCAGAAACTCAAAATAAATTATCTCAACTAAATAAATTATAAATAAATGATAAAGTTGATTTGACAAAAGAAAATATGTTGTGATAAAAAATCTTGAAAATATTTCTTACAGTGAATGAATGTGTGTATTTTCTTGGTGACGGCACTTTATGTTTTATATGTGTTAGTTTGGGGTACTATTATCTCCTGATTTTGAGGATGTTGTGTCATTAACCACTGGAATGAGAGTTTTATCATTACAGATGGGTTTAGTGGAATGACAGACTTTAAAAGGTTGACATTTCTGAGTCAATCTGATGAAAAGACAATAGAGAACATGGGACGAGCTTTAATTGGACTGGTTTTCCAGCTCTGTCTGCTATTGGTAATTATGAATACTTTTGTCATTTATGATATTGATCTGAATTACTCTCTGGATTAGTATTTTATATGAACTGGAATTGTAAAGTTAAAGATTGCCGTCCATTATGGGGTACAAACTCTTGTCTAAATTCAACTGAGGGTCTACATTTAAAAAGACGACTATGTGGGATCTTTGTGATAAACGTAAATTAAAGAAATTATAGACTTGACGGCAGAGAGACAAAGTGACACATTGGCTAAGTCACTATTAAAATTATCCAGAGTGAGCTCCCTCATTTTCTTATGAAAGGCCGGTGGGCGAACAATGAAGTGAATATAACTTCTTAAAAAAAAAATGTTATTTCTCAATCCATAGAATGGATGTTTGACATTAGATGTCTAAGAAAACTACAATTCAGTTAATAAAGGTTAAATGAGAAAGCAGCTTTAAGGCTGTCTTAGAGGTTGGGATCTGAGTAAGATAATATTTCGGTTTCTGTAAAACTATAAGGATAAGTGGGACTGAGACGATACTGATAATATTTTTTGGACTTATATTATTCTAATATTCTTTAGACTAAACAGTTGATAGACAAATACTGTGAGAAGTAGTTATAAGGAAAAATAACGTTGAAATTAATGATAAGAAACCAAGGGTTTTGAAGAATTAATAAAGTAATTTCCCTAACGAGGGAACTCTAAGTGTCACTAGGCTGACAGCGGTGAGAGACTTGTTGGAAGAGGGAAGTGAAAACACACAAAAAAAGGTTTTTGTGTGAGATATGTTTGTATGGATTGTAAGCAAACAATTATGTACTGGTTAGTACTGGAGGCGTGTAGGTAAATAGGTAAATATGGAAGAAATATAGGTTAAATTAAGTTTAAATCGTATAAAATGTTTCAGCATAAAAATAAGCCATTCTATGATTAACAGGGTTTAACGTGATATAAAGATAAGGAATGGACAAAAGCTTTATTAAGTAGAATGGGGAAAAATTCTATATTTTAGTGGTACAATTAAACTGATGATGTGGATTTGTTTTATTTTTATTTCTATTTTTGAAACAATAATAATAAAACAGGTGTAAGATGTTATACAATTAAACTGATACATATATGTGACTGTAAACTGATTGATAATTTCGGTAAAGACTTAAAAGTGTTGAATCGATTATCATGGATCTTAATTATTCATAATTGAATTTTTTTGTTGTTATATTTTTGTTTGACAACCATTGTGTTTTGAACCTAAAGGGTCTATAAAGTGGGTAGTGAAAATAACGGATAACTATCCAATGCTGTTTATAATAAAAGGATTTGAAAATTATGGTTTTAAATAAATAAATAAATAATAGTGCTTATATTCTGGTATTCATGATTATAGACAATGTCCTTATTTAGGATCTGAGTAGTGACTGAGGGTCTAGCCCATGCTAGGAATACAGCAACCGTGCTTGTTTATTTAGCCCGGCTTCCAGAGAAGTAAGTATACTTGTTTCGTAATCAGTTGTGTTTTATTAAAATGTTAACCTGACTGATAAATTGAGGAAGAATGACATTGATGCCCTGTTGTGAGTGGAAGGCATGGGAGAGCCTCTTAATGGGGACTGGAATTTTTAGTTTCCAGCATGTCCGTGACGAGGTGAAGAGACAAGTGTGACCCGTCAGGGGAGCATGCGTCACCACTCCCCCTTTCCGTAGTGACCTCACTGGTTAGACCAGACGTGGCGGTATTGGACCCCACATTGGTCTAAAACGGGGGACTGAAGGGGGTGGTCAGAATCCCTTGCCTCTTCAGCATATATATATTATATATCCTTTTGAATGCTTATGTATTTCTTTTATGAAATCAGTAATTAAGTATATTTATTATTACTTAATCATTTATTGTGCTTTTGCTTGTGAAATCATATTCTTAAATGCATGCTGACGTAAATAACCAGCTTCTTTTAGGTGCCCAAGGCCATTTGTCTCTTTCTCTGGTCTCAGGAGAAAGGTTTATGGATCCTAAAAAGCGCCGTGAACACATATGTCCAACACATATGATACTTCTGTGTACCGATGGTCAAGCTATATTGAGCATTGCTATATTGAACTTTAATAGTTTTATTAAAATGTACTCTTTTATTATATTTGCTTTCTGAGGAGCAAATGTTATCTGTTTTTCTCCCAAACGAGTGAATGTTTTACCATTATGTTTTGGTACACTTAACTGATAATAAGCCGCTCAGACTCTCTTCAGCCTTGATGGGAGCTCTTATTTGCTAGTGCCCTATGTGAATGTGGTAACAGTGAAAATAATAGGGAAAGGGATTTTGGTTTATGTATGAGTGTTAAAACATAAAGGGGTCATTGAAGCAAATAGTTTAAGGCACCATTTCTTTGTTAAAGTCTTACTCCAGTTGCAGGTTAAGGAACCACTGTCATTATTTGAGATTGACTTGAGTTGTTGTTCTGGACATGTTCTGGACAATCTGTGACCTGGAAGGTCATGACGTGCCTCTGAATGTCAGATGCATCATCGATGGAGATATGCTTCGTCTATCTGTATATGTGTGGAAAATTACTGTGTTTATTTATTTCTTAGCCAATGAGAATCATTCAACGTGTAAGAAATGACGTAGCTTAGACCTTGAAAATGGTATAACTACTGTGATTGTTGTAACTGTAAGGGCGGCGGCCTACGAACTCCTGAGTGAGTCTTGAAGCTGACTTCTGCTGATGAAACTGCAAACTATATTCAGTAAACTTTTCTTTAATTTTTTATAATTCTGACTCCGGGTCTTCATTCTTCATGTCTGGTTCTGGGTCCTTTGACTGTTAACCCCTAACAATACAAATGTATGCAGACGATACAGTAATTTATATACATGGTAATAGTCTAACACAAGTTGCAAATGAACTTACGGATTCTATGGCTAATGTGTCGTCATGGCTAAAAGAGAATTGCTTGCAACTGAATGTATCCAAAACAGTATGTATGTTTTTATCTAAATCTAACAGTATTAATAGGGAGCCTGATGTTTATGTGTCAGGGATGAGGCTGCAGGTAGTGTTGCAATATAAATACCTGGGAATACTGATTGATTCAAAACTTACATTTAAAGCTCACGTAAAAAAGGTATGTAAGCAGGTTAAGTATAATCTCTATAATTTTAGGCTTACTAGACATAACATGTCCTTAGAAGCAGCTAAGATGTTTATGAATTCTATGGTTATTTCTCACATGACTTTCTGTTTAACCACCTGGTCTCAGGCGAGCTCAATGACTCTAAAACCACTAGACGTACACTTAAAGTCTTTGATAAGAAATCGGTACATTCTCATCATTGTCCAATAATGGAAAAATATAAATTCTTAAGTTGGGAAAACATGATTAAGTATGCAAATATATGCCTGATGTATGAAATTATTTATGGTTTATCTTCTCCCCCTCTTGGTCAGCTAATTCGTCTTAGAACAACTGATTATCATTTTACAAGAGGTGCATTAAGACAAGACTGTATCATACCGCTTAGACAAAGTAAATTTAGTCAGTCTGCCTTTTCTGTCAAAGCTGCACAAGAATGGAATAGTACTCCGACAACTTTAAGGGATCTAGACACATTGTTTAAGGTTAAATTGAAAAATTGGTTAATCAGTACTCAGACTTGTCAACATTAAAATGTCATATCTGCTAGCCATCCTATTATTGTTCTTATTTTGCTTGATTGTTTTTAATTGATCAAAACTGTTTAAATAGCTTTTATGGTATTGTGTAATTATTAAAGTTTCTATTATGTATTTCAATAATTTATTTTTTCCTTTAGGTTGACTTGTAACATCTTGTCCAGGGAATACAGATGAAAAATAGCCTTTGGCTAATTCTGGTACATTTACAGAAATGTTTTATTAATGTACAATTTCCCTGTAAAACTAAACTGAATAAAAAAAAAAAAAAATCATTACATTATTATAATAATTGTTTGGCATTAAAACATCATTGATAATGTAATGCAGACTGAGACTCTCATACCTAAAAAGATGTTTGAGCCTTTTTTATTGTCCTGTTACAAATTAATGTTTTTTACTTTGTTCAACGAGCAGTTCATGGGTTGAAGCTCTTAATTTTGATCTCTCAGAGAGCACGAGATTGATGCATTTAACCTTAAAATGTACTCGAACCCCCCTAGAGGCACAGAGTCCACCCAACATCCACAAGTACAACAACGTTCCTTTAAAGTCAGTAAAACTGTAAATGCCATATTAAAAAGTCCTTGGAAAAAATATACCTTTGGTCTGCTTAAGAGGGGACATCCTGCCCAGGGGGCCCTGAACTCTTAATCCGGCCCTGCTGGCGACGAGGGCCGGTGCTCTACGAAATTTCCCGGAAGATTTTTTGGTCCCACTCCGCCCTAGCCTGGATGCCAGCCCGAACTCCGCCCACAACATTTTTTGGACGGGAAGTTTAGTCTGGACTCGATCCATTGAGGAGTAATTATGATCAGTTCAGAAACCATCGGGCCAATCAAATTGCCAGGGCGGGCTTTATATGATGATGGACAGGTGATCTGAAGGGACGTAATCATCACGTTATCAAAGAGCGCTTACTGTCTTCCCTCAGAGTTGACTGCAGCTGGAGAATTGAGATGTACAGATTCCGCTGTCGCGTCTGTTGTGAAATAAAATCGACAGGGCATTAATTTTAATAGACAAACAGAAAACTGCAATCAAGGCATTTGTCGATTGGAAAGATAATTTTGCCATCCCACATGATTCGGGAAAAGTGTAACTTATCAGCTGGCTCTGACGGTCGCTAAGAAGATGGGACGTAATGAAAAGCCTGTGGTCGTTGTGGTTTCTCCTTTGGTCGCATTCATGAAGGAGTAAGTAAAAGAAGCAACACTCGTTATTTAACTTCTAAAATAAGTAAAGCTGGGCTACGTTCTGTATTTGACAACTGTATGCAAAGTACCTGACTTACTGAGTTGCTCTGATTGGTTGTAGGTTTACCGACTATCCAATTGAGTGCAGAGTTGTTTTTTTCCTGGTTCGGTTAAGACACGCCTCATAATCAAAGCCAGACGGAGGGGTTTCAGACTCATCTTCCGATAGGAAACTGAGTACATGACGAAGTCAGGCTAACTCCGCCCGTAATCTTAATTATAACTTAATTATAAAATGTATTCATTTCAACAAAACCAGTTGCATGTTACCATATCAAGTACATTTAAGTTGAACTGACATTTTTTCAGTGTATTAAAGAGCAAATTAAATGTAATATTGTAACGTTTACATTTATTTCCTTTTTTACAATGTAACCCTTAACATGATGATATGTTTGGAACTATTTGATTTCTCCTAAATTAATAACTTTAGTTTGGCAATTCATTACAATCATGTAGAATGATGGATTTGGATCAGCCTAGCAAGTGTAGCGGACCTCGTCTCACACCACAAAGAACTCAACGACACCACTGGCTTCGGTGGAGAAAGAGGACAGAAAATCAATACGCACGCCTTCAGGGTTTACTCTGAGCTCATTTTATACAATAAAGTTTTGCATTACAACAACTTTGTCTCTCATTTATAAAAATTCACATTCACACAAAACATTTTAAAGAAATAAAATAAAATAGTTACATATTTTTACATTAATATTATAGCCAATATGTCTCAATTTCTTAGATCGTATAGTGTTTTTTTCCTTATTCAAAACAATTAAACATACCTACTTAGGTAAAGTTGGTTTTATATTCGCACATTCGCGTTAAAGAACTTTTCAATTAAATAGTCAATGAAGCAATTTTTTTTTCAGATTCGAAGCAGCTACAAGATAGTGAACTACAACCTTTTCTACAATCGATGAAAATGGGCAAGTATATTTTTGATGCATGCATAATTTAGGGAATATTCAATGTAGTGTGGTAACCAAGATAGGGACCGTCTAAAAATTTAACATTGTTTTTCATCGTGTGCAAACAGACAATTACATTCTAGCCAACTATGTGTTCTAATGCAATAAAATGTCCTTTAGCAACAATAAAACTGCATTATAATGATGGTGTTTAAAAAGGTGTTTAGGAAATAATAAAGAATGAACATGTTGACTACATGAACTGTAATCTGGTAACAATCCAGACTGTAGAAAGTGGAAAATCATGTGTAATCTCCTGAAAACAGTTAATTGCTTCATTTTACATCTGTTTAAATTTTTGTTTATCTATTTATTTGAAATCAAAATGAACAAGAACAGTGTTGGTGTTGGTTTTAATAATAACATATGATTTATTTCAATAGGTTTTAAAAGGATGGGCCGACTGTTCATAAGCAAGTTGAATCGTCTTGTCTGGACCCTACAGAACATACTACTACAGCCCATGTCTTTCTGTTTTATCCACCTCTGTTTTCTGTTTTTAAGTGTAATAAAGACTTATACAGACTCAATATAAAGACTTAATAAAGACAGTGTGACAGTGTTCTCTCAAATTTTGCCAATAACTCCCTTACTGTACGTACAATAAACTAATAAGTTCAAGAAAAAACTCCCTTACTGTAAAAGTAAAACAATGTTATTTGTGTAGTAGCCTAACAAATATTCGGCTCACGAGATATTGAACACGGAACTCCGAAAATATGCAAAGCGAAAATAAAAAGCTATATATATATATATATATATAGCTTTTTAAATAGCCGAATATTTGTTACTACACAAATAACATTGTTTTAATCTCATCAAAACTTGTTTTCCTCCGGGTTTGCACTTTGCAGATGGTCCCTTCTTAGCAGCCTGCGCATAGAGATCAATGTATTTTATCCAGTGCGAAGGAAAGGTCGTTTTGAGAAAATTAATGTCGTAGCTTCTGGTGTTTTATCTGTAGTTATATGTGTTGTGTGTAGCAACAACGTTTAGTTCGCGAGTTATTGAACGCGGAAGTCCGCGACTATGCGAATATAAAACCAACCTTACCTAAGTGACATACCTGCAGTTTATTGAAAGAGGACAGAAAATCAACACACACGCCTTCAGGGTTTACTCTCTCTCAGCTGAAGGATGTATGAGGAAAAGACAGGTTAAACACTGTCCCCTCTAACTGCAATTCATATCATACACTGGTAACACATAAGGCTAAAAACATAAATTTTAACATCCAGAAGAAGGCTACACACATTTAACAAACTAAACAACATATCTACAAAATCAATCCACCGAAATTAATTGTGAAGAAAATTATTAACACGGGAAAACCTGCACTCTAATTTGGCGCGCAGGCAGAAACATTAAGTAACAAACTCGTGCGTTTGTAAAACTACAAAAATACATTAAACCGTGGACAGAAAAACCCTGATATAGAACTCGTTCCCGTTTTATGACAATTCTATAATAGATATCAAGGTAAAACTTCACTTAATACAGCATATTTTCGCTCTTAAATAAAGAGCATTGCAGAGACATACCTCGCTTTCTCTAATCACAGGCTTCCTTTCTCAGAGAGCAGGCGCGCCGCGCTCGACCAGTCCGTTACCAATGACGTCACTCACTGGCCAAACTCAAAATATTAATTATAAACAAAAAGACAGAGTTTTCTTGTCTTGTAGAACAAAATAAAGATTATAGTTATAGTACAAGTAATAGGCTCTATGCACGAACCCTGCTGACGTGTGTTCGAACGAATCTCAGTCAGCGTCTTTACTTCCGGAAGCGCGTTCTGCAGGCAAAGTGTATAGGCGGCAAAACTGTAATAAAATCCGTTTTCTCAGAAACTGAGACAACGATTTTAGAAACGCTGATTCGCTAGTCGAATTTCGTACGATATGAGAGAATACTAACACTCAAAGTTGTTGATTTGGCTCGAAATATATAATTTAAATAACTTCTCTTTTTTACTCTTGTGTGACAGCTAACTGCCTCACAGTGTTGTTAACATTATTCACGTTAACCGGAGGACGTTTTTATAAACAGCAAGTGTAATTTGACACTATCTCCACCTATCGTAAAACCGGCTTCTGACCATAGACTGACGCAGCACCGGAAGTAAGTGGGCGTGCTGAGACAAATATGGAAGCGATCGTGCATAGAGCCTATTTAAATTGAATTTAACACAATTTATTGATTAAACAAAAGTTTGCTGGAACAGTTACCATGGAAACACAAAACACTACAGCAGGATGTGATTGCTTTAGCAGATGTCCTGTGCTCTAATAAATAACACACACAGAATCGCTCGTTTGATCATCCTCAACAATCATTATTTTTCAATGCTGTATTCTTCTGTTTTCTGAGGGGTTTTTTATTATTTATTTTTTTTTAGAATGGGTTTGCGTGATCAACCACATATTATATAACTTGTATTACACAACATTTAACTTTTGAAATGAAAGGAGAAATGTTTAAATTAGAATATTTAGTAGCGACAATTTTCTAATTTCTCATAATGTAAATGGGAAACTTGTGTATAGATTTATACTTTGCAATGGCACATGCCATTGCTGAAATTGGCTTCTTTTACTGTCTATGGAAACTGCATGTTATTTTCATTTTATATGCTTTTGATTCGATGACAGCAATCTTTGCATAAGATTTTCACGAATTATAACTGTTACACATAATGAGAAATGTCTTTTTCATTGCAGATATGCACAGATTGCACAAGCAGTAAACATTAACGTTAGGGCATTGTACTAGTATTTTGTTAAAGTGATTGTAATTGTTTTTTTCTTTCTTTCTTTATATAGCCTCTTTCTAGAATTACCTCAAATGAAAAGTTACCTCGCCATTATTGCTCAAAAGGTAAGTTCCTCTGATTTTGCTTTTTAAAATTGTTTCTCTAGCAGAGCTGTAGAGACTTGTGATGTTGGGCTGATTGATAGTGTTAATTATTTGATGTAAGTTATTTGCACTGTAATTTATTTAAGAGAATAACTTTTATTTTTCTTCTATGAATAAGACTGGAAGGAGTCCTGTGGAGGATTTAGATTCCTCCTATTTGGAGAAGTGCAACCGGTGAGTAACCCCCTTGAATTTTTATTTATTTAGTTTACTTTTTACTCAACAGCTATATGGATTTTTATGATGTTTGGCTGATTACTTTTGTATGTAATTGCTTTCATTTATTGACATGTTTAATGCTTTCCAAGTTTTTGGCTTGCTTGGATGAGTAAAAATTGTTGTAGAGTTGTTTCTTCTCTAAGACTCCAGAGAGCAGACCAAGCCCTTTAAGACAGATAAGAGACAATTATCCATCCTACTCTCCATTCATAATAATTTTGAAATATTACTTTAAGGTGGGAAGCCAACCAGAGGGGATGGGGAGCAGCTGGTCGCTCTTGACCAAATTAAAAAGGCATCATTATTGGTGAGTAAATGTTTAAAAGTTTTGTTTTCCTTCTCAACGCATTAGGATTTTATAAGTTCACCACTTTAACCATAGCCTACTTGTACCAATGTTTATTAGGCATCAATGGATACTGTATAAGGGATTATTGTTACTATATCTGCTTGGAACCTACAATACTAATTCATCGCTTGCTCAGTTCTTGATCCTAACTTTCCTTTACTGAAGCCACGTTTCTAATTTTTCAGAATCTTCCAATTGACATGTTTACATGACGCATTTTTTAAAATGATCAGCCTTTTATCAAAAAATATGTGTCCGATCACATCTGTACTGTAAGCACTTTGGGTTCCTGATGAAGTACTATATTATTATTCTTCTTATTATTATTATAGTGTCTTATTATTTTTGTCTTCTCTAGATGCTACATTGAAGAAGTGGCCGGCAGCCAGCTGAGGGCAGATGGGCACGTCTATTAATTCAAAGCTCATGGAGCTGAGAAGATCAAAAAGATTTTTTTTCTATCCAGTATTTTTGTCTTATTTTTGTTTTTGTACTATTTGATCTTAAGTAAATAAATAATCTAAATGCATACATTTTGGACTATTATTTATGTTGCCTAGTAGCTATGGATTTTAATAATTATTCTAATATAGGTAAACATGTTGGTGCATGTATAGGTGAAAATATATGTTCATATACATGCATATATGTACTTATATAGGTACATATATGCATGTATATATGCACCTATATGTGTACATATATGCGTGCATACATGTACATAAATAGGTTCATATATGCACAAATATATGCACCTATATGTGTACATATATGCGTGCATACATGTTCATATATGCACTTATATGTGTACATATATGCGTCCATACATATACATATATAGGATCATATATGCACAAATATATGCACCTATATGTGTACATATATGCGTGCATACATGTTCATATATGCACCTATATGTGTACATATATGCGTGCATACATGTACCTATATAGGGTGGGTATATATGTGTACATGTTTGTACGTATATATGTACATATATGTGCATATATGTACATATAATATAGGAAAACGGCCAATTTTATATATGTCACATATATTAAAAACATATATCAAAACCTATATTAAAACATATATGTTTATATAGGTTTTTTCCATGTGGGCGATCTCAATCATCTCATTGCATACGAGAACTAAATCGCACTTACACACACGTGCTTTTTATATATTCCTGCTTTGCATAAAATGCTGTATTCCAATGTATTTTATTTTATTTTAATGGGATTTTATTTATTTCCCTCATATTAACATCTCACATCTGGGAAAAAATGTGAATGTGTGTGGAAATGGCCATCTAGCGGCTTTAGTTGAAATGTCACATTTTTATTTTTTGTTTGGTTTCCAATAGATGGCAGCAATCGTCCATTAATCATGGCACACGTTTAACATTATCAATGGCTTTCATCTGATGTACTAGATGTTCTATGCACAGCAGGAATGCAATAAAATGCATTGCAAATAAGCACTAATTGAAATGAGTAAAACTCTAAGTATTCTCCCTGTGAAAGATGCATCTTGATTTATTGCTGTGCAAAGAATTTCTCTGACACTGAAGAAAATTCTGCTTTTTGATTTGCTAATAAAAATAAAAACAAAAATTACTGTAAAAAAAAACTTTAAAAAGTGAGACCTGCACTATTGCGGTGCATGCAAGAAAACAAACGCTGTGACAGAAGATCACATATCTTGCTCACAGATCACAGATATTGCTGTGACAGAAGTCATTTATGCTTAGTTAGATCAATAGCCTAGCAATCACATGAAACAGTAATGTCATCTCATCAATGCATATCGGATTAAGTTTAAACGTATATTGCAATCATAACACTGGTTATCTAGTACAACGGAATGTTTGCATTGCAGTCAAGCTGTGTTATGCACAACACAATAGTTTCTATGGTAACTTCTTGTATACTATGCAATGAAATAAGTGCATAGTTTATACTTCAATAAACAACGCAGATGTGTTATTTATTCACTGTACTAGTTATTTTATGCATTCTTGTCACAGTGTCTGGTTGTGTTCCCTTGTTTATCACTAGATTTCCTCGTTCTCACGGTGTGAAGGACAAACAACCCAGCATGTTTAGAGTGTATTGCATGCAAACATGTAAAGTGTTATTCTTAAATGGTGCATCCAGTGGTTTTCTCTTCAATGCGCAGGACACCTTCCTGGCTAATAAAACATCATAGTAACCTAATGATCAAGTGCCATTTGACCAGAAATGATCTAGTACTCATCTATGTTCAGTAGGTCAGAAGGGCCTATAATATAACATCAGAAAAAAATGTTTCTATTGTTTAAAACCTTTTGAGGATCCTTTGACTAGAAATGAGTTCAACAGCCTTTGAATTTTTGCAATCCGCATTCAATATTGTCCAGGAATGTTTAAGACAGCTTAAGCTTGTCCTAAATGTAAAAAAGTCAAAATTAATGGTATTTACAAACTCAAAACAACCTCCTGTCTCTTCTGCAAGTATTTTAACCTTTGAATGAAAAGAAATCGAGTTAGTAACCAGTTATAAATACTTGGGCATAATCATTGATTCTAAATTAAGTTTTAAAAATCATGTTGACAATCTGGTTTCTAGGCTTAAGATAAAGCTTGGCTATCTTTACAGAACAAAATCATGTTTATCCATCCCCGCTAGAAAATATCTGGTGATGGCCACTTTTCTTCCCATATTAGACTATGGTGACATGATATATATGAATGCTTCTGCCAAATGTTTAAAAAAAACTGGATGTAGTGTATCATTGTGCATTACGATTTTTCACTGGTTGTGGTTACAGGATACATCACTGTATCCTTTATTATAATGCTAAATGGCCCTCTCTTTATGCGAGAAGGTACACTCACTGGCTATGTTACATTTATAAAGTACTTCTTAGCTCCTACTTATTTGAGTGTCCTTCTAACAAAAAATTACGGCCATTATAGATTACGCTCAGATTATGTATTAAACTTGGTGGTCCCCAGTGTCAAAACAGAACTAGGCAAAAAAGCCTTTATGTTTGCAGCACCCTCAGCCTGGAACCTCCTTCAGAAATCATTAAGAATGACTACTTTTACCTCTTATAAACAGTTTGTTTCAATGCTAAAGATTAGGGAACTGGAAGACATTGGTCAGTGTAACTGTTCATAAAAATTGTATTAGTTTTTTTTTTTCTCTCTCTCTCTCTCTCTTCCAGCACAGGGTCTATTATCTTATATATGCATATGTATTTGATGTGTTTTTTTATCTATTTTTATATCTGTTTAAATGTGTCTTTGTGTAATTTATGCGGCATCTTGGCCAGGTCACTCTTGAAAAAGAGATTTTTAATCTCAATGAGTTTTTTACCTGGTTAAATAAAGGATAAATAAAACAAATAAATAAAACAGATATGGACATTAGAAGGTTGGGGAAGCTGAGCTGAGGAAGCATTAGAAGGAGTCTATGAGCAGCATGTTTAGAAAGTTCAAGAGCTACTAACGTATTCCTCTGTGCAATGAAACGATAACACGTAACAAATGCACGCAATAACTAACCTCTGTGCAGTGAAAAGATGTGTTTCATTGCATTGCATGAACTTGTTCTAACTTGTTCTAACTTGTAACTTGTTCAAATGCATAACTTGTTCCACGTTATGCATTTGCACGCAATAACTAACCCCTGTGCAATGAAAAGAAAACACTGAAGATGTGTTTCATTGCATTGCATGACATATCTAACTTGTTCCTCGTTGCAATGAAAAGATATAACGTGATTTTGCATGCATTTCTATTTTACAAACTAATTTATTTGTGCACAGATGAGAAAACATCACATGGGCTGTCGCTTTACAGTGCATGGTCCCACGAGTACCTGATATTGAACTTTCTATACATACTAAATAGACTACTTCTTGTGCTTTCTAGGCCTAGAGGTTCCTCTTTGACCCACAAACATAGTCCTGGCCCATGAGTACTAGGTCTCGAATTTTCTATAAATTCTCATAGACTCCTTTTGATGCTTCTTACTGTAAGCCCTATAGAATGTCCACATCTTATGTATTTAACTCATTTCTGGTCAAAGGGTCCGCAAAAGTTTTTAAACAAGAAAAACTTTTAGACTACTTCTGATATTACATGAGCTATAGATATGTTCCTTTTTGACCTGCTGAACATAGTTCTGGCCCATGAGTACTTGATCTTCAACATTCTAAAAATACTCATTAACTCCTTTTGATGTTACTGAAGCCATACAAGAGTCCTTATTTTAACTACTGAACATATTTCTGGCCAAAGTGTTCTTTGATCATCAGGATACTATAGAGAATGACATCTTGTCATGTTATTTTAGCCAGACAGATATTTGACCTACAGACTATATTTCTTGCCCATGTGTACTTGATCTTTCTACATACTCATAGACTCCTTATGATGGTTCCTAGGCCACATAGAATTGTTCACATCTGACCTATTGAAATTATTTCTGAAAAACTTATGGACTCCTTTTGATGATACATAATCAAAATCAAAATTTGGGCCAGAAATCAATTGCCAAAAACTTTATAAAAACTCCATAGTAACCATTTGTGGACACTACCAACCACCCAGAAACACCATAGGAACCACACAGACTACCATAGTAACCACCTAAAACACCATAGCAACCACCCAGAACACCCTAGCAACACTCTAGCAACCGCTTAGCAACCACCCAGAACACCTTACCAACACCCTAGCAACCAACCAGACCACCCTAGCAACCACCCATAACACCCAATCAACCACCCAGCAACACCCTAGCAACCACCCAGAACACCCTAGCAACACCCTAGCAACCACTCAGAATACCCTAACAACCATCTAGCAACTACCCAGAACACTGTAGCAACCGGGTGGTGAGATTTGCCACTGTAAGCACCACTTCACATTTACTTATGGAAATGTGCCATAAATGTGTTCCTGGAGGTTAAAAATTGACCTATGTATAGCTAATACAACATCAGAAGGAGTCTATAAGTTTATATTGTTATGGTAAAAATGTCCTCAAAAGGTTTCAAACAATATAAACATGAAATGTAATAAAATAATCGATTAGTTAAGAGCTAAATCATGCCAAAAACATTATAGAAACTCTATATAGTAACTATAAGTGAACACTACCAACCACCTGGTAACACCATAGCAACAACCCAGAATACCATAGTAACCACCTAAAACACCCTAGCAACATCCTAGCAACCACCCAGAACACCCTAGCAACAAACAAGAACAACCCAGTAACGACCTAGCAACACCCTAACAACCAGGGATGTAGTGGAGGCTAAACGCACGTAAACGCCGTTTACGCACCTCCCAAATTTGGAAATAGCGTTTACCCACCTCCAAAGTGCGTTTATCCACCTCTCAATTGCGTTTATCCACCTCAAAATATCCTGGATGTATTTCCTAAGGCATTTTAAATTAAGCTTGTGTCGTTTTAGTTTCATATTGTTCATTATTAGTTTCATAGGTTGAAAAACCTAAGATGAACTCTTTCATATTGCGCTGCATTACTGTCAGTGTTTACTATTACTGACGGTAATGGTTGCACTGTTGACCCTCGCGCAGAAATCTACACAAATGAGCGCAGAACACACTCAGTTAACAACATAGGCTGCTGCCTATAAAAATCTAAATAGAGTTTTTATAATTCTGACATGTTAAACAACCTAAATTATTTTTCCTGAACACCACACCATCACGATAGAAAATGTGACATTGATTTCCTACAACAGTTCAATAAACAGTAAAAATTAAATCACTTACATTTTAAGATGCAATATTGGCTGTTTTTGTTCTGTTTCAGCAGCGAAAATAGTTCCAAACAATAATCACTGCAAAACCACGGCGCATCTCACAGGAACACTCGACGTGTTTTCATTACTGAATGATTCAGCATTTTGAACGAATCGATTGAGTCAAAGATTCAATGAGCCATTCATAAACATCGGTCTCATTCTTGAATGATCAGTCGTTTGAACGAATCGTTTGAATGAATGAATCAATGACTCACTCATTAAGACGGTTGCCTGCCACCACCTACTGGCGGTTTAGTGTTATATGTTTAAAAGTAGTATCATTCTTTCCAAGTTTCTTATGTAAATTTAAATAAATTTCATAACATTATTTTATGCAATTGTTATTTTTCAGTGTAAATGATTTAATTTGATCAGCCCCTAGGGTAACAGCCCATAGTGTCTTATTATTCGAAATAATTGAATTTATAGATCAAATTTAAGAATTTAAAATGAAAGATCAAAGATGAAGCATACATTTACTAAAATTGGGTGAGGGGATGCCCTTTAAAGGTGCAGATATTAAATAATGTGATTTAAATATCAAAGCTGATTGAACACTGATGAAAATATTGTTTCAGAATAAATGAACACACACAAAATAAAAATAAAAAATCCGGACAAGCAACTTTTTTACTCAGACAAATGAATGGCAGATTTACTTGTCCAAAGGACAGGCGTATTAAAAGGCTTAATGTCGAGGCCTCCCTATAGCAATGTTATCAGGATACACATACACCGGTAGACAGTGGCCCACCTGGTGACCACGTCGTGGTCCACCAGAATTTATAGTTTACCCACCTCTTTTTTTACCACTACACCTCTGCTAACAACCATCCAGAACAACCTGGCAACCACCTAGCGACACCCTAGCAACATTAGCACCTTGGCAACCACCCAGAATACCCTAGCAACTGCATAAAAGCACCATAGCAACCACCCAGAATGCCCTAATAACCACCTAGTAACCACCCACAACACCGTAGCAACCACCCAGAACACCATAGCAACCGGGTGGTGAGATTTGCCACTTCAGGCTCCACTTCACATTTTCTTCTGGAAATGTGCCATAAATGTGTTCCTGGTGGTCAAAAATTGACCTATGTATATCTAATAATAAAAGTTTATATTGTTTTAAACTTTTTAAGGAACCTTTGACCTGAAATTAGTTCATTGACATCATGAGAAGTAAATCCATCGGTATATTAACCCACAGATCAAGTACCCGTGGGACATAAATGTGTTCCTGGAGGTCAAAAATTGACCTATGTATATCTAATATAATTGACCTATGTATATCTTATCCAACATCAAAAGGAGGTCAAATATTTGTCTGGCTGAAATGACATCATGAGAAGTAAAGCTCTCGGTATATTAACCCAAAGATCAAATACCCCTGGGCCATAGATGTGTTTCTGGAGGTCAAAAATTAACCTATGTATAGCTAATGTAACATCAGAAGTCTATAAGTTCATATTGTTTAAAAACATTTGAGGAACCTTTGACCAGAAATAAGTTCAATAGGTCAGATATGGACTTCTCTATGGCTTAGGAAGCATCTGTTGGAGTCTATGAGTATGTATGGAAAGTTCAAGATCAAGTACTTTTGGGCCAGAAATATGTTCAGTAGGTCAAATATTTGTCTGGCTGAAATGACATCATGAGAAGTAAATCTCTCGGTATATTAACCCACAGATCAAGGACCCGTGGGCCATAAAAGTGTTCCTGGATGTCAAAAATTGACCTATGTAATATAACATTAGAATGTTATATGACAGTCTATGAGTATGGAAAGTTCAAGATCAAGTACTTTTGGGCCAGAAAAATGTTCTTTACGTAAAATATTTTTCTGGTTGAAATGACATCATGAGAATTAAATCTCCAACCAACCAGAACACCCTAGCAACCATATAGCAGCCACCTAGCAACTACCCAGAACACCCTAGCAACAAACCAGAACACCCCAGCAACCATCTGGCAAACACCCTAGCAACCACCCAGAACACCCCAGCAACCGCCTAGCAACACCCTAGGAACCACCCGGAACACCATAGCAACCACCCAGAATATCCTAAAAAAATACCTAGCAAAGACCCAGAACACCGTAGCAACCTCCCAGAACACCCTAGCAACCGGGTGTTGAGATTTGCCGCTTCAAGCTCCACTTCGCATTTTATTCTGGGAATGTGCCATAAATGTTACTGGAGGTCAAAAATTCACCTATCTAATATAAAATCAGAAGGAGTCTAAAAGTTTATATTGTTTTAAACTTTTTGAGGAACCTTTGACCAGAAATGAGTTCTATAGGTCAGATATGAACTTCTCTTTGGCTTAGGAAGCCTCAATTGGAGTCTATGAGTATGTATGGAAAGTTCAAGATCAAGTACTCTTAGGCCAGAAATATGTTCAGTAGGTCAAATATCTGTCTAGCTGAAATAACATCATGAGAAGGATCAATTAATTAGCCATAGGCTAGAAATGTGTTCAGTTGGTCAAAAAGCAACCTCTGTATATAACATCAGATTGAGTCTATCAGTTGATATTATTTAAAAACTTTGAGGAAACATTGTTTATTAGGACAAAAGGAACCTATCTATAGCTTTTAAATCATCAAAAGCCAATAAGTTTTATGTATTAAAACCTTTGAGGACCCTTTGACTCTTTTACATGGATTCTACTACTAATTCTTTTTGTGCAATGCAATAACTTACTCGTTCATTTGTGCAACAGAGAGATGTGTAATGCATGTGTTTTGTAACAAGAGAAATAATTGCATTAATTGTTGCATTTCTGCGATGAAGAGAAATCTGTGCTATTAGCTGTTTCCTTACAACGCATACAATAACTCTCATTCCTTTGTTCAACGAAAACACAACATCTAACGTCTAACATTGTAAATTAAAGAATATGCACGCAATAACCAACATGTTTCTCTGTGCAATGAAAAGAAAACACCTAATATGTTTCGTTGGATTTGCATAACAATCTAACTTGTTCTTCGTTGCAATGACATAACGTGATGTTTTCTCGTCTGTGCACAAACAAATCAGTTTGTAAAACAGAAATGCATGCGAAAGCACATGCATACATTTTCTTTTCATTGCAAAGAGGAACAAGTTCGATATTTTATGCATTGCACTAAAACAACACCCGTTGCTTTGTGCAATGAAGAGATGTGGATTGTGCATGAAGAACGTTGTGCATTAAAAATAACATATATATAATGTGCACTTTTATTGCATTCAAGAACTAAACCCTTCCTTAGTGCTTTGACTGGATAACATGTGTTGTTTCATTGCAATGCTTAAATTTTGTAACTTGTTCTTCTTTGCAATGAAAAGAAAAGATAAAACACGCGTGATTTTCCATGCATTTCCATTCTACAAATAATTAATTTGTGTTTTGACGAGAAAACATCACAAGAGCGTGTTTCGTTGCATTGCATGATATATCTAACTTGTTTCTCGTTATGCACATGCACCCAATAACTCTGTGCAGTGAAAAGAAAACACCTAAGATGTGTTTCATTGCATTGCACGGCATATCTGACTTGTTTCTCGTTGTGCACATGCACCCAATAACTAAACTCTGTGCAGTGAAAAGAAAACACCTAAGATGTATTTCATTGCATTGCATGACATATCTGACTTGTACCTCGTTATGCACCTGCACGCAATAACTAACCTCTGTGCAATGAAAAGAAAACACCTAAGATGTGTTTCATTGCATTGCACGATATATCCAACTTGTTCCTCGTTATGCATATGCACGCAATAACTAAAATGTGTTTCATTGCATTGCATGATATATCTAACTTGTTTGTCGTTATGCATATGCACGCAATAACTAACCTCTGTGCAATGAAAAGAAAACACCTAAGATGTTTGTCACTGCATTGCGAGGAATATCTAACTTGTTCCTCGTCATGCATATGTACGCAATAACTAAGTGAAAAGAAAACATCTAAGATGTGTTTCATTGCATTGCATGACATATAACTTGTTCCTCGTTACGCATATGCACGCAATAACTAACCTCTGTGCAATGAAAAGAAAACACCCAAGATGTGTTTCATTGCATTGCATGACATATCTAACCTCTGTGCAATGAAAAGAAAACACCTAAGATGTGTTTCATTGCATTGTGAGGAATATCTAAATTGGGTAACACTTTAAAATAATGGTCCGTAGTTAACAATTAGCTATGCAGGAAGTAATAGGTATTACTGCATTAACACCGAACTTAATACTATTAACTAATATGGAAGCAATATTAACTAAGCAGTAAGTAATAGGTAATTTAGTACAAAGCTAGTTCCTTGGTAGGTATTTGATTGTTACTAAAGAAATATATCCTCATTGAGAACTACTTGTGAACTAAGAAATAATAACCAATTAATTACTAATCACAAAAGTAACATGTCTAAAAAGTGAACAATTGTGGGGGTTTTATACTCTTAACATGGTCATAACATTTCAGAAGCATATGCCTCAAATGGGTTCTTTGTGGAAACAAGTTTATGAATATTACATCCCCCAAAATACATTAGCTATAGGTTGAGATTGTGACTACTATTCTTGCCAGGATGGACACATGTTCTCTGTTTATTTAAAACTTAAACATAAAATAATACTAATAATGACAGTTGTGGGGGATAAAACCCCCACAATTGTTCACTTTTTAGACATGTTACTTTTGTGATTAGTAATTAATTGGTTATTAATTCTTAGTTCACAAGTAGTTCTCAATGAGGATATATTTCTTTAGTAACAATCAAATACCTACCAAGGAACTACCTTTGTACTAAATTACCTATTACTTAATGCTTAGTTAATATTGCTTCCATATTAGTTGATAGTATTAACTTCGGTGTTAATGCAGTACTACCTATTACTTCCTGCATAGCTACTTGTTAACTACGGACCATTATTTTAAAGTGTTACCCTAAATTGTTCCTCGTTATGCATATGCACGCAATAACTAAGTGAAAAGAAAACACCTAAGATGTGTTTAATTGCATTGCATAACATATCTAACTTGTTCCTCGTTATGCATGTGCACATAATATCTAACCTCTGTGCAATGAAAAGAAAACACCTAAGATGTGTTTCATTGCATTGCATGACATATCTAACTTGTTCCTCGTTATGCATATGCACACAATAACTAACCTTTCTGTAATGAAAAGAAAATACCTAAGATGTGTTACATTGCATTGCATGACATATCTAATTTGTTTGTCGTTATGCATATGCACGCAATAACTAACCTCTGTGCAATGAAAAGAAAACACCTAATATGTTTTTCATTGCATTGCATGACACATCTAATTTGTTTGTCATTATGCATAAGCACACAATAACTAAGATGTGTTTCATTGCATTGCATGACATATCTAACCTCTGTGCAATGAAAAGAAAACACCTAAGATGTGTTTCATTGCATTGCGTAACATATCTAACTTGTTCCTCGTTATGCTTATGCACGCAATAACTAACCTCTGTGTAATGAAAAGAAAACACCCAAGATGTGTTTCATTGCATTGCATGACATATCTGACTTGTTCCTCGTTTATGCATATGCACGCAATAACTAAGATGTTTCATTGCAAATTTGCATGACATATCTAACCTCTGTGCAATGAACAGAAAACACCTAATATGTGTTTCATTGCATTGCATGACATATCCAACTTGTTCCTCGTTTATGCATATGCACGCAATAACTAAGATATGTTTCATTGCATTGCATGACATATCTAACTTCTGTGCAATGAAAAGAAAAACCTAAGATGTGTTTCATTGCATTGCATGACATATCTAACTTGATCCTCGTTATGCATATGCACGCAATAACTTAGTGAAGAGAAAACACCTAAGATGTGTTTCATTGCACTGCGTAACATCTAACTTGTTGCACGTTACGCATATGCACACAATAACTAACCTCTGTGCAATGAAAAGAAAACAGCTAAGATGTGTTTCATTGTATTGCATTACATATCTAACTTGATCCTCGTTATGCACGCAATAACTAACCTCTGTGCAGTGAAAAGAAAACAAAATAAAATAAGACGTGTTTCATTGCATTTAGTTATTGCGTGCATATTGCATGACGAGGAACAAGTCAGATAGGTCATGCGATGCACTGAAACACATCTTAGGCGTTTTCCTTTCACCGCGCAGAGGTTAGTTATTGCGTGCATGTTGCATGACGAGGAACAAGTCAGATAGGTCATGCAATGCACTGAAACACGTCTTAGGCGTTTTCCTTTCACCACGCAGAGGTTATTATTGCGTGCATATTGCATGACGAGGAACAAGTCAGATAGGTCATGCAATGTACTGAAACACATCTTAGGCGTTTTCCTTTCACCGGCGCAGAGGTTAGTTATGGTGTGCATATTGCATGACGAGGTCCAAGTCAGATAGGTCATGCAATGCACTGAAATACATCTTAGGCGTTTTCCTTTCACCACGCAGAGGTTAGTTATTGCGTGCATATTGTATGACGAGGAACAAATCAGATAGGTCATGCAATGCACTGAAACACGTCTTAGGCGTTTTCCTTTCACTGCGCAGAGCTTAGTTATTGCGTGCATATTGCATGACGAGGAACAAGTCAGATAGGTCATGCAATGCACTGAAACACATCTTAGGCGTTTTCCTTTCACCGCGCAGAAGTTAGTTATTGCGTGCATATTGCATGACGAGGAACAAGTCAGATAAGTCATGCAATGCACTGAAACACATCTTAGGCGTTTTCCTTTGACCGCGCAGAGTTTATTATATTGCGTGCATATTGCATGACGAGGAGCAAGTCAGATAGGTCATGCATTGCACTGAAACACATCTTAGGCGTTTTCCTTTCACCGCGCAGAGGTTAGTTATTGCGTGCATATTGCATGACGAGGATCAAGTCAGATAGGTCATGCAATGCACTGAAACACGTCTTAGGCGTTTTCCTTTCACCGCGCAGAGGTTAGTTATTGGGTACAATTTGCATGACGAAGAACAAGTCAGATAAGGTCATGCAATGCACTGAAACACGTCTTAGGCGTTCTCCTTTCACCGCGCAGAGGTTAGTTATTGCGTGCATATTGCATGACAAAAAACAAGCCAGATAGGTCATGCAATGCACTGAAACACACCTTAGACGTTTTCCTTTCACCGCGCAGTTATTGCGTGCATATTGCATGACGAGGAACAAGTCAGATAGGTCATGCAAATATCACTGAAACACGTCTTAAGCGTTTTCCTTTCACCGCGCAGAGGTTAGTTATTGCGTGCATATTGCATGACGAAGAACAAGCCAGATAGGTTGGTTAGCAATGCACTGAAATACGTCTTGCGTTATCCTTTCACCGCGCAGAGTTTAGTTCTTGCATGCATATTACATAACGATGAATATCAGATAGGTCATGCAATGCACTGAAACACGTCTTAGGCGTTTTTCTTTCACCGCGTAGAGGTTAGTTATTGCGTGCATATTGCATGACGAAGAACAAGCCAGATAGGTCATGCAATGCACTGAAACAAGTCTTAGGCGTTATCCTTTCACCACGCAGAGTTTAGTTCTTGCATGCATATTGCATAACGAGGAACAAGTCAGATAGTTCATGCAATGCACTGAAACACGTCTTGAGCGTTTTCCTTTCACTGCGCAGAGGTTAGTTATTGCGTGCATATTGCATGACGAAGAAAAAGCCAGATAGGTCATGCAATGCACTGAAACACGCCTTAGGCGTTTTCCTTTCACCGCATAGAGGTTAGTTATTGTGTGCATATTACATGACGAGGAACAAGTCAGATAGGTTATGCAATGCACTGAAACACGTCTTAGGCGTTTTCCTTTCACTGCGCAGAGGTTAGTTATTGCTTGCTTATTGCATGACGAGGAACGAGTCAGATAGGTCATGCAATGCACTGAAACACGTCTTAGGCGTTTTCCTTTCACCGCGCAGAGGTTAGTTATTGCGTGCATAATGCATGACGAAGAAAAAAGCCAGATAGGTCATGCAATGCACAGAAATACGTCTTAGAAGTTATCCTTTCACCGCGCAGAGTTTAGTTCTTGTAGGCATATTACATAACGATGAATAAGTCAGATAGGTCATGCAATGCACTGAAACACGTCTTAGGCGTTTTCTTTTCACCGCGCAGAGGTTAGTTATTGCGTGCATATTGTATGACGAGGAACAAATCAGATAGGTCATGCAATGCACTGAAACACGTCTTAGTTAGGTGTTTTCCTTTTTACCACGGAGTGGTTCGTTATTGCGTGCATATTGCATGACGAAGAACAAGCCAGATAGGTCATGCAATGCACTGAAACACGTCTTGGGCGTTTTCCTTTCACCGCGCAGAGGTTAGTTATTGTGTGCATATTGCATGACGAGGAACAAGTCAGATAGGTCATGCAATGCACTGAAACACATCTTAGGCGTTTTCCTTTCACCGCGCAGAAGTTAGTTATTGGGTGCATATTGTATGACGAGGAACAAGCCAGATAGGTCATGCAATGCACTGAAACACGTCTTAGGCGTTATCCTTTCACCGTGCAGAGTTTAGTTCTTACATGCATATTGCATAACGATGAATAAGTCAGATAGGTCATACAATGCACTGAAACACGTCTTAGGCGTTTTCCTTTCACCGCGCAGAGTTTAGTTATTGCGTGCATATTGCATGACGAGGAACAAGTTGGATAGGTCATGCAATGCACTGAAACACGTCTTAGGCGTTTTCCTTTCACCGCGCAGAGGTTAGTTATTGCGTGCATATTGCATGACGAAGAACAAGTCAGATAGGTCATGCAATGCACTGAAACACGTCTTAGGCGTTTTCCTTTCACTGCGCAGAGCTTAGTTATTGCGTGCATATTGCATGACGAGGAACAAGTCAGATAGGTCATGCAATGCACTGAAACACGTCTTAGGCGTTTTCCTTTCACCGCGCAGAGGTTAGTTATTGCGTGCATATTGCATGACGAAGAACAAGTCAGATAGGTCATGCAATGCACTGAAACACGTCTTAGGCGTTTTCCTTTCACCGCGCAGAGATTAGTTATTGCGTGCATATTGCACGACGAAGAACAAGCCAGATAGGTCATGCAATGCACTGAAATACGTCTCAGGCGTTATCCTTTCACCGCGCAGACTTTAGTTCTTGCATGCATATTGCATAACGAGGAACAAGTCAGATAGGTCATGCAATGCACTGAAACACGTCTTAGAAGTTTTCCTTTCACCTCGCAGAGGAGAGTTATTGCATGCATATTGCATGACGAGGAACAAGTCAAATAGGTCATGCAATGCACTGAAATACGTCTTAGGCGTTTTCCTTTCACCGCAGAGAGTTTAGTTATTGCGTGCATATTTGCATGACGAGGAACAAGTAAGATAGGTCGTGCAACGCACTGAAACATGTCTTAGGGGTTTTCCTTTCACCACGCAGAGGTTAGTTATTGCTTGCTTATTGCATGACGAGGAACGAGTCAGATAGGTCATGCAATGCACTGAAACACGTCTTAGGCGTTTTCCTTTCACCGCGCAGAGGTCAGTTATTGCGTGCATATTGCATGACGAAGAAAAAAGCCAGATAGGTCATGCAATGCACTGAAATACGTCTTAGAAGTTATCCTTTCACCGCGCAGAGTTTAGTTCTTGCATGCATATTACATAACGATGAATAAGTCAGATAGGTCATGCAATGCACTGAAACACGTCTTAGGCGTTTTCCTTTCACCGCGCAGAGGTTAGTTATTGCGTGCATATTGCATGACGAAGAACGAGCCAGATAGGTCATGCAATGCACTGAAACACGTCTTAGGCGTTATTCTTTCACCACGCAGAGTTTAGTTCTTGCATGCATATTGCATAACGAGGAACAAGTCAGATAGGTCATGCAATGCACTGAAACACGTCTTAGAAGTTTTCCTTTCACATCGCAGAGGAAAGTTATTGCGTGCATATTGCATGACGAGGAACAAGTCAAATAGGTCATGCAATGCACTGAAATACGTCTTAGGCGTTTTCCTTTCACCGCAGAGAGTTTAGTTATTGCGTGCATATTGCATGACGAAGAACAAGTAAGATAGATTGTGCAACGCACTGAAACATGTCTTAGGGGTTTTCCTTTCACCACGCAGAGGTTAGTTATTGCGTGCATATTGTATGACGAGGAACAAATCAGATAGGTCATGCAATGCACTGAAACACGTCTTAGTTAGGTGTTTTCCTTTTTAGCACGGAGTGGTTCGTTATTGCGTGCATATTGCATGACGAAGAACAAGCCAGATAGGTCATGCAATGCACTGAAACACATCTTAGGCGTTTTCCTTTCACCGCGCAGAAGTTAGTTATTGGGTGCATATTGTATGACGAGGAACAAGCCAGATAGGTCATGCAATGCACTGAAACACGTCTTAGGCGTTTTCCTTTCACCGCGCAGAGGTTAGTTATTGCGTGCATATTGCATGACGAAAAACAAGTCAGATAGGTCATGCAATGCACTGAAACACGTCTTAGGTGTTTTCCTTTCACTGCGCAGAGCTAGTTATTGCGTGCATATTGCATGACGAGGAACAAGTCAGATAGGTCATGCAATGCACTGAAACACGTCTTAGGCGTTTTCCTTTCACCGCGCAGAGGTTAGTTATTGCGTGCATTTTGCATGACGAAGGACAAGTCAGATAGGTCATGCAATGCACTGAAACACATCTTAGGCGTTTTCCTTTCACCGCGCAGACTTTAGTTCTTGCATGCATATTGCATAACGAGGAACAAGTCAGATAGGTCATGCAATGCACTGAAACACGTCTTAGAAGTTTTCCTTTCACCTCGCAGAGGAGAGTTATTGCATGCATATTGCATGACGAGGAACAAGTCAAATAGGTCATGCAATGCACTGAAACACGTCTTAGGCGTTTTCCTTTCACTGCGCAGAGCTTAGTTATTGCGTGCATATTGCATGACGAGGAACAAGTAAGATAGGTCGTGCAACGCACTGAAACATGTCTTAGGGGTTTTCATTTCACCACGCAGAGGTTAGTTATTGCTTGCTTATTGCATGACGAGGAACGAGTCAGATAGGTCATGCAATGCACTGAAACACGTCTTAGGCGTTTTCCTTTCACCGCGCAGAGGTTAGTTATTGCGTGCATATTGCATGACGAAGAAAAAAGCCAGATAGGTCATGCAATGCACTGAAATACGTCTTAGAAGTTATCCTTTCACCGCGCAGAGTTTAGTTCTTGCATGCATATTACATAACGATGAATAAGTCAGATAGGTCATGCAATGCACTGAAACACGTCTTAGGCGTTTTCCTTTCACCGCGCAGAGGTTAGTTATTGCGTGCATATTGCATGACGAAGAACGAGCCAGATAGGTCATGCAATGCACTGAAACACGTCTTAGATGTTATTCTTTCACCACGCAGAGTTTAGTTCTTGCATGCATATTGCATAACGAGGAACAAGTCAGATAGTTCATGCAATGCACTGAAACACGTCTTAGAAGTTTTCCTTTCACATCGCAGAGGAGAGTTATTGCGTGCATATTACATGACGAGGAACAAGTCAAATAGGTCATGCAATGCACTGAAACACGTCTTAGAAGTTTTCCTTTCACCGCGCAGAGGTTAGTTATTGCGTGCATATTGCATGACGAAGAACAAGTCAGATAGGTCATGCAATGCACTGAAACACGTCTTAGGCGTTTTCCTTTCACCGCGCAGGGATTAGTTATTGCGTGCATATTGCATGACGAAGAACAAGCCAGATAGGTCATGCAATGCACTGAAATACGTCTTAGGCGTTATCCTTTCACCGCGCAGACTTTAGTTCTTGCATGCAAATTGCATAACGAGGAACAAGTCAGATAGGTCATGCAATGCACTGAAACACGTCTTAGAAGTTTTCCTTTCACCTCAAAGAGGAGAGTTATTGCGTGCATATTGCATGACGAGGAACAAGTCAAATAGGTCATGCAATGCACTGAAATACGTCTTAGGGGTTTTCCTTTCACCACGCAGAGGTTAGTTATTGCGTGCATATTGTATGACGAGGATCAAATCAGATAGGTCATGCAATGCACTGAAACACGTCTTAGGCGTTTTCCTTTCACTGCGCAGAGCTTAGTTATTGCGTGCATATTGCATGACGAGGAACAAGTCAGATAGGTCATGCAATGCACTGAAACACGTCTTAGGCGTTTTCCTTTCACCGCGCAGAGGTTAGTTATTGCGTGCATATTGCATAACGATGAATAAGTCAGATAGGTCATGCAATGCACTGAAACACGTCTTAGGCGTTTTCCTTTCACCGCGCAGAGTTTAGTTATTGCGTGCATATTGCATGACGAGGAACAAGTTGGATAGGTCATGCAATGCACTGAAACACGTCTTAGGCGTTTTCCTTTCACCGCGCAGAGGTTAGTTATTGCGTGCATATTGCATGACGAAGAACAAGTCAGATAGGTCATGCAATGCACTGAAACACGTCTTAGGCGTTTTCCTTTCACTGCGCAGAGCTTAGTTATTGCGTGCATATTGCATGACGAGGAACAAGTCAGATAGGTCATGCAATGCACTGAAACACGTCTTAGGCGTTTTCCTTTCACCGCGCAGAGGTTAGTTATTGCGTGCATATTGCATGACGAAGAACAAGTCAGATAGGTCATGCAATGCACTGAAACACGTCTTAGGCGTTTTCCTTTCACCGCGCAGGGATTAGTTATTGCGTGCATATTGCATGACGAAGAACAAGCCAGATAGGTCATGCAATGCACTGAAATACGTCTTAGGCGTTATCCTTTCACCACGCAGAGTTTAGTTCTTGCATGCATATTGCATAACGAGGAACAAGTCAGATAGGTCATGCAATGCACTGAAACACGTCTTAGGTGTTTTCCTTTTTACCACGCAGTGGTTAGTTATTGCATGACGAAGAACAAGCCAGATAGGTCATGCAATGCACTGAAACACGTCTTAGGCGTTTTCCTTTCGCCACATAGAGGTTATTGCATGCATATTGCATAACGAGGAACAAGTCAGATAGGTCATGCAGTGCACTGAAACACGTCTTAGGCGTTTACCTTTAACCATGCAGAGGTTAGTTATTGCGTGCATATTGCATGATGAAGAAAAAGCCTGATAGGTCATGCAATGCACTGAAACACGTCTTAGGCGTTTTCCTTTAACCGCGCAGAGTTCTTGCACGCATATTGCATAACGAGGAAAAATTCAGATGGATCATGCAATGCACTGAAACACGTCTTAGGCTTTTTCCTTTCACCTCGCAGGGGAGAGTTATTGCGTGCATATTGCATGACGAGGAATAAGTCAGATAGGTCATGCAATGCACTAAAACAAGTCTTAGGCGTTTTCCTTAAACCACGCAGAGGTTAGTTATTGCGTGCATATTGCATGACGAAGAACAAGCCAGATAGGTCATGCAATGCACTGAAACACGTCTTAGGCGTTCCTTTTACCGTGCAGAGTTTATTTCTTGCATGCATATTGCATAACGATGAATAAGTCAGATAGGTCATGCAATGCACTGAAACACGTCTTAGGCGTTTTCCTTTCACCTCGCAGAGGAGAGTTATTGCGTGCATGTTGCATGACGAGGAACAAGTCAGGTCATGCAATGCACTGAAACACATCTTAGGCGTTTTCCTTTCATCTCGCAGAGGAGAGTTATTGCGTGCATATTGCATGATGAAGAACAAGCCAGATAGGTCATGCAATGCACTGAAACACGTCTTAGGCGTTTTCCTTTCACCGCGCAGAGTTTAGTTCTTGCAGGCATATTGCATAACGAGGAACAAGTCAGATAGGTCATGCAATGCACTGAAACATGTCTTAGGCTTTTTCCTTTCACCAAGCAGAGGTTAGTTATTGCGAGCATATTGCATGACGAAGAACAAGCCAGATAGGTCATGCATGCATGCAAAGGTTAGTTATTGCGTACATATTGCATGACGATGAACGAGCCAGATAGGTCATGCAATGCACTGAAACACGTCTTAGGCGTTTTCCTTTCACCGCGCAGAGGTTAGTTATTGCATGCATATTGCATAACGATGAATAAGTCATATAGGTCATGCAATGCACTGAAACACGTCTTAGGTGTTTTCCTTTTTACCACGCAGTGGTTAGTTATTGCATGACGAAGAACAAGCCAGATAGGTCATGCAATGCACTGAAACACGTCTTAGGCGTTTTCCTTTCATCTCGCAGAGGAGAGTTATTGCGTGCATATTGCATGATGAAGAACAAGCCAGATAGGTCATGCAATGCACTGAAACACGTCTTAGGCGTTTTCCTTTCACCGCGCAGAGTTTAGTTCTTGCAGGCATATTGCATAACGAGGAACAAGTCAGATAGGTCATGCAATGCACTGAAACATGTCTTAGGCTTTTTCCTTTCACCGCGCAGAGGTTAGTTATTGCGTGCATATTGCATGACGAGGAACAAATCAGATAGGTCATGCAATGCACTGAAACACGTCTTAGGTGTTTTCCTTTTTACCACGCAGTTGTTAGTTATTGCATGACGAAGAACAAGCCAGATAGGTCATGCAATGCACTGAAACACGTCTTAGGCGTTTTCCTTTCACCACGCAGAGGTTATTGCACGCATATTGCATAACGAGGAAAATCTGAAAAATTCAGATAGATCATGCAATGCACTGAAACACGTCTTACGCTTTTTCCTTTCACCTCGCAGGGGAGATTTATTGCGTGCATATTGCATGACGAGGAACAAGTCAGGTCATGCAATGCACTGAAACACATCTTAGGCGTTTTCCTTTCACCACGCAGAGGTTATTGCATGCATATTGCATGACGAGGAATAAGTCAGATAGTTCATGCAATGCACTAAAACATGTCTTAGGCGTTTTCCTTTAACCACGCAGAGGTTAGTTATTGCGTGCATATCGCATGAGGAGGAACAAGTCAGATAGGTCATGCAATGCACTGAAACACGTCTTAGGCTTTTTCCTTTCACCAAGCAGAGGTTAGTTATTGCGAGCATATTGCATGACGAAGAACAAGCCAGATAGGTCATGCATGCATGCAAAGGTTAGTTATTGCGTGCATATTGCATGACGAGGAACAAGCCAGATAGGTCATGCAATGCACTGAAACACGTCTTAGACGTTTTCCTTTCACCGCGCAGAGTTTAGTTCTTGCAGGCATATTGCATAACGATGAATAAGTCAGATAGGTCATGCAATGCACTGAAACACGTCTTAGGCGTTTTCCTTTCACCGCGCAGAGGTTAGTTATTGCGTGCATATTGCATGACGAGGAACAAGTCATATAGGTCATGCAATGCACTGAAACACGTCTTAGACGTTTTCCTTTCACCACGCAGAGTTTAGTTCTTGCATGCATATTGCATGACGAAGAACAAGTCAGATAGGTCTTGCAATGCACTGAAACACGTCTTAGGCGTTTTCCTTTCACCGCGCAGAGGTTAGCTATTGCGTGCATATTGCATGACGAGGAACAAGTCAGATAGGTCATGCAATGCACTGAAACACGTCTTAGGCGTTTTCCTTTCACCGCGCAGACGTTAGTTATTGAGTGCATATTGCATGACGAGGAACGAGTCAGATAGGTCATGCAATGCAATGAAACACATCTTTGTTGTTTTCCTTTCACCGCGCAGAGGTTAGTTATTGCGTGCATATGCATTACGCGAAACAAGTTAGATATACCATGCAATGCAACGAAACACATCTTATGGTGTTTTCGTTTCATTGCTCAGAGTTTAGTTATTTTTGTTCATATGCATAACTTAGGAACAAGTTGGTCTGCATGATTTTTTCAAGTCAGACACGGTCCTGGGTCAACATATTTTGATGATCCTGGATCAACATTCCTGTCCCAAAAATGTTGTCCTTAACCAATCCCTACCCCTAAACCTAACTCTACTCATAACTTTTCCCTTATCAGAAGGTACAAAGGTGAATGACACTGATGTTTAAGTACTTCACTCTGGTTCTAAATCTAAGCCTAAAATTGACATAAACTGTAAACTTGTTCTGTTTGGTTGTGTTTGGTTGTTTGGTTGATTGAAAAGTTGATCCAGGATCAACAATGATGTTGATCCAGGAACATGTGGTAGTTGATGAAATCACATTCACCGAACAGGTCAGATAGGTCATGCAATGCAATGAAACACATCTTAGATGTTTTCTTTTCATTGCACAGATGTTAGTTTTTGCGTGAACAGGCCTACTGAGGAAGAAGTTAGATATGTCTTGCAACGCAATTAAAACACATCTTAGTTGTTTTCTTTTCAATGCACAGAGGTCAGTTATCGCGAGCATATGCGAGGAACAAGTTAGATTGGTCATGCAATGCAATGAAACACATCTTAGGTGTTTTCTTTTAATTGCACAGAGGTTAGTTATTGCATGCATGTACAATGCAATCATGAATTGCAAATCTCTTCGTTGCACAAAGGAACAAGTTCGTGTATGCATTGTAAATCGATCACTTTTGTAATGTTTTCTCGTCAAAACACAAATTAATTAGTTGTAGAATGGAAATGCATGGGAAAGTGTTTTATCTTTTCTTTTCAATGCAAAGAAGAACAAGTTACAAAATTTAAGAATTGCAATGAAACACACATTTCAGCCAGACATATATTTGACCTGCTGAAGATATTTCTGGCCCAAAAGTACTTGATCTTGAACTTTCCATACATACTCACAGACTCCAATAGATGATTCCTAAGCCATGGAAAAGTCCATATCTGACCTTTTGAACTACTTTCTGGTCAAACATTCATCAAAAAGTTTAAAACGATATAAACTTATAGACTCCTTCTGATGTTATATTAGATGTACAAAGGTCAATTTTTGACCTTCAAGAACACATTCATGGCACATTTCCAGAAGAAAACGTGAAGTGGATCTTGAAGCGGCAAATCTCACCACCCGGTTGCTTGAGTGTCCTGGGAGGTTGCTACGGTGTTCTGGGTGGTTGCTAGGGTGTTGCTAGGCGGTTGCTGGGGTGTTCATGGTGGTTGCTAGGGTGTTGCCAAATGGTTGCTGGGGTGTTCTGGTTTGTTGCTAGGGTGTTCTCGGTGGTTGCTAGGTTGTTGCTAGGTGGTTGCTAGGGTGTTGTGGTGGGTTGGAGACTTACTTCTCATGATGTCATTTCAGCCAGAAAAAATATTTTACGTAAAGAACATTTTTCTGGCCCAAAAGTACTTGATCTTGAACTTTCCATACATGCTCATAGACTCCAGTCGATGCTTCCTAAGCCATAGAGTAGTCCATATCTGAACTATTGAAATCATTTCTGGTCAAAGGTTCTTCAAAAGGTTTTAAACAATATAAACTTATAGACTCCTGATGTTACATTATCTATACATAGGTCAATTTTTGACCTCCAGAAACACATTTATGGCCCACGGGTATTTGATCTTTGGGTAAATATACCGAGAGCTTTACTTTTCATGATGTCATTTCAGCCAGAAAGATATTTGACCTACTGAACATATTTCTGGCCCAAAAGCACTTGATCTTGTATTTTCCAATCATACTCATAGACTCCAACAGATCCTTCCTAAGCCATAGAGATGCCCATATCTGAGCTATTGAACTCATTTCTGGTCAAAGGTTCTTCAAAAGGTTTTAAACAATATAAACTAATAGACTCCTGATGTTACATTATCTATACATAGGTCAATTTTTGACCTCAAGAAACACATTTATGGCCCACGGGTATTTGATCTTTGGGTTAATATACCGAGAGCTTTACTTCTCATGATGTCATTTCAGCCAGAAAGATATTTGACCTACTGAACATATTTTTGGACCAAAAGTGCTTGATCTTGTACTTTCCATTCATACTCATATTCTCCAACAGATGCTTCCTAAGCCATAGAGATGTCCATATCTGACCTATTGA